>CM033474.1:10456951-10598675 GCA_019447015.1 Hymenochirus boettgeri
CATTACACTGTGGTATTGTATGACCATGGGACAGGTATTGTACATATTAATACATTACACTGTGGTATTGTATGACCATGGGACAGGTATTGTACATATTAATGCATTACACTGTGGTATTGTATGACCATGGTACAGGTATTGTACATATTAATGCATTACACTGTGGACAATACCAGGTGTAATGCATTAATATGTACAATACTGTTACCATGGTCATTAAAAACCACAGGTTGTATGCATTAATAGGACAATAATGTACCATGAGGTACAAACCACAGTGTAATGCATTTAATATGTACTAATACCTGTCACCATTGGTCATTACCATACCAACAGGTAATGCATTAATATGTACAATACTGTCCAGGTGTACACAATACCACAGTGTAATGTATAATATGTAAGATACCGTCCCATGGGTCATACATAACCACAGTGGTTGTAATGCATTAATAGTACAAACCTTGTACCATGTATAAAATTACACAGTTGTAATGCATATATGACATACGTACCATGGTAAATAAAAATACCAACAGTGTAATGCATTATATGTACAATACCTTGTTACATGCGTCCAAAAAATTAACCACAGTGTAAGACATTCCTCATGTACAATACCCTGTACCGTGGTTAAGTATAAATACCCCTTTGAATGCATAGCCATACAAATTCCTTTACCATGGTATACAATAACCACAGTGTAAGCATGTAAATGTACAAACCTTCCATGGTAGTGAGGCTGAAATACCACAGGGGTGTAAATGCATACTAGTACAATACCTTTACCATGGTAGGTAAAATACCACGTTGCCAAGCATTAATTGTACAAAATACTTACCATTGGTAGAAAAATACCACAGTGTTTAATGCATAATCTGTAAATACCTTACCATGGTAGTAAAATACAACAGTGCAATTATTAATATGTACAATACCTTACCAATGGTAATAAAATTTTTTTTTTTTTTTTTTTTCCCACCGGTGAATGCATTAATATTCCAATACCTTTACCAATAGTAGTGAAAATACCAACGTGCCAAGCCATTAATATGTACAATACCTTTACCATGGTAATAAAATACCACGTTGTATGCATTAAATGACAATACCTTTACCATGGTAGTAAAATACCACAGTGTACTGCATTAATATGTTACACATACCTTACAGGTAGAAAATACCACAGTTGTAAGTGTATAAGATGTACATCACCTTTACTATTAGGTAGGTAAAATTACCAACATGCGCATGCATAATAGTACAATACCTTACTAGGTAATAAAAATACCACGTTGTAATGCATAAATGTACAATACCTTTACTATGGTAGTAAATACCCACAGTGTAATGTATAATAGTACAATACCTTTTACTATGGGTAGTAAAATACCACAGTGCTGCATTAATATTGTACAAATACCTGTCCATGGTGTAAAATACCACAGTGTAATGCATAATATGTACAATACCTTTACCATGGTAGTAAAATAACAGCAATATCGAAAGTAAGAATCACGTGGAAACAAAATGCAACGCCATAACAATGTCGGTCGATGGAATTGCTAAACCAAAACTATATCTATTGGACTATATTAAAAACTAAATTGTGCTGGTGGGATCTTACCCACGAGGTAATTGACCAATGAGTTTGGAGATGGACGACATTGCCAAAAAGCACATGACGATAGTGCAGGGATACTCTCCCAGGCCTCACAAATGATCTAGCCATAAACCCTTGCTGGTCCTGCTGTCCATCAGACATTGCTGGCCAAGGTCATATTGCACGTCTAACCAAAGGGATATACAATCAGGGCAGATCATGGTTTACGAAAGTACTGGGTGCGTTTCCAAACATCTTCTACTTCCCCTTCCAGGACTGTGCAATCTAAGGTTATTACTCAGTAGTATCTCAACTTATCATGCTATGTGAGAAGTTGAAGGGCCATCTCATGTTCTAAGGCGGTGAAATCCTTAGCCGGCCTGTTACATCTCTGAGGATATTTTGTGGTCTCCATCCCTTGCCACCATTTATTCAACAAATAGTTTTCTTCCTTTAAATAAAGACTGCAGGGTCTACACAAACACGGAATGTTTTACAATTAAAAGCCCACACATGCAACATATCAAAGGAGAAGATATGAAAATCTTTTCTGTATTAGTGAGGGTGCATAATGGAGCCAACAGTCTAGGATTTAAGTTTACTTGGCTACTACAGGGATTCACTAAGGCGAGCAAATTGCTGGAACTAATTATCTGGAAGAAGAAAATGGATAAATGGAAACCGGTTATGTGGTCTGCAAAATCTGTTTAACTTTCATTTATATTTATTTAAAAAGTCTTTATTAAGTATATCAACATCTCCTTGCAAAGAACAGGATGGTTTAAGAGAGTTGTCAAGGAGGCAATTGATGTGAACATGAGAAAACCCTGAATAGAGGTGGGGGGTTCAACACCAAAGTCTTCCAGACAATGTGTTTCGACACCTTAACCTGGGAGGTTTCAATTAACACCTCTTAGGCCTCATGCATCCACACCTGCATTCAGAGGTCCATACAACTGGCTGTCATATGCTAATTGGACTTCCCGGGGGTATTATATGCCAACAGATTCTGTACAGGTTGTTCTGATTGAGAAAGACCAGTCGGATGACTAGGGGAAAGTCTCAAGAACTAAACTCCAGTTGATTCTAAATGAAAACAAGATATACTGTGACCTGGATGAATGAAATATTACAGATATTCCGTGACCTGGCCGACTGGATATTGCGATATCCATGACCTGGACGATATGCGATACAGATATACAATGCCTGGATGGCGACGAGCCGACCTCGCAACAGACGGTCCAGAAGACCGTGACCTGGATCATAGACATATTACAGATATACCGTGACCTGGATATGAACTGATCATTACACACAACAATGATACCGGACTGGATGAAATGAACTAAATTAACACGATAAGACCGTAGACCTTGAATGAAAAGATATTACCAGAATATACCTACCTGGCAGGCACTGAAAATATATACAGACATATCCCTAATACCAGGACCAATGGCAAAATCGGCAAAACAAAATGAATATACAGATATACAAAACATGAACCTAGGATGTGAAAGAACTTAAGACTATAACATGACACTGGATAGAAATGCACATGAAATCTTACAGATATACCATGGAACACGATGAAGAATATTTACAGATATGCCATGACCTGGAATGGAACTGAATATTAAAGAATATTATATACTGGGACCTTGGATGAAAGAATATTACAGATATACAGGACCTGGTGGAGGAATATACCGGCTATACCATGACCTGGGATAGAGGAATATTACAGATAATACATGACCTGGAGATGAATAATACAGAATAAGCATGGACCTGGAGAGCTCCTGATATACATACAGACTGGGTTTTGATTACCGGTGTAGTATCTGGAGGAATATGACTAGTACAGAGGGGGAATTAGATACCAGTGCTAGAGCAAGGAGGCAGTAAAGGAAGAATATGATAAAACAGAAAAGTTCTTTTCCCACTATAGCTTGCCCTTTAATATGGAATCGGGATGCTGGATGACCGATTTGTAAATCTGGTCAAACTGAAGAAAACAAAAATACTATACTACATGTTACGGTATATCCCAATAATTATGTTTTTCAATGGATACTTTTCTCTGTCAGAAGTAATTTAAGAAGCAGTCAAATAAAAACAATTCAACAGTGTTATAAATTTATTATAGTTGAGGGATCATTTAAAGGTAAACTGTGGCTCTTAAATACAACTTGCTCTTAGTAAAAGTTAAAAAACTCCTACTTCAAACATTGCCTTATGATGATGTCTCTAACTGTTATCAATGCAAAGTTATAGCTTGTATAGGCTCTGCTTTTGCTCCTGGGTTGTTAAGCCAAATTACTCAAAAATCAATCTTTTCTAAAGCAATTTACAGGCTTGCCATCTATATTATGTGCTTTCATTGCCTGTGAAAACCTCGGAGAGAAAAAAAAAAAATATTTTTCAGGCTTCGTAGCTAGCTTTTAAAAATGATTTTAAAGAAAGTTTGGGAAGGGTTTGGTGATGCTTTCGTTCCAAGCAGTAGGATTAAAAAAGGGGCATGCTAGCCGGGGGCTTACTGAGATGCGCCATCAGTTATTTGTAAGCAGGGAAGGGACATTTCTTTTTACTGCTGTAAGTGTTGGAATCTAGACTGCAAGCTACAAACATATCCTGGAGTAATTTTAATGGTAGGAGTGAATGCTTTTTTTTTTTTAAAAAACGGCAGATTTATGAAGACACAGTTCCTCTTAATGCAAAATGGACATGATTGATTGTACTTTAGAAATGTTTACCGGTAAATTCAACTGACAAACAGACTCGCACAACTCTGATTTGATTAGTTTTCGGATGATTTCCTAGATACTAGGCATTTCGATCTACCCATTATGATCAAAGAAAATGTTTGTCACCTATCCTAGCTTTTGCTTTTATGCGTTGATGTCTCCTTTCCCTTGCCTTCCTGTCCCCTCCTTCCCCCCCGCGACAGATTTTAAACAGTACGAGGTCTCCAATGCATCTTGGGATGTATCTCCCCGCCCCACTATTCTACACCGCCAATGACCATGGGACAGGTATTGTACATATTAATGCATTACACTGTGGTCTGCCCACCCGGGAGACCATTGATATCCTGGCTGTGTTCAGCCCACGAGCCGGGCATCATTGTTATAAAGTTAACACATGTTTGTATTTTCTGTGTGGGTGAACTTGTTACCTGGGCTGCATGTAATCGCGATAAAGATAAAACACACATACAAGGTGCATTGCCCTGACTGTGTATCTGACCATGCCTCCTGGGAACTTTAGCTGGAAAACAAACACAAGGAATAAATGGAATAAAAGATGGTAGATAGGGTTTAACAGGAGTTTATCTTGATAGATTTCATTAAATATTAGGGGAAACTCTGAACTAAACTTCCCCTTTATACTGGTGAGTTATTTTAATTTTCCAGTAGAAATCAGAGAATTGTCCAGGCAAATAAGGGGGACATTTTTGTATATTTACTATATATAGGGGCAGCACGGCTCCTCATTTCTATATGGGAACGTTCCAGTTCATACAGGTTCAGATTTGTATATTTACTATATATAGGGGCAGCATGGCTCCTTATTTCTATATGGGAACGTTCCAGTTCATACAGGTTCAGATTTTATATTTACTATATAGGGGCAGCACGGGCTCCTTATTTTATATGGGAACGTTCCAGTTCATACAGGTTCAGATTTTGTATATTTACTAATATATAGGGGCAGCACGGCTCCTCATTTGATATGGGAACGTTCCAGTTTCATAAGGTTCAGAGATTGTATATTTACTATATATAGGGGCAGCACGGCTCCTTTTTGTATATGGGAACGTTCCAGTTCTCACAGTTCAGTTTGTATATTTACTATATTAGGGGCACACGGCTCCTTATTTGTATATGGGAACGTTCCAGTTCATACAGGTTCGATTTGTATATTTAATATATTAGGGGCAGCACGGTCCTTATTTGTATATGGGAACGTTCCAGTTCATACAGGTTCAGATTTGTATATTTACTATATATAGGGGCAGCACGGTCCTTATTCTGTATGGGAACGTTCCAGTTCATACAGGTTCAGATTGTATATTTACTATATAGGGGGCAGCACGGTCCTATTTCTATAGGGAAAGTTCCAGTTCGTACAGGTTCAGATTTGTATATTTACTATATATAAGGGCAGCACGCTCCTTATTTCTATATGGGAACGTTCCAGTTGTACAGGTTCAGATTTGTATATTTACATATATAGGGGCAGCACGGCTCCTATTTCTATATGGGAACGTTCCAGTTCATGCAGGTTCAGATTTGTATATTTACTCTATATAGGGGCAACAGGCTTTGTTTCTATATGGGAACGTTCCAGTTCATGCAGGTTCAGATTTGTATATTTACATATATAGGGGCAGCACAGCTCCTTATTTCTATAGGAACGTTCCAGTTCATACAGGTTCAGATTTGTATATTTACTAATATAGGGGCAGCACGGCTCCTATTTCATATGGGAACGTTCCAGTTCATGCAGGTTCAGATTTGATATTAACTATATATAGGGGCAGCACGGCTCCTTATTTCTATATGGGAACGTTCCAGTTCGTGCAGGTTCAGATTTGTATATTTACTATAAATAGGGGCAGCACAGCTCCTTATTTCTATATGGGAACGTTCCAGTTCGTACAGGTTCAGATTTGTATATTTACTATATATAGGGGCAGCACGGCTCCTTGTTTCTAAATGGGAACGTTCCAGTTCGACAGGTTAGATTTGTATATTTACTATATATAGGGGCAGCACGGCTCCTTGGTTCTATATGGGAACGTTCCAGTTCTACAGGTTCAGATTTGTATATTTACTATATATAGGGGCAGCACGGCTCCTTTTTCTATATGGGAACGTTCCAGTTCATACAGGTCAGATTTATTACATATATAGAGCAGCACGGCTCCTTGTTCTATATGGGAACGTTCAGTTCATACAGGTAGATTTGTATATTTACTATATATAGGGGCAGCACGGCTCCTTATTTTATATGGGAACGTTCCAGTATGCAGGTTCAGATTTGATATTTACTATATATAGGGGCAGCACGGCTCTTGTTTCTTATATGGGAACGTCCAGTTTGACAGGTTCAGATTTGTATATTTACTATATATAGGAGCAGCACGGCTCCTTGTATGGGAAAGTTCCAGTTCATGCAGGTTCAGATTTGTATATTTACTATATAGGGGCAGCTCCGGCTCCTTATTTCTATATGGGAACGTTCCAGTCGTACAGGTTCAGATTTGTATATTTACTATATATAGGGGCAGCACGGCTCCTTGTTTCTATATGGAAACGTTCGTTCAACGGTTCAGATTTGTATATTTAATATATATAGGGGCAGACACGGCTCCTTATTCTATATGGGAAACGTTCAGTTCTACAGGTTCAGATTTGATATTACTATATATAGGAGCAGCAAGCTCCTGTTTCTATATGGGAACGTTCCAGTTCATACAGGTTCAGATTTGTATATTTACTATATATAGGGGCAGCACGGCTCCTTATTTCTGTATGGGAACGTCCAGTTCGTACAGGTTCAGATTTGTATTTTACTATATATAGGGGCAGCACGGCTCCTTATTCTGTATGGGAAACGTTCCAGTTCGTACAGGTTCAGATTGTGATATTTACTATATATAGGGGCAGCACGGCTCCTTAATTCTGTATGGGAACGTTCAGTTCATAAGGTTCAGATTTGTATATTACTATATAAGGGGCAGCAGGCTCCTTATTTTCTGTATGGGAACGTTCCAGTTCATGCAGGTTCAGATTTGTATATTTACTATATTAGGGGCAGCATGGTCCTTATTTCTCATATGGGAACGTTCCAGTTGTACGGTTCAGATTGTATATTTACTATATATAGGGGCAGCACGGCTCCTTATTTCTACATGGGAACGTTCCAGTTCCTGCAGGTGTCAGATTTGTATATTATATATATAGGGGCCAGCACGGCTCTTATTTCTGTATGGGAACGTTCCAGTTTGACAGGTTCAGATTTGTATATTTACTATATATAGGGGCAGCACGGCTCTTAATTCTGTATGGGAACGGTCCAGTTATCAGGTTCAGATTGTAATTTATATATAGAGGGGCAGCACGGCTCCTTATTTCTGTAGGGAACGTTCCAGTTCATGCGGTTCAGATTGTATATTTACTATATATAGGCAGCACGGTCCTTATTTCTATATGGGAACGTTCCAGTTCGACAGGTTCAGATTTGTTATTTACTATATATAGGGGCAGACGCTCCTTATTTCTATATGGGAACGTTCCAGTTTCATGCAGGTTCAGATTTGTATATTTACTATATATAGGGGCAGCACGGCTCCTTATTTCTATATGGGAACGTTCCAGTTCGTACAGGTTTAGATTTGTGATATTTACTATAAGGGGCAGCACGGCTCCTTGTTTCTGTATGGGAACGTTCCAGTTATGCAGGTTCAGATTTGTATATTTACTATATATAGGGGCAGCACGGCTCCTTATTTCTGTATGGGAACGTTCCAGTTCGTAGGTTCAGATTTGTATATTTACTATATATAGGGCAGCACGGCTCCATTTCTGTATGGGAAGTTCCCGTTCATACAGGTTCAGATTGTATATTATATTATATAGGGGGCAGCAAGGCTCCTTATTTCTGTATGGGAACGTTCCAGTTGTACAGGTTCAGATTTGATATTTACTATAATAGGGGCAGCACGGCTCCTTTAATTCTGTATGGGAACGTTCCAGTTCATGCAGTTCAGATTTGTATATTTACTATATATAGGGGCAGCACGGCTCCTTATTTCTATATGGGAACGTTCCAGTTCGTACAGGTTCAGATTTGTATATTACTATATATAGGGGAGCACGGCTCCTTGTTTCTGTATGGGAACGTTCCAGTTCATGCAGGTTCAGATTTGTATATTTACTATATATAGGGCAGCACGGCTCCTTATTTCTGTATGGGAACGTTCCAGTTCGTACAGGTTCAGATTGTATATTTACTATATATAGGGGCAGCACGGCTCCTTATTATGTATGGGAACGTTCCAGTTCATGCAGGTTCAGATTGTATATTACATATATAGGGGCAGCATGGCCCTTATTTCTATATGGGAACGTTCCAGTTCGTACAGGTTCAGATTTGATCTATATATAGGGGCAGCACGGCTCCTTATTTCTACATGGGAACGTTCCAGTTCATGCAGGTTCAGATTTGTATATTTACTATATATAGGGGCAGCACGGCTCCTTATTTCTATGGGAAACGTTCCAGTTCGTACAGGTCAGATGTGTATATTTACTTATATAGGGCAGCACGGCTCCTTGTCTGTATGGGAAGTTCCAGTTCATGCAGGTTCAGATTTGAATTTACTATATATAGGGGCAGCACGGTCCTATTTCTGTAGGGAACGTTCCAGTTCGTGCAGTTCAGATTTGATATATTTACTTATAAGGGGCAGCACGGCTCCTTATTTCTGTATGGGAACGTGTCCGTTATGCAGGTTCAGATTGTATATTTACTATATATAGGGGCAGCATGGCTCCTATTTCTATAGGGAACGTTCCAGTTCGTATAGGGTCAGATTTGTATATTTACTATATATAGGGGCAGCATGGCTCCTTATTTCTATATGGGAACGTTCCAGTTCATACAGGTTCAGATTTGTATAGTAACGAAACTGGAAGTTCCCATATAGAAAATAAGGAGCCGTGCTGCCCCTAATATAGTAAATATACAAATCTGAACCTGCATGAACTGGAACGTCCATGTAGAAATAAGGAGCCGTGCTGCCCCTATATAGTAAATATACAAATCTGAACCTATACGAACTGGAACGTTCCCATATAGAAATAAAGGAGCCAGTGCTGCCCCTATATATAGTAAAATACAATCTGAACCTGCATGAACTGGAACGTTCCCATACGAAATAAGGAGCCGTGCTGCCCCCTCTATAAGTAAATATACAAATTGAACCTGCAGAACTGGAACGTTCCCATACAGAAATAAGGAGCCGTGCTGCCCATATATAGTAAATATACAAATCTGAACCTGCATGAACTGGAAGTTCCCATACAGAAACAAGGAGCCGTGCTGCCCCTATATATAGTAATATAACAAATCTGAACCTGTACGAACTGGAACGTTCCCAATAGAAATAAGAGCCGTGCGCCCTATTATAGTAAATATACAAATCTGAACCGCATGAACTGGAACGTTCCATGTAGAAATAAGGAGCCGTGCTGCCCCTATATATAGTAAATATAACATCTGAACCTGTACAACTGGGACGTTCCCATATAGAAAATAAGGAGCCATGCGCCCCATATATAGTAAATATACAAATCTGAACCTGCATGAACTGGAACGTTCCATACAGATAAGGAGCCGTGCTGCCCCTATATATAGTAAATATACAAATCTGAACCTGACGAACTGGAACGTCCCATACAGAAATAAGGAGCCGTGCTGCCCCTATATAGTAAATATACAAATCTGAACCTGCATGAACTGGACGTTCCCATACAGAAACAAGGAGCCGTGCTGCCCTATATATAGTAAATATACAAATCTGAAACCTGTTACGAACTGGAACGTTCCCATATAGAAATAAGGACGTGCTGCCCCTATAATAGTAAATATACAAATCTGAACCTGCATAACTGGAACGTTCCCATACAGAATTAAGGAAACGTGCTGCCCCTTATATAGTAAATATCAAATCTGAACCTGTACGAACTGGAACGTTCCCATACAGAAATAAGGAGCCGTTGCCCTATATATAGTAAATATACAAATCTGAACCTGTATGAACTGGAACGTTCCCATACAGAAATAAGGAGCCGTTGCTGCCCCTATTATAGTAATATACAAATGAACCTGTACGAACTGGAACGTTCCCATACAGAAATAAGGAGCCGTGCTGCCCCTATATATAGTAAATATACAATATCTGAACCTGCATGAACTGGAATGTTCCCATACAGAAACAAGGAGCCGTGCTGCTGCCCCTATATATAGTAAATATACAAATCTGAACCTGTACGAACTGGAACGTTCCCATTAGAAATAAGGAGCCGTGCTGCCCCTATATATAGTAAATATACAAATCTGAACCTGCATGAACTGGAACGTTCCCATGTAGAAATAGGAGCCGTGCTGCCCCTATATATAGTAAATATACAAATCTGACCTGTACGAACTGGAACGTTTCCATATAGAAATAAGGAGCCGTGCTGCCCCTATATAAGTAAAAATATACAAATCTGACTGACGCATGAACTGGAACGTTCCCATACAGAAATAAGGAGGCCGTGCTGCCCCTATATAGTAAATTACAAATCTGAACGCTGAACTGGAACGTTCCCATACAGAATTAGGAGCGTGCTGCCCGCTGCGCCCTATATATAGTAAATATACAAATCTGAACCTGTACAACTGGAACGTTCCCATACAGAAATAAGGAGCGCTGCTGCCCTATATATAGTAAATATACAAATCTGAACCTGCAGGAACTGGAACGTTCCCATGTAGAAATAAGGAGCCGTGCTGCCCCTATATATAGTAAATATACAAATCTGAACCTGTACGAACTGGAACGTTCCCATATAGAAATAAGGAGCCATGCTGCCCCTATATATAGTAAATATACAAATCTGAACCTGCATGAACTGGAACGTTCCCATACAGAAATAAGGACCATGCTTGCCCCTCTATATAAAATATACAAATCTGAACCTATATGACTGGAACGTTCCCATACAGAATTAAGGAGCCGGTGCTGCCCCATATATAGTAAATATACAAACTGAACCTGTACGAACTGGAACGTTCCCATACAGAAATAAGGAGCCTGTGCTGCTGCCCCTATATATAGTAAATATACAAATCTGAACCTGTACGAACTGGAACGTTCCCATATAGAAATAAGGAGCCGTGCTGCCCCTATATATAGTAAATATACAAATCTGAACCTGTATGAACTGGAACGTTCCCATATAGAAACAAGGAGCCGTGCTGCTCCTATATATAGTAAATATTACAAATCTGAACCTGTATGAACTGGAACGTTCCCATATAGAAATAAGGAGCCGTGCTGCCCCTATATATAGTAAATATACAAATCTGAACCGTATTGAACGGAACGTCCCATATAGAAACAAGGAGCCGTGCTGCCCCATATATAGTAAATATACAAATCTGAACCTGTACGAACTGGAACGTTCCATATAGAAAATAAGAGCCGTGCTGCCCCTAATATAGTAAATATACAAATCTGAACCTGCATGAACTGGAACTTTCCCATAGAACAAGGAGCCGTGCTGTCCTATATATAGTAAATATACAAATCTGAACCTGCAGAACTATGGACGTTCCCATATAGAAAAAAGGAGCCGTGCTGCCCCTATATATAGTAAATATACAATCTGAACCTGCATGAACTGGAACGTTCCCATATAGAAATAAGGGCCGTGCTGCCCTATATATGATAAATATACAAATCTAACCTGTATGAACTGGAACGTTCCCATATAGAACAAGGAGCGTGCTGCTCCTATATATAGTAAATATAAAATCAACCTGTATGAACTGGAACGTTCCCATAGTAGAATAAGGAGCCGTGCTGCCCCTATATATAGTAATATACAAATCTGAACCTGTATGAACTGGAACGTTCCCATAAGAAACAAGGAGCCGTGCTGCCCCATATATAGTAAATATACAAATCTGAACCTGTCGAACTGGAACGTTCCCATTTAGAAACAAGGAGCCGTGCTGCCCCTATATATAGTAATATACAAATCTGAACCTGGACGAACTGAACGTTCCCATATAGAAATAAGGAGCGTGCTGCCCCTATTAAGTAAATATACAAATCTGAACCTGCCGAACTGGAACGTTCCCATATAGAAAAAGGAGCCGTGTGCCCCTATATATAGTTAAAATAAACAAATCTGAACCTGCATGAACTGAACGTTCCCATATAGAAATAAGGAGCCGTGTCCATATATATAGTAAATATACAAATCTGAACTGTATGACTGGAACGTTCCTATAGAAATAAGGAGCCGTGCTGCCCCTATATATAGTAAATATACAAATCTGAACCTGCATGAACTGGAACGTTCCCATATAGAAACAAGGAGCCGTGTTGCCCCTATATATAGTAAATATACAAATCTGAACCTGCATGAACTGGAACGTTCCCATATAGAAATAAGGAGCCGTGCTGCCCCTATATATAGTAAATATACAAATTGAACCTGTTCGAACTGGAAGTTCCCATATAGAAATAAGGAGCCGTGCTGCCCTTATATAAGTAAATATACAAATCTGAACCTGTCGAACTGGAACGTTCCCATAAGAAATAAGGAGCCGTGCTGCCCCTATATATAGTAAATATACAATCTGAACCTGTATGAACTGGAAAGTTCCCATACAGAAAATAAGGAGCCGTGCTGCCCCTATATATAGTTAATATAAAATCTGAACCTGTATGAACTGAACGTCTCCCATATACAAATAAGAGCCGTGCTGCCCTATATATAGTAAATTACAAATCTGAACCTGTATGAACTGGAACGTTCCCATATACAAATAAGGAGCCGTGTGCCCCTATATATAGTAAATATACAAATCTGAACCTGTATGAACTGGAACGTTCCCATATACAAATAGGAGCCGTGTGCCCCTATATATAGAAATATACAAATCTGAACCTATATGAACTGGAACGTTCCAATAGAAATGAGGAGCGTGCTGCCCCTATATATAGTAAATATACCAAATCTGAACCTGTATGAAATGAACGTTCCCAATACAAATAAGGAGCCGTGCTGCCCCTAATATGTAAAATACAAATCTGAACCTGTATGAACTGGAACGTTCCCATATAGAAATAAGGAGCCATGCTGTGCCCCATATATAGTAAATATACAAATCTGAACCTGTATGAACTGGGAACGTTCCCATATAGAAATGAGGAGCCGTGCTGCCCATATATATAGTAATATACAAAAATGTCCCCCTTATTTGCCTGGACAATTCTCTGATTTCTACTGGAAAATTAAAATAACTCACCAGTATAAAGGGAAGTTTAGTTCAGAGTTTCCCCTAATATTTAATGAAATCTATCAAGATAAACTCCTGTAAACCTATCTACCATCTTTATTCCATTTATTCCTTGTGTTGTTTTCCAGCTAAAGTTCCCAGGAGGCTGGTCAGATACAAGGATCGGGCATGCACCTTGTATGTGTGTTTTATCTTTATCGCGATTACATGCAGCCCAGGTAACAAGTTCACCCACACAGAAAAATACAAACATGTGTTAACTTTATAAAAATGATGCCCGGCCGTGGGCTGAAACCAGCCAGGATATCAATGGTCTCCCGGGTGGGCAGACCACAGTTGTAATGCATAATAATATGTACAATACCTGTCCATGGTCATACAATACCAGTGTAATGCATTATATGTACAATACCTGTTCCATGGTCATAAAATACCACATGTTGTAATGCATTAATATGACATAATGTACATGACTACAAACCACAGTGTATGCATTAATATGTACAATACCTGTCCATGGTCATACATACCAACAGTGTAATGCATTAATATGTACAATACCTGTCCAGGGTACAATACACAGTAATGTATAATATGTAAATACCTCCATGGTCATAAATACCACATTGTTGTAATGCATTAATAGTACAAACCTTGTACCATGGTCATAAAATACCACAGCTGTAATGATGTCATATGTACAACACTGTACCATGGTTAAATAAAAATACCACAGTGTAATGCATTAATATGTACAATACCTGTTTACCATGGTCATAAAATAACCACAGTGTAATGCATTCAATGTACAATAACCTGTACGTGGTAAGTAAAATACCCCTTTGTAATGCATAAGCCATACAATTCCTTACCATGGTCATACAATAACCACAGTGTATAGCATTAATATGTACAATACCCTTACCATGAGTAGTGAAATACCACAGTGTAATGCTAATATGTACAATACCTTTACCATGGTAGTAAAATACCAACGTGCAATGCATTAATATGTACAATACCTTACCATGGTGAAAAATACCACAGTGTTGTAATGCATTAATTGTACAATACCTTTACCATGGTAGGAAAATACCACAGTGCAATGTATTAAAGTACAATACCTTTACAATGGTAATAAAATCCACCTGTGATGCATTAATATGTCAAACCTTTACATAGTAGGAAAATACACAGTGCAAGCCATTAATATGTACAATACCTTTACCATGGTAATAAAATACCACCGTGTAATGCATTAAATGTACAATACCTTTACCATGGTAGTAAATACCACAGTGTATGCAATTAATATGTACACATACCTTACGGTAGAAAATACCACAGTGTATGTATAATATGTACAATACCTTTACTTAGGTAGTAAAATACCACAGTGCGACAATGCATTAATAGTACAATACCTTACGGAATAATACCACGTTGTATGCATAAATTAAATACCTTTACTATGGTAGTTAAAATACCACAGTGTAATGTATAATATGTACAATACCTTTACTATGGAGTAAAATACCACAGTGTGCATTAATTTTACAATACTTCCATGGTGTAAAATACCCAGGTGTATGCATAATATGTACAATCCTTTACCATGGTAGTAAATACAGCAATATCATAAGTAGAATCACGTGGAACAAAATGCAACTTCCTAACAATGTCGGTCTCGATGGAATTGCTAAACCAAACTATATCTATTGGACTATATTAAAAACAAAGTTGCTGGTGGAGATCTTCCCACGAGGTATTGACCAATGAGTTTTGGATGGAAGCATTGCCAAAACAGCACATACGATAGTGCAGGATACTCTCCCAGGCCTCACAAATGTCTAGCCATAAACTCTTTGCTTGGTCCTGCTGTCCACTCACATTGCTGGCCAAGGTCATATTGCACGTGTAACCAAGGGATATACATCGCAGGGCGATCATGGTTTACATAGTACTGTGGTGCGTTTCCAAACATCTTCTACTTTCCCCTCCAGGACTGTGCAATCTAAGGTTTTTACTCAGATTAGCTATCTCAACTTATCATGCTAATGTGGAAGTTGAAGGGCCCATCATGTTCTAAAGGCTGTGAAATCCTTAGCCGGCCTGTTACATCTTGAGGATATTTTGTGGATCTCCATCCCTGCCACCATTTATTCAACAAATAGTTTTCTTCCTTTAAATAAAGACTGCAGGGTCTACACAAACACGGAATGTTTTACAATTAAAAGCCCACACATGCAACATATCAAAGGAGAAGATATGAAAATCTTTTCTGTATTAGTGAGGGTGCATAATGGAGCCAACAGTCTAGGATTTAAGTTTACTTGGCTACTACAGGGATTCACTAAGGCGAGCAAATTGCTGGAACTAATTATCTGGAAGAAGAAAATGGATAAATGGAAACCGGTTATGTGGTCTGCAAAATCTGTTTAACTTTCATTTATATTTATTTAAAAAGTCTTTATTAAGTATATCAACATCTCCTTGCAAAGAACAGGATGGTTTAAGAGAGTTGTCAAGGAGGCAATTGATGTGAACATGAGAAAACCCTGAATAGAGGTGGGGGGTTCAACACCAAAGTCTTCCAGACAATGTGTTTCGACACCTTAACCTGGGAGGTTTCAATTAACACCTCTTAGGCCTCATGCATCCACACCTGCATTCAGAGGTCCATACAACTGGCTGTCATATGCTAATTGGACTTCCCGGGGGTATTATATGCCAACAGATTCTGTACAGGTTGTTCTGATTGAGAAAGACCAGTCGGATGACTAGGGGAAAGTCTCAAGAACTAAACTCCAGTTGATTCTAAATGAAAACAAGATATACTGTGACCTGGATGAATGAAATATTACAGATATTCCGTGACCTGGCCGACTGGATATTGCGATATCCATGACCTGGACGATATGCGATACAGATATACAATGCCTGGATGGCGACGAGCCGACCTCGCAACAGACGGTCCAGAAGACCGTGACCTGGATCATAGACATATTACAGATATACCGTGACCTGGATATGAACTGATCATTACACACAACAATGATACCGGACTGGATGAAATGAACTAAATTAACACGATAAGACCGTAGACCTTGAATGAAAAGATATTACCAGAATATACCTACCTGGCAGGCACTGAAAATATATACAGACATATCCCTAATACCAGGACCAATGGCAAAATCGGCAAAACAAAATGAATATACAGATATACAAAACATGAACCTAGGATGTGAAAGAACTTAAGACTATAACATGACACTGGATAGAAATGCACATGAAATCTTACAGATATACCATGGAACACGATGAAGAATATTTACAGATATGCCATGACCTGGAATGGAACTGAATATTAAAGAATATTATATACTGGGACCTTGGATGAAAGAATATTACAGATATACAGGACCTGGTGGAGGAATATACCGGCTATACCATGACCTGGGATAGAGGAATATTACAGATAATACATGACCTGGAGATGAATAATACAGAATAAGCATGGACCTGGAGAGCTCCTGATATACATACAGACTGGGTTTTGATTACCGGTGTAGTATCTGGAGGAATATGACTAGTACAGAGGGGGAATTAGATACCAGTGCTAGAGCAAGGAGGCAGTAAAGGAAGAATATGATAAAACAGAAAAGTTCTTTTCCCACTATAGCTTGCCCTTTAATATGGAATCGGGATGCTGGATGACCGATTTGTAAATCTGGTCAAACTGAAGAAAACAAAAATACTATACTACATGTTACGGTATATCCCAATAATTATGTTTTTCAATGGATACTTTTCTCTGTCAGAAGTAATTTAAGAAGCAGTCAAATAAAAACAATTCAACAGTGTTATAAATTTATTATAGTTGAGGGATCATTTAAAGGTAAACTGTGGCTCTTAAATACAACTTGCTCTTAGTAAAAGTTAAAAAACTCCTACTTCAAACATTGCCTTATGATGATGTCTCTAACTGTTATCAATGCAAAGTTATAGCTTGTATAGGCTCTGCTTTTGCTCCTGGGTTGTTAAGCCAAATTACTCAAAAATCAATCTTTTCTAAAGCAATTTACAGGCTTGCCATCTATATTATGTGCTTTCATTGCCTGTGAAAACCTCGGAGAGAAAAAAAAAAAATATTTTTCAGGCTTCGTAGCTAGCTTTTAAAAATGATTTTAAAGAAAGTTTGGGAAGGGTTTGGTGATGCTTTCGTTCCAAGCAGTAGGATTAAAAAAGGGGCATGCTAGCCGGGGGCTTACTGAGATGCGCCATCAGTTATTTGTAAGCAGGGAAGGGACATTTCTTTTTACTGCTGTAAGTGTTGGAATCTAGACTGCAAGCTACAAACATATCCTGGAGTAATTTTAATGGTAGGAGTGAATGCTTTTTTTTTTTTAAAAAACGGCAGATTTATGAAGACACAGTTCCTCTTAATGCAAAATGGACATGATTGATTGTACTTTAGAAATGTTTACCGGTAAATTCAACTGACAAACAGACTCGCACAACTCTGATTTGATTAGTTTTCGGATGATTTCCTAGATACTAGGCATTTCGATCTACCCATTATGATCAAAGAAAATGTTTGTCACCTATCCTAGCTTTTGCTTTTATGCGTTGATGTCTCCTTTCCCTTGCCTTCCTGTCCCCTCCTTCCCCCCCGCGACAGATTTTAAACAGTACGAGGTCTCCAATGCATCTTGGGATGTATCTCCCCGCCCCACTATTCTACACCGCCAAGGTTCAGATTTGTATATTTACTATATATAGGGGCAGCACGGCTCCTCATTTCTATATGGGAACGTTCCAGTTCATATAGGTTCAGATTTGTATATTTACTATATATAGGGGCAGCACGGCTCCTTATTTGTATATGGGAACGTTCCAGTTCATACAGGTTCAGATTTGTATATTTACTATATATAGGGGCAGCACGGCTCCTTATTTCTGTATGGGAACGTTCCAGTTCGTACAGGTTCAGATTTGTATATTTACTATATATAGGGGCAGCACGGCTCCTTATTTCTGTATGGGAACGTTCCAGTTCATGCAGGTTCAGATTTGTATATTTACTATATATAGGGGCAGCACGGCTCCTTATTTCTGTATGGAAACGTTCCAGTTCATACAGGTTCAGATTTGCTCCTACGTGAGATTATTGGGAAGAGGTTTTAATGGAAAGTTAGATAAATTTGCCTGTTAAACAAGGTCAATGCTTCTTCTTGGTATCCTGTTTGTGCAATTGTAACAGGCTAAAGGCCAAGATATTACAAGTACTGACCTAGAATGACCTCTGCTGTATGAAAAGTGCAATATAGCTGCCGGGAGCCTCATTTATATGGATGTGCATAGTGCATTATGGGAACCCAGAAGAACCAGTCTTGAAAGGGGTAGGGGTGTTAGATTGTCTTGCATTGGTTTCATAGACCGGTTGGGTAAGGGATTGAGGGATTTACATGAAATGAACTTTATTGACGCATTTATAGATCAACATTGGAAAAGTCCAATTCAGTTATGTGGGGATATGGCTTCTCATTGGGTTTAGTCATATTTTGATGGCTTTCAAAGCTCCTCTCCAGTCTGTGGCAATCCTAACATTGGTCCATGCAGGATTATACATGTTTTATTCTGCATCTTTAAGGCTGGGTAGACACCATCACATTTTAAGATACAAACGGACACTTGGATTTTTCGAGTTCGTAGAACTTTTTTTAAAAATGAGCGAACGAATGGTCGAGAATTTTCGAATTTAGGATTCAATTTTCGTATTTTTTCGAATTCATGTAAATGATGGTGAACTCTACATTATGGGAGGCTTACATAATTCGTTAACCATTGATCCCAAATACATGGGAGAATTACTGAATTTATGAACCCTGGATTCCGTGTATGGGAGGTTTACTGAATTTGTAAACCCTCCAGTCCATAAATGGGACAATTGTCAAATGTGGAAGTAGCGCGTGCAAAGGAAGTAGCGCGTGCAAAGGTCCCAGAGCCATGTACTGTAAGTTACCATTGCTATTTTTTCCTTTATTTTATTCAAAGTTTTCAGGCTATCAGGGAGATCCAATATAGCCCTTTTTCATCTAAAACCCACGTTAACCCGAAAAAATTTCAGGTTAACGTGGGTTTTAGATGGAATTTAGAGCACAGCTCCGTTTCCAAATGTTTTTGGAAACAGCGCTGTGCTAACTATCCAAAACCTCTGCCGTTAAGGTTTGCGCTACCTCGTAATCGCAATGGATTTTGACAAAGTTCGGCAATCACTTTTCACCACTAGTAAATAGACCATTGTCGGCCGTGGCAAAGGATCGGCCAAATTTTACAGACATACCCGATCTATAGGTCGGCCTGAAAAATTGGATGATTTATACTCAGCCTTTAACTTTGGACAGTGATTCCTGCTTCCCATTTCCTGCAATAGGTGGAACTTATCTCATACCTGATGACATCATAGCGCAGGTAACCCCATCCTATTTCATTTCTAATTGGTCTTCAACCCAACAGATAGAATTTTATTTAACCAACAAGAATTATAGAGAAATCCTGAAGTCACGTGACCTGTGACACAGTCAGTATCCAAAAAACAGGTCACAGTCCTGGTATGACATCTTTCAACATCTTTAAATGTATGGTCAGCTGATTCAGACCGAAACACCAATTCTGACCCAACCACATATTTTTCTGGAGGGGGGGGGGGCAGATATTTTCTGCGGTTCGCAACAGGTGGATTGCACAGTCCAGGATGATATAAAAAGGGATTTGACTTTTCATTCTTCCAAAGGAGTGACAAATCAGACAGCGATCTGCTTCCAGCTGCTCCCAGGAAGCTCAGTAATTATGAATGTGCGTGGGGGGACGTGGAGAGAGGCGAGTAGACAATTAACTGCAATCAAACAGGCCAGATTTTTATTTCAATAAATTCCATTCCGTGAAACAGGGTTCCTAGTGCATCCAGGAGGACTTTTAACATATTGTTGTTTTATTTTATTTTAATCCATTCAAGACAGAGAGATTAAATCTGGCTAATGACAGAGGACGAGCAGCACTGCGTTTAGAAATTCCGTATTTCATATTATCAGGGAGCAGTGTTATGATAATATGGCACCAACCTATTAAATAAACGTTAGAGCCACTTAAAGGCATCCGTGTCACCCAAGCAACCGCCCCAAGTCAATTTAATATCGATTTTGTGCCAGTTTTGTAAAACTCCAGCCTCTCTATAGGTACAGCTAAAGACATATTGAATCCATATAAATGAGCCTTAGCTTATTGGTGTTTTTGGGGGGGTGTTTTCAGATTCTGGAATATAAAAATTGGGTTTAGTTCTCCTTTAAAGGGCATGACCTCCCAGAAAATAAAAATGTTTAAATGGTCTCTGTAAGTGGCGCATCGGATGAAAAGGTAAATCTAGGGTTGGGGGGGGGGGGAGAGTTTTTCCCCCTATATTTAAAAATAGATTTGTCCCTTCATGATAAGGTGTATATATGTACTTAATTCTAGGAATCCTGTAGGCCTAAATGAGGAGTTGGTCTTTAATATGATTATTATCTAGAGTCACTTTAAAGATGAGCCATGTGTATGTATTACGTTACACTGTATGTTTCAATTACTTGACCTTTAAATGTATACTTATGGTATTAATGGTGTCCATTTGGTCACCCACTGGGAACCTTGTTCTCTTGGTTGTGGTTTCCCGGGGGGAGGTATTTTTAGTTACACCACAATTTGAATGGGTATATTAGTGCACGGAAAGGAACAGTCACGTGACCCGGAAGAAGGGACGAGGACGTCCCGAAACGTGCGTCAGTTAGTTGGATCCATTAACCTGAGGTGGGACCGGGAAGTTTTGTTCGGCGTATGGTGGATTCCCTAAGTTTATTGGCAGTGCTGATTGGTTGCTATCATGGGAGTGGTATTCTAGGACACTCTTACCTTGGTCATGCGGATATCGTGCCACGCTGTGGGAGGTTGATGGGTGAGATTGTTCCTACCACATACACCTCTAGTGGAGAGATGTGGTTTAGGAGCCTTGTGGAATGACCTGCTAGTTTATGATTTATCTACATCACATATATTTAATACGTATGTTCTAGGGTTGCCCGACTGCCGAATCTCCCAATTTCTTTGGCCTATATTAGGAACACTGCTATTGTATCCACCTTTATTACATGTACCTATTGAGTACGTTGTATACTCACATTGGACTCTGGAGTTGGTTCATATTATGTGGGATACTTGAACTTTGGTATACTTACCTGTTTGTCCTTATTCTAACTTGGACCTCGGGTATTACCCTTATATACACATGTGTATTTATATAGTGCATAATGCACCCCCAACTGTAAATTATAAGGATATTAGAAGTCACAGAGGAGTTCCGTGACCATATAAAAGCACGAGGCCACAGGCCGAGTACCTTTTATACAGGGCACGGAACTCCAAGGTGACTTCTAATATCCTCCTAATTTACAGTTTGGGTGCATTATTTATTATAACCTACCCCTTTGTGGCTTCTGGTTTCCTTCTCGTCCTGGAACTGTAAGATTATAAGGCTATAATCTTACAGTTCCTCCCATAGAAATCCACTACAGGGGTAGGTTATATGGCGTTTACATACCTGGTCCCTTTCCTGGGGTTTTAAAATGCACTATGTTTGTAAATGTTTTTAATGTTTAAGTGTTGTTACTATGTGTAAATAAAACGAACTGATTTTTGGACAACCATGCAGCGTTATTAGGGTCATGTACCCCTTATTATTACTTGGTTGGGATATTTATGTCAGAGTTAGGTGCCCATTCCCTATTGGTGTGGTGGAGGTGGTACTTGTCTGCCCCACTCTTGGGATATACTTATGTTTGTAATTTACCTACCTCTAGCACCGGTACTATAGTACTGTTTCCTGACTCCCTATTTAATATCAATACACCTTTCTAGAGTGTGATTTGTTCACACTTATATACTTTCCACTTTTAAACAGTTAATTTTTAGAGTATAGTTATCCTTTAAAGGGTATGCTTATTCCCAAACTAAAAAATGCATATATTTAAATCACTCCCCCAACCTCATCATTTTGAAGGCTTTTAGATGCTGACACTTTTATGCATCATCTCCTATGAACAAGTTATTTAAAGGGCATGTCCAGTCCACCCGTTTTTTAAAAAAAATTCTGTAGTGTAGGGCTCCCTCACCCACCCCCAACCGCCATATTAGTTTGTAAAATAACTCTCCCGATCTCTACTTAAATTGCCACTTTCCCCCGACATTCAGTCCCGGCCCTGAAACTGCAAGCAGGCGGCAGGACTGGCAGCCGTGATTGGCTGAGAGGCAGCCAATCATGGACATGGCTTCTGGCTGTGTAGAAAATTGGGGGAAACAGGAAATGTAAGTAGAGATCGGGAGAGTTATTTTACAAAGTAATATGGCAGTTGGGGGTGGGTCAGGGTGCCCTATAATACAGCAAAGGGGTTTGGAGCTAGGGGGAGGAAGATGGGAGGGGATGGGAGGGGGAGGGAGGTAGAGGGAGGGGGTGAGGGCTGCACTGTGCATGTTCAAATTCTCCCGGAGGAGAGACAGGAGGCAGATACAGAATGGGACACAGGCAGGCTCCTCGTCTTTCCTTTTTAGGACTTTGGAGGGACATTGCAGGGCAGCTATTTGGAGCAGGGATGTAAGGTAAGGATTTTACAACAGTAAACAGTGGGGCCAGTAGCAGGTGAAAATATAGATTTGGGGGTGGACATGCCCTTTAAAAGCTTTCATATGCACAGAGGAGGCAGCTTGGGGATCAGCAGTCTGCTATTGGGCAGGATGTCAGCCGTCACAAATCTGACTGACTCTAAACATTGGTGGCATGACAGGTAAGTAATGTATTACAACGAGATTTCATTGAAAATCTCCCATCTGCATTCATCCAATCCATTCCATATTTCCAGAAGCCTACTGGTATTACAGCTCCATCCTTGCAGAATAAGCATCAAAGGAAATAACTGGGCACTCTGCATAACTAATAATCATTTTTATCCAACAGAGAATGTCTTCATCAGGACTAAACTAAAACAATGTTATTTATTGATGAAGTGGTCCATTGTAGCATCAAAACATTTAATAAAAGTTATTATTAATTAGACAGTGCCCAGGTTTATCCTTTGATGATCTTTATTATGATTTATAGTTTATTACATGTATTTGTAACCAGATATTTAATGATAATGATAAATTCCATTTCGTTCTTGCAAAGGTATCTAACTTTCCCTCTGCTCAATGAGCTTTTTGTAAGCTTGAGTATGTGCAATGCAGGCAACAAGTGAAATTCATTATTGGTTGTGATGTCAGTTGTCACTGGAGAGCTGGCCTAATAATGGCTGCTGAACCCTCCAGCCCTCCATCTCAGCAGACACAGTTTATTCAGCCCTTCAGTTCACCCGACACTGTTAAGTTAGACGTTCATGTGACTTCTCAAGAACCGAATACAACCTGTACAATTGATTGAAGGTAAGTAATAGCTCTTTTACCTGCCGTTCTTCAATCATTGCATTAAAGGAATAGTTCATTTTTCCAGCGAGCTTTTCCTTTAATGATTATGTTCAAAGAATAATAAAATATCTATTTACAGTAAATCATTCCAACAATGAAAATCAGGCTTGTGTAAATATGTTCAGGCACACAGTATTACTCTTCAATTTTATCGAGATGAGTTTTGCTTTATGGTACGATGATGATCCAAACTTAACTGATTGCGGTGTGAGCAAATAAAATGTAATCTGTTTTAGCAAATACGGTGGAGACATAAGCAAACATAAGAAGGATTGTGCAATCCGCATAGGCTGTATGACACTTCGCAGAGTCCTGGGATTTAACATTTGTAAGTTCACATTTGTGACAGAAATAATTAAAGGGGACATTATGCACCTGCAGTGACTGACAGCTACTCTCGCAGTAACGGACAGCTTTGTGGCTCCTCCCCCTGTTGGCCCTCCCCTTCATGAGTATAAGCTCGCATATGTAAAGCATGGTACACACCATGCAACTTTTCCTCCCAACCGACCTAACGGATCTTCCAACCGGTCGATCAGGAGGAAGGACTGTCGGTCACGTCCAAAAAACCCATACAATTATTTTGGCCCGAACAACCAATACACTGAACTATTGGTCAATCAGATCCAAATATTGCATGATGTGTACCAGCCTTTAGAGAGTCAGCGACACTGACTGAGGGAGGAGTCAGAGCAGTAAATGAAGGATTGTAGCATCCATTTTATCTGCATTGAATGAAAATTTTATTTTGACTCTATGCCATTTCAAACTTTCTATTTTCACTTCATACTTTCAGTTTGATAAATGAATGTAAAACCATTTTTGGTCGTCAGCTTAAGCTTCGTAAAACGTTTAATTCAGCGTTAAAAAAAAAATGAATCCTAAGGCTTCAGTATTCACTTAATAGGTTGACTTATTGACTTCATGTCCTTCCCATGCAACTAATAAAGTGCCTGATGAAAGGTCACAACATTGCACAAACGTAACATTATGTATACAAGGGGTCAGTGCAGACAGCAGAAAGATTCCTGTGTAGTAAACAGCTGCCATTATGAAGAATGTTTAGGGCTTGGCAACTGTCAACCAGCATCTAATTTGGGCTTCTGTGATGTCCCGTTTGCTCAAAGAGATTCGGGAAACAAACGCTTTCTGTTCCAACATCCTACACCTATTCAAAGTGTCAGATTAGCCCTGATATTTCAGCGACCACTTCATGCCAATTACATTCTACCTTAATGTGGTTTCTGTAAATCTGTGTAAAAAATGCATGAACTGTGAATTTCCTACATTCAAAATGTATCTACAAGGGCACATGTATAATGTAATGGACAGATAGAAGCAATATTAAAGGGTAACGTATCTCCACTGCAAAAAAAAAAAAAAATGGTATTCAGTTTTATTGAGGAACGGGAGGTAAAGGAGCTGTGTCTTACCTCCCGTTTAGAGATGTAATGTGGTTTCTAATAGAACCCAGTTTCTAATCGGTTTTGAAGTTCCGCCGAAGCTTTCGGAATTCACAAATTTTATGGACCCCGGATTTTCTCTGCAGAGCTGCAGAGGGAGGATAATGAAGTGAACCTGATCTTAGCACAACCCTGTGCAATGTATTTCTCAATATCACAACTTTAATAGTTACACTTATAGAAACAACTTTGTGCAGAGCTGCAGAAGGAGGATAATGAAGTGAACCTGATCTTAGCACAACCCTGTGCAATGTATTTCTCAATATCACAACTTTAATAGTTACACTTATAGAAACAACTTTGTGCAGAGCTGCAGAGGGAGGATAATGAAGTGAACCTGATCTTAGCACAACCCTGTGCAATGTATTTCTCAATAGTGTACATAAATAAAGGTAAATGTCAGAGGGCCAGCTAATGCACAGAAATGTAACTAGATCGGAAAATTGGGAAAGCCTGTGTAAATTGATTTAGTCTCATTTTGTGTTTCACAGTGACTGTGGGACAAGCAGTGATAGCAGTGATTTTTTTTGTGCAATGTAATGTTCCCTGTCTGCAAAAGTAGTGTTATGGCTCTTTATTTAGTATTGCAATTGCTTTGGTCGGGTCTTGCTGTGATGCCCAACCCGAGGCCCGGACAGGATTTTTTGCCACTCGCGTGGACCAGCAGGTGGGTGTGGCAATGGGGTGTCGGGCAAGGGCACTTCTAGGGATTTTGCTGCCTGAGCCAAACTTTTGAATGCCCCTCCATGATTGTTTCCACCATGTTGAAGAGCTTCCTATCACAGGTATTTAAACAGTTATTCAGACAGTCGATTAGCAATAATGGAAATGACTAGAAACAGATATTACATCTCAAACAGCTTGTGTTGCCACTAGCGTACATAGAATGTTATTAAGGGGCATTAAAACACTGGGCCATATTTGTAAAGGCGTGGTATTGCTTTTTAGCGATACCGCGCCTTTAATGATCTGTAAAACGATCGTTAAACCGATCGCTAATTTCCGATAGGCTTAACCATCATTAATTTAGGATCATTATCATAAATTTACTATACGATCGTAAATTGCCGATACGGATCATAAATCTACGATAACAAAATCGTAGATTTACGATCCCCATAGAATACCATTGCAGTAGTTTACTACCGCATGGTATTCTAAATGAAACGGACGGGTTTCCGCCAGAGAGGGAAGGGGTGTACGCCCAACCTGCTGCGGCTGATCGCTTTTGCCAGAAGGGCGAGGCTGGGTGTATGCCCATTCCGCCCTCACCCCTGCGGCAGAAACGACCCACCGTACAACTCCTTCCCAGCAGCTGAAATATAATTGGTTACTGTATAATCACATGATGGCAAGCATTGAAAATCAACCAATCAAAACTGGATTCGGTCCTTCAGCAAACCTATATAAAGAGGTGCAAACCCTGCAGAGCTCAGAAGTCATCGCAGTTGATGGCAGAAGAAAGAAGAGGTCAGCAACATTGGCTACGTTGATGCCACTAGCGCCGGAGGTATCCCTGGCGTCCGCAGGGACACTGCCCGGTGTAAGCGACATCAGTAGATTTGGTGTCGCTAGATGGAAGAAAGAAGACTTTTCTTTTAAGAGCCAATGGGGTCCTGTTTCGAGCTGCAGGACCCCCAACAAAGACACATCTCAGTGCCGCAATGGCACTTGTCAGTGCCAGGGAGGGGGGTCCTGGTACAGGCTGCAGGACCCCTTAAGCCCCCAAAGGCCCTTGCCAGGGCCGCAAGGGCACTTCTGAGTGCCGCAAGGGCCCTTACAAGGGCCGGGGAGGGGGAGTCCCGAAACGTATGTTTTGCACTAAATAAATTGAATTCATCACTATAAGTAGTGTGCTCCTGTACTTTTTATCTGATTGGCTAATATATCGCTCCTTAGCCAATCACAGGAGTGGATGTCAGTCAAGCCCCTTCTGCTTGTCTTCTGTGCACTGAAAAGTCACTGATGGTTTTCTATACTGGGGGAAGAGAAGACACTTTGAATATTCCTATTTGTGTCTAATGATTATCCCATTTAGTTCTTTCACAAATACATGTAACATAACCTTTCTAACGAATACATATAGTAACCAGCACTTGTTAGCTGGTGTACATATACACTATATATCATTTTTGAACTGTAAACACTAGGGCCAAACCCGCTTTCAGGTTTTGTATGGTGATGAGTTGCTGGAAACAAAGCTATATTTGGCCTCCCTATCCAAATGACCTTTTTTTTCAAGCATCCACACTAAGTCATATTTTAGCACAAAGAAATTGGGTAACTGTGGTAATTATACAAGTCTACAACAAAATAACGTTGTACATTTCAAAGGATTTACCCCCCAAAACCCCATTTGTGTTTTATTCTTACCTTCGCCCATTGCTCCCATGGTGAGCATCAGATCTATCACTGACTAGCCAGAGTTGGAGAGAAGCCTGCCGAGGGATCCTTGTTCTAATAACTCATAGTGGAAGCGTCAGATGATGGTAAGGATAAAAAACAACAAGGGGTTTGGGGGTTTTGAGATTCAGAAACTTGTTTTAAGGCTGTAGTTATCCATTAAATAAAGGTAAACAGCCATTAGTGTTAACTACCGTAATGCCCAGTAGTGTTTAATAACACTCATTCGTTTTTAATAACGATCTTGAGCATTATATAAGCCCAGTAGTGTTAATATAACACCCCAAAGTATTAAATAATACCCTGTAGGGCTAAATAACACATTTGTGCTAAATAGCACCAGGTAGTATCATTTTTTGCTGCGGTCAGAAAATAACGTGCAGTATTTCAAAATACCCCAAAGTATTCTCCGTGCTGCCGCTTTGTAAATATTCCCCAAAATAGACCTACCTCAGTATTGACTTTGTCTTAATGAGTTATAGTAACGCATTATGGAAATAGATAATGTTCTCTTAAATGACAAACCAATTATAGCAAAAAAAAAATAATATATATATATATATATATACAATGCATGTTGTTTAGCAGACGTTAACTGACCCCTTTTTAAAAGCTTTAATTGCATTACTCATGCCCAAGCAATTACAAGTCACCTCGTAATAAACATTTCAAATATTTTGAAAACAATTTTTTTTCCCCAGCAGCAAATTCCAACATTTCATTATAATTATTACTTTTTTTTTTTTTTTTTTTTTCATTTTTCTTTTTTAATTAAACATTTGAGAGTCTATACTAGCAGATCGTTAAAGACAGACCTGCCCCTTTCGTGGATAAAAGGAGAACATTATTTTCTTATGTAAAAAAAAATATCAAATATAAATTTATGAAAGACCATTCAAGACATATACAGTAAGTTTTATAACTTTATGCTACAGCAGCGTGTATTATTTTGGATTTAGAATAGAGAGTCCTTGGTTACCTTTACTTATCACACTAGTATAAGACCATAAATGAATGTATACAATCTTCTGTGTATAGAGATACGTTGCATACAACACTTCGGCATATTCAGACACACCATTGTTTATTACTGTTTGGGACTTTGCCTTTAGATCCCCTTCAAGGGAACCTGTAGCAAAGTTAACTTCAACGTCCAATGGTTGAAAAGCATTCGCTCTCTTAACGAGAGTTAAAGGTCCATTTTTACGTTTTTCTTCTTGCAACTACATTTGATATAAAGACCGGCAGGACTGTTGTGCGCTTACATATAATTCTGTAAACAATATCAGAAAAAAAGCATTTGGAATCATTGATTATACAAAGGATTCCTTATCCCTATCTGCGCATGTTTTGCAATCTGTAAAATCGTCGTTTGTCGAGTCGTCCATTTTTAACGGAATATTGCCACTTGTGTCTCTGGTCACACTGTCATAGGAAGGAGGAAACGAAGTAGAAGATAAAGATTCCCCTTTGTCTAGATGCCCCCCGTAATTTTCACCCATCATGAATGCAAAAAGACCTTCCTTTTCGGGGGCGTCTTCTTCAATGATGTTGGTGTCACATGATCTATGGCGATACAAGAACGAGGCCTGTTTCCTGAAACGAATTAGCAAGTGCCTCCTATAGGCTCTTTGGATCACGCAAGCAGACACCTCTTCTTGTTTCCTTTTTAGAGTGGTTGTGATAGGTTCGTAAGAAATTTTGGATGGATTAGCAGCCATAAATTTTTCTTCCATTTGTATCTTAAGAGTATCCATTTCCCCAGATTCCCCAAGAACTCTTTTGGTAAAGGCAAACAGTATATCCAAGCAGTGAATTCTATCTCCGCTGACCATAGGGAGATCCATCACAATGAGTTTAATCTTATTTGGTTTTGGGATGCGCAAAGGCTCAGAAAGAGAATCTGCGAAATCCGATAGAGCCGAGTAAGAAATGAACTGCGTAGCTTCCGGATCAAATTTTTCCCAGACCTCATAAAACATCTCAAAGTCATCTTCGCTCAAAGGTTCGGTGCTTTCCTCCGTGGCTACGCTAAAGTTTTCCAGTATAATAGCAATGTACATATTTACAACAATAAGAAACGATATGATAATGTAACTAACAAAGAAACAGATTCCCACCGACGGATTTCCGCAGTTTCCAACAATCTCGCTCCCTGGGTTGGCTGCATAGGGATCACAGTCAGGTGGCCCGCTATTTAATATTGGGCTCAGGAGGCCATCCCATCCTGCCGAAGTTGTGATCTGAAACAGACAGATCATGCTGTTCCCAAAAGTTTGAAAGTTAAACATGTCATCGATCCCAGCTTCCATCTTCACATAGGCGAAGTTCGACATACCAAAAATAGCATATATAAACATCACCAGGAAAAGCAAGAGGCCAATGTTGAAGAGGGCAGGAAGTGACATCATTAAGGCAAAGAGAAGTGTTCGTATCCCTTTAGCGCCCCTAATAAGTCTCAGAATGCGTCCGATTCGGGCTAAACGTATGACCCTGAACAGTGTCGGGGATACAAAATATTTTTCAATGATATCCGAAAGTACAACTCCTAAAAGAAAGAAAAAAAAGAATGAAATGTAAGAAAACAAGAAAAAGATATTGACTTTGATCAATATACATTTTGCTTATTATTTAAAAACAAATAATTCAGTGTCCATCAATAAACTCTTATCACAGACAGTTTTGAAAAGTACTATAATAAACAAGGAAAGGCTACCATCTCTAACTCTACAACTTGCAATATACCACCAAGGCTTGTCAATTTAAACTGCCTACTAGAGATGTCTGAACTTCGCAAAATCCAGTCCGCTCGAGGATCCGCAAATTTTCGGAAAAATTCGAAAATTCGGAAATCCACGAGCGGACCCATTAAAATGAAAAAAATCCTTGAAAATATGTAAAATCCTCGTAATTTCGAAAATTTTCGAAAATACGTATTTTCGTGCATTTTCGGAAATACGTGAAATCCTCGTAATTTCGAAAATTTTTGCAAACGCGGTTCAGAAAAGTTCGGAAGGCGGAAAACCAGAAAATCCGCAATATCCGCCGTTCGCGAACGAGATAAATCCGCCGCGGATTCGGATCCGCGAACTGGGCCATCACTACTGCCTACTAGGAGGTCATGGTGAACTATTTATTCAGTTTGTAATGGAAATAATATTCTGTTTACATTTGGTTTAAATACATTTGAATTGTAAAGATCTGTTCATTCATATTGGGGCATCCAAATACTGATTTGCTCGGCTCAGAACATATTTATAGGACAACTGTATTGACTAAGGTCTACCCCCACCTTAGTCTGGGATCTATCCAATGAGAAGAAGCTCTTTTTTGCAGAACATGTGTTCCCATTGGATAGATCCTGGGACAAAAGGAGGGTGGGGCAACAACTGTACAGTTATAATAACTCTCCTCCAATCCACCAATTAATGGTACCCTATGATGTGGGTCTAAACTGCTAAGCCTTCCTCACCCCAATTTAAAGCGATAGACCAGTCCATCTCCAAAATATTATGCAAATTTATTCAAAAACCTTTTTAACTTACCCACGATTGACAGGATCACCACCACAAAATCAAAAATGTTCCACCCGATGGTGAAGAAGTAATGTCTGAGAGCAAGGATCTTGAGTAAGCATTCCCCAGAGAATATGATCACAAAGGCTAGATTGATTTTATAGAGCAGATTTTCAATCTCTTTGGATTGGTCATCAGTTTCCACCATCATAGTAACCATGTTAAGGCAAATAAGGATCATGATGATAATGTCGAACGCTTGCTTCGTCACAATGTCAAAGACCAGTCTTTGGAATTTGTTCTGTAGAAGTATATTAAAAAAAATGTCTGAACATTGATTTAATGAATAGGGATTGAATAATTATAGCCCAAATCAACCAATTAGAAAAGAGACATGTTGACATATTATTAGTCATTTCTTAGCTTGGGAACATTACATTTAAACTTGATAGGTATCTACATAAGCCTCCATGGTGTGCACTAAGGAGAGCAGAGTGCCATCAGCTATTACGCCTACTTTGACAGCTCATCCCTTTTGTTTTTTGGGCGTGTAGTTTCCCTTAAAAGAGACATATAATACCCCCATTATATAGCAAAACAATAGAAACATGTTAAATACAATATGTCCTTGTATAGTCAACTGTGCTCCCTGTTATAAGGTTCCTCTTACCAGTGGCTTGGGGATTGGTTTCTGGGGCTTTTTAGAACCCAATTTTTTCATGGCATTGTAATATTTTTTTTGTTCCTCGGTCATGAAAATGTCTTGTCCACCTAAGTAAAGGAAAATAAACCCCCCAAAAATTATTATTGTTGCCTATGATAGGTGTCAGGCAAGAGGAATAAACATTGTATATGGTCTAGTAACATCACTGACAACACTGCTACAATTTCTTGGGTGGGTGCTGGAACTACATTGCACTTTCACACACAACAAAGCTTACGAGAAAAATTGTTCTAAGAATGTAGTTATTTTTGGACAACAGGTCTCGGTAAGGTACTGAGCGTCATTTTATAGGAAGGGCTTCATGAAATCAGATTGCAGTTTGTTTATACTGAGAATCCAGCCTGCTGGTGCATCAATTACCTTCCAGGTTTATCATAAACTGTTCATTTATAACACATAATTTAACTGTGAGTAAATTAGTTACTGGATATCAGCGGACGGAACCTCCTACCATTTAAAGGCAAGAGGACACTTGGAAAAACCTGGAGTCGTATATGGTTTAGCGCCTTGACTCTTAGGAAGGTCCCTAGCTCAGAGCTGAGACACACTCTAACAATTGATTAGTAGAGATGTCCGAACTTCGCAAAATCTGGTCCGCTCGAGGATCCGCAAATTTTCGAGAAAATGCGAAAATCCGCGAGCGGACCCATTAAAATGAAAATATCCTGGAAATTACGAGATTTCTCGTATTTTCGAAAATTTTCAAAAAAAAGTATTTTCGGAAATACGAGAAATCCTCGTAATTTCGCAAATTTTCGAAAATACGAAAAATCCGCGGTTTGGAAGTTCGGAAGGCGAAAAATCCGCCGTTCGCGAACGGGATAAATCCGCGGCGGATCCGGGGATTTTTACGATAACGATCGGTATTTTACGATAACGATAACGATTTTTTATAAATAGGGCCCTTAAACCCTAATTCATTTAGGAAATATCTAGTTATGTGGGTTTTATAGCTTTGTAGGCATGTGCAAAATAATGCAAAATAAACATGACACAAATGTAAATAAAAATGAGCAAAATTGTGAATATTAAGTGCAAAAGCAAGCTATAATAACTGGAACCATCCTCAGTGTGTTAAAGGGGGAAAAAATATCATGAGCCATTGTGTGTAGGAGCTGTGCGATCCTCTAGACGCCTCTCTGACACACGCTAAAGTGACAAACTAGTCCTAATCTTTTTAAGCTTTTTAAGTTTGTGTTTGGAGGCTCAGGTGGATATTGTGTTCAGATGAATCACAGGGAACTCTGCAAGTATTTCTCAATAGGAAGAAGTTCCAAAAAGATATATCATTAGATATGGTAACCAGCCGAACCATATAACTTATTCCCATTGGACAACGTCTTAACTATTGGTAATATGTTCACAAGCCTCAGTACAGATGCTTGTTACACTTGGCCATATAAAGATACAATACATTTGACCTAAGGCAGTTCAACAGAGGTAACAGCCTATTATTTGGTGCTGAATACCCATGGTATTTCTGTGGGTTTATAAGAAGAGTATGGTGAATCCCTACTGTTTAGAATTACTACAGTTATTGTAATATTAACATTACTGTATTCTTTATCAATGGCTGGTTGAGAGAATGATCTAGCTTTTGCGTAAATATCTTTCAAATGTTGGGAATGGAATCTAAGAAGAACTAATGAAGATGGCATCACTGGTGGCCCCCAAGCAAGGACGACGATACTCCATGAGTTATCATTAATCAATGGATCTCATTTAGAAGATTAACGTCTAACAAGTTCATTCAGCTGTATTGACCAATTACTGGAGAAGGTCCTTCAAGATGATATCATTGATGTACTGTAAGTTTCAAGGCAATGAACAGAGCACTGGATTGGTTAGAAACCAACTAGAGTTTCCAACAATAGCCACTGCATTTTATCATTAAAACGACCTTATATTAATCTGTCTGCAGGTATTACATGTGTAATCAGAATACAAGAACAGTAACTCCCAGCATGCTCTGATGGCCTACAACTGCAGGGTGAAAATATAAATGAACTAAACTTCAAGTCCAGTTGATCTAATTGAATACAGAAGATATACCATGACTTGGATGAATGAGAACCTTCACAAGCATACCCATACGCTACATTTCCTAAATTTCCACATTCCTCTAAAGTTAGATAGACATCCGCACAACCGCCTGGCCTGATTTTTTTGACGATTGCAAATGAATGGGTCAGAGCAGAAAAACGTTAAGGGAAATTCGGAAGGAAAAAAATACCGTCTCTTCCTGCTCTTATTGGACATTTGGTAGATTCGGCAATTGAACAAAGTTTGTGTCCAGCACAAGTAATATACCAATTAAAAATAAATCTTGCATTGTTTTTGAAAAGCATGATATTCTAAGAATACATGATGTCATCTAAGAATACATGATGTCATCTAAGAATACATGATGTCATCTAAGAATACATGATGTCATCTAAGAATACATGATATCCTCTAAGAATCCATGACGTCATCTAAGAATACTTTTTATATTGTAGTGATCTTTGTCCCAAAACATCCCACCAGCACAGTGCAGAGAAATGCATTTCAGATACTTATCTTTTTCTTTTGTTGGTTGAAATTGTCGATGATGACACCAATAAAAAGGTTCAATGTGAAGAAGGATCCGAAGATGATGAAGATGACGAAGTAAAGGTACATATACTTGTTTATTTCATAAATCGGCTGTTGTTCGATCTGAGAAGAGAAAGGGGGGAATGTAAACAGGCTGAATACACGTCTACATATAAACGATCATTATTCTACCATGATACAAATTAAATGAGATAAACTTTGGTGGCTCCAATGATTATTACACTTAGACACGTATGTAGCTAATACACACATATGTACATGGTTAATACATGCATAGTATCCATGTGATTAACACACATATTCAAAAGGCTAGAACACATAAAAACAGATAATACACACATGGGATTAATATGCACAAATACATGGTTATTACACACACATACAATTAGTACATAAACATATCGGCATGTAAACCCATATTAAAATGTATACTTACCTTCTGGCCCTCCCCCTAACTCTGAGGGTGTTTCTGGGGTCCTGGAGGTAAGTATAGATTTTAGTGCTGATTGTGGACAGGTATGCACACGTACATACAGTAGAGTTATAATACATAAGGATAGGCATTTTCAATGGGGAGGTGCAGTGGTGAGAATCTATATTACAGTCACTCAGTGATGTCACTGATTGACTTCCTGTATTCCACTGCCCCTCCCGCTGTCTCCCCCTCCCTGTATTAGTCCTTTATATAGGAATCCCTGTTTATTGTTAACAGAAGATGTTCGGTCCTTATTTCTCTTTTCAATAGGAACAGTAATTAACTAAACAGGGATTCCTATATAAATGACTAATACAGGGAGGGTGCGAGACAGTGGAAGGGTAGGGGGGGAGAGTGTTTCTGTGCTGTGGTTTTTTTGGCTGGCCTTATGTATTATTTCACCCTATAGGTCATGGGACTCCTCGATGGCGTAATATCCTTATATTACACTGTAAGTAGGGTATTATGCCTTATATTACACACATACACATATGGTGTTAATATTCACACACATCCATGTAATACACATACATAACTAATACACATCTATATCTGTCATGAATCCATTGTGGTGAGGTCAGTAATGAGAAACGCACTGTAGACAATGATAATTGGATAAATGATTTAATATGGTTCATTTCCTGCACGTTATGTCATTTGGCTAACTAAGTCTCTGTGATAGGAAATACATGTCAGAAAGCTAATTATAATTACCCATTGGATCCCTTGGTCTGTGTAATATAACGTATAATATATAGATAGGACATTGGGACACGATGGGTTAACAAGGAACCACCTAGGGTGATAGAGAGAAGAATGGCAATGCAGATTCTATATCCTAGACTATAGAGGTGTTACTAGGTTTGGTATGCACAGTATAAACTGTTTATAAAACATTTGTAGACTATTCCAGTACAAGGAGGTGACCCAATAATAATAGCTGATTCATACCTGATTTTTGTGAAAAAAACTCCCTGCCCCTCCCAATATCAACTATCAATGTAATGATGAGACCTGGCTAATCGCTCAGTTTATAGCGAGATCTTTGGCAGGTCAACCTGTAGTAACTTTTTAGCAAGGACATAGAGAAAGGGTGGGGTCAGCATGTTCACAATGGCTGCCTTACACTTTGCAAAGGTTAATATTCTTTAAGGCTACTACTACGGGCAGCAGCATTTCTACGATAGCCACGCCCAAACAGAAAGGGGGCAGAGGGCAAAGAAATGTATGATGTTCGGCAACTGCCAATGAAACAAAACACACTTGTCTATTGCCCATGCCTGTCTATGTCTGGTTTGAATGTGATAATAACAGAGTCTTGCAAAAACAATATAGTACATAGGCTGTATTGCACAAAACATATTAGGCCTTATTAATGGTGGAGCGGTGGGCACTTTTCTGGAGTCAAAGTCGTGCTGATCGATTTAATATCAGTTAGTGCAACTTTATCTCTGTGTTTGGAAAAAAAAAACTGCGCAATTTAAGTTTGTGCTACTTGAAGATCTCGGGATTTACTCAAGAGCGCTGGCGCAATATTAAATTCATATGGGGACATTTACCGGGAGCGAATGCGTCTCTGAGTAAGTGAGGCCAATAAATGAAAATAGTTCTTGAATGAAACATGACAAAGTCAATATTATACAACAAAAATAATAACATTCACCACTTCCGATATATCCTACAAGAGGGAAAAGAATATTGTTCCTGACCTTCTCGCGTGAATCCACGGCTGCATACATGATGTCCATCCATCCTTTATAAGTGGCCTGTAGAAAACGGAATGAATAAGATCAAAATGTTACACAATCCAACTTATTCTTCTAGCCATGCTCACAATCGGGGAGATTCAATAAAAGTTCTTATCATTAAAAATGGTGCTAATTTTGCCCCAACCAATCAGATGTTAGCTTTCAAGTGTTAAATAAGATCTGATTGGTTTGGGCAAAATTAGCACCATTTTTAACGGCAAGAACTTTTATTGAATCTCCCTGATTGTGTATTGTGTGTTCCTAATGAATAACGTTTGGCCAAACTGTGTGGGGTCTCTATGTATGATCCCTACATAAATTTCTACATTAACAACTAACAGGTCGTCTGTAACTGTGTCCATGCAGTTTGATATTTATTTCTATTATTTATTTATACAATGCCTCCTATTCTGTTTTTTAAGAAGGAACAGCTGTGCCTCTTCACAAGGGAGGGGAAAATAATTATACAGAACAATAAAGTTAAATAATGAAAATGAATTGACAACATGCCCAGGAAGCATTACCGTGTCTGCAGATTACATATTGCAGCAATTAGAGCAGATTTCTTGGTCTATGTAAATAATAAATTGCTGGTAAATTGTGTTCATGGAGAAAGAAAGAGAAATGAAACCCCAATCAGGGTTCTCAATGGGTCCGTCAGTATTGGGTCCCCAGAATAAAATTACAAATTGGGTTAAATAATTACACAGTTTAGCTCCTGTACTCATGGGGAATTTCAAAGGGGATTGGTTTAGGAGAGAAGAGTGTGGACAGAAGTGTGCGTGGAGGAATTGTCCACACAGACACACTCATAGGATTTACCACCTATAGATAACTGACTAGTGATAGACCTGATCCCAAGTTTGGGGAGAAACTCAAACTATCCAAACTCTATCCGAACCAGTTCGGGTTTTCCAAACTCGCGGACTTGTTTTCAGTTATTATCAAAAATTCGATCATTACAGAATTCTCAAATCCAGAATACTATGTAGCCTTCGATTTCTGTAACCTTCGAATGTATCATACGGTAAACCTCAAATGTAGCAGTCGATTTCGGGAACCTTCAAATGTAATGTTCCATTTTCGATAACCCTCAAATGTATAGGTCGATTTTCGAAAAACTTTAAATGTATAGGTGGTTATTCAATAAAAGTTCTTATTGTTTAAAATGGTGGTAATTTTGCCCCAACCAATCAGATGTTAGCTTTCATATGTTACATAAGTTCTGATTGGTTGGGGCAAAATTAGCACCATTTTAAACAATAAGAACTTTTATTGAATCTCCCTGATAGTTCGGTAACCCTTGAATGTAGCATGCGAAAACCCGTCAATTACCCGATCATGGGGGAAAGAAGGGTTTAAACGAGTTTTAACTTTTTAGGTGATGTTTGTGTTCCCCAGACCATTTTCCAGGTGCCACATTTACAGTATGTTACCATTTATATTTTATTTGTATTTAATCCGAAACTTTTGAACTATTTCCACCCATTGACTTTAAAGGATAACTAAACTGTAAAAAATAACTTTTTAGAAATTAAAAGTACCTGGGACACATAGGTAAGCTTGATTATTCCCAACTCCCAATATTGTTTCATTGAGGAGCTACAGCACATACAGTTTTCATTTGCCAGGTTATGGCCCTGGGCCTTCCTGTATTAAAGATAGGGCTGAAGCATTCAGAAAGCCTGGCAGAAGCAATTTTCTTTCTGCTGCCACTTATCATAGAATTAATATTGGGAGGTAAGTACCTGCCCCGGGTACTTTTCATATTAGCTGTTTTTGAAAAAAGTGTGTACACATTATAGTTCTCCTTTAATGGGTTTGTTTCGAACTTCTAAACTTTTACTGAAGTTAGGAAACTAATCAAACTTAGCCATCAGCCATCTTTATAACTGACAAGTCACCAGTGGACATGCCCTTTAAGGTGCATATGTAGGTGTTCCATGGGAAGGAACATATTTAATAATCTATTGGGACATCAGTCGCATACTATATAGACATGAGACTTGGGGTTTCATATGATTTTAAACCTTGGGGGAACTTTTTAAACCTTGTTTTACTATCCGATATACTTCGTGGTTTGGTTGTTTTTATCTATAGTCATGCATACAGTATGCAGTATATTTGTATATGGGGTTCAGTTTTTAATGTGGTGTTTTTTGTACTTTTTCATAGTATGAATGCCTGAAGCCTGATCGGTTATACTTAACCCTGGTTTAATTGGGGTTTGTAAACTGGATAATTCCAGGAGTGCTAGGAGGGACACCAGGCTTTGTCTACTAAGCTTTGTATACTAGTTTTGTCTCAATCTCCACCAAATATATTGGTAGATGGAAGCCATTACCTTACGCAGTTTAAAGAGATGACTTATTGCCACACTACGGTCTGATTATACTATAGTGTAGTTCCATGGAAAGAAATCCTATTTGGCCATCATTCACATCCCATGTTTAAAGCAAGCAGGGGACTTCTAGCTTCTGGAATTCTGATAGGGCTGCAGTAATGTCTCCTTATCCTAGGGCATGGACCATAAAGATAGGCCTGTCCTATCTGTTAAATTCTCAATCAACTCTACACAATGGATTTTTTTTCTTGACAGCTGGGACTAGATTCTCCCTGTGCAATCAAGAATAAAGCCAGCTGTAGGTACTTAAGTAATCATGTATTTATTTATTTTTTTAAAGAAAAATATTAGGTTATGGGGGCTACATCTGGAAATGGTCCTTAAAAGGGCATTTCTCTGTAACATCAATAAATATTATTCATTATAATCCTGGTGCTTGGCCACATTATGATTGGCACCTAGTATGTCATCATTATCACATGACCCACAAAGTCACTTTGGGGTTCCATTTCCTGTATATTACAGACTGCTTGAAAGGGGAGATTATTTATTGAGTTTATTTACATATTCATAAAGGCAAGGTACTGTATTGCTATTTTGCAAGATCGTGCCTTTAGTGCTTGCCACAATTGTAAATTTACAATCAAGGTCGTAAATACACAATAGCGGATGTAAATGTACAGTAGTCGTTGTTAGTGTACAATCACGATCGTAGATTTAGAACCGTGATTGTAGCTTTACGCTCCCCCATACAATACCATTACGGTATTTAGTACCATTAAATGCATTAAAAAATTCTGTATTTCCTGCATAACGCCAAGAATTTATTTTCCAATAATCCCACATAATTATCCCACAATCTCTCACACAGTGGTATAGGAGATGGCTGGTGTAGATGTCATAAGTCATTGGGCATGACTGACAGCTATCATCAGGACCACAGAAGGAAGAGGGTCAGTAGTGTTGGAGGGTGGGGGTATGCAGACATCCCACCCTGCCCTTTCAGGCTTCTGGGCAGGGTGGAGAAGGGGGCATGACTAACGGGGTGTGATGTCATGCGGGGGCAGGGTGTGATGTCACACGGAGGCGGGTCCACCATTCTAGGAGTGGTGTGAGGCGGGATTAGGGAGGAGTTAGGGGTGTTACTGGGCGTTCCGGGGGCATGGCCACGGAAACGGGGCATGACTTGGAAGGAGTCTGGGGTGGTCTCACGGGTGTGCAGGAGACCACCCCAGAATGAGGGAGACTCCCGGATGATCCTGGAGGGGTGGGATACCTGGATATGTGTGTGTGGGGGGTACCTGGTTATTATTGCAATCCTGGGGTTTGGGGTGGTTTAATACAAACATTCTGAGGAGAGTGAGTCCAATCTTTTAATAAAAACAAACCCAATCTGACCCCATAGCCAGAATGTTAAACATTTTAAATCTCTGCAAAGACCTTTTATTTTATCAGCTGGAATTCGATTTGTTAATGTTTAATCATTTCTATTTTATTTTACCAGTGGCACATTTCTAGTCACCAATGATTTCCTTTTTTTTTTTCTTTTTTTGATTGAGTGCGACATAAATAAAAACGCGCTTGAAATGCTTAATGCAGTTCCACCTACGGTTCCTCGCCGAATTGAAAGGAAATTAAACTTTTGCGAATGGTTTAATCATTTTCAACTTGTAAGAGAGGGAGAAATTAGCGACCGAACAAAGAAATAGCATTTTAATGTTATCGTTTTCTTCTTTATTCTCTGCTTATAGTGAGTGATAAAAGACCCAATGCTTTTATTTGGCATTAATTATTACAGCAAAAACCAGCTGTGCCTTGGATAATATGGGGGAGGAAACATAATCAGCTGGTAAATTTAGGAAAAATTGACTTCTAGGAGCTGCAAAATAAAACCAGGACTCGGTACAGTGACTGTCATGTCGAAACAGGTCATTATTTCTAGTGCTTTACTGTGGGATTTTTAGGACTTAATTCCCCATGATGTTCAATGACTATTTATCCTAGAAAACACCCACAAAACCACAAAAGGTTCCATGACTATTTATCCTGGAAAAAAACACCCCAAAAAACTGAAAGGTTCCATTACTATTTATCCTGGAAAACACCCATAAAAACCCAAAGGTTCAATGACTATTTATCCTAGAAAACACCCATAAAACCCAAAAGATTCCATAACTATTTATCCTGGAAAATACCCATAAAAACCCAAAGGTTCCATAACTATTTATCATAGAAAACACTATTAAAACTCACAAGGTTCCATAACTATTTCTACTGAAAAACACCCAAAAAACCCCAAAAAGATTCCATGACTATTTATCTTGGAAAACACCCATAAACACCTAAAATATTCAATGACTATTTATCCTGGAAAATACCTAAAGGTTCCATGAATATTTATCTTAGAAAAAACCCATAAAAACCCAAAGATTCCATGACTATTTATCCTGGAAAACACCCATAAAAACCCAAAGGTTCCATGACTATTTATCCTAGAAAACACCCATAAAACCACAAAGGTTCCATGACTATTTATCCTGGAAAAAAAACACCCCAAAAAACTGAAAGGTTCCATTACTATTTATCCTGGAAAACACCCATGAAAACCCAAAGGTTCCATTACTATTTATCCTGGAAAACACCCATAAAAACCCAAAGGTTCCATGACTATTTATCCTGGAAAACACCCATGAAAACCCAAAGGTTCCATGACTATTTATCCTGGAAAACCCCAATAAAACCTCAAAGGTACCATTACTATTTATCCTAGAAAACACCCATAAAACCCAAAAGATTCCATAACTATTTATCCTGGAAAAAACCCCATAAAAACCCAAAAGATTCCATAACTATTTATCCTGGAAAACACCTATAAAAACCCAAAAGATTCCATAACTATTTATCCTGGAAAATACCCATAAAAACCCAAAGGTTCCATAACTATTTATCATAGAAAACACCATTAAAACTCATAAGGTTCCATAACTATTTCTACTGAAAAACCCCCCAAAAAACCCCAAAAGGTTTCATGACTATTTATCCTGGAAAAAACCATAAAGATTCCATGACTATTTATCCTGGAAAACACCCATAAAAACCCAAAGGTTCCATATCTTATTTATCTTAGAAAGCACCCATAAACACCTAAAATATTCCATGACTATTTATCCTGGAAAACACCCATAATAACCCAAAAGATTCCATGACTATTTATCCTGGAAAATACCTAAAGGTTCCATGAATATTAATCTTAGAAAACACCCATAAAAACCCAAAGATTCCATGACTATTTTGTGATGCCTGGAGTCCCTGAGTATACCTTCAACACCTAATCCTGTCTTTACCCATAGACCCCTGACCATCAGGAGACTTGCCGTGCCTCGCTGTACATGGGTATCCCCAGGACTTAGAGCGCAAGGTATAGGTGCTGAGGCCGGGTATGGGTATACTCAAGTAAACCAAGACACCAATAGAGCTGCACAGGAACTGGAAGATGCAACTAAGAGGAAAGGCTGAGACTAGGAAAATGGCAAGAGGACAAGAAATAACAAGGAAGAGTAACAAAGATAACTAGAATAAAGAAACATGGGAGCCAAAAGCACGGAACAACCTAATGCTATTACAGGCAAGGGATAAGTGACTAACGAAGGCTAAATATAGAGCAGAGGAACCAATGGGAAATGGAAACTGCAGAGTCAGATGCAAGGATTGGATAGTTTGAACTAATTAGATCTCCATCCAATCTGAGACCTGCAGGAGCGGAGGAGATAAGCAGAGGTGCCTGTGCCGGAGTGATGATGTCGGCCGCACCAAAGTTTTCCAAAGATCCCCCAAGCCAGTGGACGGACGCTTACCCCTGACATAATTATCCTGTAAAACACCCATAAAACCCCATAGATTCTAGGAATTATCGACCATGAAGAGCTGAAAATCCTAGGTCCTTAAGAGAAGGTTTATGCAGATAGAAAGATTAAATATTTAGTTATACAGTACGTATGTTTAAATAATTGGGAGACAAATTCTTACCACTTGGAGCAGTGCTAGGTATCCTGCACCCACGTTATCAAAGTTAACTTTCACTTTCGTCCAGTAGGCTTCCGTTTTGTTCATGAGGTCACACATAGTCTTGTTGTCGACCATATGATAAGGCAATTCCTCTTTCGATGTGGCATTAATACATTTCCCAAACTTTCCAGCAAATAAGTTGACTCCCATGATGCTGAAAATTAGCCAGAATATGAGGCACACCAGCAATACGTTCATGATTGATGGGATGGCGCCAATCAAGGCATTGACTACAACCTTAAACAAAATGGAGGGGGGGGTTGAATTTAGAAGAAACTTCCTTTATAGCATTGCAACATCCAATTTGCCACGTTAGCTTAATTTTATTTTTAATAGGTTTATATCATTTTGTTTTTAATTTAATTGAGTGCAGATACTAAAGTTTTGTACACACGTGGCATGCGATCACGGAGCGCCCATTTTGGCCGATGCACGATGTGTAGGAACGTCTGTTTCGGTCAATAATCATGCCGTGTATGGGCACTTTATCGGGCATTATGGCTGCTCGTCATTATGGCTGCTCGTTCGGAGTTACGCCCTGGCCGGCCGGGCAATGATCCCCGACGGAGCGTCCATTCTGGCCAATAAAGCCCACACAAGGCACGATTATAGCCCGAAACCCCTGTTCGTACACATCGTCCGTTGCGATCGCACGTGTGTACGAACCTTAAGGGGCTGATGCAATAAAAGGTGGAAAAGTTTACCTGTGTAAACAATCAAATCCTATCTTACCGCAGCAACCAGTAAAAAGCTGATATCTAATTGGTTGCTGCAAATTAAAGGCATGAGCAAACTTTTGCGATCTGCTATACGGCACAGTCTGTTTTACAGAAATAAAATGAAGCTAAGGTGCTGTACAATTTATATTTCAACTTCTTAAAAGCGTTGCTAAAATGCAATTGCTGCAAAGATGAAAGAGAAAACAGTTCACTGGAGATCTGCAGATGGATGACTATTTGTCATGGTCTCTTTAAAAAAAGAATTAAAGGAACAGTTCAAGCTAAAATATAATCTTTATGATTTATTGCTTACAAACTATACAAAGTATATGAGAGGAAAATATCTCTCTTAAAATCTGGAGAAAAAAAATATTCTAATAGTCTATTTTTTGTTGATTTTTTTATGATATATTGCCTTTTTTTTTTTTAAATAATCTTTTGAAAAATTTTATTTCAATCAAAATATTCCAGTATTTTAATTTCTTCAATTTATCACGTTTTATTGTCGCAGAATTTATTTTTGCTTAAATGTCTTTTTAATGAATTGTACAATTCTAAGATCTAGTAGATATGTCTTCAATCTGCAGATTTCCAGTAATAATCAATAGTTTAAAACTAAGATAACAACTTAAACATTGAGGAGTTTACTTAACAACTCAATGGAAGAATTAAAAGCTGCGTATCCTCGTTTTAATGATTCAGGCTTATATAGAGACATAATGCAAGCTATATTAGTATTACAGTCTGTAGAGGATGCAATTATTATGGTCGATGGTCGTTGTTTAATCAGACTATTTCATCCCCAATTCTTTGCAATAATATTAATAATCCCATTGTATAACATTTGGAAATTTTCTTAAATGACCATTATACATGCATCCTCTATAGAATCTACAATGAATGCAATGGCTCAATCCTATTGACACATCATAGGCCGATAATTCAAATAAAATGCACATAAAATAAATCATTAAAAATCAGAACAGAAAAAAAAAGGAATTTCAGTTGTAAGACAAGACAAGACTAGTCCATAGATTGGCTACTGGAAATTTAGCAAAAGATTACATCATAACATTTTAACACAAAATGACAATAGACAGAAAAACACAGACAGGTCTATTCCCATGTCACGAGACCCGATATGGCTTAGATCCCAAAAGAAGGCAGAACAAATTATTTTGTTTTTAAACCAATGTATTACTTTAGATTTACCAGCTCCATTAATTTACAATAGTTCCAAACAAAGATCTTGGATGATTTCATTTCCAAGACTTTTTCATACTGCAAAAGGTAACCGCCCCCTCCTTCTGCTCATAAGTTTGAGCATGTGCAGTGGAGGCAGCAGCTATTAGCTATGATGTCAGCCGTCGGAAAGGAGGATCTAGCTAGTAATACATCTAATAAAGTGTTGACATTTGGCATTGTTTTAAGGGTGGATATGCCCTTTAAGGAAAGCAATAATTCCTTACTCATCTATAAGAAAAAATACATACATTTAGAAGCACAATGTTCTGTACATACAATAAACTGCACAATCACTATTACTTTTCATGTTAGTCCACCCGTAAAACAAAAAAAAATGGTCACATGTTGGGTCCCTGTCCCCAACCCTAACTGATACATTCAGCACTTTATTACCTGCATTACTAACCAGATATTTAAGGACAATTATTGTCCCCCTTCTGGCAGAGTAAGCTGGCCCCTCCCTCCATGCAGTCAATCAAGGTTGGGACAACCGTCATCACATCAATGATTGACTGCTGGTTCACCTGCTGCCATCTCTGCACATGCTCAAGCTTATAAAAAGCTCATTGAACAGAGGGAGGAGGCAGATACTTTGGGTAGAACAAAAGAGAACTTATTAAATATCTGGTTACAAATACATGTAATTAACTGGTAAAAATAGCAGCTAGGATTGTGGGCAGATAACTGACAAGTCACCAGTTGTTTGTTTTATGGGTGGACATTCCCTTGAAAAAAAATAATAATAAACCCAACTGATTATAAGCCTCTACTGTATAAACAGGAGAGAACAACGAACAGGAAGAAGTGGGGAAATAATTACACGCTAGCTGACACCGTAACACGCACAGAAGGAGAATGTTAGTCTTCCAAGTGAGCATGCATGGCAAGTTTCAGTGGAGGCGACGATCATGCAAATAAAACCACACCATGAATAATGTTTCACTGCAGTGGCGGACATCATATAGCAATAGCATGCATTGTATTACTGAGAAAACCACAATATGGTTGACAAACCTCTTTAGTGATCATTTTAAATATCAATTGGAAACATCAACCCAAAGAACTGACCCCAAAGTTTTTTCTTCCTCAAATACAACCCAAGAGCAAAACCAAGCAACAATTGTGTAAGTGTTTTATGAGTGTGTCCTATAGAAAACTGCTCATTACTGGTACAAGCCCCAAACATTGGTCCGTGATTTATTCCCTTGGTGCACTGCCCCACACCACACATAGGCTCCTCCCAGTGCAAGATCTGCTCTGTATTCTGCTCTATTAAAAGTGACACTTCCTAACAATCACTGCCAGTGACAATCCTCAAGGGTTCGATTCGGAGCGACTTTGCAGACAACAATTAAGGCAAATAAACAAGTTCATTGTGCTTCAAATGAAATGAAAAACAGCTCTTTTTCTGCATTAACAGTCCCAGTATCTTAGCCTCTTATTGTTGGATATACACACAATAACAATAATGTCCATACACACACAAATATAAGCAATGACTTCTAAATATCACTTTAAGGAGAACTTAAAGTATAATATTTTATTCAAAGGATTTCCTCCAAGCAATAGTGACAGTATATATATGTACATATTTTTTTTAAAAATATTTGCTCTTAGAAAAATCTGATGATTGATGCAGCCTCATGTTTTCCATGGTCCTCTGCAGGCAGTGGTATTATCCTTAATTAAAGGAGAATTATAGTACATACAAAGTTTTTTCAGAAACAGTTAAAATGAAAAGTACCTGGGGCAGGGAGGTAGGATTGGTACTTTCTACCTCCCAATACAATCTCTATAAGAAGCGGTATCACAAAGAAAACTTCTTCCGACAGGCTTCCTGAGTGCTTCAACCCTATCTGTAAAACAGAAAGGCCCAGGGCACAAACCTGGCAGATCAAAACAATATTGGGAGGTGGGAATAATCAATCCTATCTCCTTGCCCCAGGTACTTTTCATGTTTAAAAGATCACTTCTTACGGTATAGTTGTCCTTTAAGTAAATCTGGAATGTACTGCAGAGGAGCTTGGGAAATAGAGGTTGGGCAGCATTCACATTTGCAAAGCTTTTTTTTTACTTAACTGAAAGCATTTTTAGGATTGAAAATATAGCAGTTGCCCTTTAAACAGGGAATCTGCATTGTTATTAAGCTTTAGTTCTCTTTAAAGAAATATACATTTAAAGAGCACTCATAGTTTGTATCAGAAGCATCTAGATATATTCTAGCTGTATATTGTAGTATGTGTAGTATGCCACTAAGAATGTATTGGTCCAAGTGTGTACATCTGTGCTCCGTATACAACATTTCTACTCTTAAATAGAGACCAACTAAACTGTTTTTTTTTCTTATATCAGTTCCTTGAAAACCTATTGAAGTTCCAAAGATGCCAATGAACTGGAATTTTCAATAGAATTTTTGGATTTTCAAATGGAATTTTCAAAGTTCTGAGTTTCGAGAAAAATTAATTGGATCCATGTATTGTCAAAACTGTCCGTTCCAAATAAAAACCAGGTTTTTTTTCCGAACCGGGACTTATTACTATTCTTAAAGGGTAAGTGGAGGGGAAGGCTAAGTGTAATATGTCGGGACCTGTCAAAGAAAGCAGCGCTGGAGAGTGACTGTGGGTACGTTCTGTGTTAGAGGGTGTTCTGTGTATTCCCTGTCTGCTTTTGTCGAAATAATCGAAGAACGTGAGGAAAGACAAAACTCCTTTTCTTCAATTAAAGGGAAAAAAGCGAAGTAATTTTTATAGGTTAACGTGCCCTTTAAATGCATCAGACCAAGCTAGAAAGTATGGTCAGGCTAAGGGAAAACTATGACCAAATGTTAAATATGACATTTTGCTTTCTATTTGTTTTTATTTTCTTGTTACATTGGGTTAACACAAAGCTATGGAATGTGCTAACTGAATCCCAACCGCAGTGCAGTCTTCATCTTGCTGGTATCAATCAGTGTAGCCTGTTGGTCTGCTCAGGCATTTTAAGTGCAATTTAAGAACAAACTACAGGCTAAAACACATTTTTCTTGCCTAGTAGACTAGAAAGTGCTGATCAAAATCATGTTTAATGTGATTCCTGCACAAACAAACAACCTGTATCCAATCAGTACATTTGTTACACAAATCCTTCCCTTCCACTTAACAATTACAGGCAGAGAGACTGTCTACAAGGGACTAGTCCTTCTATTCTCTGTGCTATGGGGCTGGAGCCATAGAGAGTGGTTGAGGTCTCACTTAAATGTGCCAAAAACACAATTTGGCAAGGTTGTCAAGATCATCAGGCAGTCTTAAAGGGAGGGGTATAGCCTGGGGGGGCTATATTTGTCCTTTAAATTACAGTACCGATAAGTCAATTACAGTACAAAGCACAATCACCCTTTAAACTCTAAAGGCCCAATCAATATTTCCATCAAGTTGGCGAATTCAATAAAATCTATTGGAAATTGATGATATTTTGTTGTTTTTATGATCTGCAATATCGACTGGTCTATCAAAAAAAATGTTAATCGATCATGGTGGAAAAGGTGGGGGATTACGATTGGTTCCTCTGATATACGTTAGTTTCCACCGTAATTCTGATCAGAAAAACCATTAGCCTGTGTATGGCTCGCTTTACTGCCTTACACAGTGTTACACTGCTTTACATGGACCATAATTAGGCATCCTGCCCAGGGGGTCAAGGCTTCCTTTCAACTGAAGCACTGTATAAGTACTAAACTAGGACCAAGACTACTTCCAGGACCAGAAGGAAAGAGTCAATGCCTTTCTAAAGACATGGCAACTTTAATTAACTTGGGGTTTCCCTTGCGCCATTGTGTTCACACAATGGCGCTTACTTCTCTCTTTGTATTTAACTATCAGCCAACCTCTAGGAACGGAACAAAACCAACATTACAGAACGAAAAAACAAAATTCCTTTTTCTCTCTCTTCTCTTCCTAGCATTTAAAGACGCCAATTTTCCGAAAATTTCCATCAGGATTTAACGATGTTAACAAAGTAATTCTAAACTTTTAACTGCCATGGAGAATTTCATTAGTTAACCTGGAGGAAGTGTCCTCTACAAGCTCGTGTTCTTATAATGTATTGGCCTCATCAAGGTCACGTTGGTTCCTGTAATTTGCATTGATTCCTTATTGTCAGAGCAATCATTGTAACTCATTGTACAGCTGAAATATTCATTTTAAAGTGCAAATATATATATATATATATATAAAAAAAGGCTTCTTAAAGGATAGTCACAAGTCAAGTCACTAAGAGGGTCTATCCCAATAATTTAGGAATGATGCCCCTATGTTTTGACTTGGAAAATTTACGTAGACTGTTTATTTACAGTGTACGTATTTGTCTAGGTAATGTAAGCTAGGTAAGTTAGAAAGATAATTAGGGAGGGGGGTTCTAGAAAAACAAATATACTTATAGGCAGAAATCGCATCACCAGGGACACTTTCCTCCCATAATTCAGTGCATCGTGTGCACCTTTTTATGTGCTACTTGGTAACAACAGAAGTTGCTCCACTAGGTTACACATTCAGCCCACACAATCGCCATGTTAATGGCCGAAGTTAACAGCTCAGAAAACTATAAACCACTAACGTATCCTAGCGATACGTTAGTCTAACGATAAAGTCGCTTTCATCCCTCCTGTAAAGGAAAACCTTTACAGACAAAACAACCTCCTGATGAAGAGCCCAACAAGGGAAGTTCTACAAACTGAATTGTTACCAAACACGTGTTCCTCAGGAGATGCACTGGACAACAAATGTCTCCAGCAGGACAACATTGTAATGGTCCGATGAGGTTTCTCACCATTAAAAATATGGCACATAGTTTAAGGATGTTTGTCATTTAGATAATACTAGATTTTCCCCTTAAATTGTCCACCATGTTTGATAGTAGGAAAGACCCAACCTATAAACCTGCAACAACATTAACCAACTTGTACTCGCTACACTATCTTGGATTCATGCCCACCTGTGAATTATACAGCTCAATCCCACAGGATAAATACACACATATTCCCAATGTATCTAGTCTGACTGGTTTCTAAAACTACATCTGCTTAATCAGAAGGAACAGACAATGTCTAAAAACATCACAGGCTGATTTAGAGTCTCTTGTATAGAAGAAATAAATCAGAACCGGAATATCTTTATTCTCTATATCTCTACCTGAGTCTGCCCTTGGAACTGGCTTTATGCAGACATAAAACATTATTGATCTGCCATTTAGATCAGGAAATGTATCTCGAGACCAAACAAACATTGAGCAAGTAACTGTATATTCTCTATATTTATAACACAATAGAATTTCAAGGTTCATCAGACTGGTAGAGAGTTCCCTTTATCACATTCTGTTCAGAAATATTGTTTTCTAGGGTGTGAGGTTGCTGACATTGAACTACTTAATACGTTGAAATCCTTAGACTTGGTTATCATTAGAGATGGACGAACTTTTCGAACTATACTACTTTTCAAAAGGTCCATTTTTGAACTTTAGAACTATATGGAAAGTTCGAAAACGGACCCATTAAAGTCAATGGGAGTCAAATAAATTGACAAGTTCAAATGAAATACAATTAAACTATCAATGGTAACTTAATGTAAATGGCTGTGGGACCTGGGAAATGGTCTGGGGAACATGATCCAATATCCAGGACTTTCCAAAACTTGATTTTACTCTCACGCGCGCTACCTTCCAGCTCTCGCGTTCCAACATTCGATAATTATCAAAAGTCCAGAAAATATCGAAAATCCGGGTCCGGGATAGTTCGAGAAGTGTGAGTGGAATAGTCTAGTCCATCTCTAGTTATCATTTGGGGTGATAGAATATTTCATCCTATCAATATAGAAGGCCACTAATCAGTAAACGTTGGGGGCTCCTTAATCTAAATATAATTGTATGGGAGGTAGTAGCAAGAATACCACCTATTTTACAGTCATTAAGGGCCTGATTTACCCACGTGTGCTGTGCTAAAATTGGGGTTAATCTCGTGCTAACCAATATTGAATATTCGCACTGGCTGCACCAATGCAACCAGCGCAATGTATTTAATAAAGGATTTGCACCACTTTTAACTCCAAAATTTAAGGCCAGCTAATGGCAGGTCTTAAAGTGGCGCTGGGGTAAAATCCCTTTTGGGATTTACCACCAGGAGCAAATCCAGTATTAAATATCAGAAGCCAATATTTAATGATTTTAATTAAATCATTAAAAAAAGGTGCTAATTTTGCCCCAACCAATCAGATGTTAGCTTTCAAATGTTAAATAAGATCTGATTGGTTGGGGCAAAATTAGCACTATATTTAACAATAAGAACTTTTATTGAATCTCCCTGTAAGAGCTTTAAAATGTTAATATCACCTCTCACTCTGCCTGCCTTATGTCAAAGGAAATTTTTGTTCCAGATCAGGTCAGTCAACTCCCAGATCATTCAGACAGACCTATAACAATTGTCTCCTTGAAGTAGGCAGGGGGAGTGCAGTTATAAAGGCATGTCCAGACAAAAACTTGCCCCAATTCAAAACGATATATTCAGCACATAATTAGATGGATCATTACTCCATTCAGAGTAAGCTGGCCCCTCCATCCATATAGGCAATAAATTAATTATTGACTGCTTTCCCCTATTTCCTCTTCTGCACATGCTCCAGCAACTAAAAGCTCATTGAGCAGGGAAAGTACAGGGGGCAAATACTTATCATTAAATATTTGGCAAGAAATGCTAAAAATACCAGTTATGATTAAGGGCATATAAATAACAAGTAACCATTTTTTTTGTTTGTTTTAAGGGTGGGCGTGCCCTTTTATGATAATAAATTGGGAGATCAAAATACTATTCAAAATACTATTGAACTATAGATCCAGGAGGAAATAGTTTATTTAGGGGTTTAGTTGCCCTTTCAGTCACAACAAGAACCCCCAATTGTGTAGAAGCCCATAACATCACATATATTTGTGCCAAACTTCTTAAAACCCCGCAGCCGCTGTATGTATACATCAATACAAATTATTTGGCGACCCCCATACTCTGCCTCTAATTCAAACCTTTCTTTTCATTTAAACGCTAATCTGAAGAGGAATAAATAAAATCTCTAGCGTGTTTGCGTGTGCGTATTTATTTAAAACGGAAGCAACAGAGAGGGGGAAAAACTTTCAAATGAAAGGAAATGAGAGAAAATAAACTTCCCTCTAACAATACCTAATTACAAATATTGCTAATTGATGTTTACTGCTCTGGAAGATTTCGGCTTTGATCCAAGTGCGTTAATAGGCTGTTAGAATGCGCTTAACTGAGCGCTTATTAGTCAGCACGACAATCAGCAGACTGGGGGGTTTATTCAAGCTCTTTTTAAATGGCAAAAGCACTGGAATAGTGTTCGATAAGCTCAACAATATTGGGGGTTTTAATTGGCGGATAGAACTAGAACAGAAATATTTCAAGTCTTGTAATTGGTCAAATAGCTCTGACATTGGAAAGGGCTCAAAGCCAATGAAACCTTTTTTAATTATTTGTTTTGGAATGTTGGGAGAATTAAAAGGAAATACAATGTACTAACCAATCCCGATATTTATGGGCTTACATGGCCGTTCGCTAATAGGAATAAATAAGTTATTTACACCTTGTCATTGTACTGACAAATAGAGAAACTGGTCTTAAGTAGAGATGTCCGAACTTCGCAAAATTCGGTCCGCTCGAGGATCCGAGAATTTTCGAAAAAATTCGAAAATCCGCGAGCGGAACCGTTAATATTAAAAATACCCTTGAAATAACGAGATTTTTCGTATTTTCGGGAATTTTCGAAATTACGAGTTTTCATGTATTTTTGAAAATATGTATTTTCGAAAATACAAGTAATCCTCGTAATATCGAATATTTTCGAAAATACGTATGTAAGGAATTAAGAGAAATCCTTGTATTTTCGAAAATTTACGAAAATACATGTTTTCCCGTATTTTCGAAAATACGTGAAAACGAGTAATTTCGGAAATTTTCGAAAATACGAAAAATCCGCGAATCGGAAGTTCGTAAGGCGGAAAATCTGGAAAAAATCCGCCGTTCGCGAACGGGATAAATCCGCGGCGGATCCGAACCCGGATCCGCGAACCGGCCATCCCTAGTCTTAAGGCAATTACCCAGCTAAATGCAGAAAATATGGTCCCACAATGTGACTGGTGTTGGATGACGTCTTCTCTGCACATCATCACCATCTGGTACAATATATTTATATTCAAAAACCCAGAGGTATCGCAAACTTGGGTTATCGGAAAATAACGCGGGCGTACAGTTACAAAGTGCATACAGTACCATGGGGCACCAAAATACCACAATGGTTTTGTATGGAGAATTGGAAATCTATGATTGCGGTCGTATATCTACATTTTCGACCGCTATTGTATATTTATGGCCAATATTGTAGATTTACGGGCATGATGGGACATTTACGCAAATTTCACTGTATGACACTCTATAACACACAACCCACTAAAAGCTGGGTACACACAGTAATGATAAAGCGCCGATACCGTCGGATCCGATGTGTGTAGCGCAACTTAACCGAACTTAACCTAAAATGCTGCCCAATGTCCTGTCTCTTTTTGCTTTCTGGGTCTTCCTGTTAGCAGCTGTCAGTCGATATCACAGCCAATGACTGAAGAATGTTTCGCTGCATAAAAGGTCTACTACACCGTGGTGTAACTACAGGTCCTGTGACAGCAGGGGGCCCAGGGATTAAGGGGGCGTAGCTGTTTTAAACTGCATTTGATCAGCTGTTTTAAATTTCTGCTAGTCCGATACCAGGACCCCCATCTGTCAACTTTCTAACAGTTGCGGTTTTGCGCGTGATGTAACTATATCTCACTTCTCATTTGAGTAGTGAACGTGCCCTTAAAGGAACAGAGATTTCCTAAACATTGTTTAAAAAAACTGGAACGATGCAGAATAACAATTTAGAATCACACAATGCACAACAATTAGGTTTATGTCTCAGGTCAGAGAAGTTCTATAGGCTATTATAAAGGAAAGGTCAGATGGTGATTGGTTCCCTGAGACACATGCATTATCACAAACCAAGTCAGAAAACAGAAAGCAGAAAATAAAAAGTTTCTACGTGCAAATGAGAGATTTTTATGCGGCGTAGCGAGCCTACGGACAATGCGGCGGAAGTAGAAGACAAGCACGCAGCCAATGAATAAAGATTCCATGCTGGCAAAGGATAGAAAGGAGAAAACAGAAATGTTTAAAAATAAAACAAAATATTTCAGAAGAAAGTATTTGCAACGAATAGTTTTGAGGATTGAAACGTTGGCAGAAAAAAGCCAAAAAAAGTACAAATAGAAATTTTGAAGCTCTAGGGTGGCATTGGTAGCTCATTTCTACTCAAAAGGCGTAACCCTCATCTGAAATCTTTTTTGGTTCTTTTGTTTCGTTCTTTGTAGCGGGGACTAAAGTTATTAAATCCCAATACAGAGAGGAAACAAACAGATAAAAGTTTGACTATGTATACAAAATGGATAAACGTCTAGAGCAAATTCAAAATTTTAGCCATTTTGTATATCGGTCTACTAGCAAACAAGTCGAAAATCAAACTAGGTCCGAGACATGCTTGAAAATTCAAATGGACCTCTTGAGTTTTTTTTTTTGTTTCGTTTTTTCCGGTCTTACCCTCATCCCTTCAAACCGTGATAAGGCCCTTAACGGTCTCAGAGCTCTAAGGGTCCTAAGAGATTTAATAGGACCAATTTCGGAATATCCAAGGGCGTTTGCTACCAGGCTTACTAATGATACCTAAATGGAGACACAAATAAGAATCCCAGGCATTAGAGCAAATTCGCTTCCACCGTCACCTGCTCCATTTGAAGAAATTGGACCTGGTTCTTTGACCTGTTCCTGGATAAGATACAATGGTTATTAAAGGAAGAGCCACGTTCTTTATCCAACCAGAATTGTTTCAGTGGCGCATTAGTAGTTTATTAAATCTTAAACCTACTGTACCGCAATTCCACTAAAAATGATTTTCCCACAAAAATACCAAGCCAATAACCTTGTAGATTATATGCTTGTGAAGGTTCTCATTCATCCAGGTCATGGTATATCTGTTGTATTCAATTAGATCAACTGGACGTTTTCAAGAACTACACTTCAAGTCCAGTTGATCTAATTGAATACAACAGATATACTTGTAGATTAGAATTGCTTTGGCCAACGTTTTTAGACTAACAGCAAATTACTAATATTCTGAAACAAATCTAGTAAGACTTTGAAGAACGCAACTCTTCCCAGCCATGTTGGCCGCCATATAAAATGGAAATAACAGAAAAGAAAAAAGAAAAGTTAATTGCCTGGAAAAGAAACGGAGAAAGTGAAGCAAAATACATGTTGACAAGGGGGGGAGAAGTTAATCTTACCCTCATTCCTTCAAATCTGGACAAGGCTCGGAGGGGTCTCAAAGCCCTCAGGGTTCTGAGAGACTTCATGGAAACCACATTTCCTTTGCTAAAAGTTGTAATCATCAGACAAGCTACTGAAATCTGCACAGATTAGAACGGAATTCAAGATAATTGGTGAGAGGCATAAGGGAATTTCAGGCAAAATAAAGAAAGAAAAATCTTTTCAAAAACGAGGCAATCGTTTGCCATTTTCAATTCAGTGTGTGAATTATTAGTCAAGTTTCTGAAAGTATCCTTGGGTCACATCCAGGTTCGTTATTGGGAGATTGCCACAGTGTCTGCACCATTTTTAATTTGTATGTGTCCCAATTCTAGAGGCGTGTCCTTATAGAGAATGGGTGGGACTTCATAAGATCTGGATAGGGTTGGAGCGTGTTAGGGGTGGGTTGTAGTAGAGCTTCAGGGAGGCATGATGTTGTCCCAATGCATGTTCTACACATTTCCTTTCTTAACACTAGGAAATGCTTGGTATACATGGCCAATATTTTCAAATCGACTGGGTGACCAATCGTGATTTAGGACACAATCATTTCTGAACAATTTTTCAGCAAATTTAGTCTGTCTGGATGATAGTAAATCAGAACCAATTGTAAGGTCTTCAATAAGCAATGTGTACTTCCAATCAGTTTATCAATCAAAATTGTCCTTGCGCACCAGACCTTAAAAAGATTGTTTTTTTATGTCTCCTGCCAATAAATTATAAAGCTAGGCAAAGATATCATACTTTAAATACATAGCAAACCAATTACCTTGTTCTAAAATAGACATCAGAAAGGAAAGATAAATGGAATAACAGCAAATAAAATTCATTCCGGGAGATTCAATAAAAGTTCTTATTGTTAAAAATGGTGCTAATTTTGCCCCAACCAATCAGAACTTATTTAACATTTGAAAGCTAACATCTGATTGGTTGGGGCAAAATTAGCACCATTTTTAACGATGAGAACTTTTATTGAATAACCCAGAATGTGTACAAATCGTATCGGAAAACTATATTATATATATATGCAATTATATAAAGTAACAGTACACCCACATACTAAAACCAAATCTAAAAACATTGGGGATGATGTAATAAAGGGAGCTATTATGTCATCGCTACTGAATGTAATCTTGGGTTATTGTGGGTTTGTCTAGATTTTCAAATATTTTTGAAAACAGCGTCATACGTGTTATGGTTGGCACTTCTGTTTAGCGTAAATCTCCAAACAAGTTGGCAGATGAAATTGGTGCATCTTACGTTCCCTGATTTCGTTAGGCAGTAATCACTGATAAGAGACCCCTGCACTGCAGCAATGAGTATGATAAGTGATCACTGAACTGCAGGGATGAGTAAGATAAGTGACTGGTCACTACACTGTGGGAATGAGTACCATAAGTGATCACTGCACTGTGGGAATGAGTAAGATAAGTGACTGGTCACTACACTGTGGGAAGAGTACAATAAGTGATCACTGAACTGCAGGGATGATTAAGATAAGTGACTGGTCACTACACTGTGGGAATGAGTATGATAAGTGATCCTGCAATGTGGGAATGAGTAAGATAAGTGACTGGTCACTACACTGTGGGAATGAGTACGATAAGTGATCACTGCACTGCGGGAATGAGTAAGATAAGTGACTGGTCACTACACTGTGGGAATGAGTATGATAAGTGATCACTGAACTGCTGGGATGGGAAAGATAAGATAAGTGACTGGTCACTACACTGTGGGAATGAGTACGATAAGTAATCACTGTGAGAATGAGTACGATAAGTGATTACTGCACTGTGGGAATGAGTACGATAAGTGATCACTGCACTGCGGGAATGAGTAAGATAGTGAATGGTCACTACACTGTGGGAATGAGTGCGATAAGTGATCACTGAACTGTGGGAATGAGTAGATAAGTGATCACAGCACTGTGGGAATGAGTTATGATAAGTGACACTGTGGGAATGAGTACGTAAGTGATCACTGCACTGTGGGAATGAGTACGATAAGTGATCACTGTGGGAATGGAGTATGATAAGTGATACTGCACTGTGGGAATGGTAGTATGATAAGTGATCGCGTGCACTCATGGGGGTATGAGTACGATAAGTGATCACTGCACTGTGGGAATGAGTACGATAAGTAATTACTGCACTGTGGGAATGAGTACGATAAGTGATCACTGCACTGCTGGGAGATGAGTACGATAAGTGATCACTGCACTGTGGGAATGGTACGAAAGTGATCACTCACTGGGGAATGAGTACGATGAGTGATCACTGCACTGTGGGAAGAGTATGATGTGATCACTGCACTGTGGGAATGAGTACGATGAGTGATCACTGCATGTGGGAATGAGTATGATAAGTGATCACTGCACTGTGGAATGAGTATGATAAGTGATCACTGTGGGAATGAGTACAATAAGTGATCACTGCACTGTGGGAATGAGTACGATAAGTGATCACTGCACTGTGGGAATGAGTACGATAACTGATCACTGCACTGTGGGAATGAGTACGATAACTGATCACTGCACTGTGGGAATGAGTACGATAAGTGATACTGCACTGTGGGAATGAGTATGATAAGTGATACTGCACTGTGGGAATGAGTATGATAAGTGATTACTGCACTGTGGGAATGGAGTATGATAAGTGATCACTGCACTGTGGGAATGAGTATGATAAGTGATCACTGCACTGTGGGAATGAGTATGATAAGTGATCACTGCACTGTGGGAATGAGACTGAGTATGATAAGTGATCACTGCACTGTGGGAATGAGTATGATAGTGATACTGCACTGTGGGAATGAGTATGATAAGTGATTACTGCACTGTGGGAATGAGTATGATAAGTGATCACTGCACTGTGGGAATGAGTATGGTAAGTGATCACTGCACTGTGGGAATGAGTAATGAGTATGATAAGTGAACTGCACGTGGGAATGAGTATGATAAGTGATTACTGCACTGTGGGAATGAGTATGATAAGTGATTACTGCACTGTGGGAATGAGTATGTAAGTGATCACTGCAAGTCTGTGAATGAGTATAAGTGATCACTGCACTGTGGGAAAGAGTACGATAAGTGATTACTGCACTGTGGGAATGAGTATGATAAGTGATCACTGCACTGTGGAATGAGTATGATAAGTGATCACTGCACTGTGGGAATGAGGAAAATAAGTGATCACTGCACTGTGGGAATGAGTACGATAAGTGATCACTGCAGTGGAATGAACGATAAGTGATCACTGCACTGTGGGAATGAGTACGATAAGTGATCACTGCACTGTGGGAATGAGTACGATAAGTGATCACTACACTGTGGGAATGATAAGATAAGTGATCACTGCACTGTGGGAATGGATACGATAAGTGATCACTGCACTGTGGAATGAGTACGATAAGTGATCACTGCACTGTGGGAATGAGTATGTTAAGTGATCACTGCGCGTGTGAATGAGTACGATAAGTGATCACTGCACTGTGAAATGAGTATGATAGTGACACTGCACTGTGGGAATGAGTATGATAAGTGATCACTGCACTGTGGGAATAAGTATGATAAGTGATTACTGCACTGTGGAATGAGTATGATAAGTGATCAACTGCACTGTGGAATGAGTATGATAAGTGATCACTGCACTGTGGGAATGAGTACGATAAGTGATCACTTGAGTAGAATGAGTATGATAAGTGATCTCTGCACTGTGGGAATGAGTACGATAAGTGATCACTGCACTGTGGGAATGAGTATGATAAGTGATCACTGCAATGTGGGAATGGTACGATAGTGATCACTACAGTTTGAAGATGAGTATGATAAGTGATCACTGCACTGTGGGAATGAGTACAATAAGTGATCACTGCACTGTGGGAATGAGTATGATAACTGATCACTTCATGTGGGAATGAGTACGATAAGTGATCACTGCACTGTGGGAATGAGTACGATAAGTGATCACTACACTGTGGGAATGAGTAAGTAAGTGATCACTGCACTGTGGGAATGAGTACGATAAGTGTAACTGCACGTGGGAATGAGTATGATAAGTGATCACTGCACTGTGGGAATGAGTACGATAAGTGATTAATGTACTGCAAGGTTAAGAACAATAAGAAAAGCAAATCCCTCTTTATTTCATCACCCATCATACATACAGAATGTACATTTTCTCAAAATATTGCCTTGTTACTATCATTGTACCGTCTACCCAGAGAGTCAGTCCTTTCAACATTTTTTGATAAATGTATCCAAACCATAATATTTAAATATAATGTAGTTGTATACACACACACGCACACACACACACACAGTATATATTGTTTTACAAATTGAGTGCTTTATAACATTGAACTGATGTTAATCCAAGGTAACAGTGATATAGGCACAAAAAACACTTGACCCAGATTACCAGATCCGAATGACATGAAAAAATGGTCTCAACCCAAACGTGGCTACTTGTTTTATTATGTAAACACGGTTCTCCCTGTTATATTGTCAGTAGGACATAGCACAATGTAACTATTGAACTAACTACCATGAATACTCATTTGTAAAGGAATTTGTAATTACAACTTAGTATGTGGTTAAAGGACAACTCCACATCTCATATTTAGATATCCTACCTTATCCTCTGGAACCATTGGCTTATGCCTGCTATTCTACCGGATGTTTTATGGAAACTAAGGGGTAGCGTTTGGCCAACAGATGCACAGGGTGAGTACTTCTCACTAGGTTACAGACATCTTTCTGTTCCTTGCCAACAGATGCACAGGGTGAGTACTTCTCACTAGGATACAGACACCTTTCTGTTCCTGGCTAACAGATGCACAGGGCGGGTACTTCTCACTAGGATACAGACACCTTTCTGTTCCTGGCCAACAAATGCACAGGGCGAGTACTTCTCACTAGGTTACAGACACCTTTCTGTTCCTGGCCAACAGATGCACAGAGCGAGTACTTCTCACTAGGATACAGACACCTTTCTGTTCCTGGCCAACAGATGCACAGGGTGAGTACTTCTCACTAGGATACAGACACCTTTCTGTCCCTGGCCAACAGATGCACAGGGCGAGTACTTCTAACTAGGATACAGACACCTTTCTGTTCCTGGCCAACAGATGCACAGGGCGAGTACTTCTGATAGGATAGATACGACACCTTTCTGTTCTGGCCAACAGAGCACAGGGTGAGTACTTCTCACTAGGATACAGACACCTTTCTGTCCCTGGCCAACAGATGCACAGGGCGAGTACTTCTAACTAGGATACAGACACCTTTCTGTTCCTGGCCAACAGATGCACAGGCGGAGTACTTCTGACTAGGATACAGACACCTTTCTGTTCCGGCCAACGATGCACAGGGCGAGTACTTCAACTAGGTTACAGACACCTTTCTGTTCCTGGCCAACAGATGCACAGGGCGAGTAATTCTCACTAGGATACAGACAACTTTCTGTTCCTGGCCAACAGATGCACAGGGCGAGTACTTCTAACCAGGATACAGACACCTTTCTGTTCCTGGCCAACAGATGCACAGGGCGTGTGATTCTCACTAGGATACAGACACCTTTCTGTTCCTGGCCAACAGATGCACAGGGAGAGTACTTCTCACTAGGATACAGACACCTTTCTGTTCCTGGCCATCTTTGCTGCTCCGATCACATTTATTACCATGACTAATAAATACATTTGCAGGTTAACAAGGTGTTTCTGAGCAGCGGTGTGAATGAAAAATCCATTACCTAGCCCCTTGTCTGACCGCAGACAGTAAAATCACAGTCTCTCTAAATAAAAAGTCCCTTTTGGAGCGTTGCTGAAAATAGAAAATAAATCAGAACTTTCAGTTCAGATACATTAGTAAAAGGTGCAATTTGCTTGACGGAGCATTGAAAGGAAGGAGGCTAAGTGTGGGATCAGATGTAAAGGAATCCCATCCCTGAATGCACACGTGTCAGTAGCACATACTGTATATGTCAAAATAGCGGCTTGGGAATGAGGAACTGGGTTTCTAGATGTGAAACACAGCAGCTCCTAGTTAAAGGCAATTAGCCCAATCCTGCTCTAAGTGAGGTTGCCCACAGGGAGGCTGGAGCCAAGGGGGCCACATCTTCTTATTTTTCACATTCAGGCTCCTACCAGAAACACACTGTGGATGAAGCACAGATAGGGGCCCCATCATAGTTTTTCTGGGGGCCACAGTGATTCCTAGTTACGCCACTGCCACAGATCCCAACCACAATCTGACACATGCTGTTATTCACTGTCCTCAATAAAAACATGACAGAAATTACACTAGACTGTGCTAAATTCCGGATTGATGGGAAGACATCACAAGCGAACGTGGTACTAGATACACACATTATAATTGGTCACTAGATACACACATTATAATTGGTCACTAGATACACACATTATAATTGATCACTAGATACACACATTATAATTGGTCACTTTTCAAGCCTTCAAGAACATCAAAGAACAAAAGTACGAAAAGGAAAAGCACAAAAAAAAACACTAAGTAGACAAGGACCCAGGTCTGTACATTACCTTCCAGACAAAGAACATTGAGGAACGTTGCTCTAACCAATCACGGTGTTAGAAATCAATAACTGAACCCTAAGGCCTTTCAGTAACTAGAGGTAGATGATAAGAAAGCTGGATGAGTTTCTGCAAACAAGGAATGTTACAAGTTACTGGGTATTGATACATAAAGTAGAGTTGGGAAAGGGTTTGTCACTGTGAGAACGGTAAAGCTATGGAACTGTCTTAGTGGACGTTGTATGGCAGGTTCATTGGTCAGTTTAATAAAAAGCTGGATGAGTTTTCTACAACAAGGAATGTTACAAGTTACTGGTATTGACTAAAGTAGAGTTGGAAAGGGTTTTGTCACTGTGAGAACGGTAAAAGCTATGGAACTGTCTTCTAGTGGACGTTGTATGGCAGGTTCATTGGTCAGTTAATAAAAAGCTGGATGAGTTTTACAAACAAGGAATGTTACAAGTTACTGGTATTGATACATAAAGTAGAGTTGGGAAAGGGTTTGTCACTGTGAGAACGGTAAAGCTATGGAACTGTCTTCCAGTGGACGTTGTATGGCAGGTTCATGGTTCGTTTAAAAAAGCTGGATGAGTTTCTACAACAAGGAATGTTACAAGTTACTGGTATTGATACATAAAGTAGAGACGGGAAAGGGTTTGTCACTGTGAGAACGGTAAAGCTATGGAACTGTCTTCCAGTGGACGTTGTTATGGCAGGTTCATTGGTCAGTTTAATAAAAAGCTGGATGAGTTTCTACAAACAGGAATGTTACAAGTTACTGGTATTGATACAAAAGTAGAGTTGGGAAAGGGTTTGTCACTGTGAGAACGGTAAAGCTATGGAACTGTCTTCCAGGACGTTGTTATGGCAGGTTCATTGGTCAGTTTAATAAAAGCTGGATGAGTTTCTGCAAACAAGGAATGTTACAAGTTACTGGTATTGATACATAAAGTAGAGTTGGGAAAGGGTTTGTCACTGTGAGAACGTGTAAAGCTATGGAACTGTCTTCCAGTGGACGTTATTATGGCAGGTTCATTGGTCAGTTAAAAAAGCTGGATGAGTTTCTACAAACAGGAATGTTACAAGTTACTGGATTGATACATAAAATAGAGTTGGGAAAGGGTTTGTCACTGTGAGAACGGTTAAGCTATGGAACTGTCTTCCAGGGACGTTGTTATGGCAGGTTCATTGGTCAGTTAATAAAAAGCTGGATAAGTTTCTACAAACAAGGAATGTTACAAGTTACTGGTATTGATACATAAAGTAGAGTTGGGAAGGGTTTGTTCACTGTGAGAACGGTAAAGCTATGGAACTGTCCAGTGGACGGTGTTATGGCAGGTTCATTGGTCATTTAATAAAAAGCTGATGAGTTTCTACAAACAGGAATGGTTACAAGTTACTGGTATTGATACATAAAGTAGAGTTGGGAAAGGGTTTGTCACTGTGAGAACGTAAAGCTGGAACTGTCTTCCAGTGGACGTTGTTATGGCAGGTTCATTGGTCAGTTTAATAAAAAGGGATGAGTTTCTCAAACAAGGAATGTTACAAGTTACTGGTATTGATATGATACATAAGTAGAGTTGAAAGGTTTGTCATTGTGAGAACGGTAAAGCTATGGAACTGTCTTCCAGTGGACGTTGTTATGGCAGGTTCATTGGTCAGTTTAATAAAAAGCTGGATGAGTTTCTGAAACAAGGAATGTTACAAGTTACTGGTATGATACATAAAGTAGAGTTGGGAAAGGGTTTGTCACTGTGAGAACGGTAAAAGCTATGGAACTGTCTTCAGTGGACGTTTGTAATGGCAGGTTCATTGGTCAGTTTAATAAAAGCTGGATGAGTTTTACAAACAAGGAATGGTACAGTTACTGGTATTGATACATTAAGTAGAGTTGGGAAGGGTTTTTCACTGTGAGAACGGTTAAAGCTATGGAACTGTCTTCAGTGGACGTGTGTATGGAGGTTCATTGGTCAGTAATAAAAAGCTGGATGAGTTTCTACAAACAAGAATGGTACAAGTACTGGTTGATACATAAAGTAGATTGGGAAAGGGTTTGTCACTGTGAGAACGGTAAAGCTATGGAACTGTCTTCGGGGACGTGTATGGCAGGTTCATTGGTCAGTTAATAAAAAGCTGGATGAGTTTCTACAAACAAGGAGTTTACAAGTTACTGGTATTGATACAAAAGTAGAGATTGGGAAAGGTTTTGTCACTGTGAGAACGGTAAAGCTATGGAACTGTCTTCCAGTGGACGTTGTTATGGGAGGTTCATTGGTCAGTTTAATAAAAAGCTGGATGAGTTTCTACAAAAGGAAGTTACAAGTTACTGGTATTGATACATAAAGTAGAGTTGGGAAGGGTTTTGTCACTTGAGAACGGTAAAGCTATGGAACTGTCTTCAGTGGACGTTGTTATGGCAGGTTCATTGGTCAGTTTAATAAAAAGCTGGATGAGTTTCTGCAAACAAGGAATGTTACAAGTTACTGGTATTGATACATAAAGTAGAGTTGGGAAAGGGTTGTCACATGTGAGAACGGTAAAGCTATGAACTGTCTTCCAGTGGACGTTTTATGGCAAGGTTCATGGTCAGTTTAATAAAAAGCTGGATGAGTTTCACAAACAGGAATGTACAAGTTACTGGTATTGATACAAAATAGAGTTGGGAAAGGGTTGTTCACTGTGAGAACGGTAAAGCTATGGAACTGTCTTTCAGTGGACGTTGTTTATGGCAGGTTCATGGTCAGTTTAATAAAAGCGGATGAGTTCTACAAACAAGGATGTTACAAGTACTGGTATGATACAATAAAGTAGAGTTGGGAAAGGGTTTGTCCACTGTGTGAGACGGATAAAGCTATGGAACTGTCTTCCAGTGGACGTTGTTATGGCAGGTTCATTGGTCAGTTTAATAAAGACTGGATGAGTTTCTACAAAACAGGAATGTTACAAAGTTACTGGTATTGATACATAAAGTAGAGTGGGAAGGGGTTTGTCACTGTGAGAACGGTTAAGCTATGGAACTGTCTTCCAGTGGACGTGTTATGGCAGGTTCATTGGTCAGTTTAATAAAAAGCTGGATGAGTTTCTCAAACAAGGAATGTTACAAGTTACTGGTTATTAACATAAAGTAGAGTTGGAAAAGGTTTGTCACTGTGTGAGAACGGTAAAGCTATGGAACTGTTTTCCAGTGGACGTTGTTATGGCAGGTTCATTGGTCAGTTTAATAAAAAGCTGGATGAGTTTTACAAACAAGGAATGTACAAGTTACTGGTATTGATACATAAAGTAGAGTTGGGAAAGGTTTTTCACTGTGAAACTGTAAAGCTATGGAACTGTCTTCCAGGGACGTTGTTATGGCAGGTTCATTGGTCAGTTTAATAAAAAGTGGATGAGTTTTACAAACAAGGAATGTTACAAGTTACTGGTATTGATACATAAAGTAGAGTTGGAAAGGGTTTTGTCACTGTGAGAACGGTAAAGCTATGGAACTGTCTTCCAGTGGACGTGTTGTTATGGCAGGTTCATTGGTCAGTTTAAAAAAGCTGGATGAGTTTCTACAAAACAGGAAGTTACAAGTTACTGGTATTGATACATAAAGTAGAGTTGAGGGAAAGGGTTGTCACTGTGAGAACGGTAAAGCTATGGAACTGTCTTCCAGTGGACGTTGTGTATGGCAGGTTCATTGGTCAGTTAATAAAAAGCTGGATAGTTTCTACAACAAGGAATGTTACAAGTACTGGTATTGATACATAAAGTAGAGTTGGGAAAGGGTTTTTTTTCACGTGGAGAACGGTAAAGCTATGGAACTGTCTTCCAGTGGACGTTGTTATGGCAGGTTCATGGTCAGTTTAATAAAAAGCTGGATGAGTTTCTACAAACAAGGAATGTACAAGTTATGGATTGATACATAAAGTAGGTTGGGAAAGGGTTTGTCCTGTGAGAACTGGAAAGCTATGGAACTGTCTTCCAGTGGACGTTGTTATGGCAGTTCATTGGTCGGTCAGTTAATAAAAAGCTGGATGAGTTTCTACAAAACAATGAATGTTAAAAGTTACTGGTATTGATACATAAAGTAGAGTTGGGAAAGGGTTTGTTCCTGTGAGAACGGTAAGCTATGGAACTGTCTTCCAGTGGACGTTGTATGGCAGGTTCATTGGTCAGTTTAATAAAAAGCTGGATGAGTTTCTACAAACAAGGAATGTTACAAGTTACTGGTATGATACATAAAGTAGAGGGGGAAAGGGTTTGTCACTGTGAGAAACGTAAAGCTATGGAACTGTCTTTCCAGTGGACGTTGTATGCAGGTTCATGGTCAGTTTAATAAAAAGCTGGATGAGTTTCTACAAACAAGGAATGTTACAAGTTACTGGTTTGATACATAAAGTAGAGTTGGGAAAGGGTTTGTCACTGTGAGAACGGATTAAAGCTATGGAACTGTCTTCCAGTGGACGTGTTATGGCAGGTTCATTGGTCAGTTATAAAAACGCTGGATGATGAGTTCACAAACAGGAATGTTACAAGTTACTGGGATTGATACATAAAGTAGAGTTGGGAAAGGGTTTGCACTGTGGAGAATGGTAAAGCTATGGAACTGTCTTCCAGTGGACGTTTGTTATGGCAGGTTCATTGGTCAGTTTAATAAAAGCTGGATGAGTTCTACAAACAAGGAATGTACAAGTTACTGGTATTTACATAAAGTAGGGTTGGGAAAGGGTTTGTCACTGTGAGAAAGTAAAGCTATGGAACTGTCTTCCAGTGGAGACGTGTTATGGCAGGTTCATTGGTCAGTTAATAAAAAGCTGGATGAGTTTCTACAAACAAGGAATGTTCAAGGTACTGGTATTGATACATAAAGTAGAGTTGGGAAAGGGTTGTTCACTTGTGAGAACGGTTAAGCTATGGAACTGTCTTTCCAGTGGACGTTGTTATGGCAGGTTCATTGGTCAGTTTAATAAAAAGCTGGATGAGTTTCTACAAACAAGGAATGTTACAAGTTACTGGGATTGATACATAAAGTAGAGTTGGGAAAGGGTTTGTCACTGTGAGAACGTGTAAAGCTATGGAACTGTCTTCCAGTGGACGTTGTTATGGCAGGTTCATTGGTCAGTTTAAAAAAAGCTGGATGAGTTTCTAAACAAGAATGTTACAAGTTACTGGTATTGATACATAAAGTAGAGTTGGGAAAGGGTTTGTCACTGTGAGAACGGGTAAAGCTATGGAACTGTCTTCCAGTGGGATGTTGTTATGGCAGGTTCATTGGTCAGTTTAATAAAAACCTGGATGAGTTTCTCAAACAAGGAATTACAAGTTACTGGTATTGATACATAAAGTAGAGTTGGGAAAGGGTTTGTCTGTGAGAACGGTAAGCTATGGAACTGTCTCCAGTGGACGTTGTTATGGCAGGTTCATGGTCAGTTTAATAAAAAGCTGGATGAGGTTTCTACAAACAAGGAATGTACAAGTTACTGGTATTAATAATAAAGTAGAGTTGGGAAAGGGTTGTCTACTGTGAGAACGGTATAAGCTATGGAACTGTCTGTCCAGTGGACGTTTGTTATGGCAGGTTCATTGGTCACGTTTAATAAAAACTGGATGAGTTTCTACAAACAAGGAATGTTACAAGTTACTGGTATTGAACATAAAGTAGAGTTGGGAAGGGTTTGTCACTGTGAGAACGGTAAAGCTATGGAACTGTCTTCCAGTGGACGTTGTTATGGCAGGTTCATTGGTCAGTTTAATAAAAAGCTGGATGAGTTTCTGCAAACAAGGAATGTTACAAGTTACTGGTATTGATACATAAAGTAGAGTTGGGAAAGGGTTTGTCACGTGAGAAAGGTAAAGCTATGGAACTGTCTTCCAGTGGACGTTTTATGGCAGGTTCATTGGTCAGTTTATAAAAAGGTGGATGAGTTTCTACAAACAGGAATGTTACAAGTTACTGGTATTGATACATAAATAGAGTTGGGAAAGGGTTTTGTCACTGTGAGAACGGATAAAGCTAGGAACTGTCTTCCAGTGGACGTTGTTATGGCAGGTTCATTGGTCAGTTTAATAAAAAGCTGGATGAGTTTCTACAAACAAGGAATGTTACAAGTTACTGGTATTGAACATAAAGTAGAGTTGGAAAGGGTTTCACTGTGAGAACGGTAAAGCTATGGAAATGTCTTCCAGTGGACGTTGTTATGGCAGGTTCATTGGTCAGTTTAATAAAAAGCGGATGAGTTTCTACAAACAGGAATGTTACAAGTTACTGGTATTGATACATAAAGTAGAGTTGGGAAAGGGTTTGTCACTGTGAGAACGTTAAAGCTATGGAACTGTCTTCCAGTGGACGTTGTTATGGCAGGTTCATTGGTCAGTTTAATAAAAAAGATGGATGAGTTTCTACAAACAAGGATGTTACAAGTTACTGGTATGATACATAAAGTAGAGTTGGGAAAGGTTTGTCACTGTGAGAACGGTAAAGCTATGGAACGTCTTCCAGTGGACGTTGTTATGGCAGGTTCATTGGTCAGTTTAATAAAAAGCTGGATGAGTTTCTACAACAAGGAATGTTACAAGTTACTGGTATTGATACATAAAGTAGAGTTGGGAAAGGGTTTGTCACGTGAGAAACTGTAAAGCTATGGAACTGTCTTCCAGTGGACGTTGTTATGGCAGGTTCATTGGTCAGTTTAATAAAAAGCTGGAGAGTTTCTACAAAACAGGAATGTTACAAGTTACTGGTATTGATACATAAAGTAGAGTTGGGAAAGGGTTTGTCCACTGTGAGAACGGTTAAAGCTATGGAACTGTCTTAGTGGACGTTGTGTTATGGCGGCAGGTTCATTGGTCAGTTAATAAAAAGCTGGATGAGTTTCTACAAACAAGGAATGTTACAAGTTACTGGTATTGATACATAAATAGAGTGGGAAAGGGTTTGTCACTGTGAGAACGGTAAAGCTATGGAACTGTCTTCCAGTGGACGTTGTTATGGCAGGTTCATTGGTCAGTTTAATAAAAAGCTGGATGAGTTTCTACAAACAAGGAATGTTACAAGTTACTGGTATTGATACATAAAGTAGAGTTGGGAAAGGGTTTTTCATGTGAGAACGGTAAAGCTATGGAACTGTCTTCCAGTGGACGTTGTATGGCAGGTTCATTGGTCAGTTTAATAAAAAAGCTGGATGAGTTTTACAAAAAGGAATGTTACAGTTAATGGGATTGATACTAAAGTAGAGTTGGGAAGGGTTGTCACTGTGAGAACTGTAAAGCTATGGAACTGTCTTCAGTGGACGTTGTTATGGCAGGTTCATTGGTCAGTTTAATAAAAAGCTGGATGAGTTTCTAAACAAGGAATGTTACAAGTTACTGGATTGATACATAAAGTAGAGTGGGAAAGGGTTTGTCTGTGAGAACGGTTAAGCTATGGAACTGTCTTCCAGTGACGTTGTTATGGCAGGTTCATTGGTCAGTTTATAAAAAGCTGGATGAGTTTCTACAAACAAGGAATGTTACAAGTTACTGGTATTGATACATAAAAGTAGAGTTGGGAAGGGTTTGTCACTGTGAGAACGGTAAAGCTATGGAACTGTCTTCCAGTGGACGTTGTTATGGCAGGTTCATTGGTCAGTTTAATAAAAAGCTGGATGAGTTTCTACAAACAAGGAATGTTACAAGTTACGGTTATGATACATAAAGTAGAGTTGGGAAAGGGTTTGTCACTGTGAGAACGTAAAGCTATGGAACTGTCTTCCAGTGGACGTTGTTATGGCAGGTTCATTGGTCAGTTTAATAAAAAGTGGATGAGTTTCTACAAACAAGGAATGTTACAAGTTACTGGTATTGATACATAAAGTAGAGTTGGGAAAGGGTTGTCACTGTGAGAATGGTAAAGCTATGGAACTGTCTTCCAGTGGACGTTGTTATGGCAGGTTCATTGGTCAGTTTAAAAAAAGCTGGAGAGTTTCTACAAACAAGGAATGTTACAAGTTACTGGTATTGATACATAAAGTAGAGGGGGAAGGTTTGTCACGTGAGAACGGTAAAGCTATGGAACTGTCTTCCAGTGGACGTTGTTATGGCAGGTTCATTGGTCAGTTTATAAAAAGCTGGATGAGTTTCTACAAACAAGGAATGTTACAAGTTACTGGTATTGATACATAAAGTAGAGTTGGGAAAGGGTTTTCACTGTGAGAACGGTTTAAAGCTATGGAACTGTCTTCCAGTGGACGTTGTTATGGCAGGTTCATTGGTCAGTTTAATAAAAAACTGGATGAGTTTCTACAAACAAGGAATGTTACAAGTTACTGGGATTGATACATAAAGTAGAGTTGGGAAAGGGTTTGTCACTGGAGAACGGTTAAAGCTATGGAACTGCTTCCAGTGGACGTTGTTATGGCAGGTTCATGGTCAGTTTAATAAAAACCGGATGAGTTTCTGCAAACAAGGAATGTTACAAGTTACTGGTATTGATACATAAAGTAGAGTTGGGAAAGGGTTGTCACTGTGAGAACGGTTAAAGCTATGGAACTGTCTTCCGTGGATGTTGTTATGGCAGGTTCATTGTCAGTTTAATAAAAACTGGATGAGTTTCTCAAACAAGGAATGTTACAAGTTACTGGTAGATACATAAAAGGAGAGTTGGAAAGGGTTTGTCATGTGAGAACGGTTAAAGCTATGGAAGTTTCCAGTGGACGTTGTTATGGCAGGTTCATGGTCAGTTAAAAAAAAGCTGGATGAGTTCTACAACAAGGAATTACAAGTTACTGGTATGAATACATAATAAAGTAGATTGTGGGAAAGGGTTTTCACTGTGAGAACGGTTTAAAGCTATGGAACTGTTCCAGTGACGTTGTTATGGCAGGTTCTTGGTCAGTTAATAAAAACCTGGATGAGTTTCTACAAAACAAGGAATGTTACAAGTTACTGGTATTGATACATAAAGTAGAGTTGGGAAAGGGTTTGTCACTGTGAGACGGTAAAGCTATGGAACTTCTTCCAGTGGACGGTTGTTTGGCAGGTTCATTGGTCAGTTTAATAAAAAGCTGGATGAGTTTCTGCAAACAAGGAATGTTACAAGTTACTGGGATTGATACATAAAGTAGAGTTGGGAAAGGGTTTGTCACTGTGAGAACGGTAAAGCTATGGAACTGTCTTCCAGTGGACGTTGTTATGGCAGGTTCATTGGTCAGTGTAATAAAAAGCTGGATGAGTTTCTACAAACAAGGAATGTTACAAGTTACTGGTATTGATACATAAAGTAGAGTTGGGAAAGGGTTTGTCACTGTGAGAACGGTAAAGCTATGGAACTGTCTTCCAGTGGACGTTGTTATGGCAGGTTCTTGTTATTAAACTGACCATGAACACTGCCATAACCACGCCAACTGGAAGAACGTGCCCTAGCTTAACCGTTCTCCCAGTGACAAACCCTTTCAACTCTACTATTTGTATCAATACCAGTAACTTGTAACATTCCTTGTTTGAGAAACTCATCCGCTTTTTATAACGGACCACTTGCCTAGCCCATAACAACAACGTCCACTAGGAAGACAGTTCCATAGCTTTACCGTTCTCACAGTGACCACCTTCCCAACTCTACTTTATGTATCATCCATAACTTTGTAACATTCCTTGTTTGCAGAAACTCATCAGCTTTTTATTAACTGACATGAACCTGCCATACAACGTCCACTGGAATGACAGTTCCATAGCTTTAACCGTTCTCACAGTGACAAACCCTTTCCCCAACTCTACTTTAGTATCAACCAGTACTGGTACATTCCTTGTTTGTAGAAACTCATCCATTTTTTATTAAACTGAACCAATGAACCTGCCATAAACACTCCTCACTGGAAGACAGTTCCCATAGCTTTAACCGTTCTCACAGTGACCAACCCCTTTCCCCACTCTACTTTAGTATCAATACCAGTAACTTTAAGTAACATTCCTTGTTTTAGAAACTCATCCAGCTTTTTATTAAACTGACCAATGACCTGTCATACAACGTCCACTGGAAGACAGTTCCATAGCTTTACCGTTCTCACAGTGACAAACCCCTTTCCCAACTCTACTTTATGTATCAATACCATAACTTGTAACTTCCTTGTTTGCAGAAACTCATCCAGGTTTTTATTAAACTGACCAATGAACCTGCCATAACACAACGTCCACTGGAAGACAGTTCCATAGCTTTAACCGTTCTCCACAGTGAAAACCCTTTCCCAACTCTACTTTATGTTATTAATACCAGTAACTTGTAACATTCCTTGTTTGTAGAACTCTCAGCTTTTTATTAAACAACCAATGACCTGCCATAACAACTTCCACTGGAAGACAGTTCCATAGCTTTACCCTTCATCTCACAGTGACAAAACCCTTTCCCAACTCTACTTTATGTATCAATCCCAGTAACTTGTAACATTCCTTGTTTGCAGAAACTCATCCAGTTTTTTTATAAACTGACCAATGAACCTGCCATAACAACATCCACTGGAAGACAGTTCCATAGCTTTACCGTTCTCACAGTGACAACCCTTTCCCAACTCTACTTTATGTATCAATACCAGTAACTTGTAACATTCCTTGTTTGCAGAAACTCATCCAGGTTTTTATTAAACTGACCAATGAACCTGCCATAACAACGTCCACTGGAAGACATTCCTATATGCTTTACCGTTCTCCACAGTGACAAACCCGTTTCCAACAACTCTACTTTATGTATCACATCCAGTAACGGTAACATTCCTTGTTTGTAGAAACTCATCTAGCTTTTTATTAAACTGACCATGAACCTGCCAATAACAACGTCCACTGGAAGACAGTTCCATAGCTTTACAACATTTCACCGTGAAAAACCCTTTCCCAACTCTACTTTATGTATCAATCCAGTAACTTGCAACATTCCTTGTTTTGTAGAACCTCATCCAGCTTTTTTAATTAAACTGACCAATGAACCTGCCATAACATCGTCCACTGGAAGACAGTTCCATAGCTTTACCGTTCTCACAGTGACAAACCCTTTCCCCAACTCTACTTTATGTATCAATACCATAAAACTTGTAACATTCCTTGTGTTTGTAGAAACTCATCCAGCTTTTTATTAAAATGACCAATGAACCTGCCATAACAACGTCCACTGGAAACAGTTCCATAGCTTTAACCATTCTCACAGTGACAACCCTTTCCCAACCGACTTTATGTATCAATCCAGTAACTTGTAACATTCTCCTTGTTTGTAGAACCTCATCCAGCTTTTTATTAACTGACCAATGAACCTGCCATAACAACGTCCACTGGAAGACAGTTCCATAGGTTTAACTTCTCCACAAGACACACCCTTTCCCAACTCTACTTTATGTATCAATCCAGTAACTTGTAACATTCCTTGTTGTTGAAACTCTCCACTTTTTATTAAAACTGACACAATAACCTGCCATAAACAACGTCCACTGGAAGACCGTTCCATAGCTTTACAGTTCTCACAGGACAAACCCTTTCCCAACTCTACTTTATGTATCAATACCAGTAACTTGTAACATTCCTTGTTTTAAAACTCATCCGCTTTTTATATTAACTACTACCATGAACCTGCCATAACAACGTCCACTGGAAGACAGTTTCCATAGCTTTACTTACGTTCTACACGAACAACCCTTTCCCAACTCTACTTTATTTCAATAACCAGTACTTTGTAACATTCCTTGTTTTTGTAGAAACTATCCAGCTTTTTATTAAACTGACCAATGAACGGCCATAAACAACGTCCACTGGAAGACAGTTCCATAGCTTTACCGTTCTCACAGGACAAACCCTTTCCCAACTCTACTTTATGTATCAATACCAGTACTTGTACATCCTTGTTTTGTAAAACTCATCCAGCTTTTTAATTACACTGACCAATGAACCTGCCATAACAACGTCCACTGGAAGACAGTTTCCATGCTGCTTTATACCGTCTCCACAGTGACAAAACCCTTTCCCAACTCTACTTTATGTATCAATACCAGTAACTTTGTACATTCCTTGTTGTAGAAACTCATCCAGCTTTTTATTAAACTGACCAATGAACCTGCACATACAACAGCGTCCACTGGAAGACAGTTCCATAGCTTTAACGTTCTCACAGTGACAAAAACCCTTTCCCAACTCTACTTTATTATCAATACCGTAACTTGTAACATTCCTTGTTTGTAGAAACTCATCCAGCTTTTTATTAACTGACCAATGAAACTGCCATAACACGTCCACGGAAACAGTTCCATAGCTTTACCGTTCTCATTCTACAGTGACAACCTTTTCCAACTCTACTTTATGTATCAAACCAGTAACTTGTACACTCCTTGTTTGAGAAACTCATCCAGCTTTTTATTAAACTGACCAATGAACCTGCCATAACAACGTCCACTGGAGACAGTTCCATAGCTTTACGTTCTCACAGTGACAACCCTTTCCCAACTCTACTTTATGTTCATACCATTAACTTGTAACATTCCTGTTTGTAGAAAACTCATCCAGCTTTTTATTAAACGTGACCAATGAACCTGCCATACAACGTCCACTGGAGACAGTTCCATGCTTTAACCGTTCTCACAGTGACAAACCCTTTCCAACTCTACTTTATGTATCTACCAGTAACTTGTAAACATTCCTTGTTTGTGAGAAACTCATCCAGCTTTTTATTAAACTGACCAATGAACCTGCCATAACAACGTCCCTGGAAGACAGTTCCATAGCTTAACCGTTCTCACAGTGCAACCTTTCCCAACTCTGTTTTAATGTAATCAATACCAGTAACTTTGTAACATTCCTGTTTGTAGAAACTCATCCAGCTTTTTATTAAACTGACCAATGTAACCTGCATAAAAACGTCCACTGGAAGACAGTTCCATAGCTTTCCGTTCTCACAGTGACAAAACCTTTCCCAACTCTACTTTATTATCAATACCGTAACTTGTAACATTCCTTGTTTGAGAACTCATCCAGCTTTTTTAATTAAATGACCAATGAACCTGCCATAACAACGTCCACTGGAAGACAGTTCCATAGCTTTAACACCGTTCTCACAGTGACAAACCCTTTCCCAACTCTACTTTATGTATCAATCCAGTACTTGTACATTCCTTGTTTGTAGAAACTCAATCCAGCTTTTTATATAAAGCTGACCAATGAACCTGCCATAACAACGTCCACTGAAGACAGTTCCATAGCTTTACCATCCTTCCACAGTGAAAAAACCCTTTCCCACTCTACTTTAGTATCAATACCCAGTAACTTGTAACATTCCTTGTTTGTAGAAACTCATCCAGCTTTTTATTAAAACTGACCAATGAACCTGCCACTAACAACGTCCACTGGAAGACAGTTCCATAGCTTTACCGTTCTCACATGGACAAACCTTTCCCACTCTACTTTGTATCAATACCAGTAACTTGTACAAATCCTTGTTTGAAGAAACCTCCGGTTTTTATAAACTGGACAATGAACCTGGCCATAACAAACAAGTCCACTGGAAGACAGTTCCATAGCTTTAACGATTCTCACAGTGACAAACCCTTTCCCACTCTACTTTTATGTATCAATACAGTAACGATTGTAACATTCCGTTTGAGAATCATACCGGTTTTTATGAAACTGACCAATGAACCTGCCATAACACCGTCCACTGGAAGAACAGTTCCATAGCTTAATACCGTTCTCACAGTGAAAACCCTTTTCCCATCTACTTTCATGTATCAATCCCAGTAACCTTGTAACATTCCTTGTTTTGTAGAAACTCATCCAGCGTTTTATTAAACTGACCAATGAACCTGCCATACAACGTCCACTGGAGAACAGTTCCATAGCTTTAAAAACCGTTCTCACAGTGCAACCTTTCCCAACTCTACTTTATGTTCATACCAGTACCTGCACAGTCCTTGTTTTGTCAGAAACTCATCCAGTTTTTTATTAAACTGACCATGAACCTGCCATAACACGTCCCACTGGAAGACATTCCATAGCTTTTACGTTCTCCACACAGTGGACAACCCTTTCCAACTCTACTTTATGTATCAATACCAGTAACTTGTAACATTCCTTGTTTGTAGAAACTCATCCAGCTTTTTTATTCAATGACCAATGAACCTGCCATAACAACGTCCACTGGAAGACAGTTCCATAGCTTTACCTTCTCACAGTGACAAACCCTTTCCCAACTCTACTTTATGATCAATCCCAGTAACTTGTAACATCCTTGTTTGTAGAAACTCATTCCAGCTTTTATTAAAAGACCATGAACCTGCCATACACAACGTCCATGGAAGACAGTTCCATAGCTTACCGTTCTCACAGTGACAAACCTTTCCCAACTCTACTTTATGTATCAATACCAGTAACTTGTAACATTCCTTGTTGCTAGAAACTCTCCAGCTTTTTATTAAACTATGACCAATGAACCTGCCATAACAACGTCCACTGGAAGACAGTTCCATAGCTTTACGTTCTCACAGTGACAAACCCTTTCCCACTCTACTTTATGTATCAATACCAGTAACTTGTAACATTCCTGTTTGTAGAAACTCATCCAGCTTTTTATTAAACTGACCAATGAACCTGCCATAACAACGTCCACTGGAAGACAGTTCCATAGCTTTACGTTCTCACCAGTGACAAACCCTTTCCCAACTCTACTTTATGTATCAATCCAGTAACTTGTAACATTCCTTGTTTGTAGAAACTCATCCAGCTTTTTATTAAACTGACCAATGAACCTGCCATAACAACGTCCACTGGAAGACAGTTCCATAGCTTTACCGTTTCTCACAGGACCAACCCTTTCCCAACTCTACTTATGTATCAACCAGTAACTTGTAACATTCCTTGTTGTAGAAACTCATCCAGCTTTTTATTAAACTGACCCAATGAACCTGCCATAACACGTCTCACTGGAAGACAGTTCCATAGCTTTACCGTTCTCACAGTGACAAAACCCTTTCCAACTCTACTTTATGTACAATACCAGTACTTGTAACATTCCTTGTTTGTAGAAACTCATCCATTTTTATTAAACTGACCAATGAACCGCCATAACACCGTCCCTGAAGACACGTTCCATAGCTTTACCGTTTCTCACAGTGACAAACCCTTTCCCAACTCTACTTTATGTATCAATACCAGTAACTTGTAAACATTCCTTGTTTTAGAACCTCATCCAAGCTTTTTTATTAAACTGACCAATGAACCTGCCCAGTAACAACGTCCACTGGAAGAACAGTTCCAAGCTTTACCGTTCTCACAGGAAAACAAACCCTTTCCCACTCTACTTTATGTATCAATACCAGTAACTTGTAAATTCCTTGTTTGTAGAACCTCATCCAGCTTTTTATTAAACTGACAAGAACCTGCCATAACACGTACCACTGGAAGACAGTTCCATAGCTTTACCAGTTACTCACAGTGAACAAACCCTTTCCCAACTCTACTTTATGTATCATACCAGTAACTTGTAACATTCCTTGTTTGTAGACCCTCATCCAGCTTTTTATTAAACTGACCAATGAACCTCTGCCATAACAACGTCCACTGGGAAACAGTTCCATAGCTTTTAACCGTTCTCACAGTGACAAATCCGCTTTCCCAACTCTACTTTATTTATCAATACCAGTAACTTGGAAATTCCCTTTTTGGAGAAACTCAATTCCAGCTTTTTATTAACTGACCATGAACACCTGCCACTAACACCGTCCACTGAAGACAGTTCCATAGCTTTTACAAGTTCTCACAGTGACAAACCTTCACCAACTCTACTTTATGTATCCATACCAGTAACCTTGTAACATTCCTTGTTTGTTAGGAAACCATCCATCGCACTTTTTATTAAACTGACCCAATGAACCTGCCATAACAACGTTCCCTGGAGACGTTCCATAGCTTTACTAACCGTTCTCACGTGACAAACCTTTCTCCAACTCTACTTTATGTACTCCATACCAGTGAACTTGGGGGTACATTCCTTGTTTTGCAATGAAACTCAGTCCAGCTTTTTATTAACTGCTTGACGCAATGACCTGCCATAACAACGTCCACGGAAGACAGTTCCATAGCTTTAAAATATATACCGTTCTCCTCACAGTGACAAACCCTTTCCACTCTTTTATTATCAATACCAGTACTTGTAACTTCCTGTTTGTAGAACTCACCCACCTTTTTATTAAACATGACCAATAACCTGCCCCACTAAACCAGTCCACTGGAAGACAGTCCCTAGCTTTAATACAACCTTACCGTTCTCACAGTGACAAAACCCTTTCCCCAACTCTACTTTATGTATCAAATACCAGTAACTTGTAACTATTCCTTGTTTTCAGAAACTCATCCGCTTTTTTTGTTTATACTGACCAATGAACCATGCCTACAACGTCCACTGAAGACAGTTCCAATAGCTTTACTATTACCGTCTACACAGGTGGACAAAAAACCCTTTCCGCACTCTACTGTTTGTTCAAATACCAGTACCTGTCACATTTCCTGTTTGTAAAACTCTCTCCAGCTTTTTTTATGTAAACTGACCAGTGAACCTGCCATATACACACGTCCACTGGAACACGTTCCATAGCTCTTACCGTTCTCACAGTGACTAACCCTTTCCCATCATCTACTGTTATGTATCAATACCCAGTAACCTTGTAACATTCCTTTTTGTCGAAACTCATCCGCGTTTTTATTAAACCTGCCACGAACCTTGCCATGAACAACGTCCATGGAAGACAGTTTCCATCAGCTTTTTACCCGTTTCTCACAGTGACAACCCGTTCCTCCAACTTACATTTATTGTATCAATACCCAGTAACTTGTAACATTCCTGTTTGTAAAAACTTCTACTCAGCTTTCTATTGAAACTGACCATACCTGGCCAAGAATACAACGGCCACGAAATAAAGACAGTTCCATAGCTTTACCGTTCTCACAGTGAAAAACCCGTTCCCAACTCTACTTTTATGTATCAATACCAGAAACAGTTGCTAAACATTCCTTGTTTTGTACCAAACTCACCAGCTTTTTATTAAACTGTACACAATGAACCGCCATAACAAAAACGTCACCTGGAAGACAGTTCCATAGCTTAAACCGTTTCTCAACACTAGCTGTGACCAACCCTTTCCCAACTTCTCCTTTATAGTATCAACCTACCAGTAACTTGTAACATTCCTAGTTTGCAGACACTCATACCAGCGTTTATTAACAACTGACCCAAATGAACCTGCCATAACACCTCCACTGGAAGACATTTTCCATAAGCTTTAATTAATCCCGTTCTCACAATGACAAATCCTTTATCCACAACTCTCCTTTAATTGTAATCAATACCAGTACTTGTAACATTCCTTGTTTGCAGAAACTCATTTCCAGCTTTTTTATTAAACTGACATGAACCTGCCATAAAACGTCCACTGGAAGACATTCCAACTTACTTAACCGTTCTCAACCGTGACAAACCCTTCCCAACTCTACTTTATGTATCAATACCATTAACTTGTAACATTCCTGTTTGTAGAAACTCATCCTCTTTTTATTAAACTGCACCAAATGAACCTGCATAAACAACGTCCACTGGAAGACAGTTCCATAGCGTTACCGTTCTCACAGTGACAAACCCTTTCTCAACTCTACTTTATGTATCATACCAGTACTTTGTCAACATGCCTTGTTTTTGTAGAAACTTATCCACCGAGCTTTTATTAAACGGGACTGACCACTGAACCTGCCATAACAACGTCCCACTGGATCAAGTTCCATAGCTTTACAACCGTTCTCACAGTGACAAACCCTTTCCCAGCTATTTCTATGTAATCAATACCAGTAACTTGTACTTCCTTTGTAGAAACTCTCACTTTGTTATTAACTGACCAATAACCTGCATAATAACTTCCACTGTAAGACAGTTTCCATAAGCTTTACCGTTTCTCAACATGACAAACGCCTTTCCCAACTCTACTTTATGTATCAACCATAACTTGTAACATTCCTTGGTTTGCAAGAGACTCAATCCAGCTTTTTATTTAAACTGACCAAATGAACCGCCATAACAACGTCCACTTGGAAGACAGTTTTCCATAGCTTTAACGTTCTCACGTGCACAAACCCTTTCCCAACTCTACTTTATATGTATCAATACCAGTAGCTTTGTACCATTCCTCCTTGTTTTGTAGAAACTCTCCAGGCTTTTTAATTAAACTGACCAATGAACCTGCCCCATACAACCGATTCCGTCCACTCGGAGCCAGTTCCATTCTTTACCGTTCTCACAGTTACAAACCCGTTCTTCCCTTCTCTACTTATGATATAATAGCCAGTAACTTGTTGTTTAACATTCCTTGTTTGTAGAAACTCACCGTAGCTTTTTATTAAACTGACCAATGACAGCTGCCAACCACAACGTCTCACTGGAGAAGAAGAACAGTTCCAAGCCTTTTAACCGTTCTCACAGTACCAAACCTTTCCAACTCTACTTCTATGCTATCAAACACCAGTAACCTTCGTAACATTTCCTTTGTTCTGGTTAGAAACTCATCCGCTTTTTATTTAAAACATAAACTCGACCAAGGAAAGCCAATATCAAGCGTCCACTAGAAGACCAGTTCCATAGCTTTACCGTTCTCACCGTGACAACCCTTCCCCACTCGTACTTTATGTCAATACCAGTAACTGGTAAATTCCTTGTTTGTTAGAACTTCATCCAGCTTGTTTATAAACTGGGACCAAGGAAACCTGCCATATACAAAGTTCCACGAAGCAATCTATAGTTTACCGTCTCACAGTGACCAAACTCGTTCCCAAACCTACTTTATGTATCAATACACATACCATTAACATGTGTAACATTCCCGTGTTTGCAGAACTCCATCCCGCTTTCTTATCATCTACCTCTAGTTACTGCAAGCCTTAGGCGTTCATTTATTGATTTCTAACACCGTTATGGTTTAGAGCAAAACGTTCCTCAATGTTCTTTGTCTGGAAGGTAATGTTACAGACCATGGGTCCCTTGTCTACTTAGTGTTTTTTTTTTTTTATTTTGTGCTTTTTCCTTTTCGTACTTTTGTTCTTTGATGTTCTTGTAAGGCTGAAACGTGCCAATAATATACTGTGTAAGTATCTAGTGGAATCAATTATAATATTTGTGTTATCCGTGACACATTATAATGTGTGTAATCTATGACCATTATAATGTGTGTATCTAGTACCACCGTTTCGCCGATTGTGTGTCTTTCCCATCAAATCCGGAATTTAGCACAGTCTGTGTTATACTTTCCGTCATGTTTTTTATTGAGGGACAGTGATAACAGCATGTGTCAGATTGGTGGTTGGAAATACTGTGGCAGGGGCGGAACTAGGAATCACTGGGCCCCAGAAAAACTAATGATGGGGACCCCTTCTTGCTTTCATCCACAGTGGGTTTTCTGTTATTAGCCTGAAATGTGAAAAATAAGAAGATGTGGGCCCGCCCTTTGCTCCAGCCCTCCCCTGTGGCAACCCTCACTTAGAGCAGGATTGGGTGCTACTTGCTTTTAACTAGGAGCTGTGTTTTTTCACATCTAGAAAAAAACCCATAGTTTCCTCATTCCCAGCCGCTAATTTGACATATACAGATATGTGCTACTGACACGTGTGCATTAACACAGGAATGGCGCATCCTTTATACATCTGATCCCACCACTTAGCCTCCTTCCTTTCAATGCTCCGTCCAAGCAAATTGCACCTTTTAACTAATGGATCTGAACTGAAAGTTCGGATCCTATTTTCTTTCTATTTTCAAGCAACGCTCAAAAGGGACTTTTTTTTAGAGAGAAACATGTGATTTTTACTGTCTGCGGTCAGACAAGTGCTAAGGTAATTAGGATTTTATCATTCACGATCACAACCACACCGCTGCTCAGAAACCCGACTTTGTTTACCACTGCAAATGTATTTATTAGTCAGGGTAATAAAATGTGACGGAGGCAGCAAAGATGGCCAGGACAGAAAGGTGTCCTGTATCCTAGTGAGAAGTACTCTCCCTGTGCATTCTACTGTTGGCCAGGAACGAAAGGTGGGTTCTGTATCCTAGTGGAACACCACTCCCTGTCATCTGTTGCCAGTGGCACAGAAATGGTCTGTATCCTAGGTTAGACGTACTCGCCCTGTGCATCTGTTGGCCAGGAACCGCAAGTTGTCTGTATCACTAAGTGAGATTACGCGCATTCCTGTGCATCTGTTGGCCAGGGACAGAAAGGTTGTCTTGTAACCCTTAGTTAGAGTACTCGCCCTGTGCATCTGTTGGACAGGAACAGAAAGGTGGTCCTTATCCTAGTCAGAATACTCGCCCTGTGCATGCTGTTGGCCAGGAGACATAAATGTGTCTGTATCGTCCTGTTATAAGTACTCTCGCCCTGTGCATACTGTTGGCCAGGGACAGAACGATGTCTGTACCTAGTGAGAATTCCTCACCCCCTGTGCATCTGTTGGCCCAGTAAGCAGAAAGTGTCTGTAAATCCTAGTCAGAGTACTACCGCCCTGGTGCCGCTGTTGGCCAGACAAGAAAAAGGTGCTCTGTAGTCCTAGTTTTAGAATACTCGCCCTTGCATCTGTTTTGCCAGGGACAGAAAGGGTGTCCGGTATCCTAGTGAGAATACTCACCCTGTGGCATCTTTTGGCCAGAACAGAAAAGTGTCTGTATCCTAGTGAGAAGTACTTCGGCATCTGTGCATCTGTTGGCCAGGAACATAAAATGTGTCTGTAACCTGTGAGAAGTACTCGCCCTGTGCAATTTGGTGGCCAGACCGAGTGTGGTCCTGTATCCTAGTGAGAAGTAACCCTCCCTGTTGCATCTGTTAGCCCTGAACAGAAAGGTGTCTGTATCCTAATGAGAAGTACGCACCACTTTGCATCTGTTGGCAAGGAACAGAAAGATGTCTGTCAACTAGTGACGAGTACCTACACCCTGTGCATACTGTTTAGGCCAACCTAACCCACTTAGTTTCCCTAAACATCCGTAGAATGCAGGCAAAGCCAATGGTTCCAGAAGATAAGTAGTCGATATCTAAATCATGAGATTGGAGTTGTCCTTTAACACTACTACTTGTAATTACAAATCCTTTACAATGATTATTCATGTAGTTAGTTTCAATAGTTCAATTGTGCTATACTGTCTACGGGACAATATAACAAAACAGAGGGAGAAACCGTGGGTTTCCATACTAAAACACAAGTAGCCACGTTTGGGTTGAGACCATTGTTTTCACAGTCATGCGGATCTGGTAATCATGGGTCCAGTGGGTGTTTGTGCCTATAGCACGTTACCACATTGGAGTAACCTCCATGTTCAAGGTTATAAGCACTCACTTTGTAACAAATTAACTGTGGTGGTATTGTGTGTGCTGCTGTGTGGTGTATAACAACTACTTATATTAAGAAATATTATGGTTTGATAATTTTATCCAAAAAATGTTGAAAAGGACTGACTCTCTGGTATACGGTACAATGATATTAACAGCATATTTTTGAGAAAATGTACATTCTGTATGTAGATGGGGTTGAGAAATAAAGAGGGATTTGCCTTTCTTAGTGTTCTTAACCTTGCAGTACATTAATCACTTATCGTCTCATTCCCACGTGCAGTGATCCTTATCATACTCAATTCCCACAGTGGCAGTATCACTTATCGTACTCATTCCCACGTGCAGTGATCACTTATCCTTACTCATATCCCACAAGTTGTAGTGATCACTTATCGTACTCCTTATCCCCACAAAGTGGCAGTGATCACTTATCGTACTCATTCCCACAGTGAGTGACAGTTATCATACTCCTTCCCACATGCAGTTGATCACTTCTTGGTACGCATTCCCACGTGCAGTGTCACTTATCATACTCATTCAATCACATTGTGTGAGCACTTATCGTACTCATGCCCACATTGCATGATCACTTATCATACTCATCCCAAGTGCAGTGTCACTTAATTAATCCGTACTCATTCCCAACCAGTGCAGAGATCACTTATCTACTCATGTCCTACGTGCAGTGATCCTTATCGTACTCATTCCCACAGTGCATGATCACTATCATACGCAATACCCACATTGTGCATGGATCACTTATCATACTCATTCCCCACAGTTGCAGTAACACTTTCATACTTATTCCCACAGTGCAGTGATACTTATCATACTCGATTCCCAAAGTGCATTGAATCATAATCATACAGACTCATTCTCACAGGCGTATATCACACTGTATCGTACCATTCCCACAGCAGCATATCACTTAACCATATCTTCCCACAGTGCATGAATCACTTATCGCTCCATTCCCATCAGTGCAGTGATCACTGATCGTACTCCTTCCCAAGGAAAGAAAGTGCGTGATCACTTATCTTACTCCATTCCCCATTGTAGTGGATCACTTATCGTCTCATGCCCCACAGTGCGTGATACTTATTCGTACTCATTCCCACAGTGCAAGTGGATCACTTATCGTATCACTTCCCACAGTGCAGTGATCACTTATCGTACTCATTACTCCCACAGTGCAGTGATCACTTTTTTAACTCATTCCCACAGTGCAGTGACAATTATCATAACTCATTCCCACATTGCAGTGAATCACTTATCATATCATACTCATTCCCACAGTGGCAGATAATCACGTATCTACTCTTTCCCCACAGTGCAGTGTCCTTATCCTCATTCACACAGTGCATTGATCACTTAGCATACTCATTCCCACATGTGCTCAAAAAACAAAAAACAAAAAAAGTTAAATCCCTTCTCATACTCAGTCCCCACGTGCAGTAATCACTATCATCTCATTCCCACAATGCATAATCACTTATCATACTCAGTACTCATTCCACGTGCGTGATCACTTACCATACTCATTCCCCCAGTGCAGTGATCACTATCATACTCATATCACCACCGTGCATTACTCACTTATCAACCCATCATCCCACATTGCCGTAATGCACTTATCATCACTCATTCCCCTACATTGCACATGACATCACTTCATACTCAGTACTATGTCCCACATTGCAGTGATCACTTATCATACTCATTCCACAGTGGGGCAGTGATCACTTTCATCCTCATTCCCCACAGTGCATGATCATCTCACTTATCATACTCATTCCCACCTTGCAGTAATCACTTATCATACTCATTCCCACAGTGCAGTAATCACTTACAATACTCATTCCCACAGTGCAGTAATACACTTTCGTACTCCTTTACCCGACGAGTGCAGTGATCAGTTTAATCGTACTCATTCCCACGGTGCAGTGATCATTATCGTACTCATTCCCACCGTGGCAAGTGATCACTTATCGTACTCATTCCCACGTTCAGTGATCACTTATGTACATCATTTCCCACAGTGATCACTTATCATACTCATCCCACAGTGGCAGTGGATCACGTATCATACTCATGTCCCACAGTGCAGTGGATAACATCATCGTATCATGTCCCCGACAGTGCAGTGATCACTTCTCATACTCATTTCCCAACAGTGCAGTTATCATCATCGTCCTCATTCCCACAGTGCAGTGATCACTTAATCGGCTCAGTCCCACAGGTGCAGTGATCACTTATCGTACTCAACTCTTCCACAGTGCAGTGATCATTATCGTACGTTCATTCCCACAGTGCAGTAATTACTATCGTACCATTCCCACAGTGCATTTATCACTTTACTCGTCACTCATAAATAATACCCCCAGAAGTGCAGCGCTCACTTAATCATACTCATTCCCACAGTGGCAGTGATCACTTCATCAATACTCATATCCCACAGTGATCACTTTTCGTACTCAATTCCCACAGTGACAGTGATCCTTATCGTACTCATTCCCACAGTGATCACTTATCCTTACTCCTTTCCCACAGTTGCCTTGTGATCACTTATCACATACTCATTACCACAGTTTCAGTGATACACTTTATCGCACTCCCTTACCCCACATGTGTAGTGACCATTCCCTTATCTTACTCATTCCCGCAGTGCAGATGATCAACTTTATCGTACTCATTCCCACAGTGCAGTAATCACTTACGTACTCATTCCTCACGTGATTACTTATCCGTACTCCATTCCACAGTGTAGTGACCAGTCAACTTATCTTAATCAATTCCGCGTTCAGTGATCACTTATCCACTACGCCTGTCCCACATGTAGTGACCAATCACTTATCTTACTCATATCCCACATCTAGTGTCATTGATCACTTATCGTAACTCATGCCCACAGTGTTCGTGATCTCAGTCCACACTTATCTTACTCATTCCCATCAGTGCAGTAGAAATCCTTTAATACTCATTCCCACAGTGTATGACCACATCACTTATCTTAATCATCCCTGCCGTTTCAGTGATCACTTATTGTACTCATAGGTCCCACAGTGTGTGACCAGTCACTTATCTTACTCTATCCCACAGTGCAGTGATCACTTATGGTACCATTATCCCACCGTGTAAGTGACGCTAGTCACTTATCTTACTCATCCCTGCAGTTCAAGCAGTGAGCACTTATCATAACTCATTGCTCGCAGTGCAGGGGTCCTCCTTATCATGCGTACTGCTAACGAACAGGGAACGTAATATTGCCCAATTTCATTGCCAACTTGTTTTTTGAGATTTACGCTAACAGAAGTTCCACAACCATAACACGTAGGACGCTGTTTTTCCAAAACTATTTGAAAACTAGACAAACCCAGCAATAACCCAAGATTACATTCATTAGCGATGACTAATAGCCTCCCTTTATTACATCATCCCCCAATGTTTTTAGATTTGGTTTTAGTATGTGGGTGTACTGTTTATTACTCTTATATAATTTGCATAGATATATAAATATGTTTTTCCACGATACTTTTGTACACATGCTGGGTTTAATCAATAAAAATTTTCTCATCGTTAAAAATTGAGTGCTAATTTTGCCCAACCAATCAATGTTAGTTTCAAAATGTTAAATAAGTTCTGATTGGTTGTGGCAAAATTAGCACCATTTTTTAAACAATAAGGAACTTTTATTGAATCCCGGAATGAATTTTATTTCTGTTAATTTACCATTTATCTTTCCTTTCTGATGTCTTATTTTAGAACAAGGTCAATTGGTTTGGCTATGTATTTACAGTATGATCTTTATCTTTGCCTAGCTTTTAATATTTATTGGGCAGGAGACATAAAAAAACATCTTATTTAAGTCATGGTGCGGCAAGGACAAATTTTTAGGATTGATAAACGAATTTGGGAATTACACATTGCTTATTGAAGCCCTTACAATGGGTTCGATTACCTATCATCCAGAACAGACTCAATTTGCATGAAATTGGTTCCAGAAATGATTGTGTCCTACACTCACGATTATGGTCACCCATTCGATTTTGTAGGGGGGGGGAAATATTGGCCATGGTAACCACGCATTTCCTATGGTTTAAGAGGAATATGTGGTAGAAATGCATTGGGACAAAAACATCATAGCCTCCCGAAAGCGCTACTACCCACACCCCTAACAACGACACCACCAACCCTATTCCAGATCTTATACGTCCCAACCCCTCTCTATAATGACAACGCCTCTTAGAATTGGGACAACATACCTTATAAAAATGGTGTGTCAGACACTATTGGCAATCTCCCAATAAACGAACCCTGATGTACCCAATGATCTTTCAGTAATTGGACGATAATTCCACAACTGAATTTAAAATGCAATAACGAGTGCCTCGTTTTTGAAAAAGATTTTTTTTTCATTTCTTTATTTTGTGCCATGAATTCCCTACTTATGCCTCTCACCAATTATCTTGAATCCGTTCTACTCTGTGCAGCTTTCAGTTAAGCTTGTCTGATGATTACAACTGTTTTGAAAAGTGAAATGTGGTTTTCCCATGAAGTCTCTCAGAACCCTGATGGCTTTGAGACCCCTCCGAGCCTGTTCCGATTTGAAGGAATGATGGTAAGATTCACTTCTCCCCCCCTTGTTCAACATGATATTTTCTTCAGCTTTCTCCGTTTCTTTTCCAGGCAATTAACTTTTCTTTTTTCTTTTCTGTTATTTTCCATTTATATGGCGGCCAACATGGCTGGGAAGAGTTGCTTTCTTCAAAGTCTTACTAGATTTGTTTCCATTTGGTGTCATGAATATTAGTAATTTGCTGTTAGTCTAAAAACGTTGGCCAAAAGCAATTCTATCTAACAAGTATATCTGTTGTATTAATTAGAAAATAACTGGACTTGAAGTGTAGTTCGTGAAAACGTCCAGTTTATCTTAATTGAATACAAACAGCATTACCAATGACTGTATGAATGAGAACCTTCACAAGGCATATATCTACAAGTTATTGGCTTTGTATTTTTGTGGGAAATCATTTTAGTGGAATTGCCGGTACAGTAGGTTTAAGCATTTAATAACTACTAATGCTCCACTGAAACAATTCTGTTGGATCAAGAACGTCGGCTCTTGCCTTTAAATAACCATTGTATCTTATCAGGAACAGGGTCAAGAACACAGGTCCATTTCCTGTAAATGGAGCAGGTGACGGTGTGAAGCGAATTTTGCTCTATCCTGGGATTCTTATTTGTGTCGCCTTTGGTTATCATTCGTAAGCCCTGTAGCAAACGCCCTTGGATATTCCGAATTGGTCCTATTAAATCTCTTAGGACCCTTAGAGCTTCTGAGACCGTTAAGGGCCTTATCAGGTTTTGAATGGATGGAGGGTAGAACGGAAAAAACGAAACAAAAAAAAAAACTCAAGAAAGGTCCCATTTGAAATTTTCAAGCATGTCTCGGACCTATTTTTGATTTTTCGACTTTGTTTTTGCTAGTAGACCGATATACAAAGGGCTAAAATTTTGAATTTTCTCTCGACGTTTATCCATTTTGTATACATATTCAAACTTTTAGCTGTTTGTTTTCCTCTCTGTATTGGGATTTGTAATCTTTAGTCCCCCGCTTACAAACAAAAACGAAACCAAATAACCAAAAAAGATTTCAGATGAGGGTTACGCCTTTTGAGTAGAATGAGCTACCAATAGCCACCCTAGGCTTCAAAATCTATTGTACATTGGTTTTTGGCTTTTTTCTTCTGCCAACGTTTCACAATCCTCAAACTATTCGTTGTCAGAATAATTTCTTCTGAAATATTTTGTTTTATTTTTAAACATTTCTGTTTTCCTCTCCTCCTCCGTTCTAATCCTTTGCCAGCATGGATCTTTATTCCTTGGCTGCGTGCTTGTCTCTACTTCTACTTCCGCCGCATTGTCCGTAGGCCCCGCTACTGGACGGACGCGATAAAAAATCGTCTCATTTGACACTGCTAGAAACTTTTATTTTCTGCTTTCCTGTTTTTTTCTTTTCTGACTTTGGTTTGTGATAATGCATGTGTCTCAGGGAAAACCAATCCCATCTGCCCCTTTCCTTTATAAGAATCGCCTAATAGAACTTCTCTGCTCCTGAGACATACCTAATTGGGTGTGCATTGTGTGATTCTAAATTGTTATTCCTGCATCGTTTCCAGTTTATTTTAATCAACAATGTTTAGGAATCTCTGTTCCTTTAATGGCACGTTCACTACTCAAATGAGAAGTGGAGATATAGTTAACAATCACGCGCAAACCGCAACTGTTAGAAGGTTGACAGATGGGGGTCCTGGTATCGGCCTAGCAGAATTTAAACAGCTGATCAAATGCATTTTTAAAACAGCTACGCCCCCTTATCCCTGGGGCCCCCTGCTGATCACTGGAACCTGTAGTTACACCACGGTGAGTAAGACCTATTATGGCAGCGAAATGCTTCATCCATTGGCTGTGAATATCGACTGACAGCTGCTAAACAGTAAGACCAAAAGCAAAAGAGACAATGACATTGTGCAAGCAGTTTAGGTTAAGTTCGATTAAGTTGCGCTATCACAACCATCGTATCCCGACGGTATCGGGCGCTTTTCATTACTGTGTGTACCTACCCAGCTTTTAGTGGGTTGTGGTGTTATAGAGTGTCTACAGTGCAATTTATGCGTTAAATGTCCCTCATGCCCGTAAATCGACAATATTGGCCATAAATTATACAATAGCGGTCGAAAATGTAGATATACGACCCAATCATGATTTTCCAATTCCTCCATGACCAAACCATTGTGGTATTTTTGGTGCCCCATGGGTACTGTCTGCACTTTGTAACTGTACGCCCGCGTTATTTTCCGATAACCCAAGTTTGCGATACCTCTGGGTTTTTGAATATAAATAGATTGTACCAGTGGTTCTGATGTGCAGAGAAGGACGTCATCCAACACCATTCACATTGTGGGACCAGATTTCTGCATTTAGCTGGGTACAATTTTGCCTTAAGACATAGGGATGGGCCGGTTCGCGGATCCCGGGTTCGATCCGCCGCGGATTTTATCCCGTTCGTCGACGGCGGGATTTTTTTCCAGATTTTACCGCCTTACGAACTTCCGATTCGCGGATTTTTCTATTTTTCTCGAAAATTTCCGAATTACTACTCGTTTTCACGTATTTATTCGAAAATACGGGAAAACCCATGTATTTTCGTAAATTTTCGCAAAATACAAGGATTTCTGTAATCCCTACATCCGTTTTCGAAAATCTTCGATATTACGAGATTACTTGTATTTTTCAAAATACATATGTTTCAAAATATACATAAAACTCGTAATTTCCGAAAATTCCCGAAAATCGAAAAAATCTCGTTTTCAAGGTTATTTTTAAAATTAACGGTTCCGCTCGCGGATTTTCCGAATTTTTTCGAAAATTCTCGGATCCTCGAGCGGACCGAATTTTGCGAATTCGGACATCTCTACTTAAGACCATTTTCTCTATTTGTCGTACAATGACAAGGTGTAAATCACGTCTTTATTCCCATCAATAAGCGAACGGCCTGTAAGCCCATAAATATCGGGATGGGTTAGTACATTGATATTTCCTTTTTAATATTCTCCCAACATCCAAAACAAATAATTAAAAAAGGTTCTTGGCTTTGAACCCTTTCCCAATGTCCGAGCTAATTTGCCAATTACAGACTTGAAATATTTCCTGTTCTAGTTCCTAAGCCGCCAATATAAAAACCCCCAAATAATTGTTGAGCTTATCGAACACTATTCCAGTGCTTGTTGCCATTTAAAAAGAGCTTGAATAAACCCCCACCCCCATCCTGCTGATTGTCTACGTGCTGACCTAATAAGCGCTCAGTAGCGCATTCTTTTAACACCTTTAACGCCCTTGGATCAAAGCCGAAATCCTTCCAGCGCAGTAAACTCAATTAGCAATATTGTAATGATGGTATATGTTAGGGGAAGTTTATTTTCTCTCATTTCCTTTCATTTTGAAAGTTTTTTCCCCCTCTCTTTGCTTCCGTTTTAAAATAAATACGGGCACCACGGCAAACACGCTGAGATTTTTTATTTATTCCTCTTATCAGATTACGTTTAAATGAAAAGAAGGTAACCTTGAATTAGGTCAGAGTATGTGGGGGTCGCCAAATAATTTGTATGATGTAGCATACGCGACGCGGGGTTTTAGAAGTTTTTGGGCCCAAATTATATGTGATGTTATGGGGCTTTCTACCATTGGGGGGTTCTTGTTGTGACTGAAAGACGCACTAAAAAAACCCTAAATAAACTATTTCCTCTGATCTATATGAAATTCAATGTATTTTTAATATTATTTTGATCTCCCAATTTATTATCATACAGGGCAACGCCCAACCCTTAAACCAAACAAAAAAAATGGTTACTGTTTTTTATATGCCCTTAATCAATAACTGGTATTTTTAGCATTTCCTTGCCAAATATTTATGATAGTATTTGCCCCCCCTGTAACTTTCCCTGCTCAATAGCTTTTTCGTTGCTGGAGCAATGTGCAGAAGAGAACATACAGGGACAAGCGTCAATAATTATAATTTTTGCCTATATGGAATGGAGGGCCAGCTTACTCTGAATGGAGTAATGAAATCCATATCTAATTAATGTTGCTGAAATATATCGTTTTGAATTGATGCAAGTTTTTTTGTCTGGACTAGCCTTTAAACTGCACTCCACCTGCCTCCTTCAATGTAGACCAATTTTATAGGTCTGTCTGAAAGATATGGGAGTGTGACTGACCTGATCTGGAACAAAAATTTCCTTTGACATAGGCAGGCAGAGTGATAGGTATAATTAAACATTTTAAAAGCTCTTACAGGGAGATTCAATAAAATTCTTATTGTTAAATATAGTGCTAATTTTGCCCCACCCAATCATATCTTATTTAACATTGGGAAAAGACTCACATCTGATTGTTGGGTCAAAATTTAGCACCTTTTTTAATGATTTATTAAAATCATTAATATTGTCTTCTGATATTTAATACTGGGATTTGCTTCCGGGGGAAATCCCAAAGGGAATTTTACCCCAGCGCCACTTTAAGACCGTGCCTTGCTGGCCTTTAAATTTTGGAGTTTAAAAGTGGTGCTAAAATCCTTTATTAATACATTGCGCTGGTTGATTGTGCAGCCAGATGCGAATATTCAATATTGTTATCTACAGATTAACCCAACAATTTTATAGCCCAGCACACGTGGGTACATCATGCCTTAATTTACGTAAAATAGGTGGCTAATCGTGCTATACCTCCCATACAATTATAATTTCGATTAAGGAGCCCCCAACGTTTACTGAATTAGTGGCATTCTTATAGGATAGGATGAACTATTCTATCACGCCCAAATGATAACTAGAGCTGGACGCGACTATGCCCATCACACTCTACGAACTATCCCGGACCCGATTTTCGATATTTTCTGTGACTTTTTGGATACTTATCGAGTGGAACGCGAGAGCTGAATGTAGCGCGCTGTGAGATAAAATTCAAGTTTTTGTAAAGTCCTTGATATTGGATCATGTTCCCCAGACCATTTCCCAGGTCCCCCAGCCATTTTACATTAAGTTACCATTGATATTTTATTGTATTTCATTTGAACTTGTCAATGTTATTGACTCCCAATTGACTAATGGGTACCGTTTTCCGAACTTTCCATAAAGTTCTAACGTTCAAAATGGACCTTTGAAGTAGTATAGTTCGAAAAGTCGTCCATCTCTAATGATAACCAAGTCCGACGGATTTTCCATTCAACGTATCTAGTAGTTCAAGTTCAGCAACCTCCAAACCTAGAAAACAATATTTCTGAACAGAATGGTGATAAAGGGAACTCTCTACCAGTCTTATGAACCTGAAATTCTATTGTGGTATATAACTATAGAGAAATACAGTTACTCACTCAATGTTTGTTTTGGTCTCGAGTACATTTCCCCTGATCTAATGGCAGATCAATAATGTTTTTATGTCTGCATAAGCCATTTCCAAGGGCAGACTCAGATCTAGATAGAGAGAAAATAAATATTCCGGCTTCTGATTTATTTTTCTATATCAGAGACTACTTAAATCGGCCTGTGATGTTTTTTAGACATTGTCTGTTTCCTTCTGATTAAGCGATGTAGTTTTAGAAAACCAAGTCAGACTAGATACATTGGGGAATATGGGGTGTATTTTCCTGTGGGATTGAGCTGTATAATTCACAGGTTGGGCATGAATCCAAGATAGTGTCAGGCGAGTACAAGTTGGTTAAGGTGTTGGCAGGTTTATAGGTTGGGTCTTGGGTCTTTCCTACTATCACCATGGTGGACATTTAAGGGGAAACTCTAGTATTATCTAAATGACAAACATCCTTAACTATGTGCCAAGGATTTTTAATGGTGAGAAACCTCATCACCATTACAAATGTTTTGTCCTGCTGGAAGACATTTGGTTGTCCAGTGCCATCTCCTGAGTGAACACGTGTTTGGTAACAATTCAGTTTGTCGAACTTCCCCTTGTTGGGCTTTCATCAGGAGGTTGTTTTGTCTGTAAAAGGTTTTCCTTTACGGAGGATGACAGCGACTTTATCGTTAGACTAACTATCGCTAGGATACGTTAGTGGTTTATAGTTTTCTGAGCTGTTACTTCGGCCATTACATGGCGATTTGTGTGGGCTGAATGTGTAACCTAGTGGAGCCACTTCTGTTGTTACCAAGTAGCACATAAAAAGGTGCACACGATGCACTGAATTATGGGAGGAAAGTTCCCTGGTGATGCTATTCTGCATATACGTAATATTTGTTTTTCTAGAACCCCCCCGCCCTAATTATCTTTGCTAACGTACCTAGCTTTACATTACCTAGACAAATACGTACACTGTAAATAAACAGTCTACGTAAATTTTCCAAGTCAAAAGATAGGGGCATCATTCCTAAATTATTGGATAGACCCTCTTAAGTGACTTCGTTTGACTTTCCTTTAGAAGCCTTTTTTTATATATATATATTATATATTTGCCTTTTAAAATAATATTTCAGCTGTACAATGAGTTTACATGATTGCTCTGCCAATAGGAACAATGCCAATTACAAGAACCACACGGACCTTGATGAGGCCATCATATTTAAAGAACACGAGCTTTTAAGGACACTCCTCCAGGTTAACTAAGAAATTCTCCATGCAGTTACAAGTTTTAAGAATTACTTTGTTAACATCGTTAAATACCTGAATGAAATTTTCGGGCAAAATTGGCTGTCTTAAATGCTAGGAAGAGAAGAGAGAGAAAAAGAAATTTGTTTTTCGTTTCTGTACTGTTGGTTTTGTTCCTGTTCCAGATTTTGGCGAAGTTTAAATACAAAGAAGAGAAGTAAGCGCCATTGTGTGAACACAATGGGCGCAAGGGAACCCCAAGTTATTAAAGTTGCCATGTCTTTATACAGGCATTGCCTCTTTCCTTCTGGTCTGGAACAGTAGTCTTGGTCCTAGTTAAGTACTTATACAGTGCTTCAGTGGAAAGGAAGCCCTTGACCCCCCTGGGCAGATCCTTATTATTGTCCATGTAAAGCAGCTGTACCACTCATGTAGGCAGTAAATTCGAGCCATACAAGCTAATGGTTTTTCTGATCAGAATTACGTGGAAAACTAACGTATATCAGAGGAACCAAATCGTAATTCCCCCACCTTTTCCACCATGATCGATTACATTTTTTTTGATAGACCAGATCGATATTGCCGATCATAAAAACAACAAATCTCATCATTTCCAATGATTTTCTTGAACTTTTCGCCAACTTGATGGAAAATATTTTATGGGCTTTAGTTTAAAGGGTGATTGTGCTGTACTGTATTGCTTATCGGTACTAGTTAATTTAAAAAGGACAAATATAGCCCCCCCAGGCTTATACCCCTCCCTTTAAGACTGCCTGAACACTGATCTTGACACCTGCCAAATTGTGGTTTTTTTTGCACATTTTACAGTGAGACCTCAACCACTCTCTATGGCTCCAGCCCCATAATCACAAGCATAGAAGGACTATCCCCTTGTAGAACAGTCCTCTCTCCTGGTAATTGTTCAGTGAAGGGAAGATTTGTGTAACAAAGTACTGAGGGATCAGGTTGTTTTTTTGTGCAGAATGCACATTAAAAACAAAACATGAATTTTGATCAGCACGTTCTAGTCTACTAGGCAATAAAAATGTTTTTTTATATAGCCTGTTATTTGTTCTTAAATTGCACTTAAAAAAAAATGCCCTGAGCAACCCACGGCTACACTGATGATAACACAGCAGATGAAGACTGCAACTCTGCGTTGGGAATTTCAGTTTAGCACATTCCATAGCTTTGTTTTAACCCAATGTAACAAGAAAATAAAACAAATAAAAGCAAAATGTCAGATTTAACATTTGGTCCTAAGTTTTTCCACTTAGCCTGACCATCACTTTTTCTAAGCTTGGTCTGATGCTTTACAGGGCACGTTAACTATAAAAATTACTACTTCGCTTTTTATCCCTTTAATTGAAGAAAAGGAGTTGTGGTCTTTGTCCCTCCTTTTCCTCACGTTCTCGATTAGTTCCGACAAAAGCAGACAGGGAATACACAGAACACCCTCTACACAACATCACGTACCCACAGTCACTCTCCAGCGCTAGCTTTCTTTTCAGGTCCCGACTATTACACTAGCCCTTCCCCTCCACTTACCTTTACGAATTAATAATTCCCGGATTACGGAAAAAAAACACCTGGTTTTTTATTTGGAACGGCCAGTTTGACAATACATGGATCCAATTAATTTTTCTCGAAAAACTCAGAACTTTGAAAGTTCCACTTTGAAAATCCAAAATTCTATGAAAAATTCCATGTTTCATTGCATCTTTGGAACTTCAATAGTTTTCAGGAACTGATATAAGAAAAAAAACAGTTTAGAGTTTGGTTCTCTATTTAAGAGTAGAATTTGTATAATAACGGAGCACAGATGTACACACTTGGACCAATACATTCTATGGCATACTACACTCTCCCATAATACAACAGCTAGAATATCTCTAGATCTCTGAACAACTATGATGCTTTTAAATGTATATTTCTTTAAACGAGAACTAAAGCTTAATAACAATGCAGATTCCCCCTGTTTAAAGGCCACTTCTATATTTTCAATCCTAAAAAGCTTTCAGTTCAGTAAAAAAAAGCTGTTGCAAATGTGAATGCTGCCCACCCCTCTATTTCCCCTCCCAAGCTCCTCTGCAGTACATTCCAGATTTACTTAAAGGACCACTATACCCGTAAGAGTGATCTTTTAAACATGAAAAGTCCTGGGGCATAGGAGATAGGATTTGATTATTCCACCTCCCCAATATTGTTGTGATCTGCCAGGTTTGTGCCCTGGGCCTTTCTGTTTTACAGATAGGTTGAAAGCACTCAGGACGCCTGTTCCCGGAAGAATTTTTTTCTTTGTGACTACCCGCTTCTTATAGAGTTGTTTGGGAGGTAGAGTACCGTAATCCTACCATCCCTGCCCCCGGTACTTCATTTACGTTTCTGAAAAAACGTGTAATGTACTTATTCTCCTTTAATTAAGATATACCACTGCCTGCAGGAGCACCATGGAAAACATTAGGCTGCATCAATCATCAATTTTTCTAAGAGCAAATATTTTTAAAAAAAATATGTACATATATACTACTGTCACTATTGCTTTGAGGAATCCTTGAATAACATATTATACTTTAAGTTCTCCTTAAAGTGATATTTTAGAAGCTTGCTATATTTGTGGGTGTGTGGTATGGACATTATGTTATTGTGTGTATACAAAGACAACAATAGAGGCTTAAGATACTGGGACTGTTAATGCAGAAAAAGATCTGTTTTTTCATTTCATTTGAAGCCAAATGAACTTGGTTTATTAATTTGCCTTTAATTTGTTGGTCTTCAAAGGCCGCTCCGAATCGAACCCTTGAGGATTGTCACTGGCAGTGATTTGTTATGAAAGTGTCCCTTTTATAGAGCAAATACGAGCAATCTTGGGGGCCCACTGGAGTGAGCCTATGTGTGGTGTTGGGGCAGTGCACCGAGGGAATACTCAGACCAATTTTTGGTGTGCTTACTACCTAAGTAATGAGCATTTTCATAGGACACACTCATAAAACACTCACAATGTTGCTTTGGTTTTATTGCTCTGGTGTATTTTGAATAAGGAAAAAACACTATTGGGTCATTTCTTTGGTTGATGTTTCCAATTGACATATTTAACATGATCACTAAAAGGTTTGTCAACCATATATGTGGTTTTCCTCAGTAATAACAATGCATGCTATTGCTATATGATGTCCGCCACTGCAGTGAAACATTATTCATGGTTGTGGTGTTATTTGCATGATGCGTTCGTGCCTCCACTGAAACTTGCCATGCAATGCTCCCTATTGGAAACTAACATTCTCCTTCTGTTGCGTGTTTACAGGTGGTCCATCTAGCGTGTAATTATTTCCCCACTTCCTTCTGTGTGTCGTTGTTCTCTTCCTTTTATACGGTAGGTCTTATAATCAGGTGGGTTTATTACTTATTTTTTTTTCAAGGGAATGTCCACACCATAAAACATAAGCACTGGTGAATTTCCAGTTTCTGCCCACAATCCTAGCTGCTTTTTAATTACCATTTAATTACAGTATTTGTAACCAGATATTATATTAATAATCTCCTTTTTGTTCTAAAGTTTCTTACCTACCCAAGTTATCTGCCTCCTCCCTCTGTTCACATGAGCTTTTTGATAACTTGAGCATGTTGCGAGATGGCAGCATGTGAACCATCATCCATCATTGAATGTGATGACGGGGTTGTCCCACCTTGATGACTGCAATTGAGGTGAGGGGCAGCTTACTCCTGCCAGAAGGGGACAATATTTGTCCTTATATCGGGGTTGTAATGCAGGTAATAAATGCTTAATGTATCAGTTAGTTATGTCAATAATGCCAGTAATGTAGAATAATGACCAAATATGTAGAAGATGACAATAGTACATATAGTGTAGAATAATGCCAGAGTAGACCATTAGAATAATGACCAGTATGTGAACAATAATGACACCAGTAACATAGAATTAATGACCAGTATTGTAAATAATGACCAGAACTAGAATATGACCAGTATTGTACAAATATGAACTAGTAACGTAGAATATGACCAGAGTAACGTATGATAACCAGTATTGTACAATAATGACCAGTACACGTAGAATAATGACCAGTATTGTACAATAATGACCAGAACGTAGAATAAGACCATTTGTACAAGAAGACCAGTTAATGACCGTATGATAATGACCAGTACGTTAGAATAAATTGACAGTATTGTACAATAATGAAAACCGATTCAATAATGACCAGTAACGTATAGAATAATGACCAGTTGTATTGTACAATAATGACCAGTAACGTAGAATAATGCCAGTATTGTAGAATAATGACCAGTATTGTAGAATGATGACCAGAATTGTACAATAATGACCAGGCCGGCCTTTGATATGGGCGACCGTGACGGCATTATCAGGTTGTGCCATGTCAAGCGGTCTTACGTCGCGTGACCTGTAGTCAAAGTTGTGACATCAGTGCCACAGTTCCGCACCAGTTACGGTCTTGCAGATCAAATGTATCAGCACCTCCCACAGACAAAGCCCCAATGATGGACGCAGGATATAGCAGGTGGTGACTTAATTTGAAGCAGGCCAAGGCAAGCAGCATTCAGCAGCTATTGATGTGTGCCCGGGGGTTGTTTTGGAGGGGTGCTAGGCGCCACAGGGTGCCATTATCCTAAAGCCTCGTCCACACAGTGGATAATTGTTGCACGATGAAGCCGACGAACGAGCAATCGCACGATAGTCGTAAATAAATATAGCACCAACGATCGTCAATGACCAACAACCCGCGACTATTGTGGTGCTTTTTCCGACAATCACGGATTGTGTCTGCCGATTATCGTATATTTGAACATGGCGGCAGCAGATTATCGTTATCGTTCTACGTAAATATATAAAAGGCGCATGGCTGCTTTTCGTAAATTGGTGCGATGATACGAACGTTACGTTTCGTAGTACGCGTCCATATCTAACGACTATCGTGGTGCTATTGTTGCTGTGTGTACAATGTCGTTTAATTATGAGGATTAACGATAATGTCGTTTTAAAAGTTCGTCGGCTGCATCGTACGAAAATGATCCAACGTGTGTACGAGGCTTCACCAGTAAACCCCAGTGTGTGTGCGTGGCCAATTGCTAACGCTCGCCACCTGAATATCTGAAGGTTGATAAGCCCGCGAGGGTACTTGAATTTCTTGTGCTTCCAATGTGATAAGTTTTACGCTAGACTCTGTCCCTTATCTGAGTGAACCGTTTAGCTGGGAGAGCGATCGCAGCTTTTTAACTCTGTCCTAGACTACATTTCCCAGCAGCCTTGCAAAACCAGCTGCTTGGTGTATTTCTGGGTCAGCGTATTGTGTTATGACAGCGTTTGGAGCAGGGTCATTACAAATTAGGTTTATAGTGTTTGGCGCGGAAGTAATAAGATCATTGAGTGAGGCTTTAATCCGTGTAATGGAAGAACACACCTATCAGACACTAATGCAATTTTCTTCGCTCGCTCAAATGATATTCGGTGCTTTTTAGGAGGAAAAAAAAAATCTTAAGGGGGATAAAATGTAACAACTTCAGAGGGACAAACGGAGATCAAACAACCCAAAGAATTTCCCCCAGGGGATTCAATGGATCCAATAAACTAAACAAAAGCAGTGAATCAGCATTTTGTAGATTTTGGGGGTATAAAGTCAACAGACTCCATCCCACGTGTGAGATATCACACCAGGGGGGGATGGGGTGTGTGGGGCTGGGGGTTTAAAGGGACAGAATTACCATCAAGTGGAGATTAGAAGATTAAAGGAGAAAACTCATTTCCCCAATTTGAACATTTGATGTAATTCCCACTAATTGAAGTAATTGAGGGAGTCAGCGATCACCTATAGCGAATATATAGGGAACAACCCACCTAATTGCTCTCTTATAAACGTCTCCTAGTAAAAGGCAATGAATGGTCTGCTAATACAGTTTTCCATTTCATGGAACAGGTTTTAAAGGGTAACTCCAGCCTCAAGATAACTTTCCTCTACACCAATACACCATTTCCATTTTATTCTTACCTTCATCCGATGCCCATGCTGAGTTATTAGAACTTACTAAACCACAATCCCTCGACCGGTGGCGTTCCTTGTCGCAGTATTCATGAACAGCACGCACAAATAGAGCGGGCTCCCATGCGGGGGGTTCCTAGGGTTTTTGACACCTGAAACAACTTTTAAATGACACCTATGGCAGAGGGTGGTGGCATGTGAAGTGGGCGTGTGTCATCTGGGAAAAGGTGTGGCTTGTGGTGGTGGCTGTTAACTAACTGTGGACTGGAGGGCTGATTTAACACTGATTGGTGGACTGGAGGGTTGACTTAATATGGATTGGTGGACAGGTGCTGAAATGTAGTATTACAGGAAGAAGTTTTTTGTATTTTTTTAACTGCCGCCTTTTAAGTGTTACCAGGGGTGCGCCCCCGAGTAGTTGTTTCAGTTTGCCTAATGGTAGGGGCACCCCTGCTCCCACGGGTCTCCAAACATCGGGATGGTTTATGGAACTTCGGTTGCAAGGTAGCAAAAGTTTTAAAACCTCATTTTATTGGTTACTTATGTTCAGCAAAAACACCTGACGCATTAACAGGGAGATTACACCGAATCGTTCCGCGGCCGCTCGCTCATTTGGAAATGTAAGGTACACACAGTACGGTAAAGCCCCGATACCATCGGATCCGACATGGTAGTGGAATGCAAAAATATGTCCGCGGACTGCCCATGCTCCTCCCTAAAATGCACAGACTCCACCCCTGACATGCCCGTCCCCCGCTGCCATGGCCATCCCCCCTGCCATGCCCACTTACTGGTCCAGCTAGCACATACGATAGTTATTGTCTACTTAGAACCTTTATTATGATGTTATGTACTTTGGCCACATTGTCTCATGAATAGATTCTGTATTAGTCCTGCTTATTCCGATAATAAGACGTTTAGCACTACCTGGAAATGCTATTTGTGAAGATGTAAATTTCCTGGGCTGCCAAAGGTATTTTATTTTAAAAGAAAATAACAACCTTGCTAGGTGACCTTTCCAAGAGTAACCAGGTTAAAATTTGTACTCCATCCCAGTCGCTCTTCGTGACATTAACTCTATGGGGGTGAAAGTTGCTATTAAATCTGGTGTGCAGAACATTGATTTAGCGATGCGGGTGGTAGGTCTCTCGGAATGTCTCAACCCTGATTTTCAGAAGAATTTAGCAAATGTCACACATGTTATATAACTTAAAAATAGGAGAATTTAATCTAATAGAAGTCGCAGCATTCCAGCACGGTGTGGACTATTAAGCGGAGCGCATCACGGCTAAGCCAAGAACGGATTTCTCAGTGGGCACCATAGTGAAAACACGGATACCCCGCCTAGTAAGAGCGAGCCGCCAGATAATGTATGATAATTATTAACCCATTATTATTAGTCTAGGTGTATATTAGAACTGTAAAGCGCCACGAAAGAGTTGGCACATGTAAATCAATAATAATAAAACATGGCGCCAACGTTTATACATACTATCAACCCATACATGAACGTAACTAAAATGAGCCCCGGTTAGGAAACGACCAAAATGGACCAAAAACTGCCAGTTTCGGAAATATGTGAATCTAGACAAATTTCAGGATTCCGGAAGGTGGAACTTAGAGAAAATCGCGGTCAAATTTTCAGTTCCGCATAATCTCGAGACATTCGCAGAAACCTGGCGGAAAAACTTGCTGGGTTGTTCATCTTTAAAGGGCCGCATACACCTCGCCAATACCAGGCAAATCCTGAGATTTGTAGAGAATCAGCAAAGTGTGTGGTGGGGGGGGGGGGGGGGGCTGACAACGGATGGTATCGCAGGGGAGCCAATCCGATTGAAAGCCAAATGATCCCAATAGATCTAGGTATGGTCAAGCGGTGTATGCAGTTACACCACATGTGTATCGACAAATACCAATGGGATCTGCCAGTACAGATGTGATCGTAATGCCATTTGTATGGGCACTGTAACAAAAAGGGTTAAAATTGTGCAGCTCTCTCTCTGCCTGCCTTACTTTAAAGAAAAAAACGTGCACAGATCAGGGAGGTCAATTGACTTCAGGACCAGTGATAAATGGTGGACAATGTTTCTTTAAGGAAGCTGACCTGCCTAAAGTAAAGTCTCTAAAGTTATTAACTTTGGAGTCAGGAGGAATTTTTTCCCCTTCATAAATTTGGTGTGTTTTTTTGCTTCCTCTGGATCAACAGTTAGACAGGAATTGAGATATTGCTAGATGGGTTGGACTGAATGGACGTATGTCTTTATTCAATCTCAAATACTATACAAACTATACGTACTGTACTATACTATACTGTACATACTGCACTGTACTGTACTATACTATACTATACTATTACTATACGTACTGTACTGTACTGTACTATAATGTACTATACTATCTGTACTGTACTGTCTATACTATACTATACTGTACTATACTATACTATTACTATACTGTACTTACTGTACTGTACTATACTGTACTATACTATACTATACTGTACTGTACTATACTGTACTATATATACTAATATTATACATACTATAACTGTACTATACTGTACTAAGTACTATACTGTACTGTACTATACTATACTATACTATACTGTACTGTACTGTACTTACTGTACTATACATACTGTACTGTACATACTATACTATACCTGTACTATACATACTATACTGTACTATACTATACTCTATACTATATACTGTACTATACTATTACTTACTATACTATATTATACTTACTATACTGTACTGTACGTATATACTCTACTATATATTATTACATACTGTACGTACTGTACTGTACTGTACTATCCTATACGTACTGTACTGTACTGTACTGTACAATAATACTATACTGTACTGTACGTAATGTACTGTACTTCCTATACTTACTGTACTGTACTATACAATACTATACTGTACTGTACTGTACTGTACTATACTCATACTGTACTGTCTGTACTGTACTATACTGTAATATACTGTACATCTATACTGTCGTACTGTAAGTACTGCCTATTATACGTACTGTAATGTACTGTACTGTACTGTACTATACTGTACTGTGCTATACTAACTCTTTAACAACATCAAAATGTAGCTTGGAACAGTGGCTTCGTACAATGACTGATTCCAGAAAAAATCGTTACATTTGGGGTGCTGCCTGAGACAAATGTTTCTACTCTGCCTAATGGTAGAAGTGGCCCTGCTTTGGGGTGCTGTGGTCACTTTAGGAAATGTATTCTATTATTTTTCTCATTCCAGGTGGCATGAGATTACTGCGCCTGTTGTAAATCGATGTCACCAAAGGAGTTGGCAAGATTTGGTGGAAATTAAGAAGGACCGTACAGAATCGTGGAACACAACTGGTTTGAAACCTTTATCATCTCATGATTCTACTGAGCAGTGGAGCACTGGTAAGTCAGGAATCCACAGGCTACCATTAGGGCTGGAATCAAGTCAGCTGTGAGTCATGTCGAAATGTTTCATCTCCTAATGAGTCATACCCCATAGAATGGACAGTGCTCTCGGCTTTCTTATCCAGGTTCACAGATCACACTGGGTAAGGCCACACCCTTCCTGCACAGAACGCCTGTAATCTCAGTGTGATGTAATTACGTGGCAGAGAAGTGATTATTAGGTTTTGACCAAGTTATGATTTTCAAAACATCTTCTGCTGCCATTGATAAGTTAACATATGAGCAAAGTAAAGGACAGATAAGGTCAGTTAATTTATAGGCAGTGTGTACGAAAACACCACATAGTATTAATAGGAAACCCCAGTTTGAAAAATAATGATACCTACTCTTTGAAATGAAGTCATTTGTAAGGTATTGTGTAATTAATCTGAGGTGGCACCTTCCAAATAACTTACTATTAAAATAAATGGTGGCAGACATGTATCAGACTATATTTCTCCAACCCCCTAATAAAGCAGAGGTAGAATGCTTGACCCAACCTCTCCTGCAAATAGGAATGTATAAGAATGTAACATATCAGTAAAGAATGTTAAAAAAAGAATAAAATCAGTATATTGTGGATGGCCGTTAAACAAAAAATTGGTGACTTGTTTGTTATGGGCAAGCAACCCCAACTGCGTTTCTACTACCGGGTAGTTTATTACTTACATTTGTAACCAGATATTTATTGATAAGTTCCTGTTCCTGGCAAAGTTATCTGCTTCCCTCCCTTTGCTCAGTGAGCTTTTTTATAAGCTTTAGCATGTGCAGAGGAAGCAGCTAGTAATACATCTATTAATGTGCTGAATATATCAATTGAGTTGGGGACAGGTTTTTTGTTTAAAGGAATAGATCACTGAAAAGTGAACGTGCCTTTAATGTATTGATTGAAGACCAGAAGGTTAAGGAGCTTTGCCTTACCTCCCGTTTTCAATAAAAAGGGGTGGGCATGCCCCTTAAATCAACAGTTTACAGGGCTTTCGAGCAGATAGAATAATCGCACATCTATGAAATTTTCCACAAGCTCTTGATAAAAACCAAACGAGGCTTTAGAAGAACCCCGGGAATTTTGTTTTTACAGGCATTTGAAGACATTTACATTGATCAGAAGAAAACCGTTAAGACCATATGGAAATGCAGACAAGGTGTTCACCATGTCTTCGTTCTGGAAATGCTCCTGAATGGGTGGGTACGGCTTAAAAAGTACTTCCAACGCCTGGTGCTGGCTGGACTTTTTCATTGTCGCTGTAAGTATTTTCTAATCACTATTATTTCTGTGCCGTACAACGTGTGTGTGTGATTGCGTGTATGTAGGGCCTTTCATTGCGATCTGGGCTTCTGTTGTGCTTCAGTTTAGTGACAAAGCACAAAAATTAAGATCATCACAGAATTCCTGTCTTGGAGTTTAATAGCTACAGGGCGATGCAATATTAATTCCCCAGTACAACTTATTTACCTCATCTTGTGATGATGTCATTGCATCAATGATTACTGCGTTTACCCAATGAAATAGAAGGTATGGTTAAAGGGTAAGCGCACTCTGAAACAAAAAAAACTTAAATCAGTTTCCTGCCCCAACCCCAACTGCTATTTTACCAGTTTTATATACATGTAGCCAGATATTTAATGATACGTTCTATCTGCCCCTCTCTCTGCTCAATGAGCTTTTTATAAGCTAGAGCATGTGCAGTGGAAGCAGAGGTGACCCGAAGGCAGTCACAAGCTTTGATTGACTGCATGGAGGGAGGAGCCAGCTTACTCTGCCAGAATGGGGACATACTATCTTAAAAATCTGTTAGTATGCAGGTAAAAAGTGCCCAAAAATATCAGTTGGGGTTGGGGGGCAGGTAACGGACAATTGACCAGTTTTTGTTTAAAGAGTGGACAGCACCCTAAGTCATTTGGGCAATAACGCCATTTATTGTTTATGTTTTAAGTTCTAAAACAAAATGCATTTTCATGTTCCCTGATATGATCTATTCCAAATATTTAAAAATGGTGAAAAATTACTTTTGGTTGGAGCCCAGATTTCCTGTCTTGGTTGTTGTCAAGACGACAGGGGTTCTACCGCAGGAAAACGGGGGCCTGGGGTAAAGGTCCTATTGAGTTTTTTCAAACTGATATGAAACATTTGTATTTTATGGACCAATCATTTACCGTCTATCTAGAGAGTTAAAAGAAAAAAACTTCCAATGTATTATTTAATGTTTCAATCTGTTCATTCGCTGAATGATAATAATAATGTGTGTGCAGTGAGTGCTGTGTGCCAGGAAAAAAACATGAGGTGTTGTCTTTTTTAATTTTCAGCAACCAATCAGATGAACCTTCTACTGATCTAAAACATTTGATTGGCTGCCCCAGATGTGCTAAATCTTTTGGTGATCAGAAAGAAAATAAAGGGCAGTAAAGTATTGGCTTTTCATGTCTCCAGGGGCAGAGCGTGCTTAATAGACTCCTAATGATAGAGATGACGGTTTATATGTTCATCCATCACAAGAGATAAAAGCCGTAAAAGCTTTGTAAATAATTCACTGGTAGCTTAGTTTTTACGGTCTTAATTCGCCAAATGCGCTTTGTAAAAGAACGTTCCATGGCTGGCGTAAACCTGCCATAAATATTTAAACCATGGTTATTAATATGTTATTTTATTGATTGAGATGTTATCACAAAGGCTTTAGGGTTCTGATCAATGAAACGTAATTAGTAGCTTACCAGGTAACTGCATGGGATGTAAGGGGATTTCATCTATTCCAACCAAAGATTATTTTTAAAGGGACAAGTCTACCAGTCTATGAAAAAAATTAAATTTACCTCCACCACCCAAAAACCTGCCTTGTAAACCTTCCTGCCATCCTGACTGACTACTCACCCTGCAATCAGCTGTCTGCAAAAAATGCTCCAGAAATCGGGCTGCATTCGGGTTAATCTTTCATCTCTCAGATTCTAACTATTGCCGTTTTTTTTTAGCTTGGGGGGGGGATTTTCCTATATACAATATTTTATTCGAGAAGTGGACTTGCCCTTGAACAGTTTAGCTAAATGAGTTTTAGTTCAGTTAAAAGTTTTCCATAATTGAAATAAAAACTATTGGGCAAGATCCCTTTCTTTGGTCAACTGTCATCTGCTGCTCTGGTTAACGAGAAATGTTCCTGAAATATCTCTAAATGACTTTGTTCTAGATGATTACGGTGTTGATGGTCAGTCACAATTCCTGGAATTCACGTTTCTGGTTATCAGTGGATGAGTGACATTCTTCCATCAGTTCTTGACATTGGCTTATGAAAATTTGAGAACTGTAGTGCGACAACAGCTACAGGGAGTTTTTCAGTTCTGAGAACAAAGTTATTTTACCCAGATGCCCTTGCACACTTTCAAAATGATTAGAACTTAAAACGAGCCACGCCAGTGATATAGTGTAGATCCTAGAGGCGGTTCCCGCTTTTTCACACAGACACCAGATTTTTTCTCTTCTCCAATCTCCAACAAAAATCCCAGCCACACTGTCCTAAGGGCGAACTTGTCTCCGCATTTTTCCTATGATTGTAGGCAAACAAGGGATGCGGTCTATGAATGTAGCAAGCACCCTGTAGGAGGCAGCAGTTTTGCAGGGGCCCCCAAAACTGCAGTTTGTAAAAGCCACACATATTTGGGAGGTACTTTATCTTTAAATATCAGGGGAATCTGTGACTTTATTGCACAACGAAGTGTAGCTATGACTCCCCCCCTCCTTCTGACTGGCAATTAATTTAATCAAAATCAATGTTTGTCAGACCTGCAGATCAAAAACCAAGTGTTGGGCATCATTTCCAGTACTTGGGGCATCATTTTCAGTCATTGTGGGCATAATTTACCAGTCATGTGGCAAGCACATCCCACTTCTGGACAAAGCATCACCCACTTTCAATTATAAAAACCATGTGGTGTGGAGGGGGGGCAGCATTTGAATTCCCCCCCCAGGGGGCCAACAGTCAGAGACGGCCCTGCAAGTTGGACATTCTTGGAGTAAATGTTTCAGTGCTGCAGATGTAAATAAGCTAAAGGTCTGTTGAACAACCCCCATAACGACCTAAACAACCTACCTCCACTTTGTTTCTGGCTATTTAATTGTGACTGAGAAACTAGTCGTGCTCTTCAAAATATTCCTCACACTGAGAAAATGTTCCTGACAATTTCAAAAGCCCTTTCAACTTCCCAGCCTGTAACTCCAAATCACCGTCATGGGGCCCCAAATCGCGCCTCCGCAGCCCTTTCCAATTCACTCTGGAATAACAATTTACTTGCCATATTTGTATGGTTTGCAACGCAGTCAAAAGAAAGTCCAACCGGTCCACTTAGGTATCAATTATTAGTCCTTCACTAATCCTGGTTTCTTTTTTGCTGTTCTTAAACAACCCTTGACATTTTCATTTGAAACTAAAAATAACATAACTGTTTCATACAGAGAAGACTGTGCATATAGATATATTAAAAAACCTTAATTTAACTATGTTTTATTTATCAAATTCAAATTATTTGCTTCTTGCAGTTTCTCTGCTGCTCCTCGGGGGTGGGTCCTAACTGCTCCTCCATCTCTTGTAGTGAACACAGTAACCAATACTAAGTGCCTCCCAAATATACTGGAAAACCTTTTGTACTGTGAGCATTAAAATCTGCATTGCTAAATTATACAATTACACAGAGTTCAGTGAGTGAACCACACTGTTTATTTTGGCATTCACAGTTTCATTTATATTATTATTATTATTATTATATATTATTATTATTATTATTATTTTATTATTATTATTATTATTATTATCTTTCCAGTGGTCTTTCTATAATTTATTATTTTCTATTTTACATTAAAGTTTTGCTTTAAGGATGCCCTGTTCCATGTTTCTATGGAGGTTTATGATAGATTTTTAAATGAATGTTGAGTTTATTTTCGGTTACCCCTCAAAAATAACCTTGTACTTACGATAACCCCCGAAAATACGTCGGAAACTACTTTCGAGTATTCAAATGTATTTTTGAGGTGTCGAACATACAATGTTATTTTCGAGGGTTCCCAAAATAAACCCTGTACATTTCATAGCCCTTAAATACGTTTCAAAGTATCTGGGTTCCAATGCATCCCAATTTTAACTAGCATGAAAAGATGACAAACTCAAATATCTTCTAATTATAACCAATTCTACATAAATAAACCTATGTTTACAGTAAATTAACTTAGTAGATACAATTCTTTCATAAGAATCAAAATTACTGTATACAGTCCCCTTAAAATAATTGATCCCCCACTCATCTCACAGATTACAAGGACTATGTAGGCAGGAGAGAAAGATGGTGTTGGTCAAATAATATCATATAAAAATAAAACAATGACTCAATGGCTCAAGTGAGATAGGTTAGGTGCCCATAGGTGTTTGAAAAGACTGCAAGTGTTAGATGACTTGATTTTATGTCTCGGTGGTCCAGGGAACATAGAATAGAGATGTCCAAAATTCGTAAAATCCGGTCCGAAAAAAATTAGAAAATCTGCGAGCGGACCATCATAAAATGAAAATATCCTCGAAATACGAGATTTTCTTGGAATTTCGAAAATTTTCGAAATACGTATTTTCCGAAAAATACGAGTTATCCTCGTAATTTAGAAAATTTTCAAAATACGTAGTTACGAAATAAGAAAATCTATATTTTCGAATTTTCGAAAATACGAGAAATCCGCGGTTCAGGAAGGCGGAAAATCTGTGAAAAATCCGCCGTTCGCGAACGGGATTAAATCCGCAGCGGATCCAGGTTCGGATCCCCGGAACCGCATCCCTACTATAGAATAATTGTTCCTGTGTGGAGGGATTTAGGAAAAGTATACGTCCTAATAATTCTATAGGGATGGGTCTGAAAATAGTGTAAATTAACGGATTCGGGCTTGGAAAACTGATGAAATTGATCTCTACTCTACCTTGATCCATGATAACTTTACAAGTCCTTAAAATCGTCCAGTCATTTTGTTTCTGGAAGACATTCTAACCCAGTATAAGAAGGTTAAAAAATCGAATTTTTGCAAAAAAAAAAAATAAGGTCATTTCCTGCAGTTTCCGAGTCATTAATATAAGAGGAGTGGCGCAGTGGGAGAAATATGTTCTAATCAAAACCTTGTTGTATGACTCAGGTCTCCACTTTACACATCAGAATCGGTTTGATATTAGCGTTATTTGCCGAAGGAACTGAACGTTTTAATGTGAACATCTAAAATATATGTAATTTCTTCTCAGACAGAAAGGGAGTTTGAGGGGTAGCCGGGGAGTGCTATAAATATGGCTGTAGATTTTCTAGACGCGTTTGGAGTCTCCATCATTAGTTTCCCAGTGGATACATTAAATAGGACCCCCTATTTCTCTTTTTCTGTACAATCCATCCATGTGACATCCAGAGAAATGTTGGCAAATTACATCCTAACAGATCATGTAATCTGATAATGTAATTAAAGGGCATGTTCAGCCCCAAATCTAAAACATCCCCGCACTACTGGCCCCACCGTGCAGTTGTTTAAAAATCCTACCTGACCTCTCTGCTCCAAATGGTTCTGTGCAATGTTTGTGCAAAGTCCCAGAAAGTAAAGAGCAGGAGCCTGGCTGGAAGGGAAAATGTTTCCGCTATTCTACCTGTCCTCGGAGGGTTCTGGTTTGCTGCCCTGTGCCCTAGCATTAACACATTTTTCTGTAGTGTAGTGGACCCTATCCCACCCCAACCGCCAAAAAGAATCCAAGAGGATTTACAGAGCCTGGTTTCCCCAGCGTTCTGCACTGTCAGCAGTAACTTCTGTGATTGGCTGCTCTCAGCCAATGACAGATGCGGCGTCCAGTCCGCCCCTGCTTGCAATTTTCTGCAAACAGAGGGCTGGGTCTGAATGCGGGGGAACAAAGCTCTGTAAGTACCTTTCTGATTCTTTTTTTTACAACAAATATGGCGGTTGGGGGGTGGGATAGGGTCACTACACAACAGAAACGTTTTTAAGAGAGGTGGAGTTTCCCCTTTAAACTCATTGTTCAGAAGATTGCGTGTCCAAATAATGTTCCTCTTGTAGGATAATATCAATCGATTTTCTCTTGATCTAAAGGTTCACGTTTCAGGACGGTAATTCACTGTATCCACCAGTGTGTCGGTCCTGTGACATCTCCTACTTTACTCTTCTTCATTTCCTCTGATGCTGAAGTAAATACAACAAATGCTTGTAAAATGTAAATCCCATGCGACCCAGTGGGATTTCGTGTACCCACTTGTTATGTTGTCTTCCTGAAAATTAGCCGGACAAGTGTTAAATGGAACAAGAGAGATTTGCTTGCCTAGATCCGGGAATTTAAAGGGATTTGCGGGTGTTCCTGTAATAGTATGTGAGGGAATTATAAAGCTTTTCTTCCAAAGCTTTGGACTTTACAGACTATGTTGATTATGCACTGCAATCCAAAGAATGGAAAGGGCGACTCTAAACCATTTTTTGTGTGTTTCTGTTGAAGGGTTTGACTATGCTTGTAGATATGGCTTTCATTCTTCTGTGTCTTGTTCCTCTTTTCCTCCTTCCTTGTTAGAAAGATAGGATAAGCTTGGCCCATCCTATAGGTCCGTAACATGAATAAAAAACTATCCAGTATCTTGATCAACCCCCTCCAGTCTAGATACCCAGCATTCCACAAGGACAGTTATACAGAATCAGTGTTGATTGCTTTAAAATTGATGTTTTTACATTCTTATCTTTGGGATTTTTAATTGCTCCTCTAAATAGAAGGAAATTTGTAGCACGAGGGGATTTGTCAATGTTCTGTACTGCATACTTCTCCTAAACCTGGATTAAGTAGGAATGGTGTGAAGGAACATTTTGTTTGTATTAAAGAATATTATAGATAGTATATTTATTTTACGTATAGTGTAGTGTGTGTAGTGTAGTATATATAGATATACGGATATAGTTAGTATATAGGCATACTACATTAGTATAGGATAGTATTGTAAAGTATGGTAAGTATAGGATAGGATATAGTATAGTATAGATAGTACTGGAAGTATAGTATAGGATAGTATTTATAGTATTGTATATAATGTATAGTATGTACAGTTATAAGTATAGGATAATATAGTATAGTATGTATAGTTATGTATAATATACTGAGTATATACGTATAGTATTGTATAGTGGATTGTATATAATATAGTATAGTACAGTATAGTATAGGTCTAGTATTGTATAGTATGTATATTAATATAGTATAGTACAGTATAGTATAGGATAGTAGTATAGTATTGTTAGGATTCGTATATAATATATGTATAGTCTTACAGTTATAGTATAGGTAATATAGTATTGTATAGTATTGATATAATATAGTATAGTACAGTATAGTAATAGGTACTATAGTATTGTATAGATTGGTATCTAAATAGTATAGTACAGTATAGTTATGGATATATGAGATAGTATGTTATATAATATAGTAGTACAGTTAGTATAGGTTATGTATTGTATAGTATTGTATATATATAGTATAGTACAGTATAGTATAGGTAATTAGTATGTAAGTATTGTATATAATATAGTATAGTACAGTATAGTCTAGGTAGATTGTATAGATATTGTAATAATATATAGTTATAGTCAGTTAAGGATAGTATTAGTATTTGTCTAGTATGTATATAATATGTATAGTACAGTATATGTATAGGCTGTAGTATGTATTGTATATGTATTGTCAATATACGTACTAGGTAATGATATACTATAGTATAGGATAGTAGTTGTACTAGTATTGTATATAATTGTCTCGTACAGTATAGTATAGGATAGTATTGTATAGTATTGTTATGAATGATAGTATAGTACAGTTGTATAGGAGGATTGTATAGTATATATATAGTATAGTAGTATAGTATAGGATACGTACTTGTATAGTATTGTATATAATACTGTATAGTACAGTATAGTATAGGATATATAGTATTGTATGTATTGTATATATATGTATAGTACAGTATAGTATAGGTATTGTATTAGTATTGTATATATATAGTTATAGTACAGTATAAGTATGATCTTAGTACGTGTATGTAGTGGTATAATATAGTATAGTTACACGTATGTACTAGGATAGTATTGTATTAGTATTGTATATAATATAGTATTACGTGTAGTACTAGTATAGTATTGTTGTATAGTATTGTATATATCTAGTCTAGTACGTATAGATTAGGATGTATTTGTATTTAGTATGTATATAATCTAGTATAGTACAGTATGTTATCGGATTAGTATTGTATAGTATTGTATCTAATAGTAGTATTAGTACAGTATAGTCATAGGATAATATAGTATTGTATAGTATTGTATAGAATATAGTTTATAGTACAGTTATAGTATAGGATAGTATTGTATATAGATGATAGTACATTTTAGATAGCAGTATAGTATAGGATAGTGGAGTATGTAATTATTGTATAATAGTTATAGTACAGTATAGTATAGGTAGTCTAGAGTATGTAGTATTGTATATAATATAGTAAGTAAGTATAGTATAGGTTATAGTATGTATATATATATAATATAGTATAGACAGTATAGTAAAGGATAGTATTGTATAGTATTGTAAATAAATAGTATAGTACAGTATAGATAGGATACTATTAGTATTGTATTAGTACTTAGTAATATAGTATAGTACAGTATAGTTAGGATAGATTGTATAAAATATATAAGTACATTTAGTAAGTAACAGATAGTATAGGATAGTTAGTATTGTAAAGTATTGCTATATAATATTATAGTTACAGTATTAGGCTAGATAGTATAGTATTGTATAGTATTGTAGATAATATCGTATAGTATAGGTAGTATGTATTGTATAGAATTGTTATAATAGGATAATACGCTACGACAGTGTATATAAGGATATTACGCCACGAGGAGTTCCATGACCATATAGAAGCATGAGTCCCAGGCCGAGTGCTTTTTTATACAGGTCATGGAACCCGAGTGAAGTAAATCCGTATATTACACTGTAGTTAGCGTATTATTTCTGATGGCCAGCAAAAAAAAAAAACCTGCCCATACCACTGTCTCTCCCCTTCCTGTATTAGAATTTTATATAGGAACCCTGTTTATGTATAAATAGTTAATTACTGTTTCTATTGAAAAGCAGAAAGAGGAGCGAAACCACATTGTCTGTCAAGAAATAAACAGGGCTTCCTATATAAATGAATAATACAGTAGGGTGGAAAGTGAGAGGCATGGATGAATGGTGAAGTCACTCAGTTGACATCACTGATGTGATTGTAATAGATTCTCGCCACTGCACCCAATCACCATTGAAAATGCCTAGCCTTACGTATTATATAGTTATAGTACAATAAGTATAGTATGGATAGTATAATTTTGTATATCAATATATGTACAGTCTAGTATAGTATAGTATTGTATAGTATTATTATATAATGTAGTATGTATAGTATGTTATAGTAATAGTTAGCATAGCATAGACAGTTAGTATAGGATAGTATTATATACATATATTATCGTACGTAGTATCGTATAGGATAGTTAATTTTGTTTATAGTATGTATAGTACAGTATATATGGTGTATTGTTAGTATAGCATAAGCATAGTACAGTATATAGTATAGGTAGATTATGTATATATATATAGTCCATGTATAGTTATAGTATTGTACTAGTATTATAAATAATATAGTATATACAGTATTTGAGGTGATAAAGACATTCTCGTCCAATACACTACTCAGCATACCACATCTGTGTCTTTTGATCCAGAGAGGGAAAAAAAACCCACAGAACCTGAAGGGAAAAATCCTTCCTGACTCCAGGGCATCGGAATTTCCTGGATAACTCTACCTTATGATTATAATCCAGTAACTTGTAACATTCCTTGTTGTAGAGAAACTCATCCAGTTTTTATTAAAACTGACCAATGAACCTGCATAACAACGTCACTGGAAGCCAGTTCCATAGCTTTACCGTTCTCACAGTGACAAACCCTTTCCCAACTCTACTTTATGTATCAATACCAGTAACTTGTAACATTCCTTGTTGTAGAAACTCATCCAGCTTTTTATTAAACTGACCAATGAACCGGCCATAACAACGTCCACTGGAAGACAGTTCCATAGCTTTACGTTCTCACAGTGACCAACCCTTCCCAACTCTACTTTATGTATCAATCCAGTAACTTTGAACATTCCTTGTTTGCAGAAACTCATCCAGCTTTTATTAAACTGACCAATGAACGCCATAACAACGTCACTGGAAGACAGTTCCATAGCTTTACCGTTCCACAGTGACAAAACCCTTCCCAACTCTACTTTATGTATCAATACCAGTAACTGTAACATTCCTTGTTTGTAGAAAACTCATCCAGTTTTTATTAAACTGACCAATGAACCTGCCATAACAACGTCCACTGGAGAACAGTTCCATCAGCTTTAACCGTTCTCACAGTGAAAACCCTTTACCAACTCTACTTTATGTATTAATACCAGTAACTTGTACATTCCTTGTTTGTAGAAACTCATCCAGCTTTTTATTAAACTGACCAATGAACCTGCATAACAACGTCCACTGGAAGACAGTTCCATAAGCTTTACCGTTCTCACAGTGACAACCCTTTCCCAACTCTACTTATATGTATCAATACACATAACGTAACATTCCTTGTTGCAGAAACTCATCCAGGTTTTTATTAAATGACCAATGAACTGCCATAACAACATCCACTGGAAGACAGTTCCATAGCTTACCGTCTCACAGTGACAACCCTTTCCCAACTCTACTTTATGTATCAATACCAGTAACTGTGAACATTCCTTGTTGCAGAAAACTCATCCAGGTTTTTTATTAAATGACCAATGAACCTGCCATAACAACGTCCACTGGAAGACAGTTCATAGCTTTACCGTTCTCACAGTGACAAAACCCTTCCCAACTCTACTTTATGTATCAATCCCAGTACGTAACATTCCTTGTTTGTAGAAACTCATCCAGCTTTTTATTAACTGACCAATGAACCTGCCATAACAAGTCACTGGAAGACAGTTCCATAGCTTAACCGTCTCACAGTGAAAAACCCTTCCCAACTCTACTTTATGTATCAATCCAGTAACTTGCAACATTCCTTGTTTGTAGAAACTCATCCAGCTTTTTATTTAAACTGACAATGAACCTGCCATAACACGTCCACTGGAAGACAGTTTCCATAGCTTTACTGTTCTCACAGTGACAAAACCCTTTCCCAACTCTACTTATTATCAATATACCAGTAACTTGTAACATTCCTTGTTTGTAGAAACTCATCCAGCTTTTTATTAAAATGACAATGAACCTGCAATAACAACGTCCACTGGAAGACAGTTCCATAGCTTTACCATTCTCACAGTGACAAACTTTCCCAACTCTACTTTATGTATCAATCCCAGTAACTTGTAACATTCCGTTGTTGTAGAAACTCATCCAGCTTTTTTATTAAACTGACCAATGAACCTGCCATAACAACGTCCACTGGAAGACAGTTCCATAGCTTTAACCGTCTCACAGTGACAAACCCTTTCCCAACTCTACTTTAGTATCAATACCAGTAACTTGTAACATTCCTTGTTTGTAGAAACTCATCCAGCTTTTATTAAAACTGACCAATGAACCTGCCATAACAACGTCACTGGAAGACAGTTCCATAGCTTTACCGTTCTCACAGTGACAAACCCTTTTCCCATCTCTACTTTAGTATCAATACCCGTAACTGTGTAACATTCCGTTTGTAGAAACTCATCCAGCTTTTTATTAAACTGACCAATGAACCTGCCATAACAACGTCCACTGGAAGACAGTTCCATAGCTTTACGTTCTCACAGAGACAAACCCTTTCCCAACTCTACTTTAGTATCAATCCAGTAACTTGTAACATTCCTTGTTTGTAGAAAACTCATCCAGCTTTTTATTAAACTGACCAATGAACCTGCCATAACAACGTCCACTGGAAGACAGTTTCCAAGCTTTACGTTCTCACAGAGACAAACCCTTTCCCAACTCTACTTTATGTATCATCCAGTAACTTGTAACATTCTGTTTGTAGAAACTCATCCAGCTTTTTATTAAAACATGACCAATGAACCTGCCATAACAACGTCCACTGGAAGACAGTTCCATAGCTTTACCGTTCTCACAGTGAAAAAAACCTTTCCCCCATCTACTTTATGTATCAATACCAGTAGCTTGTAACATTCCTTGTTTGTAGAAACTATCCAGCTTTTATTAAACTGACCAATGAACCTGCCATAACAACGTCCACTGGAGACAGTTCCATGCTCTTACCGTTCTCACAGTGAACCCTTTCCCAACTCTACTTTTGTATCATCCATCGTCTTGTACTTCCTGTTTGTCGCCATCTCAGCTTTTTTCCTGCCACCATGAACCTGCCATAACAACGTCCACTGGAAGACAGTTCCATAGCTTTTTACCGTTCTCCACAAGTGACAAACCCTTCCCAACCTACTTTATGTATCAATACCAGTAACTTGTAACATTCCTTGTTTGTAGAAACTCATCCAGCTTTTATTAACAATGACCAATGAACCTGCCATAACACGTCCACTGGAAGACAGTTCCATAGCTTTACAGTTCTCACAGTGACAACCCTTCCCAATCTACTTTATGTATCAAACCAGTAACTTGAACATTCCTTGTTTGTAGAAACTCATCCAGCTTTTTATTAAACTACCAATGAACCTGCCATAAACAACGTCCACTGGAAGACAGTTCCATAGCTTTACCGTTCTCACAGTGACAAATCCTTTTCCAACTCTACTTTATGTATCAATACCAGTAACTTGTAACATCCTTGTTTGCAGAAACTCATCCAGCTTTTATTAAACTGACCAATGAACTGCCAAACAACGCCACTGGAAGACAGTTCCATACTACCGTTTCTCACAGTGACAAACCCTTCCCCAACTCTAGCTTTATGTATCATACCAGTAACTTGTAACATTCTGTTTGTAGAAACTCATCCAGCTTTTTATAAACTGCCAATGCTGGATGAGTTTCTACAAACAAGGAATGTTACAAGTTACTGGTATTAATACATAAAGTAGAGTTGATCCAGGGAAATTTCCGATTGCCACTTGGAGTCAGGAAGGAATTTTTTCCCCTTCAGGATTCTGGTGGGTTTTTTTTCCTTCCTCTGGATCAAAAGATCAACAGATGTGGGTATTGCTGAGTAGGTTGTATTGGACGGACGAATATGTCTTTATTCAACCTCAAATACTGTACTATACTATATTATTTATAATACTATACAATACTATACTATACTATACTGTACTATAATATATTATATATAATACTATCCTATACTATACTGTACTATGCTATGCTATACTATACAATACTATCCTATACTATACTGTACTATACTATACTATATACAAAATTATACTATCCTATACTATACTATACTGTACTATAATATATTATATATAATACTATCCTATACTATACTGTACTATGCTATGCTATACTATACTATACAATACTATACTATACTACATTATATATAATACTATACAATACTATACTATACTATACTGTACTATACTATATTATATACAAAATTATACTATCCTATACTATACTATATTGTACTATACTATATAATACGTAAGGCTAGGCATTTTCAATGGGGATGTGCAGTGGCGAGAATCTATATTACAATCACTCAGTGATGTCACTGAGTGACTTCCAGTCTCCCACTGCCCCTCCCACTGTCTCCCCCTCACTGTATTATTCATTTATATAGGAAGCCCTGTTTATTCTTGACAGACAATGTTCGCTCCTTCTTTCTCTTTTCAATAGAAACAGTAATTAACTATTTATACATTAAACAGGGATTCCTATATAAATTACTAATACAGGAAGGGGGAGAGACAGTGGTAATGGGCAGGGTTTTTTTTTTTGGCTGGCCATCAGAAATAATACGCTACCTACAGTGTAATATACGGATTTACTTCACCTCGGAGTTCCATGACCTGTATAAAAGCACTCGGCCTGGGACCTCATGCTTCTATATGGTCATGGAACTCCTCGGTGGCGTAATATCCTTATATTACACTGTAGGTAGCGTATTATCCCTTATTATATACAATTCTATACAATACTATACTATCCTATACTATACTATATTATATACAATACTATACAATACTATACTATCCTAACCGGATATTGAGAAGAAGGAACTGATGTAAAAAGCTTTTACTTTTTATTTAATAAGTCTGTTTTTATATTTTAGAAAAACGATAGTTAAAAAAACACTGCAGTTAAAGATTTTCTAAAGCCAAACTTGCAGCCATTTCTAAACCCCTCCTCTCTAAGCCACTGACTCAGACATCTCGTGTACTTACTTAGGAAATAGCTACAGGATCTATCCAATAACTTTATCTACTTGTGCTACAGAAAGTGGAGATTATGAGTAAAATTTAAAAGGTAACTGCTCTGTTTCTGTAGAACATATTTAGTTATTTCATAAAGCTAATTAAGAAAAATAAATAAAAAGAAAGTTAAATAAAACTTAATATATTGGTATATATTGTCGTTAGTAATAATGTGCTGCCTGTAAAATTGTGTACCGTCTGTATATGTAATTAACTGGCAGTGTCAGACGGCTCCGTCTGTTATCGTTAACTCCCCCGCAAACCTTGAAAGGATGTACATTCCGCCTTCTAATAATAAGTAACAGTGCAAGGCCATTTGTATCCCCAACTTCCTTTGTCATCTATAAATACATTGTGTAGAAATATCATAGGCTTGTAATGAAACAGGAAAGCCCTGGTTATCTCTAAAGGAAAAAAGAAAGAGGCCAACCGGTATTACTCAATAAACTCTGTATATATAAGGCTTTAGATTGATGTTACCTTTTTCTCAGTACGAGAATATAAAAGACACTTCCATGGCAGCTCTTTAGTGAATGCTACAACATATTTGGGATGTAAAGCTTTACTAGGCTGGGTGCAGAGCCAGAGCGCCATCTGTAGTTGTAGTAGGAAGAGACCTAACAAAGATTTTTGACATTAACAAAAACATTAAAGAATGGTATGGTGATACTGCAGTGCTAAATAGACTTATGTGTAGTTTTGAAAAAAATTGTTAAAAAATATATGATAATGTTTTGTGGTAAAGTTTTTAAAGGGGAATGAAAGCCTAATCGGCAAATTTGATCGAAATATCAAATTAATCCTCTGTGTTTCGAAGCTGGGACCACACACACCGCACACAAATCGCGGCATGCAGTCATGAGCGGTATCGTACGTGAGTTGCGTTTGGGATTTGTGTGCGTTCGTGGCGGTGTTGTTTGTGTATGCGTTTTTGCTATTTTCAGGAGAAAACATCACACAAAATGCTTGAACGCAAACGGAAATGGACGCGCAATGGCATGCCCATCGGAAAATGTAAAATTTTTGGGAAAAAAAAACGTGATCGGACGCGTAGAAATTGTCGACCCCCCCCCTTCCAGAACATATCTTCCGTACGTTTCAAGCTGAAATCTATGGCTGCTTAAGGCGGGTGCACACTATCCATTTTTCTGTAACAAAGTCTGACTTGTTCGTCCGAATTAGATGAATGGCCGCTCCAGCGTGAGATTGGAAGATTAAGCAAGTCATTTTTTCCATATAGTTGCCCTTTAAGTGTCTTGTTCTGAACAGCTGGATGGAGTTTGGCAGCGTAAACGAGACGTAAAGGTTTAATAGCGTGAAGCAAGATTAGAATAAAATAAAATGGTTTCCACATTGACACATTTATTGATTTGGATTTGTGTTGTGTTAATAGAAAAGCATTTTACGATGATCTAATTTGTGTTCAAAGAGGAAAAAAGAAAGACTCTAACGAGAAGAAACAACAATTGTCTATTTGTATTTTAAATGTTCATTGGATGAGACAATGTTGCAATACTTTATTGACTAAAATAATATTTATTTAACTTTCTGTCCTGCAGCTGAGAGCTGTTATTTTTAACCGTGCTTATTTATTACGTTAATTTACAGCATTTACATTGTGGTGTCCATATTGAATTGTAATGTTTTAGTCCAGGTACACATGGGGTGCTATAGACCAGAGTTTATGATAGGGTTTTGGGGTACACTGAGTTTGCTGTAGACCCAGGGGTTTATGATAGGGTATTTTGGGGGTACACTGGTGCTATAGCCAGGGTTTCTGATTGGATGTGTTGGGGTACACTGGGTGCTATAGACGGGTTTATATAGGGTGTATTGAGTGTACACTGGGTGCTGTGTAGACCAGGGTTTCTGATAGGGTATTTTGGGGTACACTGGTGCTATAGACTAGGGTTTATTGATAGGGTATGTTGGGTACACTGGGTGCTATAGACCAGAGTGTTATGATAGGGTATGTTGGGTACACTGGGTGCTATAGACCAGGGTTTATGATAGGGTTATTTTGGGGGTACACTGGGTGCTATAAGCCAGGGTTTATGATAGGGTATTTGGGTACACTGGGTGCTATAGACCAGGGTTTCTGATTGGATGTGTTGGGGTACACTGGGTGCATAGACCGTTTATGATAGGGTGTATTGAGGTACACTGGGTGCTGTAGACCAGGGTTTCTGATAGGGTATTTTGGGGTACACTGGGTGCTATAGACCAGGGTTTATGAGTAGGGTATTTGGGGTACACTGTGCTTAGACCCGAGTTATATGATAGGGTATGTTGGGTTACACGGGTGCTCTATAGACCAGGGTTTATGATAGGGTATTTTGGGGTACACTGGGTGCTATAGACCAGGGTTTCTGATAGGGTATATTGGGGTTACACTGGGTTGCTATAGACCAGGGTTTTGATAGGGTGTGTTGGGGTACACTCAGTGCTATTAGACCAGGGTTTCTGATAGGGTGTGTTGGGGTACACGGGTGCTATAACCAGGGTTTCTGATAGGGTGTGTGGGGTACACTGGGTGCTATAGACCGGGGTTTCTGATAGGGTGGTGTTGGGTTACACTGAGTGCAATATAGACCAGGGTTTCTGATAGGGTGTGTTGGGGTACACTCAGTGCTATAAGACCAGGGTTTCTGATAGGGTATATTGGGTACACTTGGTGTCTATAGACCAGGGTTTCTGATAGGGTGTTTGGGGTACACTCAGTGCTATAACCAGGGTTTCTGATAGGTGTGTTGGGGTACACTCAGTGCTATAGACCAGGTTTCTGATAGGGTGTGTTGGGGTACAACTGGGTGCTATAGACCAGGGTTTCTGATAGGGTGTGTTGGGTACCACTGGGTGCGATCTATATATTATCTGTATGGAGGGTGTTGGAAGGAATAAGACACATGACAGAGAACAATAATATTTTATATTTCATTGCAAAAGCGGAGGACAGTGTATCTGAATGCAGCACCGTAGATTTGAGAAAACCCCGGGAACTGACTGATGAACTTCCAGTAGATCAGCAGAGAGTTGCTAGAGCCGGAGGAATGTTTCACAGAAGGACATGGCTCCTTAAACACTTCTCCAATTAAGAAAAAGGGAAGAAAGGCAGTGGTACATTGGGAGGGATATTTACGCCCATGACAGTTTCTACCAAGGTGCACTACAATGCTGGAGGAAAGCAGGAAGAGAAAGAATCATTATTTCAATCAGCCATTTCTGGGTTAACAAGTCAAGAATAGATAGATATTATTTTTTATTAGCTTCTACTACTAAGTATTACTATTAATAATGCATTTAGCCTGGATTAATCAAAACTCCGTAGCGCTAGTACAGTGCGTAACTAGGAATTACTGGGCCCCCTGCAAACTATGATGGGGCCCCTATCCCAGTGTTTCTGGGAGGAGGAAGCTGTATCGTCATAGAAAATAAGAAGATGGGGTCCCCAGTGGTTTCTCCCCCCGCTCCCCTGTAGTTACGCCCATTAAGATGGCCGAACTTTCGAACAATATGGAAAGTTCGAACACGGACCCATTAAAGTAATGGGAGTCAAATATTGAATGTTCTATGAAATACAATTAAACTATCAATGTGTACTTAATGTAAATGTCTTGGGACCTGGGAAATGGTCTGGGGAACATGTAGTTTTTCTCTCACGCGTGCTACTGTTCAACCTCTCGCATTCAACATGCGATAATTATCCCATGAACGACTCGCGGATATTTACTCGCGTATTGGTATAATAGACATTTTACTCGCGGATTCGATATTCGATATTTACTAGCGTATTGGTATAATAGACATTTTACTCGCAGATTCCATGCCTCGAACGTTCAAACATTCAATAATTATCGAAAGTCCGGAAAATATCGAAAAATCAGGTCGGGATAGTTTGAGAAGTCCGAGTCTGTTCGAACTAGAATAGTTCGGCTCAAACTCGCATGAGTTCTAGTCCATCTCTAATGCCCATGATTCCATTCACAGTATCATCATAAGCTGCACACAACTAAGGTTAATATAGAACTAAAAGGTAAGATTTAGCTTTATCATGGAAACCAATCAGAATCTTTTGTTCAGGATTCTATCAGCATCAGAAAGCCACCAATCAGGCATAATTCAGAATTTCTGAAGAAATGTGTAGTTTCTATATGCTAATGGGTTAACGTATATTAATAATATATGAATATATATGGGATGTCTCATTAATATTGCAAAGTAAATATTCCTAGAGCACTTGGGTGATTTTTCATGTGAAAATCATCTAATCCCCACCTTTCGGGTACCTCGTTCAACTAAGCTTGGCTGTGATCTACTGTCTCTAGTGCCCTCTCGTGTTTCAATTCAAATATTTCTATATTTTACCAAACATGTTGCTGTCCGCTTTTATTGTAGTTAATTACAGTTTACTCCATTGTAGTTTATGGTCAGGGTTAAAGCATACTGTGTGGTGCTCTGTCAAGTCATTATTTTAATCCCATTTTCTATTACTGTGGTCTTCTCATTGTCTTGTTTTTTAAAGACAGGATATGAAATGTGGTGATTTCCTTAAAAACAATTCCCAGGGGAGTGAGGGTTAATAGTATATGCAGTTGAATAGTTTTTATAACCCACAGCACAAGGTATAGATATATCATTGGTGACTAGGAGTCATTGGCCCTGTATTGTACAATAATGACAGAACGTAAATAATGACAGTAGAGTACAAAATGACCAGTAATGTAGAATGAATACCAGTATTGTACAATAATGACCAGTACCTAGATGATGACCAGTATTGTATAATGATGACCAGTAACGTAGAATACTGACCAGTATTGCATAATAATGACCAGTAACGTAGAATAATACCAGTATGTTAAATAATGACCATACATAAAATAATGACCAGTATTGTATAATGACCATTACGAATGATGACCAGTATTGTATAATAATGACCATAAGACGTAGATAAATGGACCAGTATTGCATAATATGACCATAACATAATAATGACGTATTGTATAATAATGACCAGTAAACTAGAATGATGACCAGTTGTATATATGACCAGTAAGTTAATAATGACCAGTATTGCATATAATGACCAGTAACATAGAATAATGACCAGTATTGTATAATAATACCAGGAACGTAGAATGATGACCAGTATTGTATAATAATGACCAGTATTGCATAATAATGACCCGAACATAGAATAATGACCAGTATTGTATAATAATGACCAGTAATGTAGAATAATGACCAGTTTGTAGAATAATGACCAGAAATTGTATAATAATGACCAGTAACGTAGAATATGACCAGTATTGCATAATAATGACCAGTAACATAGAATAATGACCAGTAATGTAGAATAATGAACCTATTGTAGAATAATGACCGAGAATTGTAATAATAGCACAGTAAGGTATATATGACCAGTATGTACAATAATGACCAGTAATGTAAAATAATGACCAGTATTGTACAATAATGACCAGCACATAGAATAGATTATTAGTAGAGTAGAATAATGACCATTGTAGAATGACCAGAATTGTACAATAATGACAAGTAGAGTAGAAATAATGACCAGTAACATAGAATAATGACCAGTAGAGTAGAATAATGACCAGTATTGTACAATAATGACCAGCAACATAGAATAATGATTGTAGAGTAGAATAATGACCATTGTAGAATGACCAGAATTGTCAATAATACCATTAAGTAGAATATGACCAGTAAACATGAATAATGACCAGTAGTAGAATAATGACCAGTAGCATAGAATATGACCAGTATTGTAGAATAATGACCAGTAACATAGAATAATGACCAGTAACATAGAATAATGACCAGTAATGTAGAATAATGACCAATATTGTAGAATGATGACCAATATTGTAGAATAATGACCAGTAACATAGAATAATGACCAGTATTGTAGAATAATGACCAGTAACATAGAATAATGACCAGTATTGTACAATAATGACCAGTATGTAGAATAATGACCAATATTGTAGAGACTGACTGACCAGTATTGTAGAATAATGACACAGTAATGACAAACATATGTGAATACGACCAGATACTCATAATAATGCCAGTATTGTACAATAATCCAGTAACGTAGAATAATACCAGTATTGTACATAATGGACGCATAACTATGAATATGACCAGTAAACTTAGAATAATGCACCAGTATTGTACAATAATGACCAGTAACGTAGAATAATGACCATATTGTACAATAAGACCAGTAACGTAGAATAATGACCAGTATTGTACAATAATGACCAGTAACGTAGTTAATATGACCAGTAACGTAGAATATGACCAGTATTGTACATAATGACCAGTAACGTAGAATAATGACCAGTAACGTAGAATCATAATGACCAGTATTGTACAATAATATACCAGTAAACGTAGAATAATGACCAGTATTGTAGAATAATGACCAGTATTGTAGATATGATACCAGAATTGTACAATAATGACCAGGGCCGGCCTTTGATATGGCGACCTGTGCGGCTTATCAGGGTTTGCCATCAAGGTCTTACGTCGCTGACCTGTAGTCAAAGTTGTGCATCAGTGCCACAGTCCCCCAGTTACGGTCTGCAGATCAAATGTATCAGCACCTCCCACAGACAAAGCCCCAATGATGTACGCAGGATATAGCAGGTGGTGACTTAATTTGAAGCAGGCCAAGGCAAGCAGCATTCAGCAGCATATGTGTGTGCCCGGGGTTGTTTTGGAGGGGTGCTAGGCGCCACAGGGGGTGCCATTTATCCTAAAGCCTCGTCACACACTGGATAATTGTTGCACAGATGCAGCCGACGAACGAGCAATCGCACGATAGTCGTAAATAAATATAGCACCAACGATCGTCAATGACCAACAACCGTGCGACTATTGTTGCTTTTTCCGACAATCAGCGATTTGTTTCTGCCGATTATCGTATATTTGAACATGGCCGCAGATTATCGTTATCGTTCTACGTAAATATATAAAGGCGCATGGCGCTGCTTTTCGTAAATTGGTGCGATGATACGAACGTTACGTTTCGTACGTACGTCCATATCTAACGACTATCGTGGTGCTATTGTTTCTGTGTGTACAGATGTCGTTTAATTATGAGGATTAACGATAATGTCGTTTTAAAAGTTCGTCGGCTGCATCGTACGAAAATGATCCAAACGTGTGTACGAGGCTTCACCAGATAACCCCAGTGTGTGTGCGTGGCCAATCTGCTAACGCTCGCCACCTGAATATCTGAAGGTTGATAAGCCCGCGATTACTTGAATTTCTTGTGCTTCCAATGTGATAAGTTTTACGTAGACTCTGTTCCCTTATCTGAGTGAACCTTTAGCTGGGAGAGCGATCGCAGCTTTTTAACTCTGTCTAGACTACATTTCCCAGCAGCCTTGCAAAACCAGCTGCTTGGTATTTCTGGGTCAGCGTATTGTGTTATGACAGCGTTTGGAGCAGGGTCATTACAAATTAGGTTTATAGTGTTTGGGCGCAGTAATAAGATCATTGAGTGAGCTTTAATCCGTGTATGGAAACACACGTATCAGACACTAATGCAATTTTCTCGCTCGCTCAAATGATATTCGGTGCTTTTTAGGAGGAAAAAAAAAAACTCTTAAGGGGGATAAAATGTAACAACTTCAGAGGGACAAACGGAGATCAAACAACCCAAAGAATTTCCCCCAGGGGGATTCATGGATCCAATACTAAACAAAGCAGTGAATCAGCATTTTGTAGATTTTTGGGGGTATAAAGTCAACAGACTCCATCCCACGTGGTGAGATATCACCCAGGGGGGGATGGTGTGTGGGTGCTGGGGGTTTAAGGGACAGAATTACCATCAAGTGGAGATTAGAAGATTAAAGGAGAAACTCATTTCCCAATTTGAACATTTATGTAATTCCCACTAATTGAAGTAATGAGGGAGTCAGCGTATCACCTATAGCGAATATATAGGGAACACCCCACCTAATCTGCTCATCTAAAACGTCTCCTAGTAAAAGGCAATGAATGGTCTGCTAATACAGTTTTCCATTTCATGGAACAGGTTTTAAAGGGTAACACCCAGCCTCAAGATAACTTTCCTCTACACCAACTACACCATTTCCATTTTATTCTTACCTTCATCCGATGCTCCCATGCTGAGTTATTAGAACTTACTAAACCACAATCCCTCGACCGGTGCCGTGTCCGCATGTATTCATGATCACGCACGCACAAATAGAGCGTGCTCCCATGCAGGGGGGTTCCTAGGGTTTTTGACACCTGAAACACAACTTTTAAATGACACCTATTGGCAGACGGGTGGTGGCATGTGAAGTGGGGCGTTGCTTCATCTGGGAACTGGTGTGGCTTGGTGTGGTGGGCTGTCTAACTAACTGGGACTGGAGGGCCTGATTTAACACGATTGGTGGACTGGAGGGTTGCTTAATATGGATTGGTGGACAGTGCTGAAATGTATTATACAGGGAAGAAGTTTTTTGTATTTTTTTAACTGCCGCCTTTTAAGGTGTTACCAGGGGTGCGCCCTGAGTAGTTGTTTCAGTTTGCCTAATGGTAGGGGCACCCCTCTCCCCACGGTCTCCAAAATCGGGATGTTTATGGAACTTCGGTTGCAAGGTCAACGTTTTAAAACCTCATTTTATTGGTTACTTATGCTTCAGCAAAACACCTGACGCATTAACAGGGAGATTACCGATCGTTCAGCGGCCGCTCGCTCATTTGGAAATGTAAGGTACACCACAGTACCGGTAAAGCCCCGATACCATCGGATCCGACATGGTAGTGGAATGCAAAAATATGTCCGCGGACTGCCCATGCTCCTCCCTAAAATGCACAGACTCCACCCCTGACATGCCCAGTCCCCCGCTGCCATGGCCATCCCCCTGCCATGCCCACTTACTGGTCCAGCTAGCCACTACGATAGTTATTGTCTACTTAGAACCTTTATTATGATGTTATGTACTTTGGCCATTGTCCTATGAATAGATTCTGTATTAGTCCTGCTTATTCCGATAATAAGACGTTTAGCACTACCTGGAAATGCTATTTGTGAAGATGTAAATTTCCTGGGCTGCCAAAGGTATTTTATTTTAAAGAAAATAACAACCTTGCTAGTGACCTTCCAAGAGTACCAGGTAAAATTTGTACTTTCATCCCAGTCGCTCTTCGTGACATTAACTCTATGGGGTGAAAGTTGCTATTAAATCTGGTGTGCAGAACATTGATTTAGCGATGCGGGTGGTAGGTCTCTCGGAATGTCTCAAACCCCTGATTTTCAGAAGAATTTAGCAAATGTCACACTGTTTATTAACTTAAAAATAGGAGAATTTAATCTAATAGAAGTCGCAGCATTTTCCAGCACGGTGTGGACTATTAAGCGAGCGCATCACGGCTAAGCCAAGAACGGATTTCTCAGTGGCAGCACCAAGTGAAAACACGGATACCCCGCCTAGTAAGAGCGAGCCGCCAGATAATGTATGATAATTATTAACCCATTATTATAGTCTAGGTGTTATATTAGACTGTAAACGCACGGAGATGTTGGCACTATGTAAACAATAATAATAATAACATGGCGCCAACGTTTATACATACTATCAACCCATACATGAACGTAACTAAAATGAGCCCCGGTTAGGAAACGAACCAAATGGACCAAAAAACTGCCAGTTTGCGAAATATGTGAATCTAGACAAATTTTCAGGATTCCGGAAGGTGGAACTAGAGAAAATCGCGGGTCAAATTTTCAGTTCCGCATAATCTCGAGACATTTCGCGCAAACCTCTGGCGGAAAAACTTGCTGGGTTTCGTTCATCTTTAAAGGGCCGCATACACCTCGCCAATACCAGGCAAATCCTGAGATTTGTAGGAATCAGCAAAGTGTGTGGTGTGGGGGGGGGGGGGGGGGCTGACAACGGATGGTATCGCAGAGGGAGCCAATCCGATTGACAGCCAAATGATCCCAATACTGCTTATAGGTATGGTCAAGCGTGTGTATGCAGTTACCAACCACATGTGTATCGACAAATACCAATGGGATCTGCCAGTACAGATGTGATGCGTAATGCCATTTGTATGGGCACTGTAACAAACAGGGTAAAATTGGTGCAGCTCTCTCTCTGCCTGCCTTACTTTAAAAGAAAAAAACTGTCACAGATCAGGAGGTCAATTGACTTCAGCCCAGTGAAAATGGTGGACAATGTTTTCTTTAAGGAAGCTGACCTGCCTAAAGTAAAGTCTCTAAAGTTATTAACTTTGGAGTCAGGAAGGAATTTTTTCCCCTTCATAAATTTGGTGTTTTTTTGCTTCCTCTGGATCAACAGTTAGACAGGAATTGAAGATATTGCTAGATGGGTTGGACTGAATGGACGTATGTCTTTATTCAATCTCAATACTAACTATACTATACTTTACTGTACTATACTATACTGACATACTGCCTTAGCTGTATACTATACTATACTATTACTATACTGTACTTGTACTGTACTTACTATACTGTACTATACTATACTGTACTGTACTGTACTAACTATACTATACTGTACTATACTATACTATGACTATACTGTACTGTATGTCTGTACTATACTGTACATACTATACTATACTGTACTGTACTACGTACTATCTATACTATACTATATTATACTATACTACTATACTATACTGTACTATACGGTACTATACTATACTGTACTGTACTATACTATACTATTACTATACTGTACTGTAACTGTACTATACTGTACTATACTAACTGTACTGTACTATACTATACTATACTGTACTATACTATACTATACTGTACTATACTATATACTATACTATACTGTCTGTACTATACTATACTGTACTATACTATATTTAGACTATACTATACTGCACTGTACTGTACTATACTATACTATATTATTACTATACTGTACTGTACTGTACTGTACTGTACTACCTATACTGTACTGACTGTACTGTACTGTACAATACAATACTATATGTACTGTACTGTACTGTACTGTACTATCCTATCTGTACTGTACTGTACTATACAATACTATACTGACGTACTGTACTGTACTATACTATACTGTACTGTACTGTACTGTACTATACTGTAATATACTGTACTATCCATACTGTCTGTACTGTACTGTACTATCCTATACTGTACTGTACTGTACTGTACTGTACTGTACTATACTGTTACTGTGCTATACTAACTCTTTAACAACATCAAAATGTAGCTTGGAACATGGCTTCCGTACAATGACTGATTCCAGACAAAATCGTTACATTTGGGGTGCTGCCTGAGACAAATGTCTCACTCTGCCTGCCTAATGGTAGAAGTGGCCCTGCATTGGGGTGCTGCTGGGTCACTTTAGGAAATGTATTTCTATATTTTTCTCATTCCAGGTGGCATGAGATACTACTGCGCCTGTTGTAAATCGATGTCACCAAAGGAGTTGGCAAGATTTGGTGGAAATTAAGAAGGACCTGCTACAGAATCGTGGAACACAAACTGGTTTGAAACCTTTATCATCTTCATGATTCTACTGAGCAGTGGAGCACTGGTAAGTCAGAACCACAGTCTACCATTAGTTGCTGGAATCAAGTCAGCTGTGAGTCATGTCGAAATGTTTTCATCTCCTAATGAGTCATACCCCATAGAATGGACAGTGCTCTCGGCTTTCTTTTCCAGGTTCACGATCACACTGGGTAAGGCCAACCCTTCCTGCACAGAACGCCTGTAATCTCAGTGATGTAATTACGTGGCAGAGAAGTGATTATTAGGTTTTGACCAAGTTATGATTTTCAAAACATCTTCTGCTGCCATTGATCAAGTTACACATATGAGCAAAGTAAAGGACAGATAAGGTCAGTTAATTTATAGGCGTGTGTACGAAACACCACATAGTATTAATAGGAAACCCCAGTTTGAAAAATAATGATACCTACTCTTTGAAATGAAGTCATTTGTAAGGTATTGTGTAATTAATCTGAATGTGGCACCTTCCAAATAACTTACTATTTAAATAAATGGTGGCAGACATGTATCAGACTATATTTCTCCAACCCCCTTAATAAAAGCAGAGGTAGGACTGCTTGAACCCAACCCTCCTGCAAATAGGAATGTAAAGAATGTAAATATCAGTAAAGAATGTTAAAAAAGGATAATATCAGTATATTGGTGGATGGCCGTTAAACAAAAAATTGGTGACTTGTTTTTGTTATGGCAAGCAACCCCACTGCTGTTTCTACTACCGGTAGTTTATTACTTACATTTGTAACCAGATATTTATTGATAAGTTCCTGTTCCTGGCAAAGTTATCTGCTTCCTCCCTTTGCTCAGTGAGCTTTTTATAAGCTTTAGCATGTGCAGAGGAAGCAGCTAGTAATACATCTATTAATGTGCTGAATATATCAATTGAGTTGGGGACAGGTTTTTTGTTTAAAGGAATAGATCACTTGAAAAGTGAACTGTTCCTTTAATGTATTGATTGAAGACCAGAAGGTTAAGGAGCTTTGCCTTACCTCCGTTCTTCAATAAAAAGGGGTGGGCATGCCCCTTAAATCAACAGTTTACAGGGCTTTCGAGCAGATAGAATAATCCGACATCTATGAAATTTCCAAGTCTCTTGATAAAAACCAAACGAGCGTTTAGAAGAACCCCGTGAATTTGTTTTTACAGGCATTTGAAGACATTACATTGATCAGAAGAAAACCGTTAAGACCATATTGGAAATGCAGACAAGGTGTTCACCTAGTCTTCGTTCTGGAAATGCTCCTGAAATGGGTGGCGTACGGCTTTAAAAAGTACTTTCCAACGCCGGTGCTGGCTGGACTTTTCATTGTCGCTGTAAGTATTTTCTACTCACTATTATTTCTTGTGCCGTACATTACGTGTGTGTTGTGATTGGCCTGTATGTAGGGCCTTTCATTGTCGATCTGGGCTTCTGTTGTGCTTCAGTTTAGTGACCAAAGCACAAAATTAAGATCATCACAAATTTCCTGTCTTGGAGTTTAATAGCTACAGGGCGATGCAATATAATTCCCCAGTACAACTTTCTTACCTCATTCTTGTGATGATGTCATTCATTCAATGATTACTGCGCTGCTTACCCAATGAAATAGAAGGTATGTTTAAAGGGTAAGTCCCACTCTGGAAACAAAAAAAAACTTACAATCATTTCCTGCCCCACCCCAACTGCTATTTTTACCAGTTTATTATATACAGTAGCCAGATATTTAATGATACGTTCTATCTGCCTCCTCTCTCTGCTCAATGAGCTTTTTATAAGCTAGAGCATGTGCAGTGGAAGCGCAGGTGAACCAAGGCAGTCACAGCTTTGATTGACTGCATGGAGGGAGGAGCCAGCTTACTCTGCCAGAATGGGGACAATACTTATCCTTAAAAATCTGTTAGTAATGCAGGTAATAAAGTGCAAAATATATCAGTTGGGGTGGGGGGCAGGTAACGGACAATTGACCAGTTTTTTGTTTAAGAGAGTGGACAGCACCCTAAGTCATTTGGGCAATAACGCCATTATTGTTTATGTTTTAAGTTCTAAAACAAAATGCATTTTCATTGTACCCTGAATATGATCATTTCCAAATATTTATAAAATGGTGAAAATTACTTTTGGTTGGAGCCCAGATTTCCTGTCTTGGTTGTGTCAAGACGCCAGGAGTTCTACCGCAGGAAAACGGGGGCCTGGGTTAAAGGTCCTATTGTTTTTTTCCAAACTGATATGAAACATTTGTATTTTATTGGACCAATCATTTACCGTCTATCTAGAGAGTTAAAGAAAAAAACCTTCCAATGTATTATTTTAGTTTCAATCTGATTTCATTCGCTGATGATAATAATAATGTGTGTGCAGTGAGTGCTGTGTGCCAGGAAAAAAACATGAGGTGTCTGTCTTTTTAATTTTCAGCAACCAATCAGATGATACCTTCTTACTGATCTAAAACATTTGATTGGCTGCCCCAGATGTGCTAAATTCTTTGGTGATCAGAAGAAAATAAAGGACAGTAAAGTATTGGCTTTTCATGTCTCCAGGGGCAGAGCCGTGCTTAATAGACTCCTAATGATAGAGATGACGGTTTATATGTTCATCCATCACAAGAGATAAAAGCCGTAAAAGCTTTGGTAAATAATTCACTGGTAGCTTAGTTTTTACGGTCTTAATTCTGCCAAATGCGCTTTGTAAAGATACGATTCCATGGCTGCGTAAACCTGCCATAAAATATTTAAACCATGGTTATTAATATGTTTATTTCTATTGATGAGATGTTCTCACAAAGGCTTTTAGGGTTCTGATCAATGAAACGTAATTAGTAGCTTACAAGGTAACTGCATGGGATGTAAGGGGATTTCATTCTATTCCAACCAAGATTATTCTTTTAAAGGGCAAGTCTACCAGTCTATGAAAAATTTAAATTTACCTTGACCACCCCAAAAACCCTGCCTTTAAACCTTCCTGCCATTCCTGACTGACATACTCACCCTGCAATCAGCTGTCTGCAAAAAATGCTCCAGAACATCGGGCTGCATTTCGGGTTAATCTTTCATCTCTCAGATTTCTAACTATTGCCGTTTTTTTTTAGCTTGGGGGGGGGATTTTCCTATAACAATATTTTATTCGAGAAGTGGACTTGCCCTTGAACAGTTTAGCTAAATGAGTTTTATTCAGTTAAAAGTTTTCCATAATTGAAATAAAACTATTGGGCAAGATCCCTTTCTTTGGTCAACTGTCATCTGCTGCTCTGGTTAACGAGAATGTTCCTGAAATATCTAAATGACTTTGTCCTAGATGATTACGGTGTTAGATGGTCAGTCACAATTCCTGGAATTCACGTTTCTGGTTATCAGTGGATGAGTGACATTCTTCCATCAGTTCTTGACATTGGCTTATGAAAATTCTGAGAACTGTAGTGCGACAACAGCTACAGGGAGTTTTTCAGTTCTGCAGAACAAGTTATTTTTTACCCATGCCCTTGCACACTTTCAAAATGATTAGAACTTAAAACGAGCCCAAGCCAGTGATATAGTGTAGATCCTAGAGGCGGTCTCCGCTTCTCACACAGACACCAGATTTTTTTCTCTTCTCCAATCTCCAACAAACTCCCAGCCACACTGTCCTAAGGGCGAACTTGTCTCCGCATTTTTCCTATGATTGTAGGCAAACAAGGAGATGCGGTCCTATGAATGTAGCAAGCACCCTGTAGGGAGGCAGCATTTTGCCAGGGGCCCCAAAACTGCAGTTGTAAAAGCCACACATATTTGGGAGGTACTTTTACTTTAAATATCAGGGGAATCTGTGACTTTCATTGCACAACAAGAATGTAGCTATGACTCCCCCCCTCCTTTCTGACTGGCAATTAATTTAATCAAAATCAATGTTTGTCAGACCTGCAGATCAAAAACCATGTTGGGCATCATTTCCAGTCATGTGGGCTCATTTTTCAGTCATGTGGGCATAATTTACCAGTCATGTGGACAAGCCACTCCACTTCTGGACAAAGCATCACCCACTTTCAATTATAAAAACCATGGTGGTGAGAGGGGGGGCAGCATTTGAATTCCCCCCCCAGGTGCCAACAGTCTAGAGACGGCCCTGCAAGTTGGACATTCTTGGAGTAAATGTTTCAGTGCTGCAGATGTAAAATAAGCTAAAGTTCTGTTGAACAAACCCCCATAACGACTAAACTAACACTACCTCCATCTTTGCTTTCTGGCTATTTAATTGTGACTGAGAAACTAGTCGTGCTCTTCAAAAATATTCCTCACACTGAGAAAATGTTCCTGACAAATTTCAAAAGCCCTTTCAACTTCCCAGCCTGTAACTCCAACCACCGTTCATGGGGCCAAATCGCGCCTCCGCAGCCCTTTCCAATTTCACTCTGGAATAACAATTTTACTTGCCATATTTGTATGGTTTGCAACGCAGTCAAAGAAAGTCCAACCGGCTCCACTTAGGTATCAATTATTTAGTCCTTCACTAATCCTGGTTTCTTTTTTTTGCTGTTCTTAACCAACCCTTGACATTTTCATTTGAAACTAAAAAATAACATAAACTGTTTCATACAGAGAAGACTGTGCATATAGATATATTAAAAACCTTAATTTAACTATGTTTTTATTTATCAAATTCAAATTATTGCTTCTCTGCAGTTTCTCTGCTGCTCCTCGGGGGTGGTCCTAACTGCTCCTCCATCTCTTGTAGTGAACACAGTAACCAATACTAAGTGCCCTCCAAATATACTGGAAACCTTTTGTACTGTGAGCATTAAAATCTGCATTGCTAAATATACAATTACACAGAGTTCAGTGAGTGAACCACACTGTTTATTTGGCATTCACAGTTTTCATTTATTATTATTATTATTATTATTATTATTATTATTATTATTATTATTATTATATTATTATTATTATTATTTTATCTTTCCAGTGGTCTTTCCTATAATTTATTATTTTCTATTTTTACATTAAAGTTTTGCTTTAAGGATGCCCTGTTCCATGTTTCTATGGAGGTTTATGATAGATTTTTAATAGAATGTATGAGTTTATTTTCGGTTACCCCTCAAAAATAACCTTGTACTTACGATAACCCCCGAAAATACGATCGGAAACTACTTTCGAGTATTCAAATGTATTTTTGAGGGTTATCGAACATACATGTTATTTTCGAGGGTTCCAAAAATAACCCTGTACATTTCATAGCCCTTAAATACGTTTCAAAGTATCTGCTGGGTTCCAATGCATCCCATTTTAACTAGCATGAAAAGATGACAAACTCAACATATCTTCTAATTTAACCAATTCTTACATAATAAAACCTATTGTACAGTAAATTAACTTAGTAGATACAATTCTTTCATAAGAATCAAATTACTGTATACAGTCCCCTTAAATAATTGATCCCCCACTCATCTCACAGATCTACAAGGACTATGTAGGCAGGAGAAAGATGGTGTTGGTCAAATAATCATTATAAAATAAAACAATGACTCAATGGCTCAAAGTGAGATAGGTTAGTGTCCCCATAGGTGTTTGGAAAAAGACTGCAAGTGTTAGATTGACTTGATATTTATGTCTCGGTGGTCCAGGGAACTATAGAATAGAGATGTCCAAACTTCGTAAAATCCGGTCCGAAAAATTAGAAAATCTGCGAGCGGACCCATTAAAATGAAAATATCCTCGAAATTACGAGATTTCTTGTAATTTCGAAAATTTTCGAAAAACGTATTTTCCGAAAATACGAGTAATCCTCGTAATTTAGAAAATTTTCAAAATACGTAGTTACGAAAAAAGATAAATCCTCTTATTTTCGAAAATTTTCGAAAATACGAGAAATCCGCGGTTCAGGAAGGCGGAAAATCTGGAAAAATCCGCCGTTCGCGAACGGATAAATCCGCAGCGGATCCAGGTTCGGATCCGCGAACCGCCCATCCCTACTATAGAATAATTGTTCCTGTGTGGAGGGATTTAGGAAAGTATACGTCCTAATAATTCTATAGGGATGGGTCTGAAAAGTGTAAATTAACGGATCGGGCTTTGGAAAACTGATGAAATTGATCTCTACCTCTACCTTGATCCATGATACTTTACAAGTCCTTAAAATCCGTCCAGTCATTTTGTTTCTGGAAGACATTCTAACCCAGTCATAAGAAGGTTAAAAATCGAATTTTTGCAAAAAAAAAAAAATAAGGTCTTTTCCTGCAGTTTCCGAGTCATTAATATAAGAGGAGTGGGCAGTGGGAGAAATAATGTTCTAATCAAAACCTTTTGTATTTTACTCAGGTCTCCACTTTACACATCAGAATCGGTTTGATATTTAGCGTTATTTGCCGAAGGAACTGAACGTTTAATGTGAACATCTAAAAATATGTAATTTCTTCTCAGACAGAAAGGGAGTTTGAGTTGGTAGCCGGGAGTTGCTTATAATATGGCTGTAGATTTTCTAGACGCGTTTGGAGTCTCCATCATTTAGTTTCCCAGCTGGATACATTATATAGGACCCCCTATTTCCTTTTTTCTGTACAATCCATCAATGTGACATCCAGAGAAATGTTGGCAATATTACATCCTAACAGATCATGTAATCTGTAATGTAATTAAAGGGCATGTTCAGCCCCAAATCTAAAATCTCCCCGCCTACTGGCCCCACCGTCAGTGTTTAAAAATCCTTACCGACCTCTCTGCTCAAATGGTTCTGCTGCAATGTTTGTGCAAGTCCCAGAAAGTAAAGAGCAGGAGCCTGGCTGGAAGGGAAAATTTTTCCGCCTCTTACCTGTCCTCTGAGAGGTTTTCTGTTGCTGCCCTGTGCCCTAGCATTAACACATTTTTCTGTAGTGTAGTGGACCCTATCCCACCCCAACCGCCAAAAAGAATCCAAGATGTATTTACAGAGCCTGGTTCCCCCAGCGTTCTGCACTGTCAGCAGTAACTTCTGTGATTGGCTGCCTCTCAGCCAATGACAGATGCGGCGTCCAGTCCAGCCCCCTGCTTGCAATTTTTCTGCAAACAGAGGGCTGGTTCGGAATGCCGGGGGAACAAAGCTCTGTAAGTACCTTTCTGATTCTTTTTTTTACAAACAAATATGGCGGTTGGGGGTGGGATAGGGTCCCTACACACAGAAACGTTTTTAAGAGAGGTGGAGTTCCCCTTTAAACTCATTCTTGTTCAGAAGATTGCTGTTCCAATAAATGTTCCTTCTTGTGGATAATATCAATCGATTTTCTCTTGATCAAAGGTTCACGTTTCAGGACGTGTAATTCACTGTATCCACCATGTGTTTCGGTCCTGTTACATCTCCTACTTTACTCTTCTTCATTTCCTCTGCTGCTGAAAGCTAAATACAACAAATGCTTGTAAAATGTAAATCCATGCGACCCAGTGGGATTTCGTGTACCCACTTGTTATGTTGTCTTCTGAAAATTAGCCGACAAGTGTTAAATGGAACAAGAGAGATTTGCTTGCCTAGATCCGGGAATTTAAGGGATTAGCGGGGGTTTCCTGTAATAGTAGTGTGAGGAATTATAAAGCTTTTCTTTCCAAAGCTTTGGACTTTACAGACTATGTGATTATGCACTGCAATCCAAAGAATGGAAAGGGCGACTAACCATTTTTTGGTGTTTTCTGTTGAAGGGTTTGACTATGCTTGTAGATATGGCTTTCCTTCTTCTGTGTCTTGTTCCTCTTTTCCCCTTCCTTTTTAGAAAGATAGGATAAGCTTGGCCATCACTATAGGTCCGTAACATGATAAAAACTATCCAGTATCTGATCAACCCCCTCCAGTCTAGATACCCAGCATTCCACAAGGACAGTTTACAGAATCAGTGTTATTGCTTTAAAATTGATGTTTTTACATTCTTATCTTTTGGGATTTTTAATTGCTCCTCTAAATAGAAGGAAATTTGTAGCCACGGAGGGGATTTGTCAATGTTCTGTACTGCATATCTTCTCCTAAACCTGGATTAAGTAGAATGGTGTGAAGGAACATTTTGTTTGTATTAAAGAATATTATTAGTATAGTATATTTTTACAGTATAGTGTAGTGTAGTGTATGTGTAGTATAGTATAGGATCTGGATAGTAGTTAGTATAGCATACTACAGTATAGTATAGGATGTATTGTAAAGTAGTGTATATATAGTATAGGTATATTAGTCATAGTATAGCAATAGTACTGTACAGTATAGTATAGGATAGTATTGTATAGTATGTATATAATATAGTATAGTACAGTATAGTTAGGTATAATAGTATTGTTCGTTTGTAATATATATAGTACTAGTTAATATAGTATTGTATAGTATTGTATATAATATAGTATAGTACAGTATAGTAAGGCTAATTATTGTATAGATTGTATATCTATAGTATAGTACAGTAGTATCGGCTCTTCGTCTTGTCTCGTCTTGTCTCTCCATCTCGTCTCGTCTCCCTCTCGTCGCGGCTCCCTCTCGTCTTGTCCTCGTCTTGTCTCTTACTGTCGTCTCGTACCTGTCTCGTCTCGGACTCCTCTCGTCTGTCTCGTCTTGTTCTCCTCTGTCTCGTCCCTCTTCGTCTCCCGCTCTTCTTGTCGCGTCTTGTCTCTCCTCTCGTCTCGTCCCGTCCTCTCCTCGGCTCCTCTCGTCTTGTTCGTCTTCGTTCTCCTCTCGTCTCGTCCCGTCCTCGTCTGGCTCCTTCGTCTTGTCTCGTCTTGTCCTCTCCCTCGTCTAGTCCCGTCCGTCTCGTCTCTCTTGTCTCGTCTTGTCTCTCATATAGTCTAGTACCGTATAGTCTGGTATCCTATCGTTATTGTACTAGTCTTGTCTAGCTATCGTTCGTCGTCCGTATGGACTCTCCTTAATAGTGGTCTCCCTTATGTACACTATCGTTAATGTCTGTATTGTCGCGTCTCATCTCCAGTCTCGTTCCCGTATCTGTCTCGGTCTCGATCTTGTCTCGTCTTGTCTCTCCTCGTCTAGTCTCCTCACGTCTACGTCTCGACCTCGTCTTGTCTATCCTCTGTTCTCTCTCTCTGCCGCTCGTCTCTCCTCGTTGTCTCGTGTCTCGTCCTTCGTCTCGGTCCTGCCGTCATCGCTCCTTATCTTCTGCTCCATCTCGTCTCGCTCCCTCTAGTCGGCTAATAATGTTTGTCCGTTGTATACATCATCTCATTCGTACCGTCTCTCGGCCTCCATATGTCTCGTATTGTCTTCACAGTACGACTCTCGTACGTGTATATGTAAAACTGTATAAGTACGAACTATAGAATATCGTTTTGCATCCCTCTCGAGCGTCTAACTCGCTTCTGTTGTCTGTCTTGATCCAGTCCTAGTCCGTCCTCCGTCTGACGTCACGTACGTCTGTCTTCCGTCTCGTACTCGCCGCACGTCTTGTCTCGTCTTCGTCCTCTCCTCTATCTCGTCGCCCGTCTCGTTCTCGGCTCCTCTCGTCTTGTCTGGTCCTTGTCTCTCCTCTCCTCAGTCCCGTCCTCGTCATCGGCGTCGTCTTTTCTCTGCTCCTGCTCGTCTCGTCCCTTCTCTTGTCGCCGTCTGTCCGGCTCTTCCGTCTGTCTCTCCTACGGCTCGTTCTTGTCTCGTGCTCGTCTCTTTCCTCGTATTCTCCCGTCCTCGCTCCTCTCGTCCTTTCCTCGCTCCATTCGCTCTTCCGTCTGTCTCGTCCCTACGTCTCGTCCCCCTACCGGCTCGTCTGTCGTCTCCTCGTCTCGTCTCTCGTCCCCTCTGTCCCCCGATCCGTCTAGGCACATCTGCGGCTTGTCCTCGTCTTGTCTATCCTCTCTTCTAACCGTCTCGTCTCGCTCCTACGGCTCACCTTGTCTCGTCTTGTCTCGTCTTGTCTCTCCTCTCGTCTACCTTCCGTCTCGTCTCCGGCTCCTCTCGTCTTGTCTCGTCTTGTCTCCCTCGAGTCTCGTCCCTCCTCGTCCCGGCTCGTCACTTGGTCTCGTCTTGTCCCTCTCTCTCTCGTCCCGTCTCGTCTCGGCTCCTCTCGTCTTGTCTCGTCGTGTCTCTCCTCCCTTGTTCTCGTCCCGTCGCGTCTCCCCGTCTTGTCTCTCCTATGTCTGTCCCCGTAGCGTCTCGTCCCGTCTCGTCTCCGGGCTCGTGTCGTCTTGTCCGTCTTGTCTCTCCTCTCTTCTCTCCCGTCCTCGTCCTCGGGTCGTCTCGTCCTTTTCGTCATTGTCTCTCTCTCAGTCTAGTTAGGCTAGTATTAGTATGTCTCGAATTGATATCTC
>CM033474.1:10600488-10815488 GCA_019447015.1 Hymenochirus boettgeri
TATATTATATACAATACTATACAATACTATCCTATACTATACTGTACAGTACTATGCTATACTATACTATATCCTATACTATACTATACACAATACTTTACAATACTATCCTATACTATACTGTAGTATGCTATACTATACTATATCCTATATCCTATACTATACTACACTACACTACACTACACTATACTGTAAAATAATATACTATACTAATAATATTCTTTAATACAAACAAAATGTTCCTTCACACCATTCCTACTTAATCCAGGTTTAGGAGAAGATATGCAGTACAGAACATTGACAAATCCCCTCCGTGGCTACAAATTTCCTTCTATTTAGAGGAGCAATTAAAAATCCCAAAAGATAAGAATGTAAAAACATCAATTTTAAAGCAATCAACACTGATTCTGTATAACTGTCCTTGTGGAATGCTGGGTATCTAGACTGGAGGGGGTTGATCAAGATACTGGATAGTTTTTATCATGTACGGACCTATAGTGATGGCCAAGCTTATCCTATCTTTCTAACAAGGAAGGAGGAAAAGAGGAACAAGACACAGAAGAATGGAAAGCCATATCTACAAGCATAGTCAACCCTTCAACAGAAACACACAAAAAATGGTTTAGTCGCCCTTTCCATTCTTTGGATTGCAGTGCATAATCACATAGTCTGTAAAGTCCAAAGCTTTGGAAAGAAAAGCTTTATAATTCCTCACACTACTATTACAGGAAACCCCCGCTAATCCCTTTAAATTCCCGGATCTAGGCAAGCAAATCTCTCTTGTTCCATTTAACACTTGTCGGCTAATTTTCAGGAAGACAACATAACAAGTGGGTACACGAAATCCCACTGGGTCGCATGGATTTACATTTTACAAGCATTTGTTGTATTTAAGCTTTCAGCAGCAGAGGAAATGAAGAAGAGTAAAGTAGGAGATGTCAACAGGACCGACACACATGGTGGATACAGTGAATTACACGTCCTGAAACGTGAACCTTTAGATCAAAGAGAAAATCGATTGATATTATCCTACAAGAAGGAACATTTATTGGACACAGCAATCTTCTGAACAAGAATGAGTTTAAAGGGGAACTCCACCTCTCTTAAAAACGTTTTCTGTTGTGTAGTGGACCCTATCCCACCCCCAACCGCCATATTTGTTTGTAAAAAAAAGAATCAGAAAGGTACTTACAGAGCTTTGTTCCCCCGGCATTCAGACCCAGCCCTCTGTTTGCAGAAAAATTGCAAGCAGGGGGCTGGACTGGACGCCGCATCTGTCATTGGCTGAGAGGCAGCCAATCACAGAAGTTACTGCTGACAGTGCAGAACGCTGGGGGAACCAGGCTCTGTAAATACATCTTGGATTCTTTTTGGCGGTTGGGGGTGGGATAGGGTCCACTACACTACAGAAAAATGTGTTAATGCTAGGGCACAGGGCAGCAAACCAGAAACCTCTCAGAGGACAGGTAAGAGGCGGAAACATTTTCCCTTCCAGCCAGGCTCCTGCTCTTTACTTTCTGGGACTTTGCACAAACATTGCAGCAGAACCATTTGGAGCAGAGAGGTCAGGTAAGGATTTTTAAACACTGCACGGTGGGGCCAGTAGTGCGGGAGATTTTAGATTTGGGGCTGAACATGCCCTTTAATTACATTATCAGATTACATGATCTGTTAGGATGTAATATTGCCAACATTTCTCTGGATGTCACATTGATGGATTGTACAGAAAAAGAGAAATAGGGGGTCCTATTTATAATGTATCCAGCTGGGAAACTAAATGATGGAGACTCCAAACGCGTCTAGAAAATCTACAGCCATATTTATAGCAACTCCCCGGCTACCAACTCAAACTCCCTTTCTGTCTGAGAAGAAATTACATATTTTTAGATGTTCACATTAAAACGTTCAGTTCCTTCGGCAAATAACGCTAAATATCAAACCGATTCTGATGTGTAAAGTGGAGACCTGAGTCATAAATACAAAAGGTTTTGATTAGAACATTATTTCTCCCACTGCCCACTCCTCTTATATTAATGACTCGGAAACTGCAGGAAATAGACCTTATTTTTTTTTTTGCAAAAATTCGATTTTTAACCTTCTTATGACTGGGTTAGAATGTCTTCCAGAAACAAAATGACTGGACGGATTTTAAGGACTTGTAAAGTATCATGGATCAAGGTAGAGGTAGAGATCAATTTCATCAGTTTTCCAAAGCCCAGATCCGTTAATTTACACTATTTTCAGACCCATCCCTATAGAATTATTAGGACGTATACTTTTCCCTAAATCCCTCCACACAGGAACAATTATTCTATAGTAGGGATGGGCGGTTCGCGGATCCGAACCTGGATCCGCTGCGGATTTATCCCGTTCGCGAACGGCGGATTTTTCCAGATTTTCCGCCTTCCTGAACCGCGGATTTCTCGTATTTTCGAAAATTTTCGAAAATAAGAGGATTTATCTTATTTTCGTAACTACGTATTTTTGAAAATTTTCTAAATTACGAGGATTACTCGTATTTTCGGAAAATACGTATTTTCGAAAATTTTCGAAATTACAAGAAATCTCGTAATTTCGAGGATATTTTTCATTTTAATGGGTCCGCTCGCAGATTTTCTAATTTTTTCGGACCGGATTTTACGAAGTTTGGACATCTCTATTCTATAGTTCCCTGGACCACCGAGACATAAATATCAAGTCAATCTAACACTTGCAGTCTTTTTCCAAACACCTATGGGGACACTAACCTATCTCACTTTGAGCCATTGAGTCATTGTTTTATTTTTATAATGATATTATTTGACCAACACCATCTTTCTCCTGCCTACATAGTCCTTGTAGATCTGTGAGATGAGTGGGGGATCAATTATTTTAAGGGGACTGTATACAGTAATTTGATTCTTATGAAAGAAATTGTATCTACTAAGTTAATTTACTGTACAATAGGTTTTATTATGTAAGAATTGGTTATAATTAGAAGATATGTTGAGTTTGTCATCTTTTCATGCTAGTTAAAAATTGGGATGCATTGGAACCCAGCAGATACTTTGAAACGTATTTAAGGGCTATGAAATGTACAGGGTTATTTTTGGGAACCCTCGAAAATAACATTGTATGTTCGATAACCCTCAAAAATACATTTGAATACTCGAAAGTAGTTTCCGATCGTATTTTCGGGGGTTATCGTAAGTACAAGGTTATTTTTGAGGGGTAACCGAAAATAAACTCATACATTCTATTAAAAATCTATCATAAACCTCCATAGAAACATGGAACAGGGCATCCTTAAAGCAAAACTTTAATGTAAAAATAGAAAATAATAAATTATAGGAAAGACCACTGGAAAGATAAAATAATAATAATAATAATAATAATAATAATAATAATAATAATAATAATAATAATAATAATAATAATAATAAATGAAAACTGTGAATGCCAAAATAAACAGTGTGGTTCACTCACTGAACTCTGTGTAATTGTATAATTTAGCAATGCAGATTTTAATGCTCACAGTACAAAAGGTTTCCAGTATATTTGGAGGGCACTTAGTATTGGTTACTGTGTTCACTACAAGAGATGGAGGAGCAGTTAGGACCACCCCCGAGGAGCAGCAGAGAAACTGCAGAGAAGCAAATAATTTGAATTTGATAAATAAAAACATAGTTAAATTAAGGTTTTTTAATATATCTATATGCACAGTCTTCTCTGTATGAAACAGTTATGTTATTTTTTAGTTTCAAATGAAAATGTCAAGGGTTGGTTAAGAACAGCAAAAAAAGAAACCAGGATTAGTGAAGGACTAAATAATTGATACCTAAGTGGAGCCGGTTGGACTTTCTTTTGACTGCGTTGCAAACCATACAAATATGGCAAGTAAAAATTGTTATTCCAGAGTGAAATTGGAAAGGGCTGCGGAGGCGCGATTTGGCCCCATGAACGGTGATTTGGGAGTTACAGGCTGGGAAGTTGAAAGGGCTTTTGAAATTTGTCAGGAACATTTTCTCAGTGTGAGGAATATTTTTGAAGAGCACGACTAGTTTCTCAGTCACAATTAAATAGCCAGAAAGCAAAGATGGAGGTAGGTTAGTTTAGTCGTTATGGGGGTTTGTTCAACAGAACTTTAGCTTATTTTACATCTGCAGCACTGAAACATTTACTCCAAGAATGTCCAACTTGCAGGGCCGTCTCTAGACTGTTGGCACCTGGGGGGGGAATTCAAATGCTGCCCCCCCTCTCACCACCATGGTTTTATAATTGAAAGTGGGTGATGCTTTGTCCAGAAGTGGGATGTGGCTTGTCCACATGACTGGTAAATTATGCCCACAATGACTGAAAAATGATGCCCACAGTGACTGGAAAATGATGCCCAACATTGGTTTTTGATCTGCAGGTCTGACAAACATTGATTTTGATTAAATTAATTGCCAGTCAGAAAGGAGGGGGGGAGTCATAGCTACATTCTGTTGTGCAATGAAAGTCACAGATTCCCCTGATATTTAAAGTAAAAGTACCTCCCAAATATGTGTGGCTTTTACAAACTGCAGTTTTGGGGGCCCCTGGCAAAACTGCTGCCTCCCTACAGGGTGCTTGCTACATTCATAGGACCGCATCTCCTTGTTTGCCTACAATCATAGGAAAAATGCGGAGACAAGTTCGCCCTTAGGACAGTGTGGCTGGGAGTTTGTTGGAGATTGGAGAAGAGAAAAAAATCTGGTGTCTGTGTGAGAAGCGGAGACCGCCTCTAGGATCTACACTATATCACTGGCTTGGGCTCGTTTTAAGTTCTAATCATTTTGAAAGTGTGCAAGGGCATCTGGGTAAAAAATAACTTTGTTCTGCAGAACTGAAAAACTCCCTGTAGCTGTTGTCGCACTACAGTTCTCAGAATTTTTCATAAGCCAATGTCAAGAACTGATGGAAGAATGTCACTCATCCACTGATAACCAGAAACGTGAATTCCAGGAATTGTGACTGACCATCTAACACCGTAATCATCTAGGACAAAGTCATTTAGATATTTCAGGAACATTCTCGTTAACCAGAGCAGCAGATGACAGTTGACCAAAGAAAGGGATCTTGCCCAATAGTTTTATTTCAATTATGGAAAACTTTTAACTGAACTAAAACTCATTTAGCTAAACTGTTCAAGGGCAAGTCCACTTCTCGAATAAAATATTGTATATAGGAAAATCCCCCCCCCAAGCTAAAAAAAACGGCAATAGTTAGAAATCTGAGAGATGAAAGATTAACCCGAAATGCAGCCCGATGTTCTGGAGCATTTTTTGCAGACAGCTGATTGCAGGGTGAGTATGTCAGTCAGGAATGGCAGGAAGGTTTACAAGGCAGGGTTTTTGGGGTGGTCAAGGTAAATTTAAATTTTTCATAGACTGGTAGACTTGCCCTTTAAAAAGAATAATCTTTGGTTGGAATAGAATGAAATCCCCTTACATCCCATGCAGTTACCTTGTAAGCTACTAATTACGTTTCATTGATCAGAACCCTATAAAGCCTTTGTGAGAACATCTCAATCAATAGAAATAAACATATTAATAACCATGGTTTATAATATTTATGGCAGGTTTACGCCAGCCATGGGAATCGTATCTTTACAAAGCGCATTTGGCAGAATTAAGACCGTAAAAACTAAGCTACCAGTGAATTATTTTACCAAAGCTTTTACGGCTTTTATCATCTTGTGATGGATGAACATATAAACCGTCATCTCTATCATTAGGAGTCTATTAAGCACGGCTCTGCCCCTGGAGACATGAAAAGCCAATACTTTACTGCTCCTTTATTTTCTTTCTGATCACCAAAAGAATTTAGCACATCTTGGGGCAGCCAATCAAATGTTTTAGATCAGTAAGAAGGTATCATCTGATTGGTTGCTGAAAATTAAAAAGACAGACACCTCATGTTTTTTTCCTGGCACACAGCACTCACTGCACACACATTATTATTATCATCAGCGAATGAAATCAGATTGAAACATTAAAATAATACATTGGAAGGTTTTTTTTCTTTTAACTCTCTAGATAGACGGTAAATGATTGGTCCCAATAAAATACAAATGTTTCATATCAGTTTGGAAAAAAACTCAATAGGACCTTTAACCCAGGCCCCCGTTTTCCTGCGGTAGAACTCCTGGCGTCTTGACACAACCAAGACAGGAAATCTGGGCTCCAACCAAAAGTAATTTTTCACCATTTTATAAATATTTGGAAATGATCATATTCAGGGTACAATGAAAATGCATTTTGTTTTAGAACTTAAAACATAAACAATAAATGGCGTTATTGCCCAAATGACTTAGGGTGCTGTCCACTCTTTAAACAAAAAACTGGTCAATTGTCCGTTACCTGCCCCCCAACCCCAACTGATATATTTTGCACTTTATTACCTGCATTACTAACCAGATTTTTAAGGATAAGTATTGTCCCCATTCTGGCAGAGTAAGCTGGCTCCTCCCTCCATGCAGTCAATCAAAGCTGTGACTGCCTTCTGGTTCACCTGCTGCTTCCACTGCACATGCTCTAGCTTATAAAAAGCTCATTGAGCAGAGAGAGGAGGCAGATAGAACGTATCATTAAATATCTGGCTACAAATGTATATAATAAACTGGTAAAAATAGCAGTTGGGGTTGGGGCAGGAAACTGATGTAAGTTTTTTTTTGTTTCCAGAGTGGACTTACCCTTTAAACATACCTTCTATTTCATTGGGTAAGCAGCGCAGTAATCATTGAATGCAATGACATCATCACAAGAATGAGGTAAGATAAGTTGTACTGGGGAATTATATTGCATCGCCCTGTAGCTATTAAACTCCAAGACAGGAAATTCTGTGATGATCTTAACTTTTGTGCTTTGGTCACTAAACTGAAGCACAACAGAAGCCCAGATCGACAATGAAAGGCCCTACATACACGGCAATCACAACACACACGTAATGTACGGCACAGAAATAATAGTGAGTAGAAAATACTTACAGCGACAATGAAAAAGTCCAGCCAGCACCAGGCGTTGGTAAAGTACTTTTTAAAGCCGTACGCCACCCATTTCAGGAGCATTTCCAGAACGAAGACATAGGTGAACACCTTGTCTGCATATTCCAATATGGTCTTAACGGTTTTCTTCTGATCAATGTAAATGTCTTCAAATGCCTGTAAAACAAAATTCACGGGGTTCTTCTAAACGCTCGTTTGGTTTTTATCAAGAGACTTTGGAAAATTTCATAGATGTCGGATTATTCTATCTGCTCGAAAGCCCTGTAAACTGTTGATTTAAGGGGCATGCCCACCCCTTTTTATTGAAGAACGGGAGGTAAGGCAAAGCTCCTTAACCTTCTGGTCTTCAATCAATACATTAAAGGAACAGTTCACTTTTCAAGTGATCTATTCCTTTAAAACAAAAAACCTGTCCCCAACTCCAATTGATATATTCAGCACATTAATAGATGTATTACTAGCTGCTTCCTCTGCACATGCTAAAGCTTATAAAAAAGCTCACTGAGCAAAGGGAGGAAGCAGATAACTTTGCCAGGAACAGGAACTTATCAATAAATATCTGGTTACAAATGTAAGTAATAAACTACCGGTAGTAGAAACAGCAGTTGGGGTTGCTTGCCCATAACAAAAACAAGTCACCAATTTTTTTGTTTAACGGCCATCCACAATATACTGATTATTATTCCTTTTTTTAACATTCTTTACTGATATTTACATTCTTTACATTCCTATTTGCAGGAGAGGTTGGGTCAAGCAGTCCTACCTCTGCTTTATTAAGGGGGTTGGAGAAATATAGTCTGATACATGTCTGCCACCATTTATTTTAAATAGTAAGTTATTTGGAAGGTGCCACCATTCAGATTAATTACACAATACCTTTACAAATGACTTCATTTCAAAGAGTAGGTATCATTATTTTTCAAACTGGGGTTTCCTATTAATACTATGTGGTGTTTCGTACACACTGCCTATAAATTAACTGACCTTATCTGTCCTTTACTTTGCTCATATGTCGTAACTTGATCAATGGCAGCAGAAGATGTTTATGAAAATCATAACTTGGTCAAAACCTAATTAATCACTTCTCTGCCACGTAATTACATCACTGAGATTACAGGCGTTCTGTGCAGGAAGGGTGTGCCTTACCCAGTGTGATCTGTGAACCTGGATAAAGAAAGCCGAGAGCACTGTCCATTCTATGGGGTATGACTCATTAGGAGATGAAACATTTCGACATGACTCACAGCTGACTTGATTCCAGCACTAATGGTAGACTGTGGATTCCTGACTTACCAGTGCTCCACTGCTCAGTAGAATCATGAAGATGATAAAGGTTTCAAACCAGTTGTGTTCCACGATTCTGTAGCAGGTCCTTCTTAATTTCCACCAAATCTTGCCAACTCCTTTGGTGACATCGATTTTACAACAGGCGCAGTATCTCATGCAACCTGGAATGAGAAAAATATAGAAATACATTTCCTAAAGTGACCACAGCACCCCAAATGCAGGGCCACTTCTACCATTAGGCAGAGTGAGACATTTGTCTCAGGCAGCACCCCAAATGTAACGATTTTGTCTGGAATCAGTCATTGTACGGAAGCCACTGTTCCAAGCTACCATTTTGATGTTGTTAAAGAGTTAGTATAGCACAGTACAGTATAGTACAGTACAGTACAGTACAGTACAGTACAGTATAGGATAGTACAGTACAGTACAGTACAGTATAGGATAGTACAGTATATTACAGTATAGTACAGTACAGTACAGTACAGTATAGTATAGTACAGTACAGTACAGTACAGTATAGTATTGTATAGTACAGTACAGTACAGTATAGGATAGTACAGTACAGTACAGTACAGTACAGTATAGTATTGTATTGTACAGTACAGTACAGTACAGTACAGTATAGGATAGTACAGTACAGTACAGTACAGTACAGTATAGTAATAATATAGTATAGTATAGTACAGTACAGTGCAGTATAGTATAGTATAATATAGTATAGTACAGTATAGTATAGTACAGTACAGTATAGTATAGTATATAGTATAGTACAGTATAGTATAGTATAGTACAGTATAGTATAGTATAGTACAGTACAGTATAGTATAGTACAGTATAGTACAGTACAGTACAGTATAGTAATAGTATAGTATAGTACAGTACAGTATAGTATAGTACAGTATAGTACAGTATAGTATAGTATAATATAGTATAGTATAGTATAGTACAGTATAGTACAGTACAGTATAGTATAGTATAGTACAGTATAGTACAGTACAGTACAGTACAGTATAGTAATAGTATAGTATAGTACAGTATAGTATAGTATAGTACAGTACAGTACAGTATAGTATAGTACAGTATAGTACAGTACAGTACAGTACAGTATAGTAATAGTATAGTATAGTATAGTACAGTACAGTGCAGTATAGTACAGTATAGTATAGTACAGTACAGTATAGTATAGTATAGTATTTGAGATTGAATAAAGACATACGTCCATTCAGTCCAACCCATCTAGCAATATCTTCAATTCCTGTCTAACTGTTGATCCAGAGGAAGGCAAAAAAACACCAAATTTATGAAGGGGAAAAAATTCCTTCCTGACTCCAAAGTTAATAACTTTAGAGACTTTACTTTAGGCAGGTCAGCTTCCTTAAAGAAAAAACATTGTCCACATTTTCACTGGTCCTGAAGTCAATTGACCTCCCTGATCTGTGACAGTTATTTTTCTTTAAAGTAAGGCAGGCAGAGAGAGAGCTGCACAATTTTACCCTTGTTTGTTACAGTGCCCATACAAATGGCATTACGATCACATCTGTACTGGCAGATCCCATTGGTATTTGTCGATACACATGTGGTGGTAACTGCATACACACGCTTGACCCATACCTATAAGCAGTATTGGGATCATTTGGCTGTCAATCGGATTGGCTCCCTCTGCGATACCATCCGTTGTCAGCCCCCCCCCCCCCCCCCACACACACACTTTGCTGATTCTCTACAAATCCTCAGGATTTGCCTGGTATTGGCGAGGTGTATGCGGCCCTTTAAAGATGAACGAACCCAGCAAGTTTTTCCGCCAGAGGTTCTGCGAAATGTCTCGAGATTATGCGGAACTGAAAATTTGACCGCGATTTTCTCTAAGTTCCACCTTCCGGAATCCTGAAAATTTGTCTAGATTCACATATTTTCGAAACTGGCAGTTTTTGGTCCATTTTGGTTCGTTTCCTAACCGGGGCTCATTTTAGTTACGTTCATGTATGGGTTGATAGTATGTATAAACGTTGGCGCCATGTTATTATTATTATTGATTTACATAGTGCCAACATCTTCCGTGGCGCTTTACAGTTCTAATATACACCTAGACTAATAATAATGGGTTAATAATTATCATACATTATCTGGCGGCTCGCTCTTACTAGGCGGGGTATCCGTGTTTTCACTCTGGTGCCACTGAGAAATCCGTTCTTGGCTTAGCCGTGATGCGCTCGCTTAATAGTCCACACCGTGCTGGAAAATGCTGCGACTTCTATTAGATTAAATTCTCCTATTTTTAAGTTAATAAACATGTGTGACATTTGCTAAATTCTTCTGAAAATCAGGGGTTGAGACATTCCGAGAGACCTACCACCCGCATCGCTAAATCAATGTTCTGCACACCAGATTTAATAGCAACTTTCACCCCATAGAGTTAATGTCACGAAGAGCGACTGGGATGGAAAGTACAAATTTTACCTGGTTACTCTTGGAAAGGTCACTAGCAAGGTTGTTATTTTCTTTTAAAATAAAATACCTTTGGCAGCCCAGGAAATTTACATCTTCACAAATAGCATTTCCAGGTAGTGCTAAACCGTCTTATTATCGGAATAAGCAGGACTAAATACAGAATCTATTCATAGGACAATGTGCCAAAGTACATAACATCATAATAAAGGTTCTAAGTAGACAATAACTATCGTATGTGGCTAGCTGGACCAGTAAGTGGGCATGGCAGGGGGGATGGCCATGGCAGCGGGGGACTGGGCATGTCAGGGGTGGAGTCTGTGCATTTTAGGGAGGAGCATGGGCAGTCCGCGGACATATTTTTGCATTCCACTACCATGTCGGATCCGATGGTATCGGGGCTTTACCGGTACTGTGTGTACCTTACATTTCCAAATGAGCGAGCGGCCGCTGAACGATCGGTAATCTCCCTGTTAATGCGTCAGGTGTTTTGCTGAAGCATAAGTAACCAATAAAATGAGGTTTTAAAACGTTGCTACCTTGCAACCGAAGTTCCATAAACATCCCGATGTTTGGAGACCCGTGGGAGCAGGGGTGCCCCTACCATTAGGCAAACTGAAACAACTACTCAGGGCGCACCCCTGGGTAACACTTAAAAGGCGGCAGTTAAAAAAATACAAAAAACTTCTTCCTGTAATACTACATTTCAGCACCTGTCCACCAATCCATATTAAGTCAACCCTCCAGTCCACCAATCAGTGTTAAATCAGCCCTCCAGTCCACCAGTTAGTTAGACAGCCCACCACCACAAGCCACACCTATGTTCCCAGATGAAGCCACGCCCACTTCACATGCCACCACCCGTCTGCCAATAGGTGTCATTTAAAAGTTGTTTCAGGTGTCAAAAACCCTAGGAACCCCCCTGCATGGGAGCACGCTCTATTTGTGCGTGCTGTATCTGAATACATGCGACAACGGCACCGGTCGAGGGATTGTGGTTTAGTAAGTTCTAATAACTCAGCATGGGAGCATCGGATGAAGGTAAGAATAAAATGGAAATGGTGTATTGGTGTAGAGGAAAGTTATCTTGAGGCTGGAGTTACCCTTTAAACCTGTTCCATGAAATGGAAAACTGTATTAGCAGACCATTCATTGCCTTTTACTAGGAGACGTTTATAAGATGAGCAGATTAGGTGGGGTGTTCCCTATATATTCGCTATAGGTGATACGCTGACTCCCTCTATTAACTTCAATTAGTGGGGAATTACATCAAAATGTTCAAATTGGGGAAATGAGTTTCTCCTTTAATCTTCTAATCTCCACTTGATGGTAATTCTGTCCCTTTAAACCCCCAGCCCCACACACCATCCCCCCCTGGGTGATATCTCACACGTGGGATGGAGTCTGTTGACTTTATACCCCCAAAAATCTACAAAATGCTGATTCACTGCTTTTGTTTAGTTATTGGATCCAGTGAATCCCCCTGGGGGAAATTCTTTGGGTTGTTTGATCTCCGTTTGTCCCTCTGAAGTTGTTACATTTTATCCCCCTTAAGAGTTTTTTTTTCCTCCTAAAAAGCACCGAATATCATTTGAGCGAGCGAAGAAAATTGCATTAGTGTCTGATACGTGTGTTTCCATTACACGGATTAAAGCCTCACTCAATGATCTTATTACTGCGCCCAAACACTATAAACCTAATTTGTAATGACCCTGCTCCAAACGCTGTCATAACACAATACGCTGACCCAGAAATACCAAGCAGCTGGTTTTGCAAGGCTGCTGGGAAATGTAGTCTAGGAACAGAGTTAAAAGCTGCGATCGCTCTCCCAGCTAAACGGTTCACTCAGATAAGGGAACAGAGTCTACGTAAAACTTATCACATTGGAAGCACAAGAAATTTCAAGTACCTCGCGGGCTTATCAACCTTCAGATATTCAGGTGGCGAGCGTTAGCAGATTGGCCACGCACACACACTGGGGTTATCTGGTGAAGCCTCGTACACACGTTGGATCATTTTCGTACGATGCAGCCGACGAACTTTTAACGACATTATCGTTAATCCTCATAATTAAAACGACATCTGTACACACAGCAACAATAGCACCACGATAGTCGTTAGATATGGACGTACGTACGAAACGTAACGTTCGTATCATCGCACAATTTACGAAAAGCAGCGCATGCGCCTTTTATATATTTTACGTAGAACGATAACGATAATCTGCCGGCCATGTTCAAATATACGATAATCGGCAGAACAAATCCGCTGATTGTCGGAAAAAGCCAACAATAGTCGACGGTTGTTGGTCATTGACGATCGTTGGTGCTATATTTATTTACGACTATCGTGCGATTGCTCGTTCGTCGGCTGCATCGTGCAACAATTATCCACTGTGTGTACGAGGCTTTAGGATAAATGGCACCCTGTGGCGCCTAGCACCCCCTCCAAAACAACCCCCGGGCACACACAATATGCTGCTGAATGCTGCTTGCCTTGGCCTGCTTCAAATTAAGTCCACCACCTGCTATATCCTGCGTACATCATTGGGGCTTTGTCTGTGGGGAGGTGCTGATACATTTGATCTGCAGGACCGTAACTGGGGGGACTGTGGCACTGATGCACAACTTTGACCTACAGGTCAGCGACGTAAGACTCTTGATGGCACACCCTGATAATGCCGCACAGGTCGCCCATATCAAAGGCCGGCCCTGGTCATTATTGTACAATTCTGGTCATCATTCTACAATACTGGTCATTATTCTACAATACTGGTCATTATTCTACGTTACTGGTCATTATTGTACAATAGAATGTTAGTCGCCCCTTCCATTCTTTGGATTGCAGTGCATAATCACATAGTCTGTGTAAAGTCCAAAGCTTTGGAAAGAAAAGCTTTATAATTCCTCACACTACTATTACAGGAAACCCCCGCTAATCCCTTAATTCCCGGATCTAGGCAAGCAAATCTCTCTTGTTCCATTTAACACTTGTCGGCCTAATTTTCAGAAGACAACATAACAAGTGGGTACACGAAATCCCACTGGGTCGCAGGATTTACATTTTACAAGCATTTGTTGTATTTAGCTTTCAGCAGCAGAGGAAATGAAGAAGAGTAAAGTAGGAGATGTCAACAGGACCGACACACATGGTGGATACAGTGAATTACCAGTCCTGAAACGTGTACCTTTAGATCAAAGAGAAAATCGATTGATATTCTCTACAAGAAGGAACATTTATTGGACACAGCAATCTTTGAACAAGAATGAGTTTAAAGGGGAACTCCACCTCTCTTAAAAAACGTTTTCTGTGTGTAGTGGACCCTATCCCACCCCCAACCGCCATTATTGTTTGTAAAAAAAAGAATCAGAAAGTACTTACAGAGCTGTGTCCGGCATTCAAGACCCAGCCCTCTGTTTGCAGAAAAATTGCAAGCAGGGGCTGGACTGGACGCCGCATCTGTCATTGGCTGAGAGGCAGCCAATCACAGAAGTTACTGCTGACAGTGCAGAACGCTGGGGGAACCAGGCTCTGTAAATACATCTTGGATTCTTTTTGGCGGTTGGGGGTGGGATAGGGTCCACTACCATACAGAAAAAAGTTGTTAATGCTAGGCACAGGGCAGCAAACAGAAACCTCTCAGAGGACAGGAAGAGGCGGAAACATTTTCCCTTCCAGCCAGGCCTGCTCTTTACTTTCTGGGACTTTGCACAAACATTGCAGCAGAACCATTTGGAGCAGAGAGGTCAGGTAAGGATTTTTAAACACTGCACGGTGGGGCCAGTAGTTGCGGGGAGATTTTAGATTTGGGGCTGAACATGCCCTTTAATTACATTATCAGATTACATGATCTGTTAGGATGTAATATTGCCAACATTTCTCTGGAGTGTCACATTGATGGATTGTACAGAAAAAGAGAAATAGGGGGTCCTATTTATAATGTATCCAGCTGGAAACTAAATGATGGAGACTCCAAACGCGTCTAGAAAATCTACAGCCATATTTATAGCAACTCCCGGCTACCAACTCAAACTCCCCTTCTGTCTGAGAAGAAATTACAATATTTTTAGATGTTCACATTAAAACGTTCAGTTCCTTCGGCAAATAACGCTAAATATCAAACGATTCTGATGTAAAGTGGAGACCTGAGTCATAAATACAAAAGGTTTTGATTAGAACATTATTTCCCCACTGCCCATCCTCTATATTAATGACTCGGAAACTGCAGGAAATAGACCTTATTTTTTTTTTGCAAAAATTCGATTTTTAACCTTCTTATGACTGGGTTAGAATGTCTTCCAGAAAACAAAATGACTGGACGGATTTTAAGGACTTGTTAAAGTATCATGGATCAAGGTAGAGGTAGAGATCAATTTCATCAGTTTTCAAAGCCCAGATCCGTTAATTTACACTATTTTCAGACCCATCCCTATAGAATTATTAGGACGTATACTTTTCCCTAAATCCCTCCACACAGGAACATTATCTATAGTAGGGATGGGCGGTTCGCGGATCCGAACCTGGATCCGCTGCGGATTTATCCCGTTGCGAACGGCGGATTTTTCCAGATTTTCCGCCTTCCTGAACCGGGATTTCTCGTATTTTCGAAAATTTTCGAAAATAAGAGGATTATCTTATTTTCGTAACTACGTATTTTTGAAAATTTTTCTAATTACGAGGATTACTCGTATTTTCGGAAAATACGTATTTTCGAAAATTTTCGAAATTACAAGAAATCTCGTAATTTCGAGGATATTTCATTTTAATGGGTCCGCTCGCAGATTTTCTAATTTTTTCGGACCGGATTTTACGAAGTTTGGACATCTTATTCTATAGTTCCCTGGACCACCGAGACATAAATATCAAGTAATCTAACACTTGCAGTCTTTTTCCAAACACCTATGGGGACACTAACCTATCTCACTTTGAGCCATTGAGTCATTGTTTTATTTTATAATGATATTATTGACCAACACCATCTTTCTCCTGCTACATAGTCCTTGTAGATCTGTGAGATGAGTGGGGATCAATTATTTAAGGGGACGTGTAACAGTAATTTGATTTCTTATGAAAGAAATGATCTACTAAGTTAATTTACTGTACAATAGGTTTTATTATGTAAGAATTGGTTATAATTAGAAGATATGTTGAGTTTGTCATCTTTCATGCTAGTTAAAATTGGGATGCATTGGAACCCAGCAGATACTCTTTGAAACGTATTTAAGGGCTATGAAATGTACAGGGTTATTTGGGAACCCTCGAAAATAACATTGGTATGTTCGATAACCCTCAAAAATACATTTGAATACTCGAAAGTAGTTTCCGATCGTATTTCGGGGGTTATCGAAGTACAAGGTTATTTTTGAGGGGTAACCGAAAATAAACTCATACATTCTATTAAAAATCTATCATAAACCTCCATAGAAAATGGAACAGGCATCCTTAAAGCAAAACTTTAATGTAAAAATAGAAAAATAATAATATAGGAAAGCACCACTGGAAAGATAAATATAATAATATAATAATAATAATCAAATAATAATAATAATAATAATAAATAATAATAATAATAATAATAAATGAAAACTGTGAATGCCAAATAAAAAGTGTGGTTCACTCACTGAACTCTGGTAATGTATAATTTAGCAATGCAGATTTAATGCTCACAGTACAAAAGGTTTTCAGTATATTTGGAGGGCACTTATATTGGTTACTGTGTTCACTACAAGAGATGGAGGAGCAGTTAGGACCACCCCCGAGGAGCAGAGAAACTGCAGAGAAGCAAATAATTTGAATTTGATAATAAAAACATAGTTAAATTAAGGTTTTTTAATATATCATATGCACAGTCTTCTCGTATGAAACAGTTATGTTATTTTTTAGTTTCAATGAAAATGTCAAGGGTTGGTTAGAAACACAAAAAAAGAAACCAGGATTAGTGTGAAGGACTAAATAATTGATACCTAAGTGGAGCCGGTTGGACTTTCTTTTGACTGCGTTGCAAACCATACAATTGGCAAGTAAAAATGTTTATTCCAGAGTGAAATTGGAAAGGGCTGCGGAGGCGCGATTTGGCCCCATGAACGGTGATTTGGGATTACAGGCTGGGAAGTTGAAAGGCTTTTGAAATTTGCAGGAACATTTTCTCAGTGTGAGGAATATTTTTGAAGAGCACGACTAGTTTCTCAGTCACAATTAAATAGCCAGAAAGCAAAGATGGAGTAGGTTAGTTTAGTCGTTAGGGGGTTGTTAACAGAACTTTAGCTTATTTTACATCTGCAGCACTGAAACATTATACCAAGAAGTCCAACTTGCAGGGCCGTCTCTAGACTGTTGGCACCGGGGGGGGAATTCAAATGCTGCCCCCCCTCTCACCACCATGGTTTTATAATTGAAAGTGGGTGATGCTTTGTCCAGAAGTGGATGTGGCTTGTCCACATGACTGGTAAATTATGCCCACAATGACTGAAAATGATGCCCACAGTGACTGGAAAATGATGCAACATTGGTTTTTGATCTGCAGTGACAAACATTGATTTTGATTAAATTAATTGCCAGTCAGAAAGGAGGGGGGGAGTCATAGCTACATTCTGTTGTGCAATGAAGTCACAGATTCCCCTGATATTTAAAGTAAAAGTACCTCCCAAATATGTGTGGCTTTTACAAACTGCAGTTTTGGGGCCCCTGGCAAACTGCTGCCTCTACAGGGTGCTTGCTAAATTCATAGGACGCATCTCCTTGTTTGCCTACAATCATAGGAAAAATGCGGAGACAAGTTCGCCCTTAGGACAGTGTGGCTGGGAGTTTGTTGGAGATTGGAGAGAGAAAAAAATCTGGTGTCTGTGTGAGAAGCGGAGACCGCCTCTAGGATCTACACTATATCACTGGCTTGGGCTCGTTTTAAGTTCTAATCATTTTGAAAGTGTGCAAGGGCATCTGGGTAAAAATAACTTTGTTCTGCAGAACTGAAAACTCCCTGTAGCTGTTGTCGCACTACAGTTCTCAGAAATTTTTCATAAGCCAATGTCAAGAAACTGATGGAAGAATGTCACTCATCCACTGATAACCAGAAACGTGAATTCCAGGAATTGTGACTGACCATCTAACACCGTAATCATCTAGGACAAAGTCTTAGATATTTCAGGAACATTCTCGTTAACCAGCAGCAGCAGAGACAGTTGACCAAAGAAAGGGATTCTGCCCATAGTTTTATTTCAATTATGGAAAACTTTTAACTGAACTAAAACTCATTTAGCTAAACTGTTCAAGGGCAAGTACTTCTCGAATAAAATATTGTATATAGGAAAATCCCCCCCCAAGCTAAAAAAAACGGCAATAGTTAGAAATCTGAGAGATGAAAGATTAACCCGAAATGCAGCCCGATGTTCTGGAGAATTTTTTGCAGACAGCTGATTGCAGGGTGAGTATGTCAGTCAGGAATGGCAGGAAGGTTTACAAGGCAGGGTTTTTGGGGTGGTCAAGGGTAAATTAAATTTTTCATAGACTGGTAGACTTGCCCTTTAAAAAGAATATCTTGGTTGGAATAGAATGAAATCCCCTTACATCCCATGCAGTTACCTTGTAAGCTACTAATTACGTTTCATTGATCAGAACCCTATAAAGCCTTTGTGAGAACATCTCAATCATAGAAATAAACATATTAAAACCATGTTTATAATATTTATGGCAGGTTTACGCAGCCATGGGAATGTATCTTACAAAGCGCATTTGGCGAAATTAAGACCGTAAAAACTAAGCTACCAGTGAATTATTTACCAAAGCTTTTACGGCTTTTATCATTTGTGATGGATGAACATATAAACCGTCATCTCATCATTAGGAGTCTATTAAGCACGGCTCTGCCCCTGGAGACATGAAAAGCCAATACTTACTGCTCCTTTATTTTCTTTCTGATCACCAAAAGAATTTAGCACATCTTGGGGCAGCCAATCAATGTTTTTAGATCAGTAAGAAGGTATCATCTGATTGGTTGCTGAAAATTAAAAAGACAGACACCTCATGTTTTTTTCCTGGCACACAGCACTCACTGCACAACATTATTATTATCATCAGCGAATGAAATCAGATTGAAACATTAAAATAATACATTGGAAGGTTTTTTTCTTTTAACTCTCTAGATAGACGGTAAATGATTGGTCCCAATAAAATACAAATGTTTCATATCAGTTTGGAAAAAAACTCAATAGGACCTTTAACCAGGCCCCGTTCCTGCGGTAGAACTCCTGGCGTCTTGAACAAACAAGACAGGAAATCTGGGCTCCAACCAAAAGTAATTTTTCACCATTTTATAAATATTTGGAAATGATCATATTCAGGGTACAATGAAAATGCATTTTGTTTTAGAAACTTAAAACAATAAACAAAATGGCGTTATTGCCCAAATGACTTAGGGTGCTGTCCACTCTTTAAACAAAAAACTGGTCAATTGTCCGTTACCTGCCCCCCAACCCCAACTGATATATTTTGCACTTTATTACCTGCATTACTAACCAGATTTTTAAGGAATAAGTATGTCCCCATTCTGGCAGAGTAAGCTGGCTCCTCCCTCCATGCAGTCAATCAAAGCTGTGACTGCCTTCTGGTTCACCTGCTGCTTCCACTGCACATGCTCTAGCTTATAAAAAGCTCATTGAGCAGAGAGAGGAGGCAGATAGAACGTATCATTAATATCTGGCTAAAATGTATATAATAAACTGGTAAAAATAGCAGTTGGGGTTGGGGCAGGAAAACTGATGTAAGTTTTTTTTTGTTTCCAGAGTGGGACTTACCCTTTAAACATACCTTATTTCATTGGGTAAGCAGCGCAGTAATCATTGAATGCAATGACATCATCACAAGAATGAGGTAAGATAAGTGTGTACTGGGGAATTATATTGCATCGCCCGTTAGCTTTAAACTCCAAGACAGAAATTCTGTGATGATCTTAACTTTTGTGCTTTGGTCACTAAACTGAAGCACAACAGAAAGCCCAGATCGACAATGAAAGGCCCTACATACACGGCAATCACAACACACACTAATGTACGGCACAGAAATAATAGTGAGTAGAAAAATACTTACAGCGACAATGAAAAGTCCCAGCCAGCACCAGGCGTTGGTAAGTACTTTAAAGCCGTACGCCACCCATTTCAGGAGCATTTCCAGAACGAAGACATAGGTGAACACCTTGTCTGCATATTCCAATATGGTCTTAACGGTTTTTCTGATCAATGTAAATGTCTTCAAATGCCTGTAAAACAAAATTCGGGGTTCTTCTAAAGCTCGTTGGTTTTATCAAGAGACTTTGGAAAATTTCATAGATGTCGGATTATTCTATCTGCTCGAAAGCCCTGTAAAGTTGATTTAGGGCATGCCCACCCCTTTTTATTGAAGAACGGGAGGTAAGGCAAAGCTCCTTAACCTTCTGGTCTTCAATCAATACATTAAAGGAACAGTTCACTTTTCAAGTGATCTATTCCTTTAAAACAAAAACCTGTCCCCAACTCCAATTGATATATTCAGACTTAATAGATGTATTACTAGCTGCTTCCTCTGCAACAGCTAAAGCTTATAAAAAGCTCACTGAGCAAAGGGAGGAAGCAGATAACTTTGCCAGGAACAGGAACTTCAATAATATCTGGTTACAAATGTAAGATAAACTACCGGTAGTAGAAACAGCAGTTGGGTTGCTTGCCCATAACAAAAAACAAGTCACCAATTTTTTGTTTAACGGCCATCCACAATATACTGATTATTATTCCTTTTTAACATTCTTTACTGATTTTACATTCTTTACATTCTATTTGCAGGAGAGGTTGGGTCAAGAGTCCTACCTCTGCTTTATTAAGGGGTTGGAGAAATATAGTCTGATACATGTCTGCACCATTTATTTTAAATAGTAAGTTATTTGGAAGGTGCCACCCTCAGATTAATTACACAATACCTTACAAATGACTTCTTCAAAGAGTAGGTATCATTATTTTTCAAACTGGGGTTTCCTATTAATACTAGTGGTGTTTCGTACACACTGCCATAAATAACTGACTTATCTGTCCTTTACTTTGCTCATATGTCGTAACTTGATCAATGGCAGCAGAAGTGTTTAGAAAATCATAACTTGGTCAAAACCTAATAATCACTTCTCTGCCACGTAATTACATCACTGAGATTACAGGCGTTCTGTGCAGGAAGGGTGTGCCTTACCCAGTGTGATCTGTGAACCTGGATAAAGAAAGCCGAGAGCACTGTCCATTCTATGGGGTATGACTCATTAGGGATGAAACATTTCGACGACTCCCAGCTGACTTGATTCCAGCACTAATGGTAGACTGTGGATTCCTGACTTACCAGTGCTCCACTGCTCAGTAGAATATGAAGATGATAAAGGTTTCAAACAGTTGTGTTCCACGATTCTGTAGCAGGTCCTTCTTAATTTCCACCAAATCTTGCCAACTCCTTTGGTGACATCGATTTTACAACAGGCGCAGTATCTCATGCAACCTGGAATGAGAAAAATATAGAAATACATTTCCTAAAGTGACCACAGACACCCCAAATGCAGGGCCACTTCTACCATTAGGCAGAGTGAGACATTTGTCTCAGGCAGCACCCCAAATGTAACGATTTTGTCTGGAATCAGTCATTGTACGGAAGCCACTGTTTCAAGCTACCATTTTGATGTTGTTAAAGAGTTAGATAGCACAGTACAGTATGTACAGTACAGTACAGTACAGTACAGTACAGTATAGGATAGTACAGTTACAGACAGTACAGTATAGGATAGTACAGTATATTACAGTATAGTACAGTACAGTACAGTACAGTATAGTATAGTACAGTACAGTACAGTACAGTATAGTAGTATAACAGTACAGTACAGTATAGGATAGTCAGTACAGTACAGACAGTACGTAGTAGTATTGTATTGTACAGTACAGTACAGTAGTACAGTATAGGATAGTACAGTACAGTACAGTACAGTACAGTATAGTAATAATATAGTATAGTATAGTACAGTACAGTGCAGTAAGTTATAGTATAATATAGTATAGTACAGTATAGTATAGTACAGTACAGTATAGTATAGTATATAGTATAGTACAGTATAGTATAGTATAGTACAGTATAGTATAGTATAGTACAGTACAGTAAGTATAGTACAGTATAGTACAGTCAGTACAGTAAGTATGTATAGATAGTACAGTACAGTATAGTATAGTACAGTATAGTACAGATAGTATAGTATAATATAGTATAGTAGTATAGTACAGTATAGTACAGACAGTATAGTATAGTATAGTACAGTATAGTACAGTACAGACAGTTACAGTATAGTAAAGTATAGTATAGTACAGTATAGTATAGTATAGTACAGTACAGTCAGTATAGTATATACAGTAAGTAGTACAGTACAGTACAGTATAATAGTATAGTATAGTATAGTACAGTACAGTGCAGTATAGTACAGTATAGTATAGTACAGACAGTATAGTATAGTATAGTATTGAGATTGAATAAAGACATACGTCCATTCAGTCCAACCCATCTAGCAATATCTTCAATTCCTGTCAACTGTTGATCCAGAGGAAGGCAAAAAAACCAAATTTATGAAGGGGAAAAAATTCCTTCCTGACTCCAAAGTTAATAACTTTAGAGACTTTACTTTAGGCAGGTCAGCTTCCTTAAAGAAAAAAACATTGTCCACATTTTCACTGGTCCTGAAGTCAATTGACCTCCCTGATCTGTGACAGTTATTTTTCTTTAAAGTAAGGCAGGCAGAGAGAGAGCTGCACAATTTTACCCTTGTTTGTTACAGTGCCCATAAAAATGGCATTACGATCACATCTGTACTGGCAGATCCCATTGGTATTTGTCGATACACATGTGGTGGTAACTGCATACACACGCTTGACCATACTATAAGCAGTATTGGGATCATTTGGCTGTCAATCGGATTGGCTCTCTGCGATACCATCCGTTGTCAGCCCCCCCCCCCCCCCCCACCACACACACTTTGCTGATTCTCTACAAATCCTCAGGATTTGCCTGGTATTGGCGAGGTGTATGCGGCCCTTTAAAGATGAACGAACCCAGCAAGTTTTTCCGCCAGAGGTTCTGCGAAATGTCTCGAGATTATGCGGAACTGAAAATTTGACCGCGATTTTCTCTAAGTTCCACCTTCCGGAATCCTGAAAATTTGTCTAGATTCACATATTTTCGAAACTGGCAGTTTTTGGTCCATTTTGGTTCGTTTCCTAACCGGGGCTCATTTTAGTTACGTTCATGTATGGGTTGTAGTATGTATAAAACGTTGGCGCCATGTTATTATTATTATTGATTTACATAGTGCCAACATCTTCCGTGGCGCTTTACAGTTCTAATATACACCTAGACTAATAATAATGGGTTAATAATTATCATACATTATCTGGCGGCTCGCTCTTACTAGGCGGGGTATCCGTGTTTTCACTCTGGTGCCACTGAGAAATCCGTTTGGCTTAGCCGTGATGCGCTCGCTTAATAGTCCACACCGTGCTGGAAAATGCTGCGACTTCTATTAGATTAAATTCTCCTATTTTAAGTTAATAAACATGTGTGACATTTGCTAAATTCTTCTGAAAATCAGGGGTTGAGACATTCCGAGAGACCTACCACCCGCATCGCTAAATCAATGTTCTGCACACCAGATTTAATAGCAACTTTCACCCCATAGAGTTAATGTCACGAAGAGCGACTGGGATGGAAAGTACAAATTTTACCTGGTTACTCTTGGAAAGGTCACTAGACAGGTTGTTATTTTCTTTTAAAATAAAATACCTTTGGCAGCCCAGGAAATTTACATCTTCACAAATAGCATTTCCAGGTAGTGCTAAACCGTCTTATTATCGGAATAAGCAGGACTAAATACAGAATCTATTCATAGGACAATGTGCCAAAGTACATAAACATCATAATAAAGGTTCTAAGTAGACAATAACTATCGTATGTGGCTAGCTGGACCAGTAAGTGGGCATGGCAGGGGGGATGGCCATGGCAGCGGGGGACTGGGCATGTCAGGGGTGGAGTCGTGTGCATTTTAGGGAGGAGCATGGGCAGTCCGCGGACATATTTTTGCATTCCACTACCATGTCGGATCCGATGGTATCGGGGCTTTACCGGTACTGTGTGTACCTTACATTTCCAATGAGCGAGCGGCCGCTGAACGATCGGTAATCTCCCTGTTAATGCGTCAGGTGTTTTGCTGAAGCATAAGTAACCAATAAAATGAGGTTTTAAAACGTTGCTACCTTGCAACCGAAGTTCCATAAACATCCCGATGTTTGGAGACCGTGGGAGCAGGGTGCCCCTACCATTAGGCAAACTGAAACAACTACTCAGGGCGCACCCCTGGGTAACACTTAAAAGGCGGCAGTTAAAAAAATACAAAAAACTTCTTCCTGTAAATACATTTCAGCACCTGTCCACCAATCCATATTAAGTCAACCCTCCAGTCCACCAATCAGTGTTAAATCAGCCCTCCAGTCCCACAGTTAGTTAGACAGCCCACCACCACAAGCCACACCTATGTTCCCAGATGAAGCCACGCCACTTCACATGCCACCACCCGTGCCAATAGGTGTCATTTAAAAGTTGTTTCAGGTGTCAAAAACCCTAGGAACCCCCCTGCATGGGAGCACGCTCTATTTGTGCGTGCTGTATCTGAATACATGCGACAACGGCACCGGTCGAGGGATTGTGGTTTAGTAAGTTCTAATAACTCAGCATGGGAGCATCGGATGAAGGTAAGAATAAAATGGAAATGGTGTATTGGTGTAGAGGAAAGTTATCTTGAGGCTGGAGTTACCCTTTAAACCTGTTCCATGAAATGGAAAACTGTATTAGCAGACCATTCATGCCTTTTACTAGGAGACGTTTAAGTGAGCAGATTAGGTGGGGTGTTCCCTATATATTCGCTATAGGTGATACGCTGACTCCCTCTATTAACTTCAATTAGTGGGGAATTACATCAAAATGTTCAAATTGGGGAAATGAGTTCTCCTTTAATCTTCTAATCCCCACTTGATGGTAATTCTGTCCCTTTAAACCCCCAGCCCACACACCCATCCCCCCCTGGGTGATATCTCACACGTGGGATGGAGTCTGTTGACTTTACCCCCAAAAATCTACAAAATGCTGATTCACTGCTTTTGTTTAGTTATTGGATCCAGTGAATCCCCCTGGGGAAATTCTTTGGGTTGTTTGATCTCCGTTTGTCCCTCTGAAGTTGTTACATTTTATCCCCTAAGAGTTTTTTTTTTCCTCCTAAAAAGCACCGAATATCATTGAGCGAGCGAAGAAAATTGCATTAGTGTCTGATACGTGTGTTTCCATTACACGGATTAAAGCCTCACTCAATGATCTTATTACTGCGCCCAAACACATAAACCTAATTTGTAATGACCCTGCTCCAAACGCTGTCAAAACACAATACGCTGACCCAGAAATACCAAGCAGCTGGTTTTTGCAAGGCTGCTGGGAAATGTAGTCTAGGAACAGAGTTAAAAGCTGCGATCGCTCTCCCAGCTAAACGGTTCACTCAGATAAGGGAACAGAGTCTACGTAAAACTTATCAATTGGAAGCACAAGAAATTTCAAGTACCTCGCGGGCTTATCAACCTTCAGATATTCAGGTGGCGAGCGTTAGCAGATTGGCCACGCACCACACTGGGGTTTATGGTGAAGCCTCGTACACACGTTGGATCATTTTCGTACGATGCAGCCGACGAACTTTTAACGACATTATCGTTAATCCTCATAATTAAAACGACATCTGTACACACAGCAACAATAGCACCACGATAGTGTTAGATAGGACGTACGTACGAAACGTAACGTTCGTATCATCGCACAATTTACGAAAAGCAGCGCATGCGCCTTTTATATATTTTACGTAGAACGTAACGATAATCTGCCGGCCATGTTCAAATATACGATAATCGGCAGAACAAATCCGCTGATTGTCGGAAAAAGCCAACAATAGTCGACGGTTGTTGGTCATTGACGATCGTTGGTGCTATATTTATTTACGACTATCGTGCGATTGCTCGTTCGTCGGCTGCATCGTGCAACAATTATCCACTGTGTGTACGAGGCTTTAGGATAAATGGCACCCTGTGGCGCCTAGCCCCCCCTCCAAAACAAACCCCGGGCACACACAAATGCTGCTGAATGCTTGCTTCCTTGGCCTGCTAAATTAAGTCCACCACCTGCTATATCCTGCGTACATCATTGGGGCTTTGTCTGTGGGGAGGGTGCTGATACATTTGATCTGCAGGACCGTAACTGGGGGGACTGTGGCACTGATGCACAACTTTGACCTACAGGTCAGCGACGTAAGACTCTTGATGGCACACCCTGATAATGCCGCACAGGTCGCCCATATCAAAGGCCGGCCCTGGTCATTATTGTACAATTCTGGTCATCATTCTACAATACTGGTCATTATTCTACAATACTGGTCATTATTCTACGTTACTGGTCATTATTGTACAATACTGGTCATTATTCTACGTTACTGGTCATTATTCTACGTTACTGGTCATTATTGTACAATACTGGTCATTATTCTACGTTACTGGTCATTATTCTACGTTACTGGTATTATTGTACAATACTGGTATTATTCTACGTTACTGGTCATATGTACATACTGGCATTATTACGTTATGGTCATTATGTACAATACTGGTCATTATTCTACGTTACTGGTCATTATTCTACGTTACTGGTCATTTGTACAATACTGGTCATTATTCTACGTTACTGGTCTTATTGTACAATACTGGCTTATCTATGTTACTGGTCATTATTCTACAATACTGGTCATTATTCTATGTACTGGCATTATTCTAAATATGGTATCATTCTACAATATTGGTCATTATTTACATTACTGGTCATATGTACAATATGGTACTATCTATGTTATGGTCATTATTCTACAATACTGGTCATTATCTATGTTACTGGTCATTATTCTACAATATTGGTCATCATTCTACAATATTGGTCATTATTCTATAATACTGGTCATTATTCTATGTTACTGGTCATTATTCTATGTTACTGGTCATTATTCTACAATACTGGTCATTATTCTATGTTAACTGGTCATTATTCTACTCTACTGGTCATTATTCTATGTTACTGGTCATTATTCTACTCTACTGGTCATTATTGTACAATTCTGGTCATTCTACAATGGTCATTATTCTACTCTACTAATCATTATTCTATGTTGCTGGTCATTATTGTACAATACTGGTCATTATTCTACTCTACTGGTCATTATTCTATGTTACTGGTCATTATTCTACTCTACTGGTCATTATTGTACAATTCTGGTCATTCTACAATGGTCATTATTCTACTCTACTAATCATATTCTATGTTGCTGGTCATTATTGTACAATACTGGTCATTATTTTACATTACTGGTCATTATTGTACATACTGGTCATATTATACCTTACTGGTCATTATTATACAATTCTGGTCATTATTCTACAATACTGGTCATTATTCTACATTACTGGTCATTATTCTATGTTACTGGTCATTATTATGCAATACTGGTCATTATTCTACGTTACTGGTCATTATTATACAATTCTGGTCATTATTCTACAATACTGGTCATTATTCTAACATTACTGGTCATATTATACAATACTGGTTCATTATTCTAGTTACTGGTCATTATTATGCAATACTGGTCATTATTATACATATGCGTCATCATTCTACGTTACTGGTCATTATTATACAATACTGGTCATTATTCTATGTTACTGGTCATTATTATGCAATACTGGTCATTATTCTACGTTACTGGTCATTATTATACAATACTGGTCATCATTCTACGTTACTGGTCATTATTATACAATACTGGTCATTATTCTATGTTACTGGTCATTATTATGCAATACTGGTCCAGTAACGTAGAATAATGACAGTTGACTAATAATGACCAGTAACATAGAATAATGACCAGTATTGTATAATATGACCAGTAACGTAGAATGAGACCAGTATTGGATAATAATGACCAGTAACGTAGAATAAGACCAGTATTGCTATAATGCCAGTAACATAGAATAATGACCAGTATTGTATAATAATGACCAGTAACGTAGAATGATGACCAGTATTGTATAATAATGACCAGTATTGCATAATAATGACCAGTAACATAGAATAATGACCAGTATTGTATAATAATGACCAGTAATGTAGAATAATGACCAGTATTGTAGAATAATGACCAGAATTGTATAATAATGACCAGTAACGTAGAATAATGACCAGTATTGCATAATAAGACCGTAACATAGAATAATGACCAGTAATGTAGAATAATGACCAGTATTGTAGAATAATGACCAGAATTGTATAATAATGACCAGTAAGGTATAATAATGACCAGTATTGTACAATAATGACCAGTAATGTAAAATAATGACCAGTATTGTACAATAATGACCAGCAACATAGAATAATGATTAGTAGAGTAGAATAATGACCATTGTAGAATGACCAGAATTGTACAATAATGACCAGTAGAGTAGAATAATGACCAGTAACATAGAATAATGACCAGTAGAGTAGAATAATGCCAGTATTGTACAATAATGAACAGCAAAATAGAATAATGATTAGTAGAGTAGAATAATGACCATTGTAGAATGACCAGAATTGTACAATAATGACCAGTAGAGTAGAATAATGACCAGTAACATAGAATAATGACCAGTAGAGTAGAATAATGACCAGTAACATAGAATAATGACCAGTATTGTAGAATAATGACCAGTAACATAGAATAATGACCAGTAACATAGAATAATGACCAGTATTATAGAATAATGACCAATTTAGAATGATGACCAATTGTAGAATATGACCAGTAACATAGAATAATGACCAGTATGTAGAATAATGACCAGTAACATAGAATAATGACCAGTATTGTACATATGACCAGTAATGTAGAATAATGACCAATATTGTAGAATGATGACCAATATTGTAGAATAATGACCAGTAACATAGAATAATGACCAGTATTGTAGAATAATGACCAGTAACATAGAATAATGACCAGTATTGTACAATAATGACCAGTAACGTAGAATAATGACCAGTATTGTACAATAATGACCAGTAACGTAGAATAATGACCAGTAACGTAGAATAATGACCAGTATTGTACAATAATGACCAGTAACGTAGAATAATGACCAGTATTGTACAATAATGACCAGTAACGTAGAATAATGACCAGTATTGTACAATAATGACCAGTAACGTAGAATAATGACCAGTAACGTAGAATATGACCAGTATTGACAATAATGAACAGTCAGTAGAATAAGACCGTAACGTAGAATAATGACCAGTATGTACAATAAGACCAGTAACGTAGAATAATGACCAGTATTGTAGAATATGACCAGTATTGTAGAATGATGACCAGAATTGTACAATAATGACCAGGGCCGGCCTTTGATATGGGCGACCTGTGCGGCATTATCAGGGTGTGCCATCAAGATCTTACGTCGCTGACCTGTAGGTCAAAGTTGTGCATCAGTGCACAGTCCCCCAGTTACGGTCCTGCAGATCAAAGTATCAGCACACTCCCCACAGACAAAGCCCCAATGATGTACGCAGGATATAGCAGGTGGTGGACTTAATTTGAAGCAGGCCAAGGCAAGCAGATATCAGCAGCATATGTGTGTGCCCGGGGTGTTGTTTTGGAGGGGGGTGCTAGGCGCCACAGGGTGCCATTTATCCTAAAGCCTCGTACACACAGTGGATAATTGTTGCACGATGCAGCCGACGAACGAGCAATCGCACGATAGTCGTAAATAAATATAGCACCAACGATCGTCAATGACCAACAAACCGTCGACTATTGTTGGCTTTTTCCGACAATCAGCGGATTTGTTCTGCCGATTATCGTATATTTGAACATGGCCGGCAGAACGTTATCGGTCTACGTAAAATATATAAAAGGCGCATGCGCTGCTTTTCGTAAATTGTGCGATGATACGAACGGTACGTTTCGTACGTACGTCCATACAACGACTATCGTGGTGCTATGTTGCTTGTGTGTACAGATGTCGTTTTAATTATGAGGATTAACGATAATGTCGTTAAGTTCGTCGGCGCATCGTACGAAAATGATCCAACGTGTGTACGAGGCTTCACCAGATAACCCAGTGTGGTGCGTGGCCAATCTGCTAACGCTCGCCACCTGAATATCTGAAGGTTGATAAGCCCGCGAGGTACTTGAAATTTCTTGTGCTTCCAATGTGATAAGTTTTACGTAGACTCTGTTCCCTTATTGAGTGAACCGTTTAGCTGGGAGAGCGATCGCAGCTTTTAAACTCTGTTCCTAGACTACATTTCCCAGCGCCTTGCAAAACCAGCTGCTTGGTATTTCTGGGTCAGCGTATTGTGTTATGACAGGTTTGGAGCAGGGTCATTACAAATTAGGTTTATAGTGGTTTGGGCGCCAGTAATAAGATCATTGAGTGAGGCTTTAATCCGTGTAATGGAAACACACGTATCAGACACTAATGCAATTTCTTCGCCGCTCAAATGATATTCGGTGCTTTTAGGAGGAAAAAAAACTCTTAAGGGGAAAATGTAACAACTTCAGAGTTACTGGTCATTATTATACAATACTGGTCATTATTCTATGTTACTGGTCATTATTATGCAATACTGGTCATTATTCTACGTTACTGGTCATTATTATACAATACTGGTCATCATTCTACGTTACTGGTCATTATTATACAATACTGGTCATTATTCTATGTTACTGGTCATTATTATGCAATACTGGTTGGTCATTATTCTACGTTACTGGTCATTATTGTACAATACTGGTCATTATTCTACGTTACTGGTCATTATTGTACAATACTGGTCATTATTCTATACTTTACATTTCAGCACCTGTCCCAAATCCATATTAAGTCAACCCTCAGTCCACCAATCAGTGTTAAATCAGCCTCCAGTCCACCAGTTAGTTAGACAGCCCCCACCACAAGCCACACACTATGTCCCAGATGAAGCCACGCCCACTTCACATGCCACCACCCGTCTGCCAATAGGTGTCATTTAAAAGTTGTTTCAGTGTCAAAAACCCTAGGAACCCCCCTGCATGGGAGCACGCTCTATTTGTGCGTGCTGTACTGAATACATGCGACAACGGCAACGTCGAGGGATTGTGGTTTAGTAAGTTCTAATAACTCAGCATGGGAGCATCGGATGAAGGTAGAATAAAATGGAAATGGTGTATGGTGTAGAGGAAAGTTATCTTGGGCTGGAGTTACCCTTAACCTGTTCCATGAAATGGAAAACTGTATTAGCAGACATTCATGCCTTTTACTAGGAGACGTTTATAAGATGAGCAGATTAGGTGGGGTGTTCCCTATATATTCGCTATAGGTGATACGCTGACTCCCTCTATTAACTTCAATTAGTGGGGAATTACATCAAAATGTTCAAATTGGGGAAATGAGTTTCTCCTTTAATCTTCTAATCTCCACTTGATGGTAATTCTGTCCCTTTAAACCCCCAGCCCCACCACACCATCCCCCCCTGGGTGATATCTCACACGTGGGATGGAGTCTGTTGACTTTATAACCCCAAAAATCTACAAAATGCTGATTCACGCTTTTGTTTAGTATTGGATCCAGTGAATCCCCCTGGGGAAATTCTTTGGGTTGTTTGATCTCCGTTTGTCCCTCTGAAGTTGTTACATTTTATCCCCCTTAAGAGTTTTTTTTTCCTCCTAAAAAGCACCGAATATCATTGAGCGAGCGAAGAAAATTGCATTAGTGTCTGATACGTGTGTTTCCATTACACGGATTAAAGCCTCACTCAATGATCTTATTACTGCGCCCAAACACATAAACCTAATTTGTAATGACCCTGCTCCAAACGCTGTCATAACACAATACGCTGACCCAGAAATACCAGCAGCTGGTTTTGCAAGGCTGCTGGGAAATGTAGTCTAGGAACAGAGTTAAAAGCTGCGATCGCTCTCCCAGCTAAACGGTTCACTCAGATAAGGGAACAGAGTCTACGTAAAACTTATCACATTGGAAGCACAAGAAATTTCAAGTACCTCGCGGGCTTATCAACCTTCAGATATTCAGGTGGCGAGCGTTAGCAGATTGGCCACGCACACACACTGGGGTTATCTGGTGAAGCCTCGTACACACGTTGGATCATTTTCGTACGATGCAGCCGACGAACTTTTAACGACATATCGTAATCCTCATAATTAAAACGACATCTGTACACACAGCAACAATAGCACCACGATAGTCGTTAGATATGGACGTACGTACGAAACTAACGTTCGTATCATCGCACAATTTACGAAAAGCAGCGCATGCGCCTTTTATAATTTTACGTAGAACGTAACGATAATCTGCCGGCCATGTTCAAATATACGATAATCGGCAGAACAAATCCGCTGATTGTCGGAAAAAGCCAAAATAGTCGACGGTTTGTTGGTCATTGACGATCGTTGGTGCTATATTTATTTACGACTATCGTGCGATTGCTCGTTCGTCGCGGCTGCACGTGCAACAATATCCACTGTGTGTACGAGGCTTTAGGATAAATGGCACCCTGTGGCGCCTAGCACCCCCTCCAAAACAAACCCCGGGCACACACAATATGCTGCTGAATGCTGCTTGCCTTGGCCTGCTTCAAATAAGTCCACCACCTGCTATATCCTGCGTACATCATTGGGGCTTGTCTGTGGGAGGTGCTGATAATTTGTATCTGCAGGACCGTAACTGGGGGGACTGTGGCACTGATGCACAACTTTGACCTACAGGTCAGCGACGTAAGACTCTTGATGGCAACCCTGATAATGCCGCACAGGTCGCCCATATCAAAGGCCGGCCCTGGTCATTATTGTACAATTCTGGTCATCATTCTACAATACTGGTCATTATTCTACAATACTGGTCATTATCTACGTTACTGTCTTATTGTACATACTGGTCATTATTCTACGTACTGGTCATTATTATTTCGTTACTGGTCATTTATGTACAATACTGGTCATTATCTACGTTACTGGTCATTATTCTACGTTACTGGTCATTATTGTACAATACTGGTCATTATTCTACGTTACTGGTCATTATTGTACAATACTGGTCATTATTCTACGTTACTGGTCATTATTGTACAATACTGGTCATTATTCTATGTTACTGGTCATTATTCTAGTTAGGTATTATTGTACAATACTGGTCATTATTCTACGTTACTGGTCATTATTGTACAATACTGGTCATATTATAGTAATGTATTATTCTACATTACTGGTCATTATCTATGTTACTGGTCATATTCTACAATATTGGTCATCATTCTACAATATTGGTCATTATTCTACATACTGGTCTTTTGACAATACTGGTCATTATTCTATGTTACTGTCATTATACAATACTGGTCATTATTCTATGTACTGGTCATTATTCTACAATATTGGTCATCATTCTACAATATTGGTCATTATTCTATAATACTGGTCATTATTCTATGTTACTGGTCATTATTCTATGTTACTGGTCATTATTCTACAATACTGTTATATTCTATGTACTGGTCATTATTCTATCTACTGGTCATTATTCTATGTTACTGGTCATTTTCTACTCTACTGGTCATTATTGTACAATTCTGGTCATTCTACAATGGTCATTATTCTACTCTACTAATCATTATTCTATGTGCTGGTCATTATTGTACAATACTGGTCATTATTCTACTCTACTTGTCATTATTCTATGTTACTGGTCATTATTCTACTCTACTGGTCATTATTGTACAATTCTGGTCATTCGACCAATGTATGGTCATTATTCTACTCTACTAATCATTATTCTATGTTGCTGGTCATTATTGTACAATACTGGTCATTATTTTACATTACTGGTCATTATTGTACAATACTGGTCATTATTATACCTTACTGGTCATTATTATACAATTCTGGTCATTATTCTACAATACTGGTCATTATTCTACATTACTGGTCATTATTCTATGTTACTGGTCATTATTATGCAATACTGGTCTGAGTGTACCCCAACACACCCTATCAGAAACCCTGGTCTATAGCACCCAGTGTACCCCAATATACCCTATCAGAAACCCTGGTCTATAGCACCCAGTGTACCCCAAAATACCCTATCAGACCAGTAAACAGAATAATGACAAGTATCTGCCTAATAATGACCAGTACAGAATAATGACCAGTATTGTATAATATACGGACCAGTAACGTAGATTGAGACCAGTTATTGATAATAATGACCAGTAACGTAGAATAAGACCAGTATTGCCTATAATGACCAGTAACAGTAGAATAATGACCAGTATTGTATAATAATGACCAGTAACGATAGAATGATGACCGTATTGTATAATAATGACCAGTATTGCATAATAATGAACCAGTAACATAAGGAATAATGACCAGTATTGTATAATAATGACCAGTAAGTAGAATAATGACCAGTATTGTAGAATAATGACCAGAATTGTATAATAATGACCAGGTAACGTAGAATAATGACCAGTAAGATTTGCTAATAAGATCGTAACATAGAATAATGACCAGTATGTAGAATAATGACCGTATTGTAGAATATGACCAGAATTGTATAATAATGACCAGTAAGGTATAATAGATGACCAGTATGTACAATAAATGACCAGTAATGAAAAATAATGACCAGTATTGTACAATAATGACCAGCAACAGAATAATGATTAGTAGAGTAGAATAAGACACATTGTGAAAGACCGAATTGTACAATAATGACCAGTAGAGTAGAATAATGACCAGTAACATAGAATAATGACCAAGTAGAGTAGAATAATGCCAGTATTGTACAATAATGAACAGCAAATAGAATAATGATTAGTAGAGTAGAATAATGACCATTGTAGAATGACCAGAATTGTACAATAATGACCAGTAGAGTAGAATATATGACCAGTAAACAGAATAATGACCAGTAGAGTAGAATAATGAACAGACATAGAATAATGACCAGTATTGTGAATAATGACAGTAACATAGAATAAGGACCAGTAACATAGAATAATGACCAGTATTATAGAATAATGACCAATTTGAGAATGATGACCAATTGTAGAATATGACCAGTAACATTAGAATAATGACCAGTATGGTAGAATAATGACCAGTAACATAGAATAATGACCAGTATTGTACATAGACCAGTAATGTAGAAAATGACCAATATTGTAGAATGATGACCAATATTGTAGAATAATGACCAGTAACAAGAATAAGACCAGTATTGTAGAATAATGACCCGTAACATAGAATAATGACCAGTATTGTACAATAATGACCAGTAACGTAGAATAATGACAGTATTGTACATAATGACCAGTAACGTAGAATAATGACCAGTAACGTAGAATAATGACCAGTATTGTACAATAATGACCAGTAACGTAGAATATGACCAGTATTGTACAATAATGACCAGTAACGTTAGATAATGACCAGTATTGTACAAAATGACCAGTAACGTAGAATAAGCTAGTAACGTAGATATGACCAGTATTGACAATAATGACAGTACAAAGTAGAATAATGACCGATACGTAGAATAATGACCAGTATTGTACAATAATGACCAGTAACGTAGAATAATGACCAGTTATTGTAGAATATGACCAGTATTGTAGAATGATGACCAGAATTGTACAATAATGACCAGGGCCGGCCTTTGATATGGGCGACCTGTGCGGCATTATCAGGGTGTGCCATCAAGATCTTACGTCGCTGACCTGTAGGTCAAGTTGTGCATACAGTGCACAGTCCCCCCAGTTACGGTCCTGCAGATCAAAGTATCAGCACACTCCCCACAGACAAAGCCCCAATGATGTACGCGCAGGATATAGCAGGTGGTGGACTTAATTTGAAGCAGGCCAAGGCAAGCAGCAATCAGCAGCAATTGTGTGCCCGGGGTGTTGTTTTGGAGGGGGTGCTGCTAGGCGCCACAGGGTGCCATTTATCCTAAAGCCTCGTACACACAGTGGATAATTGTGCACGTGCAGCCGGAACGAAGAGCAATCGCACGATTCGGTAAATAAAATATAGCACCAACGATCGTCAATGACCAACAAACCGTCGGGACTATTGTTGCTTTTCCGACAATCAGCGGATTTGTTCTGCCGATTATCGTATATTTGAACATGGCCGGCAGAACGTTACGTCTACGTAAAATATATAAAAGGCGCATGCGCTGCTTTTCGTAATTGTGCGATGATACGACGGTACGTTTCGTAACGTACGTCCATACAACGACTATCGTGGTGCTATGTTGTTGCTGTGTGTACAGATGTCGTTTTAATTATGAGGATTAACGATAATGTCGTTAAGTTCGTCGTTGCGCATCGTACGAAAATGATCCAACGTGTGTACGAGGCTTCACCAGATAACCCAGTGTTTGTGTGCGTGGGCCAATCTGCTAACGCTCGCACCTGAATATCTGAAGGTTGTAAGCCGCGAGGGTTTGACTTGAATTTTTTGTGATTCCAAATGTGATAAGTTTTTACGTAGACTCTGTTCCCTTATATGAGGTGAACCGTTTAGCTGGGAGAGCGATCGCAGCTTTTAACTCTGGTCCTAGACTACATTCCCAGCAGCCTTGCAAAACCAGTGCTTGGTATTTGGGTCACGTATTGTGTTATGACAGGTTTGGAGCAGGGTCATTACAATTAGGTTTATAGTTGGTTTGGGCGCCAGTAATAAGATCATTGAGTGAGGCTTTAATCCGTGTAATGGAAACACCGTATCAGACACTAATGCAATTTCTTCGCCGCTAAATGATATTCGGTGCTTTTAGGAGGAAAAAAAACTCTTAAGGGGAAAATGTAACAACTGTCAGAGTCATTATTATACAATACTGGTCATCATTCTACGTTACTGGTCATTATACAATACTGGTCATTATTCTATGTTACTGGTCATTATTATACAATACTGGTCATTATTCTACGTTACTGGTCATTATTATGCAATACTGGTCATTATTCTACGTTACTGGTCATCATTATACAATACTGGTCATCATTCTACGTTACTGGTCATTATTGTACAATACTGGTCATCATTCTACATTACTGGTCATTATTGTACTCTACTGGTCATTATTCTACGTTACTGGTCATTATTGTACAATACAGGGCCCAATGACTCCTAGTTACACCAATGATAATATCTATTACCTTGTGCTGTGCTGGTTATAAAACACTATTCAACTGCTATATACTATTAACCCTCACTCCCCTGGGATATAGTTTTTAAGGAAATCACCACATTTCATATCCTGTCTTTAAAAACAAGACAATGAGAAGCACAGTAATAGAAAATGGGATTAAAATAATGACTTGACAGAGCACCACACAGTATGCTTTAAACCCTGACCATAAACTACAATGGAGTAAACTGTAATTAACTACAATTAAAAGCAGACAGCAACATGTTGGTAAAATATAGAAATATTTTGAATTGAACACCAGAGGGCACTAGAGACAGTAGATCACAGCCAAGCTTAGTTGAACGAGGTACCCGAAAGTGTGGGGATTAGATGATTTTCACATGAAAAATACCCCAAGTGCTCTAGGAAGATATTTACTTTGCAATATTAATGAGACATCCCATATAATATTATATAGTTATTAATATACGTTAAACCCATTAGCAATATAGAAACTACACATTTCTTCAGAAATTCTGAATTATGCCCTGATTGGTGGCTTTCTGATGCTGATAGAATCCTGAACAAAAGATTCTGATTGGTTTCCATGATAAAGCTAAATCTTACCTTTTAGTTCTATATTAACCTTTAGTTGTGTGCAGCTTATGATGATACTGTGAATGGAATCATGGGCATTAGAGATGGACTAGAACTCATCGAGTTTGAGCCGAACTATTCTAGTTCGAACAGACTCGGACTTCTCAAACTATCCCGGACCTGGATTTTCGATATTTTCCGGACTTTCGATAATTATTGAATGTTTGAACGTTCGAGGCATGCGAATCTGCGAGTAAAATGTCTATTATACCAATACGCTAGTAAATATCGAATATCGAATCCGCGAGTAAAATGTCTATTATACCAATACGCGAGTAAATATCCGCGAGTCGTTCATGGGATAATTATCGCATGTTTGAATGCGAGAGGTTGAAAGTAGCACGCGTGAGAGTAAACTAACATGTTCCCCAGACCATTTCCCAGGTCCCACAGCCATTTACATTAAGTTACCATTGATATTTTAATTGTATTTCATTAGAACATTTCAAACTATTTGACTCCCATTGACTTTAATGGGTCCGTGTTCGAACTTTCCATATTGTTCGAAAGTTCGGCCATCTCTAATGGGCGTAACTACAGGGGAGCGGGGGGAGAAACCACTGGGGACCCCATCTTCTTATTTTTCCTATGACAGATACAGCTTCCTCCTCCCAGAAAACCACTGGGATAGGGGCCCCATCATAGTTTTGCAGGGGGGCCCAGTAATTCCTAGTTACGCCACTGTACGTAGCGCATACGGAGTTTGATTAATCCAGGCTAAATGCATTATTTAATAGTAATACTTAGTAGTAGAGCATAATAAAAAATAATATCATATCTTATTCTTGACTTGTTAACCCAGAAATGGCTGATTGAAATAATGAATTCTTTCTCTTCCTGCTTTCTCTCCACGCATTGTAGTGCACCTTGGTTTAACTGTCATGGCGTAAATATCCCTCCCAATGTACCACTGCCCTTTTCTTCCCTTTTTCTTAATTGGAGAAGTGTTTAAGGAGCCATGTTACCTTCTGTGAAACATTCCTCCGGCTCTAGCAACTCCTCTGCTGATTCTGGAAGTTCATCAGTCAGTTCCCGGGGTTTTCTCAAATCTACGGTGCTGCATTCAGATACACTGTCCTCCGCTTTCTGCAATGAAATATATAAATATTATTGTTCTCTGTCATGTGTCTTATTCCTTCCAACACCCTCCATACAGATTATATATATAGATAGCACCCAGTGTACCTTCCAACACACCCTATCAGGAAACCCTGGTCTATAGCAATGAGTGTACCCCAAACACCCTATCAGAAACCCTGGTCTATAGCACCAAGGTTACCCCCATATACCCTATCAGAAACCCTGGTCTATAGCACTGAGTGTACCCCAACACACCCTATCAGAAACCCTGGTCTAGCACTCAGTGTAAACCAACACACCCTATCAGAAACCCGGTCTATAGCACCCAGTGTACCCCAACACACCCTATCAGAAACCCTGGTATATAGCACCAGTGTACCCACACACCCTATCAGAAACCCTGGTCTATAGCATGAGTGTACCCCAACAAACCTATCAGAAACCCTGGTCTATAGCACCAGTGTACCCCAATTACCCCTATCAGAAACCCTGGTCTATAGCACCCAGTGTACCCCAAAAACCCTATCATAAACCCTGGTTATAGCACCAGTGTACCCCAAATACCCTATCAAAACTCTGGTTATAGCACCCAGTGTACCCCAACATACCCTATCATAAACCCTGGTCTATAGCACCCAGTGTACCCCAAAATACCCTATCAGAAACCCTGGTCTACAGCACCCAGTGTACCTCAATACACCCTATCATAAACCCTGGTCTATAGCACCCAGTGTACCCCAACACATCCAATCAGAAACCCTGGTCTATAGCACCCAGTGTACCCCAAAATACCCTATCATAAACCCTGGTCTATAGCACCCAGTGTACCCCAAAATACCCTATCATAAACCCTGGTCTATAGCACCCAGTGTACCCCAACATACCCTATCATAAACTCTGGTCTATAGCACCCAGTGTACCCCAACATACCCTATCATAAACCCTAGTCTATAGCACCCAGTGTACCCCAAAATACCCTATCAGAAACCCTGGTCTACAGCACCCAGTGTACCTCAATACACCCTATCATAAACCCTGGTCTATAGCACCAGTGTACCCCAAACACTCCAATCAGAAACCCTGGTTATAGCACCCAGTGTACCCCAAAATACCCTATCATAAACTGGTCTACAGCACTCAGTGTACCCCAAAATACCTATCATAACTCTGGTTCTATAGCACCCAGTGTACCGGACTAAAACATTACAATTTCAATATGGACACCACAATGTAAATCCTGTAAATAACGTAAATAAATAAGCACTTGGTTAAAATAACAGCTCTCAGCTGCAGGACGAAAGTTAAATAAATATTATTTTAGTCAATAAGTATTGCAACATGTCTCCATCCAATGAACATTTAAATATACAATAGACATTGGTTGTTTCCTTCTCGGTAGAGTCTTTCTTTTTCCTCTTTGAACACAAATTAGATCATCGTGTAAAATGCTTTTCTATAAAACACAACACAAATCCAAATCAATAAAATGTGTCAATGTGGAAACCATTTTATTTTATTCTAATCTGTCGCTTCACGCTATTAAAACCTTTACAGTCTCGTTTACGCTGCAAACTCCATCCAGCTGTTCAGAACAGATACACACTTAAAGGGCAACTATACTGGAAAAAATGACTTGCTTAATCTTCCAATCTCACGCTGGATCGGCCATTCATCTAATTCGGACGAACAAAGGGTCAGACTTTGTTAACAGAAAAATGGATGTGTGCACCCAGCCTTAAGCTAGCCATGATTTCAGCTTGAAAAGTACGGAAGATATGTTCTGGAAGGGGGGGGGGTCGACAAATTTCTACCTCGTCCGATACGTTTTTTTTCCCAAAAATTTTACATTTTCCGATGGGCATGCCATTCGCGTCCATTTCCGTTTTGCGTTCAAGCATTTTTTTGTGGCATGTTTCTCTCTGAAAATAGCAAAAACGCATACACACACAAAAACACGCACGAACGCACACAAATCCCAAACGCAATCACGTACGATACCGCTCATGACTGCATGCGCGATTTGGTGCGTTGTAGTGTGGTCCCAGCCTAGAAACACGAAGGATTAATTTGATATTTCGATCAAATTTGGAATTAGGCTTTCATTCCCCTTTAAAAACTTACCACAAAACATTATCATATATTTTTTAACAATTTTTTTTCAAAACTAACATAAGTCTATTTAGCACTGCAGTATTCACCATCCATTTTTAATGTTTTGTTAATGTCAAAAATCTTTGTTAGGTCTCATTCCTACTACAAACTACAGATGCGCCTCTGGCTCTGCACCCAGCATTGTAAAGCTTTAAAATCCAAAATATGTTGTAGCATTCACTAAAGAGCTGCCATGGAAGGTCTTTTATATTCTCGTACTGAGAAAAGGTAACATCAATCTAAAGCCTTATATATACAGAGTTTATTGAGTAATACCGGTGGCCTCTTTTGTATTTTTCCTTTAGAGATAACAGGGCTTCCTGTTTCATTACAAGCCTATGATATTCTACACAATGTATTTATAGATGACAAAGGAAGTTGGGATACAAATGGCCTTGCACTGTTACTTTATTAGAAGGCGGAATGTACCATCCTTTCAAGGTTTGGCGGGGGAGTTAACGATAACAGCGGATGCGTCTGACACTGCAGTTTATTTACATATACAGACGGTACACAATTTTACAGGCAGCACATTATTACTTATATACAATATATACCAATATAATAATGTTCTTTATATTTAACTTTCTTTTTATTCTATTTCTATAATTAGCTTTATGAAATAACTAAATATGTTACTACAGTAAACAGAGCAGTTACCTTTTTAAATTTTACTCAAATCTCCACTTTCCTGTAGCACAAGTAGATAAAGTTATGGATAGATCCTGTAGCTATTTCCTTAAGTACAGTACACTGAGCATGTCTGAGTCAGTGGCTTAGAGAGGAGGCGGGGTTAGAAATGGCTGCAAGGTTTGGCTTTAGAAAATCTTTTAAAGCAGGTGTTTTTTTAACTATCGTTTTTCTAAAATATAAAAACCGACTATTAAAAAAAAGTAAAAGCTTTTTACATCAGTTCCTTCTTCTCATATCCGGTCCGCTTGAGGATCCGCAAATTTTCGAAAAAATTCGAAAATCGCGGAGCGGACCCATTAAAACACATTAAAAAGAAAAAATCCTCGAAAATACGTGAAATCCTTGTAATTTTGAAAATTTTTGAAAATATGCATTTTCCCGCATTTTCGTAAATACGTGAAATCTCGAATTTCGAAATTCTGTTTTTCTTGCATTTTCGAAAATACGAGAAAACCTCTAAAACGCGGTTCAGAAAGTTCAGAAGGCGGAAAACCGGAAAATCCGATATCCGCCATTCGCGAACGAGCTAAATCCTCCGCGGATTCGGGTTCGGATCCCTGAACTGGGCCATCACTACGTCTCAATAACAGAGTGATGGGTCTTTGGTAATAGAATTGTTTTTTTGAGCACAGCGAAATAGTTAAAATGACAGAAATCACTTTTCTAACAAAAATAAATTCTAGAATGCTGCTTTTGTCTATGGTAATTTCCGAGACCATAAACTCCCTTTAAAATAGAATTCTTAATGTTTATTACCGGAAGTACAAGATGTACAGTGCCACCTGGTACATTGTATGTGGCTAAGCAGTTCAGCAGGTTCGGAGAGGTTAAAACCTTCATCAGGACATAGTAGGAAATAGTAGACCCATTGCAAGCTTGTCTGTTCGCACCCAAATACAGCACAAGGCAATTCAACATTGACCAGACCTGGGTTTATTCTCGATGGATTATGTCAGCGATTATTACGAAAAGGCCATTCTGTCATTCAGGTACAAATCCTGCACTGTCATGTTTTATTTCTTTCCACTCCCCACGTATTGTCGAGGAAAGAAAGAGATGAAATATGGAGATAGTTCCAACAGGAACAGCCACGCTGACAGGGAGGGATATTGTGAAAATGACAATATTTATTACAAAGGGTAGAAAGAAGGAGAGAATTCTATTTAAGCTGTTAACATTTTATTAAATTGATCCAATCCGATTACAGCATTTTATTAGCGAAAAAAGTGTCCAGAGCCAATTAGCTACCTACATCCCTCGGGGTTTATAAAGAGGTTCTATTAAAGAAAAATGGAGGGATTTCTAAAGGACACACTATAGATGGCCCTGCGTGGATTCTAGAATTGGTAGGTTGTTTTATAAGCTTTATTAGTATAGCAGTATTCCACTGGGTGACCGCCCCGTGTCCTCTATGTAACCAACGTCAAAAATGAGAAACCGATAGTTACGCACTAGGAAGGACGTGGGCTGCAGAAATCTGGAAATGACAGAAATCACTTCGGCTAAGGCTACACAATGACTGGAACACTATGAATTCGGAAAAAGCTTGTGCACAAGTTTGTGTGGGTTTTTTTTGTTGTTGTTGTTGCACAATTGGAGCACATACGATTCGCAAAAAAAATAATCATATGCGCTCCGATAATGGGTCGCAGAGCTACACATGCAGTGTGGCGCCACCCAATTGAAATGCCCTTTGCGCCTTTTTAGGCGCGTAAAAACATGCTTGTCTGGTCTGCCTTAGGGCACGGCCACAACGGAATGCGATTTCATTTGCGATTTCGTTGCATTTGCACATCGTTTTTTTGTACACCCTATCAGAAACCCTGGTCTATAGCACCCAGTGTACCCCAACACACCCTATCAGAAACCCTGGTCATAGCACGGAGTGTACCCCAAACACCCTATCAGAAACCCTGGTCTATAGCACCAAGTGTACCCCCAATATACCCTATCGAAACCCTGGTCTATGCACTGAGTGTACCCCACACACCCTATCAAAACCCTGGTCTATAGCACTCAGTGTAACCCCAACACACCCTATCAGAAACCCGGTCTATAGCACCCAGTGTACCCCAACACACCCTATCAGAAACCCTGGTATATAGCACCCAGTGTACCCCAAAACACCCTATCAGAAACCCTGGTCTATAGCACTGAGTGTACCCAACACACACCTATCAGAAACCCTGGTCTATAGCACCCAGTGTACCCCAATATCCCTATCAGAACCCTGGTCTATAGCACCCAGTGTACCCCAAATACCCTATCATAAACCCTGGTCTATAGCACCCATGTACCCCAACATACCCTATCATAAACTCTGGTCTATAGCACCCAGTGTACCCAACATACCCTATCATAACCCTGGTCTATAGCACCCAGTGTACCCCAAAATACCCTATCAGAAACCCTGGTCTACACACCCAGTGTACCTCAATACACCCTATCATAACCCTGGTCTATAGCACCCAGTGTACCCCAACACTCCAATCAGAAACCCTGGTCTATAGCACCCAGTGTACCCCAAAATACCCTATCAAAACCCTGTCTATAGCACCCAGTGTACCCCAAAATACCCTATCTAAACCCTGGTCTATAGCACCCAGTGTACCCCACATACCCTATCATAAACTCTGGTCTATAGCACCCATGTACCCCAACATACCCTATCATAAACCCTAGTCTATAGCACCCAGTGTACCCCAAAATACCCTATCAGAAACCCTGGTCTACAGCACCCAGTGTACCTCAATACACCCTATCATAAACCCGGTCTATAGCACCCAGTGTACCCCAACACATCCAATCAGAAACCCTGGTCTATAGCACCCATTTACCCCAAAATACCCTATCATAAACCCTGGTCTACAGCACTCAGTGTACCCCAAATACCCTATCATAAACCCTGGTCTATAGCACCCAGTGTACCCTGGACTAAACATTACAATTTCAATATGGACACCACAATGTAAATCCTGTAAATAACGTAATAATAAGCACTTGGTTAAAATAACAGCTCTCAGCTGCAGGACAGAAAGTTAAATAAATATTATTTTAGTCAATAAGTATTGCAACATTGTCTCCATCCATGAACATTTAAATATACAATAGACATTGGTTGTTCCTTCTCGTTAGAGTCTTTCTTTTTCCTCTTTGAACACAAATTAGATCATCGTGTAAAATGCTTTTCTATTAAACACAACACAAATCCAAATCAATAAAATGTGTCAATTGGAAACCATTTTTTTTATTTCTAATCTGTCGCTTCACGCTATTAAAACCTTTACAGTCTCGTTTACGCTGCAAACTCCATCCAGCTGTTCAGAACAGATACAACTTAAAGGGCAACTATACTGGAAAAAATGACTTTGCTTAATCTTCCAATCTCACGCTGGATCGGCCATTCATCTAATTCGGACGAACAAAGGGTCAGACTTTGTTAACAGAAAAATGGATAGTGTGCACCCAGCCTTAAGCTAGCCATAGATTTCAGCTTGAAAAGTACGGAAGATATGTTCTGGAAGGGGGGGGGTCGACAAATTTCTACCTCTCCGTCACCACGTTTTTTTTCCCAAAAATTTTACATTTTCCGATGGGCATGCCATTGCGCGTCCATTTCCGTTTTGCGTTCAAGCTTTTTTTTGTGCATGTTTCTCTCTGAAAATAGCAAAAACGCTACACAAAACAACACGCACGAACGCACACAAATCCCAAACGCATCACGTACGATACCGCTCATGACTGCATCGCGATTTGGTGCGTTGTAGTGGGGTCCCAGCCTTAGAAACACAGAAGGATTAATTTGATATTTCGATCAAATTTGCCGAATTAGGCTTTCATTCCCCTTTAAAAACTTTTACCACAAACATTATCATATATTTTTTAACAATTTTTTTTCAAAACTAACATAATTCTATTTAGCACTGCAGTATTCACCATCCATTCTTTAATGTTTTGTTATTGTCAAAAATCTTTGTTAGGTCTCATCCTACTACAAACTACAGATGGCGCTCTGGCTCTGCACCCAGCCTATGTAAAGCTTTAAAATCCCAAAATATGTTGTAGCATTCACTAAAGAGCTGCCATGGAAGTGTCTTTTATATTCTCGTTGAGAAAAGTAACATCAATCTAAAGCCTTATATATACAGAGTTTATTGAGTAATACCGGTGGCCTCTTTGTATTTTTCCTTTAGAGATAACAGGGCTTTCCTGTTTCATTACAAGCCTATGATATTTCTACACAATGTATTTATAGTGACAGGAAGTTGGGATAAATGGCCTTGCACTGTTACTTATTATTAGAAGGCGGAATGTACCATCCTTTCAAGGTTTGGCGGGGGAGTTAACGATAACAGCGGATGCGTCTGACCTGACCTGCATTTTATTTACATATACAGACGGTACACAACATTTTACAGGCAGCACATTATTACTTATACTACAATATATACCAATATAATAATGTTCTTTATATTTAACTTTCTTTTTATTCTATTTCTATTAATTAGCTTTAAAATAATAACTAAATATGTTACTACAGTAACAGAGCAGTTACCTTTTTAAATTTTACTCATAATCTCCACTTTCCTGTAGCACAATAGAATAAGTTATTGGATAGATCCTTGTAGCTATTTCCTTAAGTACAGTACACTGAGCATGTCTGAGTCAGTGGCTTAGAGAGGAGGCGGGGTTAGAAATGGCTGCAAGTTTGGCTTTAGAAAATCTTTTAAACTGCAGTGTTTTTTTTAACTATCGTTTTCTAAAAATAAAAACAGACTTATTAAATAAAAAGTAAAAGCTTTTTACATCAGTTCCTTCTTCTCAATATCCGGTCCGCTTGAGGATCCGCAAATTTTCGAAAAAATTCGAAAATCCGCGCGCGACCCATTAAAACCCATTAAAAAGAAAAAATCCTCGAAAATACGGGAAATCCTTGTAATTTTGAAAATTTTTGAAAATATGCATTTTCCCGCATTTTCGTAAATACGTGAAATCCTCGTATTTTCGAAATTCTGTTTTTTCTTGCATTTTCGAAAATACGAGAAAACCTCTAAAACGCGGTTCAGAAAAGTTCAGAAGGCGGAAAACCGAAAATTCCGCGATATCCGCCATTCGCGAACGAGCTAAATCCTCCGCGATTCGGGTTCGGATCCCTGAACTGGCCATCACTACGTCTCAATAACAGAGTGATGGGTCTTTGGTAATAGAATTGTTTTTTTGAGCACACGCGAAATAGTTAAAATGACAGAAATCACTTTTCTAACTAAAAATAAATTCTAGAAGCTGCTTTTGTCTATGGTAATTTCCGAGACCATAAACTCCCTTTAAATAGAATTCTTAATGTTTATTACCCCGGAAGTACAAGATGTACAGTGCCACCTGGTACATTGTATGTGGCTAAGCAGTTCAGCAGGTTCGAGAGGTTAAACCTTCATCAGACATAGTAGAAATAGTAGACCCATTGCAAGCTTGTCTGTTCGCACCCAATACAGCACAAGGCAATTCAACATTGACCAGACCTGGGTTTATTCTCGATAGGGATTATGTCAGCGATTATTACGGAAAAGGCCATTTCTGTCCATTCAGGTACAAATCCTGCACTGTCATGTTTTATTTCTTTCCACTCCCACCCGTATTGTCGAGGAAAGAAAGAGATGAAAATGGAGATAGTTCCAACAGGAACACGCCGCTGCGGGAGGGTTTGTGTGCATTTTTTCGGGTGGAAGGGGGTTTCTTTTAAGCTGTTTTTTTTAATTGTCCATCTGTTGCTTTTTTGCGATGTGTCCAGGCCTTGCTTACACTACATCCTCGGGGTTTATAAAGAGGTTCTATTAAAGAAAACATGGAGGGATTTCTAAAGGACACACTATAGATGGCCCTGCGTGGATTCTAGAATTGGTAGGTTGTTTTATAGCTTTATTAGTATGCATTATTCCACTGGGTGACCGCCCGTGTCCTCTATGTAACCAACGTCAAAAATGAGAAACCGATAGTTACGCCTAGGAAGGACGTGGGCTGCAGAAATCTGGAAATGACAGAAATCACTTCGGCTAAGGCTACACAATGACTGGACACACTATGAATTCGGAAAAAGCTTGTGCACAAGTTTGTGTGGGTTTTTTTTGTTGTTGTTGTTGCACAATTGGAGCACATACGATTCGCAAAAAAAAGAATCATATGCGCTCCGATAATGGGTCGCAGAGCTTACAAACACACCCTATCAGAAACCCTGGTCTATAGCACTGAGTGTACCCCAACACACCCTATCAGAAACCCTGGTCTATAGCACTCAGTGTAACCAACACACCCTATCAGAAACCCTGGTCTATAGCACCCAGTGTACCCCAACACACCCTATCAGAAACCCTGGTTATATAGCACCCAGTGTACCCCAAACACCCTATCAGAAACCCTGGTCTATAGCACTGAGTGTACCAACCCCCACACACCCTATCAGAAACCCTGGTCTATAGCACCCGTGTACCCCAATATACCCTATCAGAAACCCGGTCTATAGCACCCAGTGTACCCCAAAATACCCTATCATACACCGGTCTTACACCATGTACCCACATACCCTATCATAACCTCTGGCTATAGCACCCAGTGTACCCCAACATACCCTATCATAAAACCCTGGTCTATAGCACCCAGTGTACCCCAAAATACCCTATCAGAAACCCTGGTCTACAGCACCCAGTGTACCTCAATCACCCTATCATAAACCCTGTCTACACCCGTGTACCCCAACACATCCAATCAGAAACCCTGGTCTATAGCACCCAGTGTACCCCAAATACCCTATCATAAACCCGGTCTATAGCACCCAGTGTACCCCAAAATACCCTATCATAAACCCTGGCTCTAGCACCCAGTGTACCCCAACATACCCTATCATAAACTCTGGTCTATAGCACCCAGTGTACCCCAACATACCCTATCTAAACCCTAGTCTATAGCACCCAGTGTACCCCAAAATCCCCTATCAGAAACCCTGGTCTACAGCACCCAGTGTACCTCAATACACCCATCATAAACCTGGTCTATAGCACCCAGTGTACCCCACCACATCCAATCAGAACCCTGGTCTATAGCACCCGTGTACCCCAAATACCCTATCATAAACCCTGGTCTACACACTCAGTGTACCCCAAAATACCCTATCATAAACTCTGGTCTATAGCACCCGTGTACCCTGGACTAAAACATTACAATTCAATATGGACACCACAATGTAAATCCTTGTAAATAACGTAAATAAAAAGCACTTGGTTAAAATAACACTCTCAGCTGCAGGACAGAAAGTTAAATAAATATTATTTTAGTCAATAAAGTATTGCAACATTGTCTCCATCCAATGAACATTAAATATACAAATAGACATTGGTTGTTTCCTTCTCGGTAGAGTCTTTCTTTTTCCTCTTTGAACCACAAATTAAATCATCGTGTAAAATCTTTTCTATTAAACACAACACAAATCCAAATCAATAAAATGTGTCAATGTGGAAACCATTTTATTTTATTCTAATCTGTCGCTTCACGCTTTAAAACCTTTACAGTCTCGTTTACGCTGCAACTCCATCCAGCTGTTCAGAACAGATACACTTAAAGGGCAACTTATGGAAAAAATGACTTTGCTATTCTTCCAATCTCACGCTGGATCGGCCATTCATCTAATTCGGACGAACAAAGGGTCAGACTTTGTTAACAGAAAATGGATAGTGTGCACCCAGCCTTAAGCTAGCCATAAATTTCAGCTTGAAAAGTACGGAATATGTTCTGGGGGGGGGTCGACAAATTTCTACCTCGTCCGATCACGTTTTTTTTTCCCAAAAATTTTACATTTTCCGATGGGCATGCCATTGCGCGTCCATTTCCGTTTTGCGTTCAAAGCTTTTTTTTTGTGCATGTTTCTCTCTGAAAATAGCAAAAACGCATACACAAACAACACGCGACGAACGCACACAAATCCCAAACGCAATCACGTACGATACCGCTCATGACTGCTGCGCGATTTGGTGCGTTGTAGTGTGGTCCCACCTTAGAAACACAGAAGGAATTTGATATTTCGATCAAATTTGCCGAATTAGGCTTTCTTCCCCTTAAAAACTTTTACCACAAAACATTATCATATATTTTTAAACAATTTTTTTTCAAAACTAACATAAGTCTATTTAGCACTGCAGTATTCACCATCCATTCTTTAATGTTTTGTTAATGTCAAAAATCTTTGTTAGGTCTCTTCCTACTACAAACTACAGATGGCGCTCTGGCTCTGCACCCAGCCTATGTAAAGCTTTAAAATCCCAAAATATGTTGTAGCATTCACTAAAGAGCTGCCATGGAAGTGTCTTTTATATTCTCGTACTGAGAAAAGGTAACATCAATCTAAAGCCTTATATATACAGAGTTTATTGAGTAATACCGGTGGCCTCTTTGTATTTTTCCTTTAGAGTAACAGGGCTTTTTTTCATTACAAGCCTATGATATTTCTACACAATGTATTTATAGATGACAAAGGAAGTTGGGATACAAATGGCCTTGCACTGTTACTTTTATTAGAAGGCGGAATGTACCATCCTTTCAAGGTTTGGCGGGGAGTTAACGATAACAGCGGATGCGTCTGACACTGCAGTTTATTTACATATACAGACGGTACACAATTTTACAGAGCACATTATTACTTATACTACAATTATACCATATAATAATGTTCTTTATATTTAACTTTCTTTTATCTATTTCTATTAATTAGCTTTATGAAATAACTAATATGTTACTACAGTAACAGAGCAGTTACCTTTTTAAATTTTACTCATAATCTCCACTTTCCTGTAGCACAAGTAGATAAAGTTATTGGATAGATCCTGTAGCTATTTCCTTAAGTACAGTACACTGAGCATGTCTGAGTCAGTGGCTTAGAGAGGAGGCGGGTTAGAAATGGCTGCAAGGTTTGGCTTTAGAAAATCTTTTAACTGCAGTGTTTTTTTAACTATCGTTTTCTAAATATAAAAACAGACTTATTAATAAAAAGTAAAAGCTTTTTACATCAGTTCCTTCTTCTCAATATCCGGTCCGCTTGAGGATCCGCAAATTTTCGAAAAATTCGAAAATCCGCGAGCGACCAAAAACACATTAAAAAGAAAAAATCCTCGAAAATACGTGAAATCCTTGTAATTTGAAAATTTTTGAAAATATGCATTTTCCCGCATTTTCGTAAATACGTGAAATCCTCGTAATTTTCGAAATTCTGTTTTTTCTTGCATTTTCGAAAATACGAGAAAACCTCTAAAACGCGTTCAGAAAGTTCAGAAGGCGGAAAACCGGAAAATTCCGCGATATCCGCCATTCGCGAACGAGCTAAATCCTCCGCGGATTCGGGTTCGGATCCCTGACACTGGCCATCCCTACGTCTCAATAACAGAGTGATGGGTCTTTGGTAATAGAATTGTTTTTTTGAGCACAGCGAAATAGTTAAAATGACAGAAATCACTTTCTAAACTAAAAATAAATTCTAGAATGCGGCTTTTGTCTATGGTAATTTCCGAGACCATAAACTCCCTTTAAATAGAATTCTTAATGTTTATTACCCCGGAAGTACAAGATGTACAGTGCCACCTGGTACATTGTATGTGCTAAGCAGTTCAGCAGGTTCGGAGAGGTTAAACCTTCATCAGGACATATTAGAAATAGTAGACCCATTGCAAGCTTGTCTGTTCGCACCCAAATACAGCACAAGGCAATTCAACATTGACCAGACCTGGGTTTATTCTCGATAGGGATTATGTCAGCGATTATTACGGAAAAGGCCATTTCTGTCATTCAGGTACAAATCCTGCACTGTCATGTTTTATTTCTTTCCACTCCCCACGTATTGTCGAGGAAAGAAAGAGATGAAATATGGAGATAGTTCCACAGGAACAGCCACGCTGACAGGGAGGGATATTGGTAAAATGACAATATTTATTACAAAGGGTAGAAAGAAAGGAGAGAATTCTATTTAAGCTGTTAACTTTTATTAAATTGATCCAATCCGATTCCAGCATTTTATTAGCGAAAATAATGTCCAGAGCCATTAGCTCCCTACATCCCTCGGGTTTATAAAGAGGTTCTATTAAAGAAAACATGGAGGGATTTCTAAAGGACACACTATAGATGGCCCTGCGTGGATTCTAGAATTGGTAGGTTGTTTTATAAGCTTTATTAGTATAGCATTATTCCACTGGGTGACCGCCCCGGTCCTCTATGTAACCAACGTCAAAAATGAGAAACCGTAGTTACGCACTAGGAAGGACGTGGCTGCAGAAATCTGGAAATGACAGAAATCACTTCGGCTAAGGCTACACAATGACTGGACACACTATGAATTCGGAAAAGCTTGTGCACAAGTTTGTGTGGGTTTTTTTTGTTGTTGTTGTTGCACAATTGGAGCACATACGATTCGCAAAAAAAGTAATCATATGCGCTCCGATAATGGTTCGCAGAGCTACACATGCAGTGTGGCCACCCACATTGAAATGCCCTTTCTGCGCTTTTTAGCGCGTAAGAAACATGCTTGTCTGGTCTAGCACTTAGGGCACGGCCACACACGGATGCGATTTCATTTGCGATTTCGTTGCATTTGCACATGCGTTTTTTTGTTACATATAGAAAAACGCTTGCGATTTAAAATGCGGAACGCAAATCACAAGCGCCATTGCATCGCACCCGAAACACACGTTGCGTTGCCGCAATTCCAATAATCAGAAAAAAAAGAAAGAAATCACGACAGTGGGGCCTAGAGAAGGTTTCTTGTCAATGTTGCTGATTTTCCAGGTGACAGGTACAGATATCTGCTCGTTGGGTATTATAGAATTTATTCTGGTTCACTTGCATTAAGATTTATTTCTCCTTTAACAAGCACCCTCCGGTCAGCTAGATTATTTTAAGGTGAACTCCGGTGTAAAACAGTTTTTCTCCCTGACTCATAACCAGAAACTGCTGTTAAAAACGATACATCACTTGTCAACAGAAGATATACTTTACGAAAATCAATAAAATTGTTCACAGAAAGTCCTCCGGTTATTTCATCTTCAGTTGTACCGCTCGCTTCCTGTAGCCTGGTGAGATACCAAGAAACTGATTCCCTGGGTGAATCGCACTGGGCATGTCTGAACTCACTGAGCTATGGAAGGGGGGAGGGATTATATAGTATCTTTACAGAGCATCTTTGAAAATAATGCTCTCCCGTTATTTTTATCACATTTCATATAAATTTCAGAAGGATTTCAATGTGCAGAGAGGTTTCAATTTTGACAAGCACAGAGAGTCTCAATTTTAAGAGCGTCTTTGGCCTTCACCAGAGCAGTGGGCTCTCAGGCAAGGATATCCCATGTACTCACATAACAGTGGCAGCCAAATCTAGCTGGAGGTCAAGGACCTGTGGTAGTCAGCCATTGCCAGGGATCATAAACCAGAGGGTTAGAAAAAGCCAAAGGTCAAGAGTTGTAAAGGAGTCAAGGATAAGTCAAAACAAGGAAACTAACATCTAGTGACCTGATTAGAAGGGAACAGCAGGTACAATCCACACCCCATGGAACCTCCACTTCTGCCAGGAGCAGAATAGCCCCAGTGCCCCCGATCGTGACACATATTAGTCACGGAGAATGTGTTTTATTCTAGAGTTATCATGTAATATTTACTTTGAAGGGTTGTTTGGATACGAACATCTATTATCCCAATATCCGACCACAATAACGGGTTATCTGTGGGTACCTGACCCAATGCAGGACTCAGAGGGGGCAATGCTGTATTGGCCACTATTCGGGCATTAAAAAACACACTGTCCAATGCAGATGTAGAAAAAGTTATATTTTGCGTAAACCACACGTCTTACTGTCTCACAAGGGGTTTATATGATTGGGTCGCACCGCTAGAAAATATATAATGGTCATAATTATTTTGCACCACTTATTGATAGTCCTGCAGTAAGATAAAGAAACTTGCTTCTTCCCCAGATATAAATCTACACCCCACGCTATCGGAATGATTCTGACCAGACAAATCTACCTGGAAACTACCGGTTAAATCTGCTGGTCCAGCGTTGGATTAACACAATATATTACACTAGGAATCAAGGGACAGAAGCTTTGATGTGAGATCAAAGAAACCATTTTACTTCTGTTTACTTTGATTCTAAGAACATTGTCCTTCATGATGTTCCATGGGATTTCACTCAGAATTCCCCCAACTGCACCCACAAAATAAAATGTTTTTGCTTTCAGTAACAATGTAACAATGTGTAATCACAAACAAAGATCTGCAAGGGAGTTTGTGTTGGGACTAATCTACATAATATGTGTATTTCTCGTGTTTTGTTTCTAGGAATGAACAGTTTGATAGTTTTAAAGCAGCCACCTCTTTACCAGCGGATAACAATTGGTTTTCTGACTTTTCAGATTTTTGTGATTTAAAGTTACTAAAGGTTCGTACACACGGGAGATCACCGGCCGACCCACGACGCATGATGTGTACGATAATCGTTCCGTGTATGGGCACCTTATCGGCTAAAGCGGCCGCTCATTTGGGGATCGCTGCCTTATCCGGTGGGCAGATCTCCGAACTAGCGGCCTTTCCAGCCGATAAAGTGCCCATACATGGGCTGATTATTGGTTGTAACGCCCATTTTTACACATCTTGCATCTGTGTACGAACCTTTAGCAATATAGAAATTCATGCATGTTCATTCACATTTTTTGTGATCCGTTAGCGAGTAAAAAACATTCCAGGCTATTACGATGTCGGTTGCCCTTTTTGTGCAGCACTTGAATTATGTTGCACTTTGTATCACTAACCCTTGTATGTAACATGTATTTTCTTGTGTATATTAAGCAACTGTAAAGGGCCACGGAAGATGTTGGCGCTATATAAATCTACAATAATAATAATAATAATAATAAATCTACCCTGTATCATTGACAACGCCTGGCATGTAGGACTGTATTCCACATCGACCCTAAACCTGTTATGAAATGACATCATCTATGACACAATGACTTTTATTTACATCAGAAATGTTGGACTTTTAACTTCAATGACTTTTGCAAATGTAACTCAAACAAAAGCTACAGACAATTACAACATAATAACCCAGAATGAATCTCCCGGAACAGTAACTCATCAGATCCGTAAGATCCCGTAACAAAATCTCCAACGAGAGGAAGCCAATGACCAAAATAAACAACTATTATTTCTTCCTACGTGTGAGTTCAGCGGCTGTTGTGAACCCACAGTATTTGTTCGCTCCTGTTTGTTTTAACGACACAGCTGACAGGCGATATTAGTAACGAAACGCGCACCAATGTAGGAAACGCTGGTGTCTGTTTTGTCTACTCAATATCCCTGTAGCCAGTGCGACGTATCGATGTCTAGACCGTGATATGGCTGTAGGAAACATTCTGTGCATTGCCTGGGAATGGAGTTTCCACTCTTTATATGATAAATATTATGGTTTATATCTTTTTTTTTCCCCGCCGCTAAGATGTGTATCTGTCAATATGGCATTAGAACCATCTGACAATGGGAAATATCAGATGAATCCACACAGCTGCTAGTCGGATCACAATAGGAAGCTGAGATAGGCTACTGTAATGTAATATTCTTAGATTCCCAGCTAATATCTGGGTGAGTTTTTTATCTTGATGGACTGGGAACGGTACTGCCAGCGTTAAGACTCTGGGCTTTTAGTTCTGTGCCTGGTGCAAGGGGGGGGGGGGAGGGGGACCGGCCCATCCTGTAATGCACGGAGCTTACTGTAATGGGATATTATTACATAGGCACCGAAGTCAGCGCATAAATATATATATGGAATACACTGTGTAAACAAGGGATAAAAAAGCAAAGGCTTTTTACATAGTCCTAGCTCATGAATGAATGTTAGTGGCCCCTGGCCTTAAAGAGGAAGCCTGGCAGAATCAGTTTTCATGCTGGAGCTCCTCACAGAAATAATATTAGGAGGTAGGTCCTCCCTCCGGAAGTTTGAAGAAACTTAGTAGTTTCGTTTCGTTTTCGGATTTCCGGATCTCGGGAAAATCCCGAAGTCCAAAAATCTGAAACCGGAACGAATTTTTCGATAATTATGGAAAGAGCCTTGAACGTTAGAAATTATCGAAAATACGATTGGAGACCATTTTTGAGTCTCCGATCGTATTTTTGATAATTTTCGAAAATTTGAGGCTATTTTACATAATTATCGAAAATAGCCCCGTACTCTGATAATTACCGAAAATAGCCCCGTACTTCTGATAATTACCGAAAATACCCCGTACTTCTGATAATTACCGAAAATAGCCCGTACTTCTTGAAATTACCGAAATAGCCCCGTACTTCTGATAATTACCGAAAATAGCCCCGTACTTCTGATAATTACCGAAATAGCCCCGTACTTCGATAATACCGAAAATAGCCCGTATTCTAATTACCGAAAATAGCCCCATACTTCTGATAATTACCGAAAATACCCCGTACTTCTGATAATTACCAAATAGCCCCGTACTTCTGTAATTACCGAAAATAGCCCCTTACTTCTGATAATTACCGAAAATAGCCCCGTACTTCTGATAATTACCGAAAATAGCCCACTTCTGATAATTACCGAAAATAGCCCCATACTTCTGATAATTACCGAAAATAGCCCCGTACTTCTGATAATTACCAAAAATAGCCCCGTACTTCTGATAATTAACCGAAAATACCCGTACTTCTGATAATTACCGAAATAGCCCCGTACTTCTATAATTACCGAAATAGCCCCGTTTCGATATTACCGAAATAGCCCGTACTTCTTTACCGAAATACCCCGTTTCTTACCAAATAGCCCCGTACTTCTGATAATTACCGAAAATAGCCCCGTACTTCTAAAATTAGTTGAAAATACCTTCCAAAGTCCCAAAATCCGGAGGATCCTTCCGGATTCGGACGGATCTTTCGGATTTCGGAAACCGAGGGGTTCCTGTTGGGTCCAGGTTCATGTTGATCTCTATAGGGGCAACTTGGCATTTGAGGATGATAGGAATGGATTTCAAAGTTCAGACACATTAAGCATTTCATTTTTTCTAAATATTTTTGGAGAGAGGCCATGTGCAGGTAGTTACTGGGTGGAGATGGTGGGAGGCTAGAGAATTATCTAAGCATGTGCAACTATGTAAAGTGTCCAGGACACACTCTGGTAGGAGGGCTAAAAGAAACGTCAGAAACCTACACAATAAATTGATCGTTTTACCAAACTTTGCTGATTTATGTCCCCATAATCCTCCTTATTTCTTCCCAAACTCCTGTATCAAACCATAAATATCGGTAAGCAGGGTCTAAACTAGTATCTAAAGGGGAACAAGATGATATTATATCGAGCATGGACCGAGCCGCAGGAATACACAAATCTACCAACCACCTGTATCTTGCCTGACAGATAGACTTGCATTTTAAATCAATCGCGTGCCCATACACTGCAGATAATAAGTACAATTGGGAAACGCATGAAATTTCACCACATTTCCACCATGTATCATTGGCAGATCTCAGCTTAAACTAGCACAAGGTATTGCATTTATTGGATGGGCTTGTCTGAATATTTCAGGCCTAATCCCCTTCTGCTCCATAACATGCCGGATATGGCTTGGCAGCCTATTGAACACAAAGCCATATGCAAGAGTCCACTTGACAAATCCATATTAATGATGACAAAATCCTCCATTTTGAAAACAATGAACTGGCTCTTACCCCTTTGCTGATCTCAACATCGGTGAAATACTCTGCTCATCCTCCTCATGGAATCCCCGTCCGACTCTCCCAAGGCGATCGGCACGCAGACGGAAAACGTGCGTTGCTCGGGAAGTCGTCGCATTCACAAACCACGTACTTCTCCCCATTTTTTGAAATGCCTCCGTTCGTACCTTTGCCCTCTGCGAAATCTTCCTGTTTGCCCATATTGATGTGATTATTTAGGTTGACGTTGTGGATGTTTTTGTTTTTCATGGACAGGTTCGTTTTGAAGGTGTCCGGAGTTTTATTCGGCCTGGTCATAAGTTGCAGAAGAAATCGACCAGAGATTTTTGACAAAAGCAACTCCTCGCTGGATGCGAGCAAATGCGATTTGTAAGTTGTTCATTTCCCCGTCCTCGTCTGGAGACGCCAAATTATCCGAGCTGAAGGAACTGAGCAATAATGCCAGGAAGAGGTTTAGCACCTGAAAAAAGTAGAAAAGCCGTATTCTGTTATTATAGTGCAAACAGTGACTAGCGGCACTTAAACAAATAATAAATTAAATCACAGGACAACTAAAGCCTCCCAAACTATTGAATCAGAAAAAGAGCACTTTAACTAAAGATATTTATCTTTTCTCTCCTTTCATTTTACAGTGGATTTTGAGAAGTTTACTTTTTAACATGTCGATCGTGTACATTATTTCCCAGCATTCATTCTAACAGGCACACCCAATATTTCAGTCACTGAATTTTTTGTTTTTTGCACATGCCCAGTCCAGAGCTACTGCAAGATATTGTTACAAATGGTCCCCGCCCACTAGAAGTCTCTAGGAAACTGTGTTACAATGCAGTACAGAAAAGACAGTTGGGAACCTTTATTAAGGAACCAAAATGGTTGTGGTGACGTTACCTAATCAAAGTATACCATAAGTAAATACTATGTTCTGCAGGTAAAGGCTTTTTACTTAAAGGGTCACTATAGTAAAAAATGACTTTCCCTGCTCCCTCAGCCCCAACCGCTATAGTTTCTATCAGAAATTGCCCCAAACTTTACTTACCTTCCCCTTTCTTCCTCCGCCGCGCTGCCAGGCCTTCTGCTTGTGCGAAAATGCAAGCAGAGGGGCGGGACCGGCAGTCTCGTCTGTGATTGGCTGAGCAGCAGCCAATCACGGACGCGGCTGCCGGGAGTTCAGTGCGCAGAGGAAAGGAACGTAAGTAATGTTTGGGGCACTTTCTGATATTAAAACTATAGCGGTTGGGGATGGGAGAACAGGGAGAATATTATATAAAAATGTTCTACACTAGAGGGAGGGAATCTAAATCGGGAGGGAGAGGAGGGCTCTTCTGGGCATTGCAAAATCCTCCCGGAGGAGAGACAGGATGCAGAGTCCTATATGGACTCTGCAGTACTCCTGGTGGCGTTTTTGGGACTTTGGGGGGGGGGGGGGGGGGGGGGTAGCAGAAGAACCTATGGAGCTGGGATGTAAGGTAAGGATTAACACTACACTACACAATGGGGCCAGTAGTGGGGGGGGATTATAGTTTTGGGGGTGGACATGCCCTTTAACTGAATCTATAAATGAATATATGCTAGTAGCACTTACTCTGAGGTGTGTGTGTTGCTGCATGCCTTCAATCCAGCAAATGTTTTGCTCAGGAGCGTATCCCCCCTCCCTCTTTTAACCACTCCTGCTTCCATCTACCTGACTTTTTCCCCTAAAACCAACGGTCAAACTATAACATATATAGCATTCCAACTGTCAAAACTCTGTCACCCATTCCAACTACAGCAAAATTGCTCACAGAAGAAAAGTTTTGAGAGCAAATCACTTGATTGACAGCTGAAATGTAACATTGTTTAAATTGGATATCTAAAATAGGTTAACAAAAAAATGGTATGGTGGTGGTTGGGGAGAATGATAGTTTACGTAATGGGCAATTTAAAATAACTTTTTTTTCAGAATGTTGCCCTTTAAGTGTTATCTCACATTTAAATCGTTCTTACTTAGTTAATGCTTTAAAATTATGGCTGTTTATACCACTGGTTTAGTTCTTCTTTTAAAAGAATGCCTCTTTCCGTGCTTCAATTCAAAATAATATGGGTCTTTTGGTTGGCGGGGAGAGGCCATCTCAACCAATCATACATTTGTTTTAAAGCGTATTGCTCCAACTCTCACTTTTGAAAATGTAAGTACGCCACAGAACAGGGGAACTATTTGCTATTATTTATTTCACTATATCATCGGCTGCGTAACAACCGTTTGTGTTGAACAGTTACACACAAATTTTCTTTCCCGGGTAATCACTGCTCCTTGCTTATTGATTTAAAATGTATTCAACGGTTTTCAAAGGGGAGATAGGGTAATTATTTCATATCATATTATCATATATATACATACAGGGAGATTCAATAAATCTTCTATCGCTTAAAATGATGCTAATTTTGCCCCAACCAATAGATCTTATTTAACATTTGAAAGCAAACATCTGATTGGTTGGGCAAAATTAGCATCATTTTAAGCGATAGAAACTTTTATGAATAACCCTGTATGTGTATAAGTATATATACTACGTATATAAGTACTTCATTCATTTAAGAAAGAATAAAATAAAAAACAGCATTGAAAATACACTAGGTACAAAAACCTAAACCACTAGAAAGTATATAAAAAAAAAAAAGGTAGCATTAATACCGCCACACAAAATGTATTTGCCAGATCTGACATATGGCCAGGTAAATTCTCTGGAATCTATTCAAGAACAAAGCAACACAAAGGCTGTCAAAATGATCCAGTCAAAATAGAACTTTAGAAAATATTCAATGCCGCAAGCATTCATATTCGGTGCTGAGAAAACAGGTTACCAGCCTTGCAAACATATTTCTTCTTGGTCCCCCTCTGTGCGAGTGGGAGTGATCATTCACATCGAACAAATGGTAATAAGAGGAACGTTTCAAAATGGAGGCTCCACGCTGACTCTTTTGATCCATAATGCATTGGCCCCGTAGGCTTTAATCTGTGTTTTGTGTGATAAATTGCTAGGTGGCGAACATGCAGCTCCTGACCAAACGTAAACTAAGGTTTCTTTTTAATTTAAATTTTTTTTTTTTGCAGCTTGATACTCGATTGGTTAGGTTCGATCACGGGCTCCCCGGTGGTTTACATTCAACTTACAAACGTAAGCTAAGGTTTCTTTTTAATTTCAATTTTTTTTTTTTGTAATTTTTTTTTTTTTGTTTAATACTCATTGATTGATGGGAATGCTACGTTGGGATTATTTTTTTTTCTCTCTGCGCAGCATTATAAAAAATAATAATTATAACAATGCGCTTTTCATTTTTTAAGGTTTTTAATGTGGAGGAGCAAAGCTGTACAATTAAAATCAGTCACAGAAAATAAACCGTGCAATATTTTACCATATAAGGATTTTATTTCTTACCTGTAATGTTAAAGGGGAACTAAAACCCAATATATTAAGATTAAAGTAAGATTAATGTAGATTACCTAGATTTTGGCCTTAAACGGTCATTGTCATTAGCAGAGCTACACTGCTGACTAAGCCTTGCTATACATGTTTAATAGAGATGTCCGAACTTCGCAAATCCGGTCCGCTCAGGACCCACCCGAATTTCGAAAAATTCGAAAATCCTCGAGCGGACGCATAAAAAAAAACCTCGAAAATACGAGGAATCCTCGTAATTTAGAAAATTTTCTAAAATATGTATTTTTGAAAATACAGAAATCCTCGTAATTTTCCTCTCGTAATTTCGAAATTACGAGAAATCTGCGGTTCGGAAGTTCGGAAGGCGGAAAATCCGGAAAAATCCGCTGTTCGCGAACGGGATAAGTCCGCGGCGGATCCGGGTTCAGATCCGCGAACCGGCCATCCCCTAATGTTTAATAGGTGTCCCCTTATTTTTTTTCCTTATTATTGATCGGTAACTGGTATTGTGGGTCATTTATCTATATCCAAAGAAAGGAAAGGCTCCCTGCAGTAGTTTGAGACGGTCTTGAGAATTTGTCTTTATTGACTAATCAGACTAGAGTTTGGCCAAAAAGTTTGCCAAAAAAAATCTCTGTAGTTCCACAAGTTGCAAAATTGCCACGTTGAGCCACAGTTACAGTGCCTCTAAACTAGAGATGTTCACAAGCAGCAAGTTCTGTTTAGTGACATTTTTTTCGGATCTTAGAACAAAATTCGAAAATCTGAAAACGGACCCATAGAAGTCAATGGGAAATAAACATATTTTTTAATGTTCTGATTACATTTTAGCTATAAATAGCAATAGTATGTTAGTGTAAATAGAGATGGACTACAACTCAAACTCGAACTCAAGTTCACAGCGAACTATTCAAATTCAAATGAATTCGGACTTCTCGAACTATCCCGGACTCGCACATTCGAACTGTCGAACATCGATATTTATCGAAAGTCTGAAAATATCGAATGTTCGACAGTTCGAATGTGCGAGTAAAATGCCTATTATACCTATACGCGAGCATCGAATCCGCGTGTAAAATGTCATTAAAACCTATACGCGAGCATCGAATCCACAAGTAAATGTCCATGGTATCTAGGCGTGAATGTGAGTATCCGAATCCGCGAGTAAATGTCCATGGTATCTAGGCGCGAACGCGAGCATGAATCCGCGAGTAAGTGTCCATTAAAACCTATACCGAGCAACGAATCCGCGAGTAAAATGTCCATGGTATCTAGACGCGAACATCGAATCTATGAGTAAAGTGTTCATTAAAGCCTATACGCGAGCATCGAATCCGCGAGTAAAATGTCCATGGTATCTAGGCGCGAACGCGAGCATCGAACCCGTGAGTAAAGTGTCCATTAAAACCTATATGCGAGCAACAAATCTGTGAGTAAAATGTCCATGGTATCTAGACGCGAACATCGAATCTATGAGTAAAGTCCCATTAAAGCCTATACGCGAGCATCGAATCCGCGAGTAAAATGTCCATGGTATCTAGACGCGAACATCGAATCTACGAGTAAAGTGTCCATTAAAGCCTATACATGAGCATCAAATCCGTGAGTAAAATGTCAATGGTATCTAGAGCGAACATCGAATCTACGAGTAAGTGTCCATTAAAACCTATACGCAGCATCGAATCCGTGAGTAAAATGTCCATGGTTCTAGGCACGAACATCGAATCTACGAGTAAAGTGTCCATTAAACCTATACCCGACATCGAATCCGCAAGTAAAATGTATATGGTACCTAGGCACGAACGAGCTCGAAATATCGTGAGTGAGAGTAAATCGAGTTTTGGAAAGTCCTGGATATTCCAACATGTTCCCCAACCATTTCCCAGGTCCCACAGCCATTTACTTAAGTTACCATTGAATTTTAATTGTATTTCATTAGAACTTTTCAAATTTTTGACTCCCATTGACCTTAATGGGTCCGTTTTTTGAACTTTCGGAATCTCCATATAGTTCAAAGTTGGGCCATCTCTAAGTATAAACAAGCTATTTTCCAGGTTCTGCACTGAATATTCGAGTCCACTAATTTGAATTTGAGGGTTCAGGAAATCGTTATTTATCGAAAATCGACCCCTTATATAATCAATTCAGCATCAAATTGGGATTCAAAATTTCGAAATTCAAACTTTCTATAATCCAAAATTCCAAGTTACGCTGAATCTTTCTCCACTCATTGAAATACCCTTATTAAAATGAAGACTTTTATTAGTGCCCAATTATATAAATTGTTTCCTGCTATCTGTGTTAGGTACAGCGGAAAAACAAATGCATTCTCCTAAATGTCACTAAAGCCCAATGCAATTTTGTCTAGTAAACAGTGAGTCACTTACTGATAAGAAGCACTGCATTCTAGCCTCTGTACAAAGACCTCCGGAGACTTCAAAGGCAAAGTAACAAGTACAATCATTAAGTTAGATGTCAGGTCTAATACTTGACTGAGTTAGTAAAAAAAGTCTGCTTCTTTTTATATTAATTAACAGATGAAAGATGTGGACAGAACTGGTGAAAATTCTAATAAATAATCTTTAATAATCCCTATTAGTTACTGAGTACATACAATAATGTGAGGAACGCAATGAATACCAGTGCTGTAGCCAGAATTTTATTCCCAGCCAGTGGCATGAAAAAGTAGCCAGGTGGGGCAATCTGGAGATTTGGTGGTGGGGAAAATTAAATGCACACTATTTTTAGTAGATAAGGGAATGTCCACCCTTAAAACAAAAAAAAAGATAAATTCACGTTACCTGCCCCTACCCCAACTGATTTATTTTAGACTTTATTACCTGCATTACTAACCAGATATTTAAGGATAATTATTGTCCCAAATCTTGGTGGAATAAGCTGGCCCCTCCCTCCATGCAGTCAATCAAGGCTGATAACTGATTCACAGCCAATGATTGACTGCTGTTTTCAATGCTGCCTCCTCCTGCACATGCTCAAGCTTTAAAAATCTTATTATGAGAAAGGAGGCAGATACCTTTCAATATAACCAAGATGGGATAGTTATATCCACACATTATAGAGGACAACTAGAGCAATTAAATATAGTAATACAAATAGAAGCCCAGTGCACATCCAATTCAAATTGCTTACTTTTATTCCCTTTATAATGCTGCTTAAAAAAAACCCCTGCCCTTCTCTCTGGATAAATAAAAGCCAAATTAGTTTAAGGCATTTAAGCCCAGCTACCACTACTAGGTTTGCTTTTTCAGCAGAGTCCTCACTCTTTTATGAGTTGAAAGTCATAGCTTCTCTGTGGCTACTTCTTTGGATTACTCCCTGCTATAGCCCATTTTGGGCTACATTGTCCATCTTCTTGCGCAGATATAACTAGCACTATTCCAACCCTTACAAAAAATCATCTCTAAATGTTGACTTGGCACCATTGTTTACCAAAAGTCAAGTTGTATTGATCTTGTTAAAGGGAAAGTTCAGTGGAAAATATGAATATTTTAAATTCTTAGTTATTTTACACATACCTAGTTATTCTACATATTCTCTTCCATTTCTAAAAAAATCAGTTGATTTCATTCCCTTTGCTGTTCCCTGCTGTTGACATTAGGGAGATGACATTTCAGGTTCTAACGATCCTTCTACTTCCCAGAATGCACCACTACTTGGAATGTTCCTGACAGTAATTTCTACTGATTGGCTGTTGGGTGGGTCAAACATGCTCAGATCTCTACTGAGCACCTGAATCAACCCAGGCGCTGGGTCAAGGGCAAGACCATAACGGTCTCTATTAGGGGTCCTGCAAACAGGAATCAGTATTTCGGTTGCATTTATTTATACACAGCACACATGCTGAATGGGCAGATTAAGGTCATTAGGATGGAAAATACTGCTCTTTTATCTGAAGTAAATGTATTTGCACTGAACTTCCCCTTTAAGCTTGTGACTCAGTGACTCACTGTTAGGTAGGGATGAGGGCTAAATGTTGAATAATCTTCTTTGGACTCCAGCGATTAGGACACAGAATAGAGAATTCTAAAAAAAAAAATGTCCACAACAACCAACACCAAATTGTAAAGGTGATTGATTAATAATCCATCTCAGGTAACATCTCCTTGCTTTCCTTTTTAGATTTTAGCCTACAGTACCTATACCAAGTGATCAATAAGTATCATTCCATGTTTTGTACACAACAACTACCCCATAATCATCTTACTTAAGAGAAAACTCTTTGTTATCCTTGTACCTTCAGCCAGACAATTCAAGAAATGAATGAACATCTTGTAGAGAGAACATGATCGGCCCTCATCCTATTGCCTATGAGGATATTGATTGCATGTTTTCTTGCGAGCCTTGTTATAACCCAAGGCACAACGTAAAAAATAATAACCAAATCTATTAAAAGCACCACAGGTACATAGCGAAGGAATCATTCAAAGTTTACTGAATAATTGAAATTCCTTTGTATTTTTTTTTTGTCCCATCCCGTGACGAACAATCTGCTCGTTCTTTTAAATAACAAACATATCCTGTTGTGTTCAGTGATGGGGGATTAATGGGACTGAGGGAGGGATGTACGTTTTCGGCAGGGGAAAGCCTCTAGGAACGGAGATTTTTTTTTTCCCCCGTAAGGGCTCCAAGGCTTCTGACAACAGGGAATTGTACTGTGAAAGGAAATAAATACTTTATTGATCTCAGGCTTTCACAAGTACAGGAGAGCCATCTGTATATATTGGCTGCTAAGTGGTGTTATCTTTATTTTTTTTATTTTTCTTAAAGAGCCTTTGATTAACAAGGTTCTCAGGTTCTGAAGTCTAAGCATCATTTTGTTTTTCCAGTGCAGCGAGCTCAACAGATTATCTGGCCTTATGTATGTTGACTGTTTTCAACCGCTATTTAACACGTTCAGAGCCGCTAACGTTCTGGATAAAAGTCCTGTTGGCGATTCAATATCGCATTTGAGAATGTGGGTAAATCCTGAATAGGGGATTTATCCACTCGGGATTTTAAACCCAGCTGTTTGCTGGCGTTAAAATCCTGCGCTGAAGCTACCGCAAGCGCGATATTAAAATTGCAAGCGTCAGATGCACGGGTGATTTTTGCATCCGATGCTAATATGGAGCTAAACTCGCATTAACCAGCAGCGAACTGGTTAGCGCACCTCCATATATTTGCCCCGCAAGTCTGTGTAAATGAGACGCTTTGTCTTTAAGAGGGGGCCCCCTGCTACCACTTTCTTGGCTCCCTTGCAATCACTATTTAAATTAGAACTATTGTCTAGAGAAGAGAAGTTTCCTGAACTAAAGCCCAAATCTCTCAAGTGCACATAGGATCTTAAATTTTTATTTTAAAATTTAAAACATTTTAAAAATTTAAATTTACAGGTTTTTTTTTTATTTATTTTATTTTTTTTACATTTTTAAACTTTTCAAAGATTTTGAAATAAAACCCTTCACAATAAAAGTAGACGTTAATATGTGTTCAAAGTCAACCAGTAACCCAATCACCATAAAGAATTTTTTATTGCAAAAAATAATAATTGCCTGGTTGAAATAGACTACGAGTTCCATACCAGGCTTTCTGCAGTAAAATATTACATTACAGTATAATTTTACTGTTCTTCAGAGAAATATATTGACTTACCACAAGGTTTCCAATCACCATGACCAGCATGAAGACAGGAGGCACAAGGTGTCCGGCTACCTCCATGCAGTCCCACATGGTCTCTATCCATTCCCCGCAGAGGACTCTGAACACGATAAGAAAGGAATGGAAGAAATCGTGCATGTGCCAACGAGGGAGGGTACAAATCGCTGATCTTGCAGACGCACTCAAAGTAATTTCTACCGAAAAGCTGAACCCCGACCACAGCAAATAAAACAATGATGGCCAAGACTAGGTGAGATTTCCCAGAGCGCCGACGGAATTTCCAATGATTTTGATGAGGGTGTTTTAATGTCGGCCAAGACTTTGCCATTTGAAGACTCGAAGCTACAATAAATAATAAATAAATAAGTATTGACGGGTTAGAATCCATACTTATGGCAAAACCATTGAAACGTTGTGAAACATTATTAGAGTGAAAGCCAATATAAAGTCTTCAATAATCTCCACCTGACGACCTATAAAACATGGAAATTCCATCGCTAAAAATAACCCTATGAGAGGACCATTCCACATTTATTTCTGAACCCTATTATAATAATTTATACAGCAGCACGGTGGCTCAGTGGTTAGTCCCAAGTTCAAATCAACCATTGGACAAGAAGATGGTATGTCCTTTGTGGGTTTCCTCCGGGCAATCCGGTTTCCCCCACAATCATAAAGACAAACTGATAGGTTGTATGTTTCAAATAAATGTGCTTAGTTGTAAGCCTTCGGGGTAGGGCCTGATGTGAATGTTTCCATGTAATTGTACAGCGATATGGAAGATGTTGGCCTTTATAAATCCATATAATAATAATAATATACAGTATATATGTACGGGACAAATGAATCTGTTCCACTGTATAACACAAGGTAATCATTTGTACATCATCCAGGGTGACTGGAAAAGGCAGATGCTTGACTTTTCATATTCTCTTTATTCCATACCAGCCTTCTATCATTATAATACTAGTTATAAGCTCCTACCCTTCAGTTTCCTGATTTTGAACAGTCACTACAGGAGAACCATAGAGCAAGGAGTATGGTAAGGATTTTATTAAATATACAGAGGGGCCAGTAGTTGGTGAATTTTAGTTTGGGGGGTGGTGTAACCCACCAATCAAATGTAATTTATAGTTTGCAATTCTCCATCAGGTCCCAGCATTGCAATAGGACTAATAAATAAACATTCTGATTGGCTACATGGCTTACTATCATCTTTTGTAACCCTGTGCCTGCATCGTTTCATAAATGACAAGCGCTACTAAACCTAACATTATGACCCATTTAACTGCAATATGATCTCATTAAATCTACATCGTGTCATGTTATATTCAGAGAAGAGAAAAATAAATTACCATCTGAAGGAACGAAGAACTGAAAGATTCCCCATGCTGGCGAGACATATTCCATTAAACTCATGTACTATGATACTATCAATATATTCCAGCCTTGCTGGAAATTAATATGGATCCAGGCAATTATTTTGAAAACCATTTCACCGTGAATATTCCGGTAAAAACCTGGACAGAAAAAAAAATAATGTGGTTTTAGAAATAGAGTAGAGATAGACACTGTGTAGGTATCAGTGCAACTAAACGTACAGATCCACTTTATTGCATGATGCACATTGTTATATGTCATTCATCTTCCTTGGGAAACAGCCAATCACATTACGTAAGCTTTGTAGACCCGACTATAACTGGCTAATGTGGTTGGCTGTTTCCCATGTGAATGATCATAGAAATTGTGTTCATTATGCATAAAGTGCAGCTGTACATTATAATCAATATGAACAAAGGTTTATGGTGCTGTGTGGTTTGAACATTTGTACTGATGTATAAGTTGGAGCTGCCATGTTGCTTGTCTCAGTTTGTGCCTACTCAAAATCGATCGCCAGTTTTTTGGTTTTTCAGAGGCTGCAGAAATACAATACTTGTACCTGTATGCTGTCCCCCCCACTTACATTGTAAGCTCTTCAGGGCAGGGATCTCATTCCTAATGTGTCAGGCTTGTTGCACTTATAATCAATTATCCATAATTTATATATATGTATTCTTAACCGATGTATGAAATTGTATTTAATTTATTTTTATCTATCTGTATAATGGCTTGCACTTATCCCTTGTTTGTATAATCTGTATTGTTATAATGTACAGCGCTGTGTACCCAAGTGTCGCTTTATAAATAAACATATACATACGTACTGTATAACTGTATTGTTATAATGTACAGCGCTGTGTACCCAGAGGGTGCTTTATAAATAAAATTATACATACATCCTGTATAATCTGTATTGTTATAATGTACAGCGCTGTGTCCCCAAGTGGTGCTTTATAAATAAAATTATACATACATACTGTATAATCTGTATTGTTATATGTACCGCTGTGTACCCAAGTGGTGCTTTAAATAAAATTATACATACATACTGTATAATCTGTATTGTTATAATGTACAGCGCTGTGTACCCAAGTGGTGCTTTATAAATAACATTATACATACATACTGTATAATCTGTATTGTTATAATGTACAGCGCTGCGTCCCCAAGTGGCGCTATATAAATAAACATATACATACATACTGTATAATCTGTATATTATAATGTACAGTGCTGTGTACCCAAGTGGCGCTATATAAATAAACATATACATACGTACTGTATACTCTGTATTGTATAATGTACACGCTGTGTACCCAAGTGGTGCTTTATAATAAATTATACATACATACTGTTAATCTGTATTTTTATAATGTACAGCGCTGTGTACCCAGTGGTGCTTTATAAATAAAATTTACATACATACTGTATAATCTTATTGTTATAATGTACAGTGCTGTGTCCACAGGGCGCTATAAATAACATATACATACATACTGTATATCTGTATTATTATAATGTACAGTGCTGTGTCCCCAAGTGGTGCTATTAAATAAACATATACATACATACTGTATATCTGTATTGTTATAATGTACAGCGCTGGTACCCAAGTGGCGCTATATAAATAAACATATACATACATACTGTATAATCTTGTATTGTTATAATGTACAGCGCTGTGTACCCAAGTGGCACTATAATAAACATATACATACATACTGTATAATCTGTATTGTTATAATGTACAGCGCTGTGTTCCAAGTGGCGCTATATAAATAAACAATACATATATACTGTATAATCTGTATTGTTATAATGTACAGCGCTGCGTACCCAAGTGGTGCTATATAATAAACATATACATACATACTGTATAATCTGTATTGTTATATGTACAGCGCAGTGTCCCCAAGTGGCGCTATATAAATAAACATATACATACATGCTGTTAATCTGTATTGTTATAATGTACACAGCGCTGTGTCCCAAGTGGCGCTATATAAATAAACATATACATACATACTGTATAATCTGTATTGTTATAATGTACAGCGCTGGTCCCCAAGTGGCGCTATATAAATAAACATACATACATACTGTATATCTGTATTGTTATAATGTACAGCGGCTGTGTACCCAATGGCGCTATATAAATAAACATTACGTACTGTATAATCTGTATTGTTTATAATGTACACGCTGTGCCCCAAGTGGCTCTATACAATAAACATATACATACATACGTATAATCTGTATTTTTATAATGTACAGCGCTGTGTCCCCAGGTGGCGCTATATAAATAAACATATACATACATACTGTATAATCTGTATTGTTATAATGTAGCGCTGTGTCCCCAGTGGCGCTATATAAATAAACATATACATACATACTGTATAATCTGTATTGTTATAATGTACAGCGCTGTGTACCCAAGTGGCGCTATATAAATACCAATACATACATACTGTATAATCGTATTTTTATATGACAGCGCTGTGTAACCAAGTGGCGCTTTAAAATAAAATATACATACATACCGTATAATCTGTATTGTTATAAGGTACAGCGCTGTGTCCCAAGTGGCGCTATATAAATAAACATATACATACAACTGTATAACTGTATTGTTAATGTACAGCGCTGTGTACCCATGGCGCTATAAAATAAACATATACTCATACTGTATAATCTGTATTGTTATAATTACACGCTGCGTCCCCAAGTGGCGCTATATAAATAAACATTACATACATACTGTATAATCTGTATTGTTATAATGTACAGCGCTGTGTCCCCAAGTGGCGCTATATAAATAAACTATAATACATCTGTATATCTGTATTGTTATAATGTCAGCGCTGCGTGCCCAAGTGGCGCTATTAATAAACATATACATCATACTGTATAATCTGTATTGTTATAATGTACAGCGCTGCGTCCCAGTGGCCTTTAAATAAACTATACATACATACTGTATAATCTGTATTGTTATAAGTATAGCACTGTTGTCCCCAAGTGGCGCTATATAATAAACATTACATACATACTGTATAATCTGTATTGTTATAATGTACAGCGCTGCGTGCCCAAGTGGCGCTAAATAAATAAACATATACATACATACTGTATATCTGTATTGTTATAATGGACAGCGCTGCGTGCCCAAGTGGCGCTATATAAATAACATATACATACATACTGTAATCTGTATTGTTATATGTACAGCGCTGTACCCAAGTGGCGCTATATAAATAAACATATACATACATACTGTATAATCTTATTGTTATAATGTACAGCGCTGCGACCCAGTGGCGCTTATAAATAACATATACATACATACTGTATAATCTGTATTGTTATAATGTACAGCGCTGTGTACCCAAGTGGCGCTATATAAATAACATAATACATACATACTGTATATCTGTATTGTTATAATGTACAGCGCTGTGTCCCCAAGTGGGCTATATAATAACATATACATACATACTGTATAATCTGTATTGTTAATTACACGCTTGCGTGCCAAGTGGCGCTATATAAATAACATATACATATATACTGTATAATCTGTATTGTTATAATGTACAGCACTGCGTACCAAGTGGCGCTATATAAATAAACATATACACATACTGTATAATCTGATGTTATATTTACAGCGCTGTGTAACCAAGTGGCGCTATATAAATCACAATACATACATACTGTATAATCTGTATTGTTATAATGTACAGCGCTGGTCCCCAGTGGTGCTATTAAATAACATATACATACAACTGTATAATCTGTATTGTATAATGTACAGCGCTGCGTGCCCAAGTGGCGCTATATAAATAAACATAATCTACATACTGTATACATCTGTATTGTTATAATGTACAGCGCAGTGTACCCAAGTGGCGCATATAAATAAACATATACATACATACTGTAATAATCTGTATTGTTATATATGCAGCGCTGCGTGCCAAGTGGCGCTATATAAATAAACATATACATACATACTGTATAATCTGTATTGTTATAATGTACAGCGCTGTGTCCCCAAGTGGCGCTATATTAAACATATACATACATACTGTATAATCTGTATTGTTATAATGTACAGCGCTGTGTCCCCAATGGCGCGTCTATAAATACATATACATACATACTGTATAATCTGTATTGTTATAATGTACAGCGCTGCGTCCCAAGTGGCTCAATAAATAACATATACATACATCTGTATAATCTGTATTGTTATAATGTCCAGCGCTGTGTACCAAGTAGTGCTATATATAAATAATACATACATACATATGTATAATCTGTATTGTTATAATGTACAGCGCTGTGTCCCCAAGTGGCGCTATATAAATAAACATATACATACTACTTGATAATCTGTATTATTATAATGTACAGCGCTGTGTACCCAATGGCGCTGTAAATAATAACATATACATACATACTGTATATCTGTATTGTTATAAATGTACGCCACTGCGTCCCCAAGTGGCGCTATATAAATAAACATATACATACTACTGTTAATCTGTATTGTTATAATGTACAGCGCTGTGTCCCCAAGTGGCGCTATATAAATAAACATATACATACATACTGATAATCTATTGTTATACTGTACAGCACTGTGTACCCAAGTGGCCTATATAAATACAACATATACATACATACTGTATATCTGTATTGTTATAATGTACAGCGCTGTGTACCCAAGTGGCGCTATATAAATACACATATACATACATACTGTATAATCTGTATTGTTATAATGTACAGCGCTGCGTCCCCTAGTGGCGCTATATAAATAACATATACATACTGTATAATCTGTATTGGTTATAATGTACAGCGCTGCGTGCCCAAGTGGCGCTATATAATAAACATAACATACTACTGTATAATCGTATTGTTATAATGTACGCGCTGGTACCCAAGTGGCGCTATATAATAAACATATACATACATACTGTATAATCTGTTTGTTATAATGTACAGCGCTGCGTCGCCCAAGTGGCCTATATAATAAACATATAATACATACTGTATATCTGTATTGTTATAATGTACAGCGCTGTGTCCCCAATGGCGCTATATTAATAAACATATACATACATAGTATAACTGTATTGTTATAATGAACAGCGCTTGCGTCCCCAAGTGGCGCTATATAATAAACATATACAACATACTGTATAATCGTATTGTTATAATGTACAGCGCTGCGTCGCCCAAGTGGCGCTATAATAATAAAATATACATACATACTGTATAATCTGTATTGTTATAATGTACAGCGCTGTGTACCCAAGTGTGCTATATAAATAAACATTACATACATACTGAATATCTGTATGTTATAAATGTACAGCGCTGTGTCCCCAAGTGGCGCTATATAACACACCCTATCAGAAACCCTGGTCTATAGCACTGAGTGTACCCCAAACACCCTATCAGAAACCCTGGTCTATAGCACCAAGTGTACCCCAATATACCCTATCAGAAACCCTGGTCTATAGCACCAATTGTACCCAACAATACCCCTATCGAACCCCTGGTCTATAAGCACTGAGTGTACCCCAACACCCCTATCAGAAACCCTGGTCTATAGCACTCAGAGTGTACCCCAACACACACCCTATCAAACCCCGGTCTATAGCACCCGTGTACCCCCCCAAACAACCTATCAGAAACCCTGGTATATAGCACCACAGGGTACCCCAACACACCCTATCAGAACCCTGGTCTATAGCACTGAGTGTACCCCAACCACCCTATATCAAACCTGTCTATAGCACCCAGTGTCCCCCCATACCCTATCAAACCCTGGTCTAAGCACCCAGTTCCCCCAAATACCCTATCAAAACCCTGTCTATAGCACCCAGTGTACCCCAATACCCTATCATAAACTCTGGTCTATACCCCAGTGTACCCCACATACCCTATCATAAACCCTGGTTCTAAGCACCCAGTGTACCCCAAAATACCCTATCAGAAACCCTGGTCTACAGCACCCAGTGTACCTCAATACACCCTATCATAAACCCTGGTCTATAGCACCCAGTGTACCCCAACACATCCAATCAGAAACCCTGGTCTATAGCACCCAGTGTACCCCAAAATACTATCAGGAAACCCTGGGTCGAAGCACCCAGTGTACCTCCAATACACCTATCATAAACCCTGGTTATAGCACCCAGTTACACCAGACACAGGCCATTTTGTTGGTGTGGGGGGTAGGTTTCAGGTTGGTGTGGAAACCCTTGGTTCTATAGCACCCAGTGTACCCCAAAATACCCTATCATAAACCCTGGTCTACAGCACTCAGTGTACCCCAAAATACCCTATCATAAACTCTGGTCTATAGCACCCAGTGTACCCTGGACTAAAACATTACAATTTCAATATGGACACCACAATGTAAATCCTGTAAATAACGTAAATAAATAAGCACTTGGTTAAAATAACAGCTCTCAGCTGCAGGACAGAAAGTTAAATAAATATTATTTTAGTCAATAAAGTATTGCAACATTGTCTCCATCCAATGAACATTTAAATATACAAATAGACATTGGTTGTTTCCTTCTCGGTAGAGTCTTTCTTTTTCCTCTTTGAACACAAATTAGATCATCGTGTAAAATGCTTTTCTATTAAACACAACACAAATCCAAATCAATAAAATGTGTCAATGTGGAAACCATTTTATTTTATTCTAATCTGTCGCTTCACGCTATTAAAACCTTTACAGTCTCGTTTACGCTGCAAACTCCATCCAGCTGTTCAGAACAGATACAACTTAAAGGGCAACTATACTGGAAAAAATGACTTTGCTTAATCTTCCAATCTCACGCTGGATCGGCCATTCATCTAATTCGGACGAACAAAGGGTCAGACTTTGTTAACAGAAAAATGGATAGTGTGCACCCAGCCTTAAGCTAGCCATAGATTTCAGCTTGAAAAGTACGGAAGATATGTTCTGGAAGGGGGGGGGGTCGACAAATTTCTACCTCGTCCGATCACGTTTTTTTTTTTCCCAAAAATTTTACATTTTCCGATGGGCATGCCATTGCGCGTCCATTTCCGTTTTGCGTTCAAGCATTTTTTTTGTGCATGTTTCTCTCTGAAAATAGCAAAAACGCATACACAAAACAACACGCACGAACGCACACAAATCCCAAACGCAATCACGTACGATACCGCTCATGACTGCATGCGCGATTTGGTGCGTTGTAGTGTGGTCCCAGCCTTAGAAACACAGAAGGATTAATTTGATATTTCGATCAAATTTGCCGAATTAGGCTTTCATTCCCCTTTAAAAACTTTTACCACAAAACATTATCATATATTTTTTAACAATTTTTTTTCAAAACTAACATAAGTCTATTTAGCACTGCAGTATTCACCATCCATTCTTTAATGTTTTGTTAATGTCAAAAATCTTTGTTAGGTCTCATTCCTACTACAAACTACAGATGGCGCTCTGGCTCTGCACCCAGCCTATGTAAAGCTTTAAAATCCCAAAATATGTTGTAGCATTCACTAAAGAGCTGCCATGGAAGTGTCTTTTATATTCTCGTACTGAGAAAAGGTAACATCAATCTAAAGCCTTATATATACAGAGTTTATTGAGTAATACCGGTGGCCTCTTTGTATTTTTCCTTTAGAGATAACAGGGCTTTCCTGTTTCATTACAAGCCTATGATATTTCTACACAATGTATTTATAGATGACAAAGGAAGTTGGGATACAAATGGCCTTGCACTGTTACTTATTATTAGAAGGCGGAATGTACCATCCTTTCAAGGTTTGGCGGGGGAGTTAACGATAACAGCGGATGCGTCTGACACTGCAGTTTATTTACATATACAGACGGTACACAATTTTACAGGCAGCACATTATTACTTATACTACAATATATACCAATATAATAATGTTCTTTATATTTAACTTTCTTTTTATTCTATTTCTATTAATTAGCTTTATGAAATAACTAAATATGTTACTACAGTAAACAGAGCAGTTACCTTTTTAAATTTTACTCATAATCTCCACTTTCCTGTAGCACAAGTAGATAAAGTTATTGGATAGATCCTGTAGCTATTTCCTTAAGTACAGTACACTGAGCATGTCTGAGTCAGTGGCTTAGAGAGGAGGCGGGGTTAGAAATGGCTGCAAGGTTTGGCTTTAGAAAATCTTTTAAACTGCAGTGTTTTTTTTAACTATCGTTTTTCTAAAATATAAAAACAGACTTATTAAATAAAAAGTAAAAGCTTTTTACATCAGTTCCTTCTTCTCAATATCCGGTCCGCTTGAGGATCCGCAAATTTTCGAAAAAATTCGAAAATCCGCGAGCGGACCCATTAAAACACATTAAAAAGAAAAAATCCTCGAAAATACGTGAAATCCTTGTAATTTTGAAAATTTTTGAAAATATGCATTTTCCCGCATTTTCGTAAATACGTGAAATCCTCGTAATTTTCGAAATTCTGTTTTTTCTTGCATTTTCGAAAATACGAGAAAACCTCTAAAACGCGGTTCAGAAAAGTTCAGAAGGCGGAAAACCGGAAAATCCGCGATATCCGCCATTCGCGAACGAGCTAAATCCTCCGCGGATTCGGGTTCGGATCCCTGAACTGGGCCATCACTACGTCTCAATAACAGAGTGATGGGTCTTTGGTAATAGAATTGTTTTTTTGAGCACAGCGAAATAGTTAAAATGACAGAAATCACTTTTCTAAACTAAAAATAAATTCTAGAATGCTGCTTTTGTCTATGGTAATTTCCGAGACCATAAACTCCCTTTAAAATAGAATTCTTAATGTTTATTACCCCGGAAGTACAAGATGTACAGTGCCACCTGGTACATTGTATGTGGCTAAGCAGTTCAGCAGGTTCGGAGAGGTTAAACCTTCATCAGGACATAGTAGGAAATAGTAGACCCATTGCAAGCTTGTCTGTTCGCACCCAAATACAGCACAAGGCAATTCAACATTGACCAGACCTGGGTTTATTCTCGATAGGGATTATGTCAGCGATTATTACGGAAAAGGCCATTTCTGTCCATTCAGGTACAAATCCTGCACTGTCATGTTTTATTTCTTTCCACTCCCCACGTATTGTCGAGGAAAGAAAGAGATGAAATATGGAGATAGTTCCAACAGGAACAGCCACGCTGACAGGGAGGGATATTGTGAAAAATGACAATATTTATTACAAAGGGTAGAAAGAAAGGAGAGAATTCTATTTAAGCTGTTAACATTTTATTAAATTGATCCAATCCGATTACAGCATTTTATTAGCGAAAATAAGTGTCCAGAGCCAATTAGCTACCTACATCCCTCGGGGTTTATAAAGAGGTTCTATTAAAGAAAACATGGAGGGATTTCTAAAGGACACACTATAGATGGCCCTGCGTGGATTCTAGAATTGGTAGGTTGTTTTATAAGCTTTATTAGTATAGCAGTATTCCACTGGGTGACCGCCCCGTGTCCTCTATGTAACCAACGTCAAAAATGAGAAACCGATAGTTACGCACTAGGAAGGACGTGGGCTGCAGAAATCTGGAAATGACAGAAATCACTTCGGCTAAGGCTACACAATGACTGGACACACTATGAATTCGGAAAAAGCTTGTGCACAAGTTTGTGTGGGTTTTTTTTGTTGTTGTTGTTGCACAATTGGAGCACATACGATTCGCAAAAAAAGTAATCATATGCGCTCCGATAATGGGTCGCAGAGCTACACATGCAGTGTGGCCACCCACATTGAAATGCCCTTTCTGCGCTTTTTAGGCGCGTAAGAAACATGCTTGTCTGGTCTAGCACTTAGGGCACGGCCACACACGGAATGCGATTTCATTTGCGATTTCGTTGCATTTGCACATGCGTTTTTTTGTTACATATAGAAAAACGCTTGCGATTTAAAATGCGGAACGCAAATCACAAGCGCCATTGCATCGCACCCGAAAACACACGTTGCGTTGCCGCAATTCCAATAATCAGAAAAAAAAGAAAAGAAAATCACGACAGTGGGGCCTAGAGAAGGTTTCTTGTCAATGTTGCTGATTTTCCAGGTGACAGGTACAGATATCTGCTCGTTGGGTATTATAGAATTTATTCTGGTTCACTTGCATTTAAGATTTATTTCTCCTTTAACAAGCACCCTCCGGTCAGCTAGATTATTTTAAGGTGAACTCCGGTGTAAAACAGATTTTCTCCTGACTCATAACCAAGAAACTGCTGTTAAAAACGATACATCACTTGTCAACAGAAGATATACTTTACGAAAATCAATAAAATTGTTCACAGAAAGTCCTCCGGTTATTTTCATCTTCAGTTGTACCGCTCGCTTCCTGTAGCCTGGTGAGATACCAAGAAACTGATTCCCTGGGTGAATCGCACTGGGCATGTCTGAACTCACTGAGCTATGGAAGGGGGGAGGGATTATATAGTATCTTTACAGAGCATCTTTGAAAATAATGCTCTCCCGTTATTTTTATCAGCATTTCATATAAAATTTCAGAAGGATTTCAATGTGCAGAGAGGTTTCAATTTTGACAAGCACAGAGAGTCTCAATTTTAAGAGCGTCTTTGGCCTTCACCAGAGCAGTGGGCTTCAAGGCAAGGATATCCCATGTACTCACATAGACAGGTGGGCAGCCAAATCTAGCTGGAGGTCAAGGAGCCTGTGGTAGTCAGCCATTGCCAGGGATCATAAACCAGCAGGGTTAGAAAAAGCCAAAGGTCAAGAGTTGTAAAGGAGTCAAGGATAAGTCAAAACAAGGAAACTAACATCTAGTGACCTGATTAGAAGGGAACAGCAGGTACAATCCACACCCCATGGAACCTCCACTTCTGCCAGGAGCAGAATAGCCCCAGTGCCCCCGATCGTGACACATATTAGTCACAGGAGAATGTGTTTTATTCTAGAGTTATCATGTAATATTTACTTTGAAGGGTTGTTTGGATACGAACATCTATTATCCCAATATCCGACCCACAATAACGGGTTATCTGTGGGTACCTGACCCAATGCAGGACTCAGAGGGGGCAATGCTGTATTGGCCACTATTCGGGCATTAAAAAACACACTGTCCAATGCAGATGTAGAAAAAGTTATATTTTGCGTAAACCACACGTCTTACTGTCTCACAAAGGGGTTTATATGATTGGGGTCGCACCGCTAGAAAATATATAATGGTCATAAGTATATTTGCACCACTTATTGAATAGTCCTGCAAGTAAGATAAAGAAACTTGCTTCTTCCCCAGATATAAATCTACACCCCACGCTGATCGGAATGATTCTGACCAGACAAATCTACCTGGAAACTACCGGTTAAATCTGCTGGTCCAGCGTTGGATTAACACAATATATTACACTAGGAATCAAGGGACAGAAGCTTTGATGTGAGATCAAAGAAACTCATTTTACTTCTGTTTACTTTGATTATACAGAACATTGTCCTTCATGATGTTCCATGGGATTTCACTCAGAATTCCCCCAACTGCACCACAAAATAAAATGTTTTTGCTTTCAGTAACAATGTAACAATGTGTAATCACAAACAAAAGATCTGCAGAAAGGGAGTTTGTGTTGGGACTAATCTACATAATATGTGTATTTCTCGTGTTTTGTTTCTAGGAATGAACAGTTTGATAGTTGTTAAAGCAGCCAGCTCTTTACCAGCGGATAACAATTGGTTTTCTGACTTTTCAGATTTTTGTGATTTAAAGTTACTAAAGGTTCGTACACACGGGAGATCACCGGTGCCGACCCACGACGCATGATGTGTACGATAATCGTTCCGTGTATGGGCACCTTATCGGCTAAAGCGGCCGCTCATTTGGGGATCGCTGCCTTATCCGGTGGGCAGATCTCCGAACTAGCGGCCGTTCCAGCCGATAAAGTGCCCATACATGGGCTGATTATTGGTTGTAACGCCCATTTTTACACATCTTGCATCTTGTGTACGAACCTTTAGCAATAATAGAATTCATGCATGTTCATTCACATTTTTATGTGATCCGTTAGCGAGTAAGAAAAGCATTCCAGGCTATTACGATGTCGGTTGCCCTTTTTTTGCAGCACTTGAATTATTTGCACTTTGTATCACTACCCTTGTATGTAACATGTATGTTTTTCTTGTGTATATTAATGCAACTGTAAAGGGCCACGGAAGATGTTGGCGCTATATAAATCTACAATAATAATAATAATAATAATAAATCTACCCTGTATCATTGACAACGCCTGGCAATGTAGGACTGTATTCCACATCGACCCTAAACCTGTTATGAAATGACATCATCTATGACACAATGACTTTTATTATACATCAGAAATGTTGGACTTTTAACTTCAATGACATTTTGCAAATGTAAACTCAAACAAAAAGCTACAGGACAATTACAACATAAATAACCCAGAATGAATCTCCCGGAACAGTAACTCATCAGTAGATCCGTAAGATCCCGTAACAAAATCTCCAACGAGAGGAAGCCAATGACACAAAATAAACAAACTATTATTTCTTCCTACGTGTGAGTTCAGCGGCTGTTGTGAACCCACAGTATTTGTTCGCTCCTGTTTGTTTTAACGACACAGCTGACAGGCGATATTAGTAACGAAACGCGCACCAATGTAGGAAACGCTGGTGTCTGTTTTGTCTACTCAATATCCCTGTAGCCAGTGCGACGTATCGATGTCTAGACCGTGATATGGCGTAGGAAACATTCTGTGCATTGCCTGGGAATGGAGTTTCCACTCTTTATATGATAAATATTATGGTTATATCTTTTTTTTTCCCCGCCGCTAAGATGTGTATCTGTCAGATGGCATTAGAACCATCTGACAATGGGAAATATCAGATGAATCCACACAGCTGCTAGTCGGATCACAATAGGAAGCTGAGATAGGCTACTGTAATGTAATATTCTTAGATTCCCAGCTAATATCTGGGTGAGTTGTTATTCTTGATGGACTGGGAACGGTACTGCCAGCGTTAAGACTCTGGGCTTTTAGTTCTGTGCCTGGTGCAAGGGGGGGGGGGAGGGGGACCGGCCCATCTCTGTAATGCACGGAGCTTACTGTTAAATGGGATATTATTACATAGGCACCGAAGTCAGCGCTATAAATATATATATGGAATACACTGTGTAAACAAGGGATAAAAAAGCAAAGGCTTTTTACATAGTCCTAGCTCATGAATGAATGTTAGTGCCCCTGGCCTTAAAGAGGAAGCCTGGCAGAATCAGTTTTCATGCTGGAGCTCCTCACAGAAATAATATTAGGAGGTAGGTCCTCCCTCCAGGAAGTTTGAAGAAACTTAGTAGTTTCGTTTCGTTTTCGGATTTCCGGATCTCGGGAAAATCCCGAAGATCCAAAAATCTGAAACCGGAACGAATTTTTCGATAATTATGGAAAAGAGCCTTGAACGTTAGAAAATTATCGAAAATACGATTGGAGACCATTTTTGAGTCTCCGATCGTATTTTTGATAATTTTCGAAAATTTGAGGCTATTTTACATAATTATCGAAAATAGCCCCGTACTTCTGATAATTACCGAAAATAGCCCGTACTTCTGATAATTACCGAAAATAGCCCCGTACTTCTGATAATTACCGAAAAATAGCCCGTACTTCTGATAATTACCGAAAATAGCCCGTACTTCTGATAATTACCGAAAATAGCCCCGTACTTCTGATAATTACCGAAAATAGCCCCATACTTCTGTAATTACCGAAAATAGCCCCGTACTTCTGATAATTACCAAAAATAGCCCCGTACTTCTGATTAATACCAAAATAGCCCCGTACTTCTGATAATTACCGAAAATAGCCCCATACTTCTGATAATTACCGAAAATAGCCCCGTACTTCTGATATTACCAAAAATAGCCCCGTACTTCTGATAATTACCGAAAATAGCCCCGTACTTCTGATAATTACCGAAATAGCCCCTACTTCTGATAATTACCGAAATAGCCCCGTACTTCTGATAATTACCGAAAAAGCCCGTACTTCTGATAATTACCGAAAATAGCCCCGTACTTCTGATATTACCGAAAATAGCCCCGTACTTCTGATAATTACCGAAAATAGCCCCGTACTTCTGATAATTACCGAAAATAGCCCCGTACTTCTGATAATTACCGAAAATAGCCCCGTACTTCTGATAATTACCGAAAATAGCCCCGTACTTCTGATAATTACCGAAAATAGCCCCCGTAACTCTGATAATACCGAAATAGCCCCGTACTTCTGATATTACCGAAAATAGCCCCGTACTTCTGATATTACCAAAAATAGCCCCGTACTTCTGATAATTACCGAAAAAAGCCCCGTACTTCTGATATAACCGAAAATAGCCCCGTACTTCTGATAATTACCGAAAATAGCCCCGTACTTCTGATAATTACCGAAAATAGCCCCGTACTTCTTTACCGAAAATAGCCCCGTACTTCTTTACCGAAAATAGCCCCGTACTTCTGATAATTACCGAAAATAGCCCCGTACTTCTGATAATTAGTGAAAATACCTTCCAAAGTCCCAAAATCCGGAGGATCCTTCCGGATTCGGACGGATCTTTCGGATTTCGGAACCGAGGGGTTCCGTGTTGGGTCCAGGTTCATGTTGATCTCTATAAGAGGGGCAACTTGGCATTTGGAGGATGATAGGAATGGAGTTCAAAGTTCAGACACATTAAAGCATTTCATTTTTTCTAAATATTTTTGGAGAGAGGCCATGTGCAGGTAGTTACTGGGTGGAGATGGTGGGAGGCTAGAGAATTATCTAAGCATGTGCAACTATGTAAAAGTGTCCAGGACACACTCTGGTAGGAGGGCTAAAAGAAACGTCAGAAACCTACAGCAATAAATTGATCGTTTTACCAAACGTTGCTGATTTATGTCCCCATAATCCTCCTTATTTCTTCCCAAAGCTCCTGTATCAAACCATAAATATCGGTAAGCAGGGGTCTAAACTAGTATCTAAAGGGGAACAAGATGATATTATATCGAGCATGGACCGAGCCAAGCAGGAATACACAAATCTACCAAACCAACTGTATCTTGCCTGACAGATAGACTTGCATTTTTAATCAATCGCGTGCCCATACACTGCAGATAATAAGTACAATTGGGAAACGCAGATGAAATTTCACCACATTTCACCATGTATCATTGGCAGATCTCAGCTTAAACTATGCACAAGGTATTGCATTTATTGGATGGGCTTGTCTGAATATTTTCAGGCCTAATCCCCTTCTGCTCCATAACATGCCGGATATGGCTTGGCAGCCTATTGAACACAAAGCCATATGCAAGAGTCCACTTGACAAATCCATATTAATGATGACAAAATCCTCCATTTTGAAAACAATGAACTGGCTCTTACCCCTTTGCTGATCTCAACATCGGTGAAAATACTCTGCTCATCCTCCTCATGGAATTCCACGTCCGACTCTCCCAAGGCGATCGGCACGCAGACGGAGAAACGTGCGTTGCTCGGGAAGTCGTCGCATTCACAAACCACGTACTTCTCCCCATTTTTTGAAATGCCTCCGTTCGTACCTTTGCCCTCTGCGAAATCTTCCTTGTTGCCCATATTGATGTGATTATTTAGGTTGACGTTGTGGATGTTTTTGTTTTTCATGGACAGGTTCGTTTTGAAGGTGTCCGGAGTTTTATTCGGCCTGGTCAGTAAGTTGCAGAAGAAATCGACCAGAGATTTTTTGACAAAAGCAACTCCTCGCTGGATGCGAGCAAATGCGATTTGTAAGTTGTTCATTTCCCCGTCCTCGTCTGGAGACGCCAAATTATCCGAGCTGAAGGAACTGAGCAATAATGCCAGGAAGAGGTTTAGCACCTGAAAAAAGTAGAAAAGCCGTATTCTGTTATTATAGTGCAAACAGTGACTAGCGGCACTTAAACAAATAATAAATTAAATCACAGGACAACTAAAGCCTCCCAAACATCATTGAATCAGAAAAAAGAGCACTTTAACTTAAAGATATTTATCTTTTTCTCTCCTTTCATTTTACAGTGGATTTTGAGAAGTTTACTTTATTAACATGTCGATCGTGTACATTATTTCCCAGCATTCCAGTCTAACAGGCACACCCAATATTTCAGTCACTGAATTTTTTGTTTTTTGCACATGCCCAGTCCAGAGCTACTGCAAGATATTGTTACAAATGGTCACCGCCCACTAGAAGTCTCTAGGAAACTGTGTTACAATGCAGTACAGAAAAGACAGTTGGGAACCTTTATTAAGGAACCAAAAATGGTTGTGGTGACAGTTACCTAATACAAGTATATCCATAAGTAAATACTATGTTCTGCAGGTAAAGGCTTTTTACTTAAAGGGTCACTATAGTGAAAAAATGACTTTCCCTGCTCCCTCAGCCCCAACCGCTATAGTTTCAATATCAGAAAGTGCCCCAAACTTTACTTACCTTCCCTCTTTCCTCCGCCGCGCTGCCAGGCCTTCTGCTTGTGCGAAAATGCAAGCAGAGGGGCGGGACCGGCAGTCTCGTCTGTGATTGGCTGAGCAGCAGCCAATCACGGACGCGGCTGCCGGGAGTTCAGTGCGGCAGAGGAAAGAGGGAACGTAAGTAATGTTTGGGGCACTTTCTGATATTAAAACTATAGCGGTTGGGGATGGGAGAACAGGGAGAATATTATATAAAAATGTTCTTACACTAGAGGGAGGGAATCTAAATCGGGAGGGAGAGGGAGGGCTCTTCTGGGCATTGCAAAATTCTCCCGGAGGAGAGACAGGATGCAGAGTCCTATATGGACTCTGCAGTACTCCTGGTGGGCGTTTTTTGGGACTTTGGGGGGGATAGCAGAAGAACCCTATGGAGCTGGGATGTAAGGTAAGGATTAAACTACACTACACAATGGGGCCAGTAGTGGGGGGGGATTATAGTTTTGGGGGTGGACATGCCCTTTAACTGAATCTATAAATGAATATATGCTAGTAGCACTTACTCTGAGGTGTGTGTGTTGCTGCATGCCTTCAATCCAGCACATGTTTTGCTCAGGAGCAGTATCCCCCCTCCCTCTTTTAACCACTCCTGCTTCCATCTGACCTGACTTTTTCCCCATAAAACCAACGGTCAAACTATAACATATATAGCATTCCAACTGTCAAAACTCTGTCACCATTCCAACTACAGCAAAATTGCTCACAGAAGAAAAGTTTATGAGAGCAAATCACTTGATTGACAGCTGAAATGTAACATTGTTTAAATTGGATATCTAAAGAAATAGGTTAACAAAAAAATGGTATGGTGGTGGTTGGGGAGAATGATAGTTTACAGTAATGGGCAATTTAAAATAACTTTTTTTTTCAGAATGTATGCCCTTTAAGTGTTATCTCACATTTAAATAGCGTTCTTACTTAGTTAATGCTTTAAAATTATGGCTGTTTATACCACTGGTTTAGTTCTTCTTTTAAAAGAATGCCTCTTTCCCGTGCTTCAATTCAAAATAATATGGGTCATTTTTGGTGTGGCGGGGAGAGGCCATCTCAACCAATCATACATTTGTTTTAAAGCGTATTGCTCCAAACTCTCACTTTTGAAAATGTAAGTACGCCACAGAACAGGGGAACTATTTGCTATTATTTATTTCACTATATCATCGGCTGCGTAAACACCGTTTGTGTTGAACAGTTACACACAAATTTTCTTTCCCGGGTAATCACTGCTCCTTGCGTATTGATTTAAAATGTATTCAACGGTTTTCAAAGAGGGAGTATAGGGTAAGTATTTCATATCATATTATCATATATATACATACAGGGAGATTCAATAAAAGTTCTTATCGCTTAAAATGATGCTAATTTTGCCCCAACCAATCAGATCTTATTTAACATTTGAAAGCTAACATCTGATTGGTTGGGGCAAAATTAGCATCATTTTAAGCGATAAGAACTTTTATTGAATAACCCTGTATGTGTATAAGTATATATACTACGTATATAAGTACTTCATTCATTTAAGAAAGAATAAAATAAAAAACAGCATTGAAAATACACTAGGTACAAAAACCTAAACCACTAGAAAGTATATAAAAAAAAAAAAGGTAGCATTAATACCGCCACACAAAATGTATTTGCCAGATCTGACATATGGCCAGGTAAATTCTCTGGAATCTATTCAAGAACAAAGCAACACAAAGGCTGTCAAAAATAGATCCAGTCAGAAATAGAACTTTAAGAAAAATATTCAATGCCGCAAGCATTCATATTCGGTGCTGAGAAAACAGGTTACCAGCCTTGCAAACATATTTCTTCTTGGTCCCACTCTGTGCGAGTGGGAGTGATCATTCACATCGAACAAATGGTAATAAGAGGAACGTTTCAAAATGGAGGCTCCACGCTGACTCTTTTGATCCATAATGCATTGTGCCCCGTGAGGCTTTAATCTGTGTTATTGTGTGATAAATTGCTAGGGTGCGACATGCAGCTCCTGACCAAACTGTAAACTAAGGTTTCTTTTTAATTTAAATTTTTTTTTTTTGCAGCTTGATACTCGATTGGTTAGGTTCGATCACGAGGCTCCCCGGTGGTTACATTCAACTTACAAACTGTAAGCTAAGGTTTCTTTTTAATTTCAATTTTTTTTTTTTGTAAATTTTTTTTTTTTTGTTTAATACTCATTGATTGGATAGGAAATGCTACGTTGGGATTATTTTTTTTTCTCTCTGCGCAGCATTATAAAAAATAATAATTATAACAATGCGCTTTTCATTTTTTAAGGTTTTATAATGTGGAAGGAGCAAAGCTGTACAATTAAAATCAGTCACAGAAAAATAAACCGTGCAATATTTTACCATATAAGGATTTATTTCTTTACCTGTAATGTTAAAGGGGAACTAAAACCCAATATATTAAGATTAAAGTAAGATTAATGTAAGATTACCTAGGATTTTGGCCTTAAACGGTCATTGTCATTAGCAGAGCTACACTGCTGACTAAGCCTTGCTATACATGTTTAATAGAGATGTCCGAACTTCGCAAAATCCGGTCCGCTCAAGGACCCACGAATTTTCGAAAAAATTCGAAAATCCTCGAGCGGACGCATAAAAAAAAACCTCGAAAATACGAGGAATCCTCGTAATTTAGAAAATTTTCTAAAATATGTATTTTTGAAAATACAAGAAATCCTCGTAATTTTCCTCGTAATTTCGAAATTACGAGAAATCTGCGGTTCGGAAGTTCGGAAGGCGGAAAATCCGGAAAAATCCGCTGTTCGCGAACGGGATAAGTCCGCGGCGGATCCGGGTTCAGATCCGCGAACCGGCCATCCCTAATGTTTAATAGGTGTCCCCTTATTTTTTTCCTTATTATTGATCTGGTAACTGGTAATGTGGGTCATTTATCTATATCCAAAGAAAGGAAAGGCTCCCTGCAGTAGTTTGAGACGGTCTTGAGAATTTGTCTTTATTGACTAATCGAAGACTAGAGTTTGGCAAAAAAGTTTGGCAAAAAAAATCTCTGTAGTTCCACAAGTTGCAAAATTGCCACGTTGAGCCACAGTTACAGTGCCTCTAAACTAGAGATGTTCACAAGCAGCAAGTTCTGTTTAGTGACATTTTTTTCGGATCTTAGAACAAAATTCGAAAATCTGAAAACGGACCCATAGAAGTCAATGGGAAATAAACATATTTTTTAATGTTCTGATTACATTTTAGCTATAAATAGCAATAGTATGTTAGTGTAAATAGAGATGGACTACAACTCAAACTCGAACTCAAGTTCAAGCCGAACTATTCAAATTCAAATGAATTCGGACTTCTCGAACTATCCCGGACTCGCACATTCGAACTGTCGAACATTCGATATTTATCGAAAGTCTGAAAATATCGAATGTTCGACAGTTCGAATGTGCGAGTAAAATGCCTATTATACCTATACGCGAGCATCGAATCCGCGTGTAAAATGTCCATTAAAACCTATACGCGAGCATCGAATCCACAAGTAAAATGTCCATGGTATCTAGGCGTGAATGTGAGTATCGAATCCGCGAGTAAAATGTCCATGGTATCTAGGCGCGAACGCGAGCATCGAATCCGCGAGTAAAGTGTCCATTAAAACCTATACGCGAGCAACGAATCCGCGAGTAAAATGTCCATGGTATCTAGACGCGAACATCGAATCTATGAGTAAAGTGTTCATTAAAGCCTATACGCGAGCATCGAATCCGCGAGTAAAATGTCCATGGTATCTAGGCGCGAACGCGAGCATCGAACCCGTGAGTAAAGTGTCCATTAAAACCTATATGCGAGCAACAAATCTGTGAGTAAAATGTCCATGGTATCTAGACGCGAACATCGAATCTATGAGTAAAGTGTCCATTAAAGCCTATACGCGAGCATCGAATCCGCGAGTAAAATGTCCATGGTATCTAGACGCGAACATCGAATCTACGAGTAAAGTGTCCATTAAAGCCTATACATGAGCATCAAATCCGTGAGTAAAATGTCAATGGTATCTAGGAGCGAACATCGAATCTACGAGTAAAGTGTCCATTAAAACCTATACGCGAGCATCGAATCCGTGAGTAAAATGTCCATGGTATCTAGGCACGAACATCGAATCTACGAGTAAAGTGTCCATTAAAGCCTATACCCGAGCATCGAATCCGCAAGTAAAATGTATATGGTACCTAGGCACGAACGAGCTCGAAAATAGCGTGAGTGAGAGTAAAATCGAGTTTTGGAAAGTCCTGGATATTCCAACATGTTCCCCAGACCATTTCCCAGGTCCCACAGCCATTTACATTAAGTTACCATTGATATTTTAATTGTATTTCATTAGAACTTTTCAAATTATTTGACTCCCATTGACCTTAATGGGTCCGTTTTTGAACTTTCGGAATCTCCATATAGTTCGAAAGTTGGGCCATCTCTAAGTATAAACAAGCTATTTTCCAGGTTCTGCACTGAATATTCGAGGTCCACTAATTTGAATTTGAGGGTTCAGGAAATCGTTATTTATCGAAATCGACCCCTTATATAATCAATTCAGCATCAAAATTGGGATTCAAAATTTCGAAATTCAAACTTTCTATAATCCGAAAATTCCAAGTTACGCTGAATCTTTCTCCACTCATTGAAATACCCTTATTAAAATGAAACAGACTTTTATTAGTGCCCAATTATTATAAATTGTTTCCTGCTATCTGTGTTAGGTACAGCGGAAAAACAAATGCATTCTCCTAAATGTCACTAAAGCCGCAATGCAATTTTGTCTAGTAAACAGTGAGTCACGTACTGATAAGAAGCACTGCATTCTAGCCTCTGTACAAAGACCTCCGGAGACTTCAAAGGCAAAGTAACAAGTAACAATCATTAAGTTAGATGTCAGGTCTAATACTTGACTGAGTTAGTAAAATAAAGTCTGCTTCTTTTTATATTAATTTAACAGATGAAAAGATGTGGACAGAACTGGTGAAAATTCTAATAAATAATCTTTAATAATCCCTATTAGTTACTGAGTACATACAATAAATGTGAGGAACGCAATGAATATCAGTGCTGTAGCCAGAATTTTATTCCCAGCCAAGTGGCATGAAAAAGTAGCCAGGTGGGGCAATCTGGGAGATTTGGTGGTGGGGAAAATTAAATGCACACTATTTTTAGTAGATAAAGGGAATGTCCACCCTTAAAACAAAAAAAAAGATAAATTATCAGTTACCTGCCCCTACCCCAACTGATTTATTTTAGACTTTATTACCTGCATTACTAACCAGATATTTAAGGATAATTATTGTCCCAAATCTGGTGGAATAAGCTGGCCCCTCCCTCCATGCAGTCAATCAAGGCTGATAACTGATATCACAGCCAATGATTGACTGCTGTTTTCAATGCTGCCTCCTCTGCACATGCTCAAGCTTATAAAAATCTTATTAAGCTGAGAAAGGAGGCAGATACCTTTCAAAATATAACCAAGATGGGATAGTATATATCCACACATTATAGAGGACAACTAGTGAGCAATTAAATATAGTATACAAAATAGAAGCCCAGTGCACATCCAATTCAAATTGCTTACTTTTATTCCCTTTATAATGCTGCTTAAAAACCCCTGCCCTTCTCTCTGGATAAATAAAAGCCAAATTAGTTTAAGGCATTTAAGCCCAGCTACCACTACTAGGTTTGCTTTTTCAGCAGAGTCCTCACTCTTTTATGAGTTGAAAGTCATAGCTTCTCTGTGGCTAGCTTCTTTGGGATTTACTCTCCTGCTATAGCCCATTTTGGGCTACATTGTCCATCTTCTTGCGCAGATATAACTAGCACTATTCCAAACCTTACAAAAAATCATCTCTAAATGTTGACTTGGCACCATTGTTTACCAAAAGTCAAGTTGTATTGATCTTGTTTAAAGGGAAAGTTCAGTGGAAAATATGAATATTTTTTAAATTCTTAGTTTATTTTACACATACCTAGTTATTCTACATATTCTCTTCCATTTCTAAAAAAATCAGTTGATTTCATTCCCTTTGCTGTTCCCTGCTGTTGACATTAGTGAGATGACATTTCAGGTTCTAACGATCCTTCTACTTCCCAGAATGCACCACTACCTTGGAATGTTCCTGACAGTAATTTCTACTGATTGGCTGTTGGGTGGGTCAAACATGCTCAGATCTCTACTGAGCAACTGAATCAACCCAGGCGCTGGGTCAAGGGCAAGACCATAACGGTCTCTATTAGGGGTCCTGCAAACAGGAAGTCAGTATTTCGGTTGCATTTATTTATACACAGACACAATGCTGAATGGGCAGATTAAGGTCATTAGGATGGAAAATACTGCTCTTTTATCTGAAAAGTAAATGTATTTGCACTGAACTTCCCCTTTAAGCTTGTGACTCAGTGACTCACTGTTAGGTAGGGATGAGGGCTAAATGTTGAATAATCTTCTTTGGACTCCAGCGATTAGGACACAGAATAGAGAATTCTAAAAATAAAAAATGTCCTACAACAACCAACACCAAATTGTAGAAGGTGATTGATGTATAATAATCCATCTCAGGTAACATCTCCTTGCTTTCCTTTTTAGTATATTTAAGCCTACAGTACCTATACCAAAGTGATCAATAAGTAATCATTCCATGTTTTGTACACAACAAACTACCCCATAATCATCTTACTTAAGAGAAAACTCTTTGTTATACCTTGTACCTTCAGCCAGACAATTCAAGAAATGAATGAACATCTGTAGAGAGAACAGTGATCGGCCTCTCATCCTATTGCCTATGAGGATATTGATTGCATGTTTTCTTGCGAGCCTTGTTATAACCCAAGGCACAACGTAAAAAATAATAACCAATATCATTATTAAAAGCACCACAGGTAACATAGCGAAGGAATCAAGTCAAAGTTTACTGAATAATTGAAATTCCTTTGTATTTTTTTTTTTGTCCCATCCCGTGACGAACAATCTGCTCGTTCTTTTAAATAACAGAACATATCCTGTTGTGTTCAGTGATGGGGGATTAATGGGACTGAGGGAGGGATGTACGTTTCTGCAGGGGAAAGCCTCTAGGAAACGGAGATTTTTTTTTTCCCCCGTAAGGGCTCCAATGCTTCTGACAACAGGGAATTGTACTGTGAAAGGAAATAAATACTTTAATTGATCTCAGGCTTTCACAAGTACAGGAGAGCCATCTGTATATATTGGCTGCTAAGTGGTGTTAATCTTTATTTTTTTTATTTTTCTTAAAGAGCCTTTGATTAACAAGGTTCTCAGGTTCTGAAGTCATAAGCATCATTTTGTTTTTCCAGTGCAGCGAGCTCAACAAGAGTATCTGGCCTTATGATATGTTGACTGTTTCACCGCTATTTAACACGTTCAGAGCCGCTAACGTTCTGGATAAAAGTCCTGTTGGCGATTCAATATCGCATTTGAGAATGTGGGTAAATCCTGATAGGGGATTTATCCACTGCGGGATTTTAACGCCAGCTGTTTGCTGGCGTTAAAATCCTGCGCTGAAGCTACCGCAAGCGCGATATTAAAATTGCAAGCGTCAGATGCACGGGTGATTTTTGCATCCGATGCTAATATGGAGCTAAACTCGCATTAACCAGCAGCGAACTGGTTAGCGCGACCTCCATATATTTGCCCAGCAAGTCTGTGTAAATGAGACGCTTTGTCTTTAAGAGGGGGCCCCCTGCTACCACTATTACTTGGCTCCCTTGCAATCACTATTTAAATTAGAACTATTGTCTAGAGAAGAGAAGTTTCCTGAACTAAAGCCCAAATCTCTCAAGTGCACATAGGATCTTAAAATTTTTATTTTTAAAATTTTAAAACATTTTTAAAAATTTAAATTTACAGGTTTTTTTATTTTATTTTATTTTTTTTACATTTTTAAACTTTTCAAAGATTTTTGAAATAAAAACCCTTCACAAATAAAAGTAGACGTTATATATGTTGTCAAAGTCAACCAGTAACCAATCACCATAAAGAATTTTTTATTGCAAAAAAATAATAAATTGCCTGGTTGAAATAGACATACGAGTTCCATACCAGGCTTTCTGCCATGGTAAAATATTACATTACAGTATAATTTTACTGTTCTTCAGAGAAATATATTGACTTACCACAAGGTTTCCAATCACCATGACCAGCATGAAGACAAGGAGGCACAAAGGTTGTCCGGCTACCTCCATGCAGTCCCACATGGTCTCTATCCATTCCCCGCAGAGGACTCTGAACACGATAAGAAAGGAATGGAAGAAATCGTGCATGTGCCAACGAGGGAGGGTACAGGAATCGCTGATCTTGCAGACGCACTCAAAGTAATTTCTACCGAAAAGCTGAACCCCGACCACAGCAAAAATAAAGACAATGATGGCCAAGACTAGGGTGAGATTTCCCAGAGCGCCGACGGAATTTCCAATGATTTTGATGAGGGTGTTTAATGTCGGCCAAGACTTTGCCAGTTTGAAGACTCGAAGCTACAATAAATAATAAATAAATAAAGTATTGACGGGTTAGAATCCATACTTATGGCAAAACCATTGAAACGTTGTGAAACATTATTAAGAGTGAAAGCCAATATAAAGTCTTCAATAATTCCACCTGACGACCTATAAAACATGGAAATTCCATCGCTAAAAATATAACCCTATGAATGGACCATTCCACATTTATTTCTGAACCCTATTAATAATAATTATATACAGCAGCACGGTGGCTCAGTGGTTAGTCCCAAGTTCAAATCAACCATTGGACAAGAAGATGGTATGTCCTTTGTGGGTTTCCTCCGGGCAATCCGGTTTCCCCCACAATCATAAAGACAAACTGATAGGTTGTATGTGTCAAATAAATGTGCTTAGATTGTAAGCTCTTCGGGGGAGGGCCTGATGTGAATGTTTCCATGTAATTGTACAGCGATATGGAAGATGTTGGCGCTTTATAAATCCATAATAATAATAATAATATACAGTATATATGTACGGGACAAATGAATCTGTTCACTGTATAAACAAGGTACAATCATTTGTACAATCATCCAGGGTGACTTTGGAAAAATGGCAGATGCTTTGACTTTTCATATTCTCTTTATTCCATACCAGCCTTCTATTCATTTAAATAATACTAGTTATAAGCTCCTACCCTTCAGTTTCCTGAATTTTGAACAGTCACTACAGGAGAACCATAAGGAGCAAGGATGTATGGTAAGGATTTTATTAAAATATACAGAGGGGCCAGTAGTTGGTGAATTTTTAGTTTGGGGGGTGGTGTAACCCACCAATCAAAATGTAATTTATAGTTTGCAATTCTCCAATCAGGTCCCAGCATTTGCAATAGGACTAATAAAATAAAACATTCTGATTGGCTACAATGGCTTACTATACATCTTTTGTAACCCTGTGCCCTGCATCGTTTCATAAAATGACAAGCGCTACTAACCTAACATTATTGACCCATTTAACTGCAAATATGATCTCATTAAATATCTACATCGTGTCAGTTATATTCAGAGAAGAGAAAAATAAATTACCAATCTGAAGGAACGAAGAACTGAAAGATTCCCCATGCTGGCGAGACATAATTCCATTAAACTCAATGTGACTATGATACTATCAAATATATTCCAGCCTTGCTGGAAATAGTAATATGGATCCAGGGCAATTATTTTGAAAACCATTTCAGCCGTGAATATTCCGGTAAAAACCTGGACAGAAAAAAAAATAATGTGGTTTTTAGAAATAGAGTAAGAGATAGACACTGTGTAGGTATCAGTGCAACTAAACGTGTACAGATCCACTTTATTGCATGATGCACATTGTTTATATGTCATTCATTTCCTTGGGGAAACAGCCAATCACATTACAGTAAGCTTTGTAGACCCGACTATAACTGGCTAATGTGGTTGGCTGTTTCCCTAGTGAATGAATGACATAGAAATTGTGTTCATTATGCAATAAAGTGCAGCTGTACATTTTATAATCAAATGAACAAAGGTTTATGGTGCTGTGTGGTTTGAACATTTGTACTGATGTATAAGTTGGAGCTGCCATGTTGCTTGTCTCAGTTTGGTGCCTACTCAAAATCGATCGCCAGTTTTTGGTTTTTCAGAGGCTGCAGAAATACAATACTTGTACCTGTATGCTGTCCCCCCCACTTACATTGTAAGCTCTTCAGGGCAGGGATCTCATTCCTAATGTGTCAAGGCTTGTTGCACTTATATCAATTTATCCATAATTTATATATATGTATTCTTAACCGATGTATGAAATTGTATTTAATTTAATTTTTATCTATCTGTATAATGGCTTGCACTTATCCCCTTGTTTGTATAATCTGTATTGTTATAATGTACAGCGCTGTGTACCCAAGTGTCGCTTTATAAATAAACATATACATACGTACTGTATAATCTGTATTGTTATAATGTACAGCGCTGTGTACCCAAGTGGTGCTTTATAAATAAAATTATACATACATACTGTATAATCTGTATTGTTATAATGTACAGCGCTGTGTACCCAAGTGGTGCTTTATAAATAAAATTATACATACATACTGTATAATCTGTATTGTTATAATGTACAGCGCTGTGTACCCAAGTGGTGCTTTATAAATAAAATTATACATACATACTGTATAATCTGTATTGTTATAATGTACAGCGCTGTGTACCCAAGTGGTGCTTTATATAAATTATACATACATACTGTATAATCTGTATTGTTATAATGTACAGTGCTGTGTCCCCAAGTGGCGCTATATAAATAAACATATACATACATACTGTATAATCTGTATTATTATAATGTACAGTGCTGTGTACCCAAGTGGCGCTATATAAATAAACATATACATACGTACTGTATAATCTGTATTGTTATAATGTACAGCGCTGTGTACCCAAGTGGTGCTTTATAAATAAATTATCATACATACTGTATAATCTGTATTGTTATAATGTACAGCGCTGTGTACCCAAGTGTGCTTTATAAATAAAATTATACATAATACTGTATAATCTGTATTGTTTATGTACAGGCTGTGTCCACAAGTGGCGCTATATAATAAACATATACATACATACTGTATAATCTGTATTATTATAATGTAAGTGCTGTGTCCCCAAGTGGTGCTATATAAATAACATATACATACATACTGTATAATCTGTATTGTTATAATGTACAGCGCTGTGTACCAAGTGGCGCTATTAAATAAACATACTACATACTGTATAACTGTATTGTTAAAATGTACAGCGCTGTGTACCCAAGTGGCCTATATAAATACATATACATACATACTGTATAATCTGTATTGTTATAATGTACAGCGCTGTGTATCCAAGTGGCGCTATATAATACATATACATATATACTGTATAATCTGTATTGTTATAATGTACAGCGCTGCGTACCCAAGTGGTGCTATATAAATAAACATATACATACATACTGTATAATCGTATTTGTTATAATGTACAGCGCAGTGTCCCCAATGGCGCTTATATAATAAACATATACATACATGTGTATAATCTGTATTGTTATATGTACAGCGCTGTGTACCCAAGTGGCGCTATATAATAAACATATACATACATACTGTATAATCTGTATTGTTATAATGTACACGCTGTGTCCCCAAGTGGCGCTATATAAATAAACATATACATACATACTTGATAATCTGTATGTTTATAATGTACAGCGCTGTGTACCCAAGTGGCGCTATATAAATAAACATATACTACTGTATAATCTGAATCTGTATTGTTAAATGTACAGCGCTGGTGTCCCCAAGTGGCTCTATAAAATAAACATATACATACATACGTATAATCTGTATTTTATAATGTACAGCGCTGTGTCCCCAGGTGGCGCTATATAAATAAACATATACATACATACTGTATAATCTGTATTGTTATAATGTACAGCGCTGTGTCCCAGTGGCGCTATATAAATAAACATATACATACATACTGTATATCTGTATTGTTATAATGACAGCGCTGTGTACCCAAGTGGCGCTATATAAATAAACATATACATACATACTGTATAATCTGTATTTTAATATGAACCGCTGTGTACCAATGGCGCTTTAAAATAAAATTATCATACATACCGTATAATCTGTATTGTTATAATGTACAGCGCTGTCCCAAGTGGCGCTATATAAATAAACATATACATACATACTGTATAATCTGTATTGTTATAATGTACAGCGCTGTGTACCCAAGTGGCGCTATATATAAACATATACATACATACTGTATAATCTGTATTGTTATAATGTACACGCTGCGTCCCAAGTGCGCTATATAAATAAACATATACATACATACTGTATAATCTGTATTGTTATAATGTACAGCGCTGTGTCCCAAGTGGCGCTATATATAATACTAATATACATACTGTATAATCTGTATTTTTATAATGTACAGCGCTGCTGCCCAAGTGGCGCTATATAAATAAACATATACATACATACTGTAAATCTGTATTGTTATAATGTACAGCGCTGCGTCCCCAAGTGGCGCTTAAATAAACATACATACATACTGTATAATCTGTATTGTTTAATGTATAGCACTGGTGTCCCCAAGTGGCGCTATATAAATAAACATATACATACATACTGTATAATCTGTATGTTATAATGTACAGCGCTGCGTCCCAAGTGGCGCTATATAATAAACATATACATACATACTGTATAATCTTGTATTGTTATAATGTACAGCGCTGCGTCCCAAGTGGCGCTATAATAATAAACATATACATACATACTGTATATCTGTATTGTTATAATGTACAGCGCTGTGTACCCAGTGGCGCTATATAAATAAACATATACATACATACTGTATAATCTGTATTGTTATAATGTACAGCGCTGCGTACCCAAGTGCGCGTATAAATAAACATACATACATACTGTATAATCTGTATGTTATAATGTACAGCGCTGTGTACCCAAGTGGCGCTATATAAATAAACATATACATACATACTGTATAATCTGTATTGTTATAATGTACAGCGCTGTGTCCCCAAGTGGTGCTATATAAATAAACATATACATACATACTGTATAATCTGTATGTTATAATGTACAGCGCTCGTGCCAAGTGGCGCTATATAAATAAACATTACATATATACTGTATAATCTGTATTGTTATAATGTACAGCACTGCGTACCCAAGTGGCGCTATATAATAAAACATATCATACATACTGTTAATATCTGTATTGTTATAATGTACAGCGCTGTGTAACCAATGCGCTATATAAATAAACTATACATACATACTGTATAATCTGTATTGTTATAATGTACAGCGCTGTGTCCCCAAGTGGGCTATATAAATAAACATATACATACATACTGTATAATCTGTATTGTTATAATGTACAGCGCTGCGTGCCCAAGTGCGCTATATAAATAAACATATACAACATACTGTATATCTGTATTGTTATAATGTACAGCGCTTGTACCCAAGTGGCGCTATATAAATAAACTATACATACATACTGTATAATCTGTATTGTTATAATGTACATGCGCTCGTGCCCAAGTGGCGCTATATAATAAACATATACATACATACTGTATAATCTGTATTGTTATAATGTACAGCGCTGTGTCCCCAAGTGGCGCTATATTAAACATATACATACATACTGTATAATCTGTATTGTTAATGTACAGCGCTGTGTCCCCAAGTGGCGCTATATAATAAACATATACATACATACTGTATAATCGTATTGTTATAATGTACAGCGCTGCTGCCCAGTGGCGCTATATAAATAACAATACATACATACTGTATAATCTGTATTGTTATAATGTACAGCGCTGTGTACCAAGTGTGCTTATATAAATAAACATATACATACATACTGTATAATCTGTATTGTATAATGTACAGCGCTGTGTCCCCAAGTGGCGCTATATAATAAACATATACATACATACTGTATAATCTGTATTATTATATGTACAGCGCTGTGTACCCAAGTGGCGCTAGTAAATAAACATATCATACATACTGTATAATCTGTATTGTTAATGTACAGCGCGGCGTCCCAAGTGGCGCTATATAAATAAACATTACATACATACTGTATAATCTGTATTGTTATAATGTACAGCGCTGTGTCCCCAAGTGGCGCTATATAAATAAACATATACATACATACTGTATAATCTGTATTGTTATATGTACAGCGCTGTGTACCCAAGTGGCGCTATATAAATAAACATAACATACATACTGTATAATCTGTATTGTTATAATTTACAGCGCTGTGTACCAAGTGGCGCTATATAAATACACATATACATACATACTGTATAATCTGTATTGTTATAATGTACAGCGCTGCGTCCCTAGTGGCGCTATATAATAAACTATACATACTGTATAATCTGTATTGTTATAATGTACAGCGCTGCGTGCCCAAGTGGCGCTATATAAATAAACATATACATACATACTGTATAATCTGTATGTTATAATGTACACGCGTGTACCCAAGTGGCGCTATATAAATAAACATATACATACATACTGTTAATACTGTATTGTATAATGTACAGCGCGCGTCCCAAGTGGCGCTATATAAATAAACATATACATACATACTGTATAATCTGTATTGTTATAATGTACAGCGCTTGTCCCAAGTGGCGCTTATATAATAAACATATACATACATACTGTATAATCTGTATTGTTATAATGTACAGCGCTGTGTACCCAAGTGGCGCTATATAAATAAACATATACATACATACTGTATAATCGTATTGTTATAATGTACAGCGCTGCGTGCCCAAGTGGCGCTATATAATAAACATATACATACATACTGTATAATCTGTATTGTTTAATGTACAGCGCTGTGTACCAAGTGGGCTATATAAATAAACATATACATACATACTGTAATCTGTATTGTTATAATGTACAGCGCTGTGTCCCAAGTGGCGCTATATAAATAACATATCATACATACTGTATAATCTGTATTGTTATATATATGTACAGCGCTGTCCCCAGTGGCGCTAGTATAAATAACATATACATACATACTGTATAATCTGTATTGTTATAATGTACAGCGCTGCGTCCCAGTGGCGCTATATAAATAAACATAACATACATACTGTATAATCTGTATTGTTATTGTACAGCGCTGTGTCCCCAAGTGGCGCTATATAACTTTAACCATATACATACATACTGTATAATCTGTATTGTTATAATGTACAGCGCTGTGTCCCCAAGTGGCGCTATATAAATAAACATATACATACATACTGTATAATCTGTATTGTTATAATGTACAGTGCTGTGTCCCCAAGTGGCGCTATATAAATAAACATATATGTACATACTGTATAATCTGTATTGTTATAATGTACAGCGCTGCGTACCCAAGTGGCGCTATATAAATAAACATATACATACATACTGTATAATCTGTATTGTTATAATGTACAGCACTGTGTATCCAAGTGGCGCTATATAAATAAACATATACATACATACTGTATAATCTGTATTGTTATAATGTACAGCGCTGTGTCCCCAAGTGGCGCTATATAAATAAACATATACGTACATACTGTATAATCTGTATTGTTATAATGTACAGCGCTGTGTACCCAAGTGGCGCTATATAAATAAACATACACATACATACAACAGTCAGCCGGTTATCATGGGTAGTTTCAAGTACAGCAAACTGCAGGTATGTGGACGTCAATATTGATTGTTATTTGCGACATTGCCGTCAGTAAATTGCACAGACATTATCGTAAAATAACAAATACAATCATGATCTTTTATAAAGTTTGCCAGTTATTGTATTAACTGGTAGGTTAGTAGCTGCAGATTTAGCAGTTTGGGTCCCCTTTAGATTTCACCAGTCCCAAATCACCCAAACTAGACTAAAATTATTTTTGACTTTAGTTATCCTTTAATAGCAACTATCCAAGAATAGAAAAGTAAATGCGGAAACTTACCAGGGGAAGTGATATATAGATCTGGGATTTCTAAATCTGTATTGCAGGAAGAAACACAGAACAAAGTTTATATAGGATCTGCAGTAATGTCAGGTGTTCATTGCAATATATATTTTTAAAGTTTGACAAGCTGTATATTAAAAACTAGATGAAATATAAAGGCAATGCTTTATATAAACACTGGTAGTGCACACTGTAAAAGTAGCTTTAGTCTTTACTTCTCCTTGAATACTGTCTCTTGATTTGTCAGTGATGAAATGTTTTTGCATTCAAACAACATAATAAAAATCGAAGCACCATAAAAATGACATAACTGGTCTTGTGCAAAGGGCGTTAGATATTTAAATAACTTTATTTATTTATTATTGATGTTCTAAACAACAATGACCTCATCTTTATATATCTTAACTTCCTCTTACATAATATAACTGGAAACGTGTCATAATATCAGTTTATGGATTGGTTGACAACATTTAAGTGATTGAATCTGCCATGGCTAGTTTACTACTTTACTTTACTACTTTAATGAGATATAAGTCCAAACAGTTAATTCTATTCTAATTCTGCTGATATAATTAGTACAGACAAAATTATTATACTTCTATATAATATCCCACAAGAATACCTACTATTACTACCGTAACTATCAAGGTTGCTAGGTGTCCTGGTTTGGTGAGGGACTTTTCCCAACTGCAGTTGACAAACACAAAGTCATTCTGTTAGGGGCTAATTCCTAGTCTGGCAACACTCCCCAAAAATGATGCTGTGGTATTTGGTCCCAAGGCTTCCTTACATCCACAATACTACAATAGGATGCAGGCACGATCTCTTGACCCTTCCCACCCCATCTCTCCCCCGCCATTTACTCCTTTTCCCATCCTCTCTATCCTAGCCCAACCTGTGCCACTATGGCAACCCTGATTATTCTCCTTTTTCCTTCTAAGAATCCCATAGCCATGGAGGAACAACACAGACCATGAGGGTTTGCAGATTCCCTTAACATAGATCCATTTGTAGTAGAATGTATAAACCCCAAATGCACCTTTCTCTAGAACATTCAGACATACTAACTCTAAATTGTCTTTCTTTCAGGAACTAAATGTCAAGTCCATTTGATCTAACTAAATATCATATATAGAATTTAGGCTTTTCATATAGAGATAAAGATTCTAATAAAAAAAATAAATGGAAATACTTACAAATAACAGGTACATCTAGAATGCTGTTATTCTCTGCTTCACCTTCAATAGGAAACATCAAGGATCTTCATTAATGGACATTATATATAAATAGTAATCTAGTAACATTGTATTGGAGGTTGTATAAGACATACGTCCATCTAGTCCAACCTTTATACCCTACCCATAATGTCTGTATAACAGTTACATAGTAACATTGTATTGGAGGTTGTATAAAGACATACGTCCATCTAGTCCAACCTTTATACCCTACCCATAATGTCTGTATAACAGTAACATAGTAACATAGTATTGGAGGTTGTATAAAGACATACGTCCATCTAGTCCAACCTTTATACCCTACCCATAATGTCTGTATAACAGTTACATAGTAACATAGTATTGGAGGTTGTATAAAGACATACGTCCATCTAGTCCAACCTTTATACCCTACCTATAATGTCTGTATAACAGTTACATAGTAACATAGTATTGGAGGTTGTATAAAGACATAAGTCCATCTAGTCCAACCTTTATACCCTACCTATAATGTCTGTATAACAGTTATATAGTAACATAGTATTGGAGGTTGTATAAAGATATAAGTCCATCTAGTCCAACCTTTATACCCTACCTATAATGTCTGTATAACAGTTACATAGTAACATAGTATTGGAGGTTGTATAAAGACATATACGTCCATCTAGTCCAACCTTTATACACTACCCATAATGTCTTTATAACAGTTACATAGTAACATAGTATTGGAGGTTGTATAAAGACATCCATCCATTTAGTCCAACCTTTATACCCTACCCATAATGTCTGTATAACAGTTACATAGTAACATAGTATTGGAGGTTGTATAAAGACATCCATCCATCTAGTCCAACCTTTATACCTTACCCATAATGTCTTTATAACAGTCACATAGTAACATAGTATTGGAGGTTGTATAAAGACATCCATCCATCTAGTCCAACCTTTATACCCTACCCATAATGTCTTTATAACAGTCACATAGTAACATAGTATTGGAGGTTGTATAAAGACATCCATCCATCTAGTGCAACTTTTTTAGCCTACCCATGATCCTTACCTAACATTTAAACCAGAGGAAGGTCAAAATAACTCAAATATGGATCTCTGGATCGACCAGAACTACAGTATATGTATTAATACCAGTAATTCTCAATATTATATAGTATCCCTGTACCAACCAGAACTACAGTATATGTATTAATAACAGTAATTCTCAATATTATATAGTATACCTGTACCAACCAGAACTACAGTATATGTATTAATACCAGTAATTCTCAATATTATATAGTATCCCCGTACCAACCAGAACTACAGTATATGTATTAATACCAGTAATTCTCAATATTATATAGTATCCCTGTACCAACCAGAACTACAGTATATGTATTAATACCAGTAATTCTCAATATTATATAGTATCCCCGTACCAACCAGAACTACAGTATATGTATTAATACCAGTAATTCTCAATATTATATAGTATTCCTGTACCAACCAGAGCTACAGTATATGTATTAATACCAGTAATTTTCAATATTATATAGTATCCCTGTACCAACCAGATCTACAGTATATATATTAATACCAGTAATTCTCAATATTATATAGTATCCCCGTACCAACCAGAACTACAGTATATGTATTAATACCAGTAATTCTCAATATGATTTAGTGTTAGAAACTTATCCAGGACATTTTTAAAGTTATTCAATGAACTTGCCATTACCACATCTGCTGGAAGACAGTTCCACAGTTTCACCGTTCTCACTGTAAAGAAACCTTTCCTAACCTGAATATGAAACTTCTTTTCTTCCAACCTTTTAGTAAATAGCTGTTATTATATCCAGACAAATGTTTCAGACTGAATCTCAATTAGAAAGGGCAATATAACAGCATTGGTGGCTTCCATAACATAGTCACTCTTGGACATATCTGAAAGTTTGTATGTTCTCCCTGTGCTTGCGTGGGTTTCCTCCGGGGACTCCAGTTTCCCCCACAATCATAAAGACATACTGATAGGTTGTATGTGTCAAATAAATGTGCTTAGATTGTAAGCTCTTCGGGGCAGGGCCTGATGTGAATGTAATACATGTGACTGTAAAGTGATACGGAAGGTGTTGGCCCTATATAAATCCACAATAGTAATAATAATAATAATGTACAATACCCCAGTAATTTTTGCTGGTGGGTGCTACTGGTTCTGCTCCCTTCTATTCAATCCAGCATATGAGTGGTTTTGCAGGGTTAAGAGGCCCATACACGCACCAATAAAGAGCGACATACTATGATCAGTATTGGTCCCATAAACATTTTCCAACATGTCTGATATGGAAAATAATAGTTGGGAAAATGTAATGGCCATACACAGTCCAGTAATAGTGATTGGTGAGCGGCTGTGGGAAAAGTCCTGCTGTCATATCGACTTTAACCACTACAAGGTCATGTTGTTGTGTCTTAATTTGGTTCTTTCAGCAGATAAACACTCCGACTTTATCACACTTATAAACAATAACAAAGTAACCCACGTCGTCTATTTTCACTATTTACCGATCTCTTAACACGCAGCCTCCTCTACCGACAATCTTCATTCCATTAACGCTCCTCAGGATTTTGCCGACTAGTTTAGTACTAGAGTGGATGATATCCGCACTCTAATCCCCTCACCCCAGGACAACTCTCTCCTTCTTCTGCCTGCCCCACCACCTGTAGTTCTGGAACCTTTCACCCCTGTCACCCAGTCTGTTCCCTTGCCACAATGTGTACCCTTGGTCCCATGCCCTCCTTTTTACTCAGACGCTGTACTACAATCCTTTCCCCTGCTCTTGCTCACACTTTTTCCTGCTGCCTTTAAACATGTTTGCATCACACCTCTCTTTAAAAAACCCTTTCTGGACCCTCCCTGTCTCTTGAACTACCACCTTGTCTCCCTTTTATTGTTTGTGTCAAAACTCTTAGAACCGCTCGTCTCTACATGCATTACTAAATACCTCCATGCTAACCTATTGGAACCATTGCATGCCCTTATAATCTCCCATCTTGGCTACTATAACATTCTACTACTTGGACTCTCTCTCCTCTCCAGTCTATCTTAAACTCTGCAGCTCAGATCATCTCACTCTCCTCCAAAAGAAGTATAGTATAGCATAGTATAGTATAGTATTGTATCGTATAGTATAATATAGTATAGTATAGTATAGTATAGTATTGTATTGTATAGTATAATATAGTATAGTATAGTATAGTATAGTATAGTATAGTACAGTATAGTATAGTATTGTATAATATAGTATAGTATATTATAGTATAGTACAGTATAGTATAGTATTGTATAATATAGTATAGTATATTATAGTATAGTATAGTATAGTACAGTATTGCATAATATAGTATAGTATAGTATTGTATAATATAGTATAGTATAGTATAGTATTGTATAATATAGTATAGTATAGTATAGTATAGTACAGTACAGTACACGGCTGAGTCCTGACCCGAGGAATTGGCTCTTCTGTGCTGGGCCATACGCTGAGCCAATTCCTCGGGTCAATTCCTCGGGTCGGATGACTAGCGAAACGTCTTCAAGAACTACATTTCAAGTCCAGTTGATCTAATTGAATACAACAGATATACCATGACCTGGATGAATGAGAACCTTCACAAGCATATTTCTTGCAGAACTTGTCTGATCATTGGTTAGGCCCTGGGCCAAAAGAAAGGCGGAGCAACAATGCTACAGTTATCCTTTAAATAATATATAACCATATACCCTTCATTATTATTATAATAGTATTATTAAAAAGTATATAACAATAGTAATTGCAGGATGTGTTGTAGGGAAATATTGGGTAGAAATAATTTGAAAGGCATTAAATATATTTTCTGTTATGTGTTTAAACTTTCAAGCCTCTAAGGAAAAGTATGTTTTATACCTTTAAACCAATGATCAATGAATAGAACTAAAAACACACATAGTAAGACCATTAAGAAAATACTTACATAGTTTCCTACAGACAGCATGTTATCAAACTCTTCCGTCATCTTGTAGTGCTCCAAGGCCATGAAAAGAGTGTTGAGGACAATGCAGATAGTAATTGTCAGGTCGATGAATGGATCCATAACCACAAATTTAACCCCTTCCTTAATATTTAACCACAAGGTGCAGCAATCCCAGATCAGGTATCTTTGGGCAAAATGGTTCCAACATGGAGGGCACTTCTGATGGGATTCTTCCAATTCTAAAATATAGAAGATGTTAGGGAAGACTTTGGGTTGGGAGGGTTGAACCAAACATGCCCATTTCTACGCCTCCATTTATAGGTCATAATTAATCACTTTGTACAACCAATCAAAATATTCCTATTGAGTAATCATAATTAATCACTTTGCACAACCAATCAAAATATTCCTGTTGAGCCAGTCCAATGTTCTTGCCGGTTTGCAATTGTGTTTCACAGCCTTTCGGAATATGCTTCTGGCTGGGATATAGATTTACCACTGACCGACAGACTTGTAGCTTAGCCAATTGGGACACAGACTTGGTGATAACAATTAATGACCAGGAGTTAAAATGCTAAACTGTAAAAGTGTAGACTTCATCGCTTGTCAATATACCGTTTATATCAATCAGAATTTTTCTTTTGCTCACGGAAAGCAGAGAAATGGGGGGTGGGGTGAAATCAGAGATATTTTTGATTTCAATTTAAATTCCACGTGAAGGGTTCTTAAAGGAAAACGGCTTCGCACAGTGTCTTTTGTAGCAATCAGCATCGATTGGACTTAACCACTACAGACAGAACAGTCACTTCCATCATCTCCAGGCCACATTACGGCCTTAACCCTAAGTGCCCTTTAATTGGTGAATAACTTTGACGGTTGCTTTACTAGTAAGATTTCTGTGTCTCTGGGAAATTGTCTTTAAAAACCAATTAACATTTCCAATGGTAAAAGGGGGGTATTTGCTATTTATTCAGCTTTTCTGCTACAGCATAAATCTTCTCTTTCTGTTACCATACATAGAACATGCTGGGTGTTCAAAATAATAGTCAACAGTCAACATTAACGACAACTGTCATTGGACTTTAAATGGCAAGTTGACCACTCAAAAACTGTATACAGGTAAATTACCCCCGAAACACAAAAATGGACTAGTTAGAATTCTGAGAGATGTAAGTCTAACCTGAAGTTCTGCCCAATATTCTGTTATGTTTCTACTGTATTTGCTTCCTGGTTCTTTCAGTTAGCAGCAGTCAGTCGTGGATGTAATCACCAGTGGTGTAAATAAGGAATCACTGGGCCCCCCAGCAAAACTATGATGGGGTTTTCTGAGAAGAGGCTATATCTGTAATAGCCCCCTGCTCCCCTGGTAGTTACACGCCTGCTAATGACATCACAGCCAATGACTGAATCCTATTCTACTCCTCTGAGCATGTGCAAGCTTGTAAAAGAGCTTGCAGAGTTTGAAGACGAGGTATTTTGCTCTATATCAGAGACCCTACATCTGTCAGCTTGTAGTTTTGGGTTTTAGGGGGCTATTTACCTATATATACTTTTGTATTTGAGGGCTGAGCATGCCCTTTAACTACAGCCCTTTGAAAAGCAATTTTTCTCAATAGGGATAAACCAAAAGTTTGACCAGTATCTAGTTTTGGGTCGAAAGTACCGGTTCCACCAGTAGGATGCAGTAGAACTACAATTCAATACAAACTGTTTATGTTCATCTATCATAGACGTACACTAGGGCGCAGCTAGGAAGGAAATTCCCAATGCGGGGGGTGTATCCTTGTTACCAGGATGATTAGTAGCTATTATGCGTAGAGTGATAAGCTTTCTAGGAATTCTAATTCATTTCCTCCTTTCTTTGCTGTGAATGTAAGATGCTGCTGAATAGACCAAATCTGTTATCAGGAATTATCAGGTGTTCAGTTTGCCTGGGAGGTGACAGCTCTAGTTATCCTTCCTTTAGGGCTCGTTCCCAATAGGAATGGACGAAAATGTAACGCATTGTGTTAAAACGCAACGTTTTAACACGTTTTTGTATACGTTGCTGACCGTTTGTGTGAGCGTTATGATCCGTTTGTGTCCGTTTTTTCTGCATTTCTTTCCGTTGCGTTTGAACACATTTTTTCAAATTTAAGTTATCCGTTGTACCGCGTTTTCTTGCATTTAAGAGGGAATGAAATGCGTGCAGCTGTGCGTTTTTCAAACGGACTGGAACGGAAAGGAATACAACTTAGCAAGTGTGAATTCCTATGGGGTGTTAATGTCTGTGTGAACGAGCCCTTAGATTATATTTACACGTAACATGTGACATATACTGTAGATTTACACACGTGACATATACTGTAGATTTACACACGTGACATATACTGTAGATTTACACACGTGACATACACTGTAGATTTACACATGTGACATGTACTGTAGATTTACACACATATGACATATACTGTAGATTTACACACGTGACATGTACTGTAGATTTACACACATATGACATATACTGTAGATTTACACACATATGACATATACTGTAGATTTAGGTTTGGAATACAGCTAGGTTCACACACTGCCGATAAAGCACCGATACCGTCAGATCTGACGACATTGAGGCTTTATCAGCAGTGTGTGTAGCGTCTTTCCCAAACGAGTGTGCGTTCTTGAAAGATCTAAAGTTTCCCTTGGGGGAGTCAGCTGCGGTCATGGGAAACACAAGCCGCGGTCATGGGAAACACAAGCCGCGGTCATGGGAAACACAAGCCGCGGTCATGGGAAACACAAGCCGCGGTCATGGGAAACACAAGCCGCGGTCATGGGAAACACAAGCCGCGGTCATGGGAAACACAAGCCGCGGTCACGGGAAACACAAGCCGCGGTCATGGGAAACACACAGTCCCGCTGTGCATAGGGAGAATCTCGGGACTGTGAGTTCCCTGATCTTTGACGTAGCAGATCCTGTTATCTTTCAAACATCTTTACTGTATGTTGCCAGCTTAAGTCCAAATCCGGGCCCTAGGCAACGTTGAGATTTAGGGGCCCTTCTTAGTTGGATGCAAAGTTATTATAGAAAGTTTAAAGCCTCGAACACATGTCCAGATTAGACTCCCGCTGGACGACCCAAGCGCGTCTGTTTCAGACGATAATGACACACGTGTGCGTGTTCACTCGGGCGTCGTTTGGCAATCCACCATGGCTGATCAACAAACGTCACCCAAGAGGACGTACACACACACACGTAACTATCGTCAAAAACAGACGTTCCACTTCTCCAAATCCTCTGTTTCTGGAAGATCTCCCTGTCAGCCAAATCTGTATTTGGCTCCGACCCACAGTCTTGAAAGTGGTTTTCATTACCCTCAACAAAGGACCCTGGTAAACCAAAGCAATAAGAACATCAAAGATTGGAATCGTTTATTAGTATTTGTTAACATTCACCTGAATTTATTTTCTTATTAGACTTAGCTACTTGTCTGGCAGCAGTATCTGAATATGAGCACATATTTTGAGGTGACACATTAAGTCAAATACGTCTGTGATGTCATGTTTACCTTCTAGAGCGTTCGTAAGCACACTGACAGTGCTGACCGCTCTCTGTCTAAGAACTGGCGGGTCGATGTGTTCTACAGACAGGCGATGTGGCGCTAGCAGCTGCATTTTGCTCTGTTCCAGATCAGTGGGTGACGTCTATAAGGGGAAGTAAAGAAAAGAACAAATTATTATTATTATTGTTTAGATTAGAATACACATAGAATCATACGTTAGAATTGCCAAAACTGTAGGAAGCTTGGTTAGAAATATGTACCGGAGACGGTTTCAATTTGATGGATACGAACCAAAGGGTCAGATATGAAATGTGAGAGAGATGAAGTCTACGGTAGACCCAATAGTTCTACCAGGGAGTCCCATGTGGTAGTCAATGGGATTATGGCATCATTATTGCTGTTGGAGATGTTCGAAACTGGTGAGTTTCGTCGCGTTTTCGAATTTTTCAAAATTTTCGGAAAGTTTGAAAGTTTCGACTTTCGAAAATCGTCTACTTTCGATTTTTGATTTTCGATGATTATCTACTTTCAATTTTCAATGATCGTCCGCTTTCGATTTTCGCTAAAAATCGAAAATTTGAAAAACCCGGGTTCTGTGAAATTCCGGAGTTCCAAAAGTTTCGTTGGGACTTTGAAACCCTCAGATTGGATTTGAAACTGGGTTCTATTCAAACCCACATTCCATCTCTAATTGCTATAGACTCCACTAACATTGATTCTCTCCCGGTACATGTTTCCACGTTTCTTATGTAATTTGTGAGGAATCCTAGAGGATAACCAGCCTCGTGAATATTGTTTGTGGGAGATACACTTGACTATCACAAGGGAAGATCCGTGGAAGGGAAGACACGATGTGAGTGTGTGAGACAATCCTCTAAACACAGTGAAAAGTGGAAAGGGTTTATGGGTTCGACTCCAAGGAAGACTGAATAGCAATCAGCCCTTGTCCAACCCTCAAGTTTAAATTTACACCCAAACCTGCAATATTTAGAAAGCTGAGATACTAAACCGACATGAGGTCCTGTTAACCCTCTTTCTCCTGGTTCTTCTAGTCAGAGCTGTCGGCAGTGGCGTACCTATGTTAAAACGAATCTTCCGTTCTCGGTAGTGCCTTGCGGCTGCGCGATGAGGTCATCGGGCCGACCACATATGTAATGAAACGGCTACCATTTTGTGACTCCCATGACTAACATATGTAATGAAATGGCTACCAGTATGTGAGTCCCATGGCTAACATATGTAATGAAATGGCTACCAGTATGTGACTTATATATTATAGTATATAGTATAGTATAGTATAGTATAGTATAGTACAGTACAGTATAGTATAGTATATAGTATAGTATAGTATAGTACAGTACAGTATAGTATAGTATAGTACAGTATAGTATAGTATAGTACAGTACAGTATAGTATAGTACAGTACAGTATAGTATATAGTATAGTATAGTATAGTATAGTATAGTACAGTATAGTATAGTATAATACAGTACAGTACAGTACAGTACAGTACAGTATAGTATAGTATAGTACAGTACAGTATAGTATAGTATAGTACAGTATAGTATAGTACAGTACAGTATAGTATATAGTATAGTTTATAGTATTTAGTATAGTATATATTATAGTATAGTATATAGTACAGTACAGTATAGTATATAGTATAGTATAGTACAGTACAGTAGAGTATATAGTACAGTAGAGTATATATTATAGCATAATATATTATAGTATAGTATAGTACAGTATAGTATATAGTATAATATATGTTATAGTAATAGTATAATGTATAATAATAGTATAATAGTATAGTATATATTATAGTAATAGTATAGTATAAAATATAGTATAGTGTATAGTATAGTATTAGTGTAGTATAGTATACATAAATATAGTACAGTATTTGAGGTTATATAAAGACAACCTACTTAGCAATACCCACATTTCCTGCCTAACTGTTGATCCTGAGGAAGGCAAATAAAACCCACCAAATTTATGAAGGGGGGAAAAATTCCTTCCTGACTCCAAGTGGCAATCAGAAATTTCCCTGGATCAACTCTACTTTATGTATTAATACCAGTAACTTGTAACATTCCTTGTTTGTAGAAACTCATCCAGCTTTTTATTAAACTGACCAATGAACCTGCCATAACAACGTCCACTGGAAGACAGTTCCATAGCTTTACCGTTCTCACAGTGACAAACCCTTTCCCAACTCTACTTTATGTATCAATACCAGTAACTTGTAACATTCCTTGTTTGCAGAAACTCATCCATCTTTTTATTAAACTGACCAATGAACCTGCCATAACAACGTCCACTGGAAGACAGTTCCATAGCTTTACCGTTCTCACAGTGACAAACCCTTTCCCAACTCTATTTTATGTATCAATACCAGTAACTTGTAACATTCCTTGTTTTGCAGAAACTCATCCATCTTTTTTATTAAACTGACCATGAACCTGCCATAACAACGTCCACTGGAAGACAGTTCCATAGCTTTACCTCTCTCACAGTGACAACACCCTTTCCCAACCTATTTTATGTATCAATACCAGTAACTTGTAACATTCCTTGTTTGCAGAAACTCATCCTCTTTTTATTAAACTGACCAATGAACCTGCCATAACAACGTCCACTGGAAGACAGTTCCATAGCTTTACCGTTCTCACAGTGACAAACCCTTTCCCAACTCTACTTTATGTATCATACCAGTAACTTGTAACATTCCTTGTTTTCAGAAACTCATCCATCTTTATAAACGACCAATGAACGCCATAACAACGTCCACTGGAAGACAGTTCCATAGCTTAACCGTTCAACAGTGACAAACCCTTCCCTCCCTCTACTTTATGTATCAATACCAGTAACTTGAACATTCCTGTTTGAGAAACTCATCAACTTTTTTATTAACTGACCAATAAACCTGCCATAACAACGTCCACTGGAAGACAGTTCCATAGCTTTACCGTTCTCACAGTGACAAACCCTTTCCCAACTCACTTTATGTATCAATACCAGTAACTTGTAACATTCCTTGTTTGAAAACTCACATCCACTTTTTATTAACTGACCAATGAACCTGCCATAAACAACGTCCACTGGAAGACAGTTCCATAGCTTTACCGTTCCACAGTGACAAACCCTTTCCCAACTCTACTTTATGTATCAATACCAGTACTTGTAACATTCCTTGTTTGTAAAACTCATCCACTTTTTATTAAACTGACCATGAACCTGCCATAACAACGTCCACTGGAAGACGTTCCATAGCTTTACCGTCTCACAGTGACAAACCCTTTCCCAACCTACTTTATGTATCAATACCAGTAACTGTAACATTCCTTGTTTAGAAACTCATCCAGCTTTTTATTAAACTGACCAATGAACCCTGCATAACAACGTCCACTGGAAGACAGTTCCATAGCTTTACCGTTCTCACAGTGAAAACCCTTTCCCAACTCTACTTTATGTATCAATACCAGTAACTTGTAACATTCCTTGTTTGTAGAAACTCTCCAGCTTTTTATTAAACTGACCAATGAACCTGCCATAACAACGTCCACTGAAGACAGTTCCATAGCTTTACCGTTCTCACAGTGACAAACCCTTTCCCACTCTACTTTATGTATCAATACCAGTAACTTGTAACATTCCTTGTTTGTAGAAACTCATCCAGCTTTTTATTAAACTGACCAATGAACCTGCCATAACAACGTCCACTGGAGACAGTTCCATACTCTTTACCGTTCTCACAGTGACAAACCCTTTCCCAACTCTACTTTATGTATCAATACCAGTAACTTGTAACATTCCTTGTTTGCAGAAACTCATCCAGCTTTTTATTAAACTGACCAATGAACCTGCCATACAACGTCCACTGGAAGACAGTTCCATACTTTATCACGTTCCACAGTGACAACCCTTTCCCCACTCTACTTTATGTATCAATACCAGAATTGTAACATTCCTTGTTTGTAGAAACTCATCCAGCTTTTTATTAAACTGACCAATGAACCTGCCATAACAACGTCCACTGGAAGACAGTTCCATAGCTTACCGTTCTCACAGTGACAAACCCTTCCCATCTCTACTTTATGTATCAATACCAGTAACTTGTAACATTCCTTGTTTGTAGAAAACTCATCCAGCTTTTAATTAAACTGACCAATGAACCGGCCATAACAACGTCCACTGGAAGACAGTTCCATAGCTTTACCTTCTCACAGTGACAAACCCTTTCCCAACTCTACTTTATGTATCATACATTAACTTGTAACATTCCTTGTTTGAGAAACTCATCCAGCTTTTTTATTAAACGGACCAATGAACCTGCCATAACAACGTCCACTGGAAGACAGTTCCATAGCTTTACCGTTCTCACAGTGACAAACCCTTTCCCAACTCTACTTTATGTATCAATACCAGAACTTGTAACATTCCTTGTTTGTGAAACTCATCCAGCTTTTTATTAAACTGACCAATGAACCTGCCATAACACCGTCCACTGGAAGCAGTTCCTAGCTTTACCGTTCTCACAGTGACAAACCCTTTCCCAACTCTACTTATGTATCAATACCAGTAACTTGTAACATTCCGTTTGTAGAAACTCATCCAGCTTTATTAAACTGACCAATGAACCTGCCATAACAACGTCCACTGGAGAACAGTTCATAGCTTTACCGTTCTCACAGTGAAAAACCCTTTCCCAACTCTACTTTATGTATCAATACCGTCGTAACTTGTAACATTCCTTTGTGTAGAAACTCATCCAGCTTTTATTAAACTGACCAATGAACCTGCCATAACAACGTCCACTGGAAGACAGTTCCATAGCTTTACCGTTCTCACAGTGACAAACCCTTTCCCAACTCTACTTTATGTATCAATACCAGTAACTTGTAACATTCCTTGTTTGTAGAAACTCTCCAGCTTTTTATTAAACTGACCAATGAACCTGCCATAACAACGTCCACTGGAGAAGTTCCATAGCTTTACCGTTCTCCCAGTGACAAACCCTTTCCCAACTCTACTTTATGTATCAATACCAGTAACTTGTAACATTCCTGTTTTGTAGAAACTCATCCAGCTTTTTTTAAACGACCAAGGAACCTGCCATAACAACGTCCACTGGAAGACAGTTCCATAGTTTACCGTTCTCACAGTGACAAACCCTTTCCCAACTCTACTTTATGTATCAATACCAGTAACTTGTAACATTCCTTGTTTTGAACCTCATCCCATTTTTATTAACTGACCAATGAACCTGCCATAACAACGTCCACTGGAAGACAGTTCCATAGCTACCGTTCTCACAGTGACAAACCCTTTCCCAACTCTACTTTATGTATCAATACCAGTAACTTGTAACATTCCTTGTTTTAGAAACTCATCCAGCTTTTTATTAAACTGACCATGAACCTGCCTAAACAACGTCCACTGGAAGACAGTTCCATAGCTTTACCGTTCTCACAGTGACAAACCCTTTCCCAACTCTACTTTATGTATCAATACCAGTAACTGTAACATTCCTGTTTGTAGAAACTCATCCAGCTTTTATTAAACTGACCAATGAACCTGCCATAACAACGTCCACTGGAAGACAGTTCCATAGCTTTACCGTTCTCACAGTGACAAACCCTTTCCCAACTCTACTTTATGTATCAATACCAGTAACTTGTAACATTCCTTGTTTGTAGAAACTCATCCAGCTTTTTATTAAACTGACCAATGAACCTGCCATAACAAGTCCACTGGAAGACAGTTCCATAGCTTTACCGTTCTCACGTGACAAACCCTTTCCCAACTCTACTTTATGTCATGCAGATACCAATAAACTTTCTACAAAAGTTCACACTGGGCCAAGGGAATCTTTGTTGAAACGGGGAAGAAATATGGCGGAGTAGAAATCTACTCTTTATAGATTCCAAGCCCCAGTTTATAATTACTTTCATTGCAGTGAAGTCTACAGACAATAGTCTAGGGCCTACAGCGTATCGTCTTCAAGCAGCAAAAAAATAAAGGTAATAGGATTTATGTCAAAAGGCAAATTCTTTAAATTGCAGAATCTAAATGAATAACTGTTTGGTTTTTTTATGGCTCTTTAACCTCCTCAAATGACTAATTCCAATCATTATCAGCCCTGAATTCCAGAGATCCACCTGTTTTACAGAATTTAAAGTAACAAATTCAGAAATGAACTATTTCTAGGAATCAGATAGAAGACAAACAACCATCAGACCTTAAGGGACTGTTTGAGATTAAGATCATTAGACTGCCAAATAGACCACAGTTAAAAAGAGAGGGCCTGGGGCTATGTAGAAAACCAGAATCCTTGCAATTTTAAAGTAACTGGTCTTTCTCATACCTTTCAAATTGTAATGTCTCTTGCTTCTCTGGATGATGGATCTTAAGTTATAGGCTTGTAAAGTTACAGTCCCTTGTCTGTCCTGTCCAATTCTATGACAAGCACATGATGTGCTGAGTAAGGCTGGGTAAACACTATACAATATTTTCAGCCGATAGACCAATAGTGCCGTGTATCAGCCTGTTGGCCGGAATTATCGCTAGGTGTGGGTGGGACCGAGCTTGGTCACCCGCTCGTCTGGTTCGAACGGGCGACCAGAACTGTTGGTGTATCACTATCAATAGTGCGGTTTCATATGGGACCACAAGTTCGGTCACGCAAACTATCACCCGTAGCCACTATTGCCAAGACCGACAGTCATTTGTCCCGCTAGTATCGAACGCTCAGTCGTGTGAACCCTAAGAAGCCCCACCCCCAAAAAATCTTTTCTGAAGCTTGTTACAGATGTAACAGGAGTCTTATACGCAGTGTTACACAGAGAATTATCTAATTATTAGTGCAAGTCTAATTTGATTGGGTTTTCATTTGGGCTGCAGGTTTTTTTTGTCTCTTGCCCACAATTTGTACACGTGGATGAGAAAAATGTATTTGCTATGTACAAAAACCTAATTAACCTAAATAACAAATGAATGGGTATTAGACGTACAGGTCATGCTGGATACACAATTTTAATGCCCCCCATATTCCCATGGGACTTTACATTATACATGGACCAGGCTGCTTAGAAGAAACATTGCTATTTTCTTCTTTACCTTTCTGTCACTTGTTTGCATTTTTACCACTAGGTGGGGCTCTTTTATTTTGTAACTATGGATATGGTAAAATGTTCCTCTCTGATGCTGTCTGATGAAGGCGTGCGACTAAATTAATCACTATTTGTTAGGTGTGCTTTGGAATATTTAGCCTCTTTATACTTTGGTTGGGGGGAGGTTTTAACCTAAATGTTCCCTACTGTATGTATCTGTGCTGAACTTCCTCTACTGTATCTGTGCTGAACTGTCCCGTCTAGCGCGTATCTGTGCTGAACTCCCCTACTTACCTGTGCTAAATGTTCTCTGAAGTATGTATCTGTGCTGAACGTCGCCGCGGGTACTGTCTGACTCTCATCTATACCATATCGCGAACTTCCCTCTCTTTTACCTGTGCTAATGTTCCCTACTGTATGTATCTGTGCTGAACTTCCTCTACTGTATCTGTGCTGAACTTCCTCTACCATATCGTGCTGAACTTCCCCTACTACCTGTGCTAAATGTTCCCTACTGTATGTATCTGTGCTGAACTTCCCCTACCGTATCTGTGCTGAACTTCCTCTACCATATCTGTGCTGAACTGTCCCCTACTGTATCTGGTGCTGAACTTCCCCTACGGTAACTAAATGTTCCCACGATGAGCTGTGCTGAACTTTTGTACGCTCGTTTAATCTTCTTTTATCTGTGCTGAACTCTTACTTACTGGTCGGCTGATTTTCTTGTTACTTGTTCTTGTACTTCTTGCTTGAACTTTCTCTGTTCGTGTACCTGACTTCCACTCTTCTGTGTAAGCTGCCTGACTGTGGATGGAATCTGCGCTTCTGAACTGTACTGTTCTGACGTGTACCTACGGTGCCTGTGCGATTGACGTTGCTCCGTATGGAACTCGTGCTTTACTTAACTTACCTTCTAACGAGCTGTAACTCCTGGAGTGTACTTCTTTTCTCCCCTGACGTATCTGGCGAACTCCTTAGTATCGGCGGACTTCCTACGCGGTTCCTACACTGTACCTGTGTGGTCCGTAAAGTAGCTGTGCTACTGATGTTCCGGACTGTATCTGCTGATGTCCCTCTGTATCGTGCTGAATGTTCCTACTGTAGCTGGTGAATGGTGGCCTATGATCTGTCTGAATGTCTCTAATGTATCTGTGCTGATTGTTCCTTAGTATCTGTGCTGAATGTCCCCTACTGTTCTGTGCGAACTTTCTTGTACTGGCTAAGTTCCTAATGTGCTCGAATGTCCTGTATTGTGCTTCCCTAATGTATTGTGCTGATTGTTCCCTTATGTATCTGTGCTGAATGCCCCATACTGATCTGTGCTAAACTTTCCCTACTGTATCTGTGCTAAATGTTCCCTACTATGTGTCTTTGCTTATGTTCCCCTTCTTTATCTGTGCTGAATGTTCCCTTCTGTACTGTTTCTGAATGTCCCCTACTGTATCTGCTGCTGAACTACCCTACTGTATCTGTGTAAATGTTGCCTATATGTATCTGTGCTGAATGTTCCTAATGTATCTGTGCTAAATGTTCCCTATTATTATCTGTGCTGAATGTTCCCTAATGTATCTGTGCTAAATGTTCCCTACTATGTGTCTTTGCTTAATGTTCCCCTTCTGTATCTGTGCTGAATGTTCCCTTCTGTATCTGTGCTGAAGTTCCCTAATGTATCTGTGCTGAATATCCCCTACTGTATCTGTGCTAAATGTTCCCTAGCTATGTTCTTTGCTTAATGTTCCCCTTCTGTATCTGTGCTGAATGTTCCCTCTGTATCTGTTGCTGAATGTTACTAATGTATCGTGCTAAATTTCCCTACTATGTGTCTTTGCTAATGTTCCCCTTCTGTATCTGTGCTGAATGTTCCCTTCCTGTATCTGTGCTGAATGTTCCCTATGTATCTGTGCTGAATGTCCCTACTGTATCTGTGCTAAATGTTCCCTACTATGTGTCTTTGGCTTAATGTTCCCCTTCTGTATCTGTGCTGAATGTTCCCTTCTGTATCTGTGCTGAATGTTCCCTAATGTATCTGTGCTAAATGTCCACTATCTGTATCTATGCTAAATGTTCAACTATTATGTATCTGTGTTGAATGTTCCCTAATGTATATGTGCTGAATGTTCCCTTCTGTACTTTTGTTGAATCCCCCCTGTATTCTGTGTTGAATGTTCCCCAACTGTATCTGTGCTGAATGTTCCCCACTGTATGTGTGTTGAATGTTCCCTACTGATCTGTGGTGTACTTTCCCTAAAGTATCTGTGCTGAGTGTTCCACTTCTTATTCTGTGCTAACCCATTGGTAAAGGACATACATTACAGTCCCTATATTACAGTCAGGAAAGGATTAATATATTTGCAGTAACATTAAAGGGGAACTGTCTCCAAACAAGTGATCTTTATTTAAAAGAGCACACTCCTACTTTAAAGGGCATGTCCACCCCCAAAACTATATCCCCCCCCACTACTGGCCCCATCATGTAGTGTAGTTTAATCCTTACCTCACTCCAGGCTCAGAGGTTTCCTGTAGTCCCTCCCCAAAGTCCCAAAAACTGCCCACCAGGAGGCTAGCATGAGTCCAAATAGGACTCTGCCTCCTACGGCCTCCGGGAGAGAGTTTCCATGCATACTGCAGCCCTTCTCCCCCCTCCCTCTCCCTCTCCCTCCAGATCCCTCCCCGCTACCAAAACCCTTTATAGTTATATGATTCCCCCTGTCCCCCCCACCCAACTCTCCATTTTTATCTTAGAAAGTGTCCCAAACTTTTACTTACCTTCCCTCTTTCCCCCGCCGCAATGAACTCCCCCGGTCAGTGATTCTGACTACCGACTCAGCGACTGCGTCCACCCCTCTGCTTGCATTTTCCTCCCGCAGAGAGGGCCGGCAGCGCGCGGAGGGAGAAGAGGGAAGGTAAGTAAAGTTTGGGGAACTTTCTAAGAATATAAATATAGCGGTTGGAGCTGGGGGGACAGGGGGAATCATATAGCAAAAATTGTTTTTAAGGGTGGACATACCCTTTAAAAATGACTCCAGAGTGCAGTCTAAAGATTTATACACACACGCGATCATACGTGTGTATGAACCTTTAGTTACAGCAGTACTAGTACTGTGATCTGTGACATCATCACCAGAATTTTGGGGTCTGCCTCCAAGTTTAAGGTTGGAGCATGCCCACTGCTGGGACAGAGCGTCATCAGCTACATCACAAGCCCCACCCCATAAATAATTTCTAAAGCTAGCCCCAAGCCTGAAAAGGAAACGGTTTCTCTTCCTAATGTGTCGCGTAGGTAGAGGAATGAATAGAGAATGGTTGTAGTCTGTAGGCACTTTTATGGGGACCACAGTTGCCCTTTAATGGCTTTGTCGGAAAGTTTCCTTCTAGTAGGTGCTACCATACTATCTACTACTGCATATGTCCTAACCACAGCATAGAACCCCCAAGCTGGAGATAATTCACACTAGTGTGTTTACAGCACAATGAGCCACAAGCCTTAGATGTCATGCGGCCTGTGTGACCAATGTGTGTCATTGCAAAAATATTGGAGACCTATGACTTTCCGGTCTTGTAGCCTCTCCTGGTTGCTGTAGCCTGGGTAAAACCATAACTATTATATTTACCTGGAAAGTCCATGCTCCAGTCCGCAGTCGATAATTGTTTAGTTCTTGAAGACGTTTCGCTAGTCATCCGACTGGCTTTCTCAATTCAGAATGACTAGTACAAGAATCTGTGGCAATTATGTACCCTGGAAAATCCCAATTAGCAATAATCCAGCCAGGTGGTTAAGGGCGTGATTGGATAGTGGCTAAGAGGTTGTTATAGGAACGCCCAGAGTAATGTTGTTAAAACAGCATTGTACATGGCAGACAGTTGGTGTCGAACCCCCCCACCTCTATTTAGGCTTGGTTTCTTTATTTTCACATAAATGGCCTCCTTGTACAACCTTTTAAACAAATAACTGGTGCTTGCAACCCCAACTGCTATTTTTACCAGTTTATTACAGTACATGTATTTGTAACCAGATATTTAATCATTAGCTCTCTTCTGTTCTGGCAAAGGTATCTGCCTCCTCCCTCTGCTCAGTGAGCTTTTTATAAGCTTGAGCATGTGCAGAGAAGGCAGCAGGTGAAACAGCAGTCAATCATTGGTTGTGATGTCAGCAGTCACAGCCTTGATTGACAGCATGGAGGGAGGAGCCAGTTTACTCTGCCAGAATGGGGACAATAACTATCCTTAAATATCTGGTTAGTAATGCAGGTAATAATGTGCTGAATGTATCAGTTTTTAGTCTTTAGGTTGGAGATGCCTATTTACCAGGAGCGTAACTACGAATCGCTGGGCCCCCCAGCAAAATGTTGATGGAGACCCTTTCCCTGCTTCATCTAAAGTTATTTCCTGGGAGGAGGCTATCCGCCCCCCCCCTGCAGGGTCTGCTTCCCCGGTAGTTATGCCCCTGCCTTTAACTCTATAATTGATATGTCCCTGTAAAGCCATGGACATATATAATATATTAAAGGTCCACTACCTTTCAAATTCTCACTTTACGGCATTGGTGGAATCGCAGAATCGAAACTCCCAACCATTAACCATAAGGGAAACCAATAAGAAATAAGCTTAGCGCGCGTTGTATTGTGTTTCATTTCCATTGGTCAGACGCACGTATAGAAGCAGGTGGGGAACAGACTCGTGTTCTGATTATGGATTTTTTTCCGTTTCGTTTAAACACCATTTGTTCGTAGGAAGAGAAATCGCCGCCTTCCTAAGCCAGTCGGATAACATATGCCAGAGACGACAGCGCCATTTATTCCAGATTAAACCCCCTCGGCTTCTCTAAACCAACACAATGCAGAATGATTTAGATGCCTGTAAAAAGGGGGATTTGGGTTTTTATTGTGCTGTTGCTCGGGTGAGCAATTTGGATCTGAGCGAGCATTCATCTGCAAGCTTATAAAGACTTATGCAATAAAGGAAACTTTAATAAGCTAAATCACACGTCTACCTGACCTGAAACCCAGAAACAGCTGATAAAATGATGTATTATTGTCTTTCTATGTGATACAACTTTATTAAGACACGACAGAAAGTAGTTGCGGATCAAAGCGGACTAACGTTGCGTCAGTGTTTAGCGATACAGCGAAATGTACCATACAGTTAAACTTACCTTTACTTCCCCTTTATTACAATGAGACCAGCCAGGATAGGCACGTTGAGAAAACTATTTTAGCCAGAAGAAAATCCCAGTAGCATTTACATTAAAATACTCCCTGCACGCCACGTGTAACAGGCCTTGTGTTTTCCTGGCATAGATCAGGCTATCGATAGCTCCACAAGAGAAGTATGCCAAGCTACTGCATTACAGTAGATCCTTTACAGCTGAAAATAAAACTCAATGACAATATCCTAATGTCCAACTCAGCAAACCGAAATAGCCCGAGTGTGAGCAAAGCATGATGGTCCTAGTCTTGGAAATAGCCCGAGTGTGAGCAAAGCATGATGGTCCTAGTCTTGGAATAAGCCAGAGTGTAGCAAAGCATGACTGGTCCTAGTCTTGGAATAGCCAGGCGTGTTAGCTACAGCATGATGGTCCTAAGTCTTGGAAATAGCCGCGAAGTGTGAGCAAAGCCATGATGGTCTAGCTTTGAATTAGCCCAGAAGAACGAGCAAAGCATGATGGTCCTATCCTTTGGAAATAGCCCAGATGGTGAGCAAAGCATGATGGTCCCTAGTCTTGGAAATACCCGAGTTTGAGCAAAGCAATGATTGGTCCCTAGTCGGGGAAATAGCCAGAGTGTGAGCGCAAAGCAATGATGGGGCCCTAGGTTCTTTGGGCAATAGCCAGAGTGTGAGCAAGCATGATGGTCCCTAGTCTTGAAACTCGCCAGAGTTGTGAGGCAAGCATGATGGTCCTCGTCTTGGAAAATAGCCAGTGTGAGCAAAGCATGATGGTCCTAGTCTTGAATATAGCCCCCGGTGTGAGCAAAGACCTGAATGGGTCCTAGTCCTTGGTGGAAAGTCAGCGCATAGTGTGTTGGTGAGGGCTCAATAGGGAGCATGATGGTCCCTAGGCGTGAAATAGCCAGTAGTTGTGAGCAAAGCATGAATGGTCCTAGTCTTGGAAATAGCCAGAGGGGGGTTGGGTAGGAGCAAGCAGTAGTCATGAGGGGTGGGTTCCGTGAGGGTCTTATGGGTGCAATGAGCCAGATTGTGGAAGCAAATTCATTCATTGTCCGGGCCCGTAGTCTTGTGGTGAAATAGCCAGGAGTGTGAGGTGCAAAGGCACTGATAGTGGGGTTGTCCTGAGATCCTTGAATACCAGAGGTATGTGAGCAAGCAGCGGATGGGATGGTGCCTAGTGCTTGGGAAATACGGCCGCGATGTGCGCGAAAAGTCATGATGGTCCTATTCCCTTGGGAAAATAGCCCTCGAGTGTGAGCAAATGCATGATGGTGGCGTCGTAGCCGTGTTGGAATAAAAGCGGGACCTGAAGTTGTGAGCAAATGCATTATGTGTCCTAGGTGGTTTTTGGATAATATCCATATGGGTGAGAAGAGCAATGAGGGTGGGCCTAGGCCTTGGAGAATAGGGCCCAGAGTGTGAGCAAAGCAGATGATGGTCCTAGTCTGTGGAAGAGCCAGTGTGAGGCAAAGCACTGGACTGGTCCTACTTCCTTGGAAGAAGTCAGGGCCAGATTGTGAGCAGAAGCATGATGGCCTAGTGCCCTTAGGAATAGCCAGAGTGTGGGCAAAGGAGCAGATGGTCCTAGTCTTGGAAATAGCCGAGTTGTGTAGGCAAAGCAGGATGGTCCTAGTCTTGGAATGATCCAGAGTGTGAGCAAAGCATGATGGTCAGTCTTGGGGAATTAGCCAAGAAAGTGTGATCAAAGCATGAATGGTCCTAGTCTTGGGAATTAGCCAGAGTGGGTGGAGCAAGCATGATGGTCCTGATCTGTGGAATAAGCCATGGGAGCAAAGCATTATGGGGTACCTAAGTCTTGGAAATAGTCCATAGTGTGATGCAAACATGTAATGGTCCAGTCCTTGGGGAGAATAGCCCAGAGTGTGAGCAAGCATGATGTGCCTAGGGTGCCCGTGTATTGATGAGCCAGAGTTGTGACAAGCATGATGTCCCATAGTCTGAATTAGCCAGAGTTTGGGAGCAAAGCTATGATGGTCGCTATCTTGGGGGGTAGATCCAAAAAACCAAAAAATCGAAACTTCCAGAATGTAACAGAGGACAGTGTACATTCCCGTTTTCCCAGAAGGTAGAGTCTATTATAGGGGGGGGGGGAGGGACAGGGTGAGGGTTATAGGGAAGCCTGATAGGCTATGTTTATCCAACTTCTATGAAGTAGATTTGTCAGTTATCGTATCGCAACCTTCAACCCACCAGATAGTTATTTTGGCTAGTTTATCACAATAATATTGTGGAGTTTATGCAACCGCTTCCATAGCGCCTTACACTGTACTCATGTAACGCCTCAGATTACTCAAGAGCTACAGCTCTAAGCACATTATTTGACACATACAACCTATCAGTATTTAGATACGAGATTAACAGTGCGGGGTTACCAGATAGTAGAGGGAATAGGTAGGGGTTATCATATATAGATATAGAAGTACCAATACAGTGCTGGTTTGGACCAAATGTCAAGGATTAAGGGTAGATTTAATGCCAGTAATAATATCTAGATCACCAATGATAACGTTCTTGGTTTTACCAGATAGGTAGGATCGTAAGGGTATATTTAATATCATATATGATACCATGATCAGTGCGTGGTTACCAGATAGTGTAGGATGTAAGGGAAATTTATCATATCTAGATATAGTGATACCATATACAGTGTCTCGGGGTGACCAATAGGTGAGATGTAAGGGTAGATTTTCCATATAGACTATATAAGACCATATCCCGGTGCTGTGTTCTAGCCATATAGGTAGGATGTAGGGAAGATTTATCAATATAGAGATATTAGTATATCATTTACTGGGGGGCTGTTCCGGATAGGTGGATGTTAAGGGTAGAGTTATCAGAATATAGATATATAGATACCATATACGTGGCTGGGTTACCAGATAGGTTATGATTGTAAGGTTAATTGATCATATATAGATAAATAGGATACCATAATACTGTGCTGGGTCCAGAATAGGTAGATGTTAAGGGGTGTAAGTTTATCATATATCGAATATATCAAAGCATCGCGATACACTGTCTGGTTACCGGATAGTAGGATGTAAGGTAGAATTTATCATATATAGATATAGGATACATATACTGTGCTGGTTACCGTGGGATAGGTAATGATGTACGGGTAGATTTATCATATAGATATATAGATACCATAGAACTGTTCTGTTACCGGATCGTTCAGATTAAGGTGAATTTATCATATTAGTATATAGATATCATAAATTGGGCCGGTTTACCAGATATGTAGGAATGTAGGGGTAGAATTTCTCATATATAGATATAATATACCATATACTGTGCCTGGTTTACCAGTATGGTAGGATGTAATGCTGAGAATTTAATCATAATATAGCCTATATAGATACCATATACTTGTTGCTGGTTCCTCAGATCGGTAGGATGTCAGGTAGATTTATCATAATAGTATATAGATACCATTGATACTGTTGCTGGTTTACCAGGAAAATAGGTAGGGGAATGTTAAGGGGTAATTATCATATCTAGATATAGGATACCATATACTGTGCGGTTACCATAAGGTCAGGATTAAGGTAGTATTTATCATTATAGCGATATATAGATGCCGATATACTGTCTGGTTAAGCCAGATAGGTGGATTAAGGCTAAGATTTCTCATATATATTATATAGAATACCTATACGGGTGCTGGTACGAGATAGGTTAGGAGTAAAGGGTAGTATTTATCATATATAGATATTATAGATACCATATACTGTGCTGTTACCCAGAAATCGGTAGTCGAAATGTCAAGGGTAGTTTTATCATAGTATAGATATAAGGTAGATTCATATACTGTGCTGGCTAGCCGGATAGGTAGGGATGTAAGGGTACGATTATCATAATATACGAATTATATAGATACCATATCTGTGCTGAGTAACCAGATTAGGTAGGATGTAAGGTAAAGTTATCAATAGATAGATATATAATATCTCTACAGGTGCTGTTTACGATAATGTTAGGAGTGTAAGGGTCGTTTCTCATTATAGGATATATAGAGATAACCGGATATACATTGCGGTTTTCGGATGGTAGGAATGGTAAGTGGCTAGATTTTCCTATTAGATCTTATAGATTATCATAATACTGTGCTGGTTACCAGATAGGTAGAGGTGGGTTAGGCTAGATTTTTCATAGATAGATATATCGAGATACCATATACTGTGCTGGTTAACGGATAGGTAGGGAATGTACGGGTAGATTATCATATATAGATACTCATATACTGTTGCTGTTACCAATATGTCGGATGTTAAGGCTACATTTATCATATATAGGTATAATATACCATCTACAGTGCTGTTCCCGGATAGGTAGATGTAAGGTTAGATTTACATATAATAGATATCTAGCTATTCATATCTGTGCTGGATTACCGGATGTAGGATGTAAGGGTGAGATTTTCTCATAACTATAGATGATATAAGATACCATAATACTGGTGCTGGTTACCGGAATAGGTTAGGTATGAAGGTAGATGTATCATATATAGATATATAGATACCATATACTGTGTGGGCTGGTTTTTACCGGAAATATGTAGGATGTAAGGTTCGATGTATCATATAGTTCGATATTAGACACCATATACTGGTGGCTGTTACCGGATCACTTAGATGTAAGGGTAGGTTTGCTCATCTCGAGATTATAGATTCATATAACTGTTGGCTGGTTACCGATGGGTGGATGTAAGTAGATTTACATATATAGTTTATAGATACATATACTGTGCTGGTACCGGATAGGTTAGGATGTAAAGGTTTTAGCGATTCATCATATATAGATATCAATATACGGTTGCTGGTTACGGGAATAGGTAGGGGATGTAGGTGGTCGTATTATCCATATATGAGATACCAAGACGTGCGGTTTTACCGGGGGAGAGGTAGGATGTGAAGGGGAGATTTATCATATAAAGATAATCGAACCTATATATCTGGGGCCTGGTTACCGGATAGGTAGGATGCAAGGAGGTAGATTTATCCATAAGATAGATATATAGATCTCATATACGGTGTCTGGTTACCGGATAGGTTTAGGATGTAAGGGTAGATGTTATCATAATATAGATATATAGATACCGATATACTGTGCTGGTTTACCGGATAGTTAGGATGTAGGGTAGTATTTACATCATATAGAATGTATATATCATATACTGTTGGCTGGTACCGGATAGTTAGGAATTAAGGGTAGATTATCATATATAGATATCATATACTGTACTGGTTACCGGATTAGGGTTAGTATTAAGGGTAATTATCATATACTCGATTTCATATACTGTGGCTGTTACCGGATAGGTTGGGATGTAAGGTCATTTATCATATATAGTATTAGATAGATATCATATACTGTGCTGGTACCAGATAGTAGGGTGTAGTAAGATTTCTCATTAAGATGTCTAGATATCATATACTGTGCTGGTTACCAGATTAGGTCGGATGTTAAGGTGTAAATTATCCATATTAAAGGATAATAGATACCCATATACTGTCTGGTTACCGGATTAGGTAAGGATGTAAAGGGTAATTTATCATATATGATATATAGATACCATATACACTGTCTGGTTTACATATAGTTAGGATTGTAAGGGGTAGATTTATCATATATAGATTATATATATCTCATATACTGTGCTGGGTTACCGGAGTCGGAATGTTAAGGTAGCTTATCATATTAGAATTGTATAGATATCATATACGGTGCGGGTGTACTGGTAAGGTAGGATGTAGGTAATTTATCATATATATATATATAGATATCATATACTGTGCTGGTTAACCGGATAGTAGGATGTAAGGTTAATATTTATCATATATAGATTTCATATACTTTGTGCTGTTACCGATAGGTTTGTGATGTAAGGGTGATATTTATCATAGATAGATAACATATACTGTGCTGGTTACCGGATAGGTCGATGTTACGTGTAGGATTATCATAGATATAAAGAGATACCATTATACTGTGCTGGTTACGGATAGGTAGGATGTAAGGGCTAGTATTTCATCATATATAGATATCTATATTCACTCATATACTGTGCTGGTTCCGGATCGGTCAGGATGTAAGGTAATGTTATCATATATACGATATATAGATACCATATACGTGGCTTGTTTACCGGAGAGGTAAGGATGGAAAGGTAATTTTATCACTATATAGATATAGGCTACCATATCTGTGCTGGGTACCGGATAGGTAGTATTTAAGGTAGATTTTATCATTATAGATATACTAGAGATCCAGATACCTGTGCTTGGTTTTTACCGTATAGGTAGGATGAAGGGTGAGATTATATCAATATAATAGATATATACGGAACCATTACTGTGCTGGTTACCGAATAGGTAGGATGTAAGGGTAGATTATCATATATAGAATTATACTGATAACCATATCCTGTGCTGGGTTACCGGATGGGTAAGGACTGTAAGGGTAGATTTATCATATATAGATCTAATAGAATACCATATACTGGCTGGTTTACCAGATAAGGTGATGTAGGGTATTTATCATATATAGATATAGTAGATATCATAATACTGTGCTGGTTTTACCGGAAGGTAGATGTAAGGCAATTTGCTCATATTAGATATATAGATATATATACTGTGCTGGTTACCGCACCGGATAGGTAGGATGTAAGGGTTATTTATCATATGTATATCTATAGATACCATGTACTGTGCCTGGTTTACCAGATAGGTAGGATTAGGGTAAGTATGTATCATAATATTAGATCTATGATACCATAATACTGGTGCTGGTTTACCGGATAGGGAGGATGTAAGGGTTGATTTTCAATATGATAGAGTATTATAGATACCATGTACTGTGCTGGTTTTACGGATGGTAGTAGATGTAAGGGTAGATTTATCATATAGAGATATTCTAGATACCATATACTGTGGCTGGGGTCCCAGATAGGTAGGATGGCTAAATAGAGTTATCGTAATATAGATTATGAGATCCCCATAAGTATTGTGCCTGGTTACCGGATAGGGTAGATTAGAGGTATAGATTTTTCATATATAGATTATATCTGTAATGCCTATATACTGTGGCTGGTTACCAGATGGTAGGCGTAAGTGTAGATTATCATATTAGATATATCGATAAATCATATACTGTGCGGGGTTTCACCGGATAGGTAGGATGTAATGGTAGATTATCATAATATAGATATATACAAGTAGCATACCCTATACTGTGCTGGTTACATATAGGTAGGATGTAAGGTAATTTACATATATAGATATATAGCATACCATTACTGTGCTGGTTACCAATAGTAGGATGTAAGGTCATTATCATATATAGATAGTATAGATACCTACTTTACTGTGCTGGTTACCGGATAGGAGGATTTTAAGGGTAGATTTATTATATATAATATATAGATACCATATACTGTGGCATGGTACCAGATAGGTAGGATGTAAGGGTAATTATATATCAGCTATATTAGATACCATAATTACTGTGGCTGGGTTTACATATAAGGTAGGATGTAAAGGGTAGATTTATCATATATATATAATATAGATATTCATACTACTGTGCTGGTTACCGTATAGGTAGGAATGTAAGGGTAATTTATCATTATAGATATATAATACCATATACTGTGCCGGGTAACCTATTATGGTAGGATGTAGGTTAGATTAAACATCTGCTGATTAGGTTTATTTGAGTAGACGAGAGGGGATACAGAAATTACAGGGATGGACTGGACCGTTGGCGCTTGAGGGCACATACAACAAATGGCCTCTTTTTCCACCGTAGATTCACAAAATGTTGACTAACCAATTTGCTAAGGTCACACACCCGTTGTTTAAGTTGCGCCATTTTTACGATAATGTTCCAGTTTACATGGTTACCCTGCAACATTTCAAAGTGTAATGATTTGTGGTTTACATAACTTACAGACTTATAAACTCGAGGACTGACTGAACTAATGGGGAGGGATGGGACCTGGGGGAAAGGAAGGACAATGAGAGAAAGACCAAGAGAGATTATAACAACTGCTAATGATCTGGAAGGCTGACAATACTGGGCATGAAATTGGAGGGCGAACACTGGGATAATGATCTGTGATGGCTGATACACTGGGTATGATCTGGGAGGGCTAAGATCTGGAGGGCTTATTAACACTGCTATATCTGGAGGGCTGAAACACTGGGTAATAATTTGGAGGGCTATAACACTGGATAATGATCTGGAGGGCTAATAACACTGCTAAATATTGGAGAGCTGGATAACAGCGGCTAATGATCTGGAAGTCCTGATTCTGCTCCTTGCCCATGTTGAAGCTATAGGCGTGCTTCGTGCTGTTTAGCGCATGTAACTTACTAATACTTCTTTGGCAGCAAATTTTTTCATGAGACCCCCGGGGACATTTGCCCTCATCTACTTGGGTCAGTCCCTCCCCTGATAGAAATAGGTGTTCCACACAAGGATGGGAACTATGAAGAGTATGGGGTTTAAGTGAGAGGAAGCAGTCACTATACTTTTTGGGTTCTGTACAAGGAATATGGTTCTGCCAATGAGTGGGAGGGTAAACGGGCGGAACAGATGGGGGAGACTTAGAGGGAAATCTAAAAGAGGGCAGCAAGCTAGAGGGAAGGGATTTAAATTTAGTAGAAGGATTTGTTACAATTTGCTGTTTTTAACGGGGCAGCCCAGTTTTTTGTCTGAAAACAGACAGGTCGGGAGCAGCATAATATTGTTGGAGTCATCGTTTTTAGTTCGAGAGGCGAACAATAAGTGTGGGTCAGAGTTAATATTATAGACTGAGGTGAGAGAGGGTGGGAATCAGGAAGACCTATATGTATGTATGGTATAGTTATGTTAATTTGTGTATGTATATATGTATTGTACAGTATACGATACCACCTGTACAGTAATACAGTAAAAATCAGCTTACTGTACAGTATACCAGTATAATATAATTTACTGTCACGTGTCACTCTCAAAGCTGAGTATGGGTAACACACTCAGCTCGCCAGCATCACTACAAGTCAAATCTCATACACACCGGAAGCGATCCACCCACGTCGAATATGTTCCGTGCTCGAAGGATGTATAACCTACGTACAGTATACAGTGATATACCCCACTGTAACAGTCTATATAACCTACTGTTACAATATATATAATATATAACCCACTGTACGTAGATCTAACCTTACTGTACAGTAATACATAAGATATACCCACTGTAACAGTATAAGCTAACCGACTGTACATAAGAACAGTAAAAAGACCTACTGGTTAACAGTATAACAGTATATAATCGACTGTACGCTATATAGTATCTACAGCTAACCTACAGTATATTTTACCCCTACGGTTAACAGCAAACAGTATATATAACCCACTGTACAGGAATATAACCTACTGGCAGCATATTAACCTACTGTACAATATATAGTATATTAACCTCCCTGTACATTATACTATCACCACTGTTCATATATATCTATATTAATCCCCACTGTTACAGTATATATGACCTACTGTACAGTTAATCTATTAATAACCTACGTGTACTAGTAATGTAAACTACTGTAGCAGTAAAATACAGTATAATATAACCCACTGGAAACAATATATTAACGCTACTGTGTACAGTAATACAGTAACATATAAAGCCCTACTGTACAGTATACACAGGTATAATAATAATCTACTCTACTACGACCGGTATATAGTATATAAACTACCTACATAAAATAATTTAACTCCTACTGTACAGTTAAATACAGTATTATCTACCCCCTGTAACAGTATATATAACCTACTGACAATATAATAGTGATATATAGACCCAGGGACTCTACGGTAATATATCCCCTACTGTAAGCAAGTAATAGTATTCTAACCCACTGTACAAGTAGACTATAACCTACTGTAACATTAATTACGTAAAATAACCTACTTACAGTATACAGGTATCTATATCTAACTGTATCGGTAATATATATATAAACTCCTACAGTAAATATTTACCCTACTGTACAAGTATACAGTAATATATACACCCACTGTACATTAAACGCTAACAGTATATAACACAACTGTACAGTATATAATAACCTACTGTTCATATAATAATATATAACCCCCTGTACAGATGATAGGCAGGGGCACACGCTACTGACTACAGTAATACAGTAAATAACCTACTGTTACAGTCTACCAGTATACTATAATTTACTTGTACGTTATATAGTATATAAACTTACCTCAGTATATTAAACCTACTGTACAGTAAACACAGTATATATAATCTTCTTGTACGTAAATATAGTTAATATAAACGACTACAGTAATTTAACCTACTGTACAGTATACAGGATATATAACCCACTGACAGTATATTAGACCTACGGTACAATATATAGTATATATAACCCCCTGTACAGTAAATATCTAACCTACTTTACGAATAATGTAACTATTAACCCCCTGTACAGTATATATACACCTCTCCTTTAACAAATATATAGTATATAAACCCAACTGTACAGTAGAAATATGTACCTCGTAACAGTAATTATCCTACTCACTGAAATTGGTAGACTATACAAATTACCCTGATCAATAACAGTTCACAGTTTTTTTACGATGTTGTCATTTATCTCCACATTAGATTATGTTGTGTACTAGATATAACCTGTTCAATAGGCTGAACTATCTAAATGACTTGAAACCACGAATTGAAGATACTGATATTTATGGGCACCCAGTTGTTTTCCCAGTGGCATTTTTGTCTTTAAAAAATAACTGTACATTTTGTCAGTGGAAAGCGAAGAACAACTGGATATAAGATTGTGGACAGGAGGTGCGCGCAAAGAGCGAATGAATTACAATAGGACATCTGTCAGCAATGCCTCATATTAATCTAGGGAACACAGCAACAGTGTTAATTTAATGGTTGGTGCCTCCAACTGGAGTCAAGTGTCCCCCAAGAGGCACTAGGGGTATCAGGAATGTTTTAACCTAAGGACATTTCTGACTTTGTTTATATATGTTATCTGAAAGGCACAGTTTTACCTTATACAAACTCCAGAACTTTCTAGAGCTACACTTACTCCACTTGAATCTATAAATATAAATTACTCATGTTTCGGGGCCTCAATGATGAGAGCTCCCCAACCACCAGAATTAAAGTATGGTTTCCTGCAAAACTTATTGAAGATCTGACAATTCGGTTTGTACAACGATATTTGGCAAATTTTTTCGACAGAACTTTCCATGTTCTAATGAATTTTTGTAAGGTTCTTATGAAAAATTTTTCAATTCTCGTGAAAAAGTTCTGTGTTTCGAACTTTTTTATATACGTAATCCGTAGAATAAACTAGCAGTTTTCCGATTCGAAACCAGGTTAAAAACAGGATTCATCAACACATGGAACACTCCCTTTTAATATTCTATATATCTGATGGCTAAAGGTTTAACAAAAAACTTAAAAAAGAGATGTTTAAAGAGTATGTACACTGAAAAATTCAATTATTTTTTAATTGCCCATTAGTGGAAACTATATTCATACAACTATCACTGTGAATCGTTTTATGGTTGATCAGCCTCCCTATTTTCATTAGATATCCAATCTGAAACATCTTAACGTTTCGAAGCATTTCTGTTAAGCAGTTTTTGGCTGTAGGCTTGATATGTTTGACAGTGGTGTGCTGTATACTGTTAATGCAGTATTGACAGTTGGTATGGGAAATAAGTCAGTCTGGTCAGAGCAACTGAGCAACAACATGAAGTATTGAAGGCATGCAGCAACACACACAGCCCTATTGAGTAAGTGCTCCTTACATGTATTTTATTTTATAATTAAGATGACACAAAGTCATTTTTTCAGTATACTACACTTTCAAAAGTCTTGGTTGGGAATCTAATGGAAGGTGTCTGATCCATAATCCTACCCAAGCGTGGCATATCTGGAGATCTGATAACCATAAAATACTCTATCCGTGTCCCCCTGCTGCTAGAGACATGTATGAAGGATAGACCATATTGCGTTAACCCGTATCTGTTTTATATTCTTTACCCCTTTGTAGGAACTCCGCCATCTTTGTTTTTAAATCCCATAGATACACCAAGAAGATCCCAGCTCCAGAGTGTGAGCAAAGCATGATGGTCCTAGTCTTGGAAATAGCCAGAGTGTGAGCAAAGCATGATGGTCCTAGTCTTGGCCAGAGTGTGAGCAAAGCATGATGGTCCTAGTCTTGGAAATAGCCAGTGTGAGCAAAGCATGATGGTCCTAGTCTTGGAAATAGCCAGTGTGAGCAAAGCATGATGGTCCTAGTCTTGGAAATAGCCAGAGTGTGAGCAAAGCATGATGGTCCTAGTCTTGGAAATAGCCAGAGTGTGAGCAAAGCATGATGGTCCTAGTCTTGGAATTAGCCAGAGTGTGAGCAAAGCATGATGGTCCTAGTCTTGGAATTAGCCAGAGTGTGAGCAAAGCATGATGGTCCTAGTCTTGGGGTAGATCCAAAAAACAAAAAAATCGAAACTTCCAAATGTACAGAGGACATTGTGACATTCCGTGTTCCAGAATAGAGGTCTATTATACAGTGAGGTATAGGGAAGCTGAGAGCTAATGGATCCAACTAGGAATAGATTGTAAGTTACTGTATCTGCACCTTCAACCCACAAATAGTTTGGCTATTATCATTAATATTGTGGATTTATATAGCAACATCTTCCATAGCGCCTTACAATTACATGTACACATCAGGAACTTACTCAAAGAGCTTACAATCTAAGCACATTTATTTGACACATACAACCTATCAGTATGTATAGATACCATATACAGTGCTGGTTACCAGATAGGTAGGATGTAAGATAGGTAGGATGTAAGGGTAGATTTATCATATATAGATATATAGATACCATATACTGTGCTGGGTACCAGATAGGTAGGATGTAAGGTTAGATTTAAACCTGCTGATTGAGGTTTATTGATGTAGAGAGAGGGGAATAGAATTACAGGGGAGGACTGGGACCTTTTGGCCTGGAGGGCAAATACAACCAAATGTCTCTTTCCCCGTAGATCACAAAATGTTTGACTATACCCAATTTGCTAAGGTCACACACACGTTGTTTAAGTTATGCCCATTTTTAAGACTAATGTTCTCATTTTACATGGTTACCTGCAACATTTTCAAGTGTATGATGTGGTTACGATAACTTACAGACTTATAAACTAGAGGACTGACTGACTAATGACCAAGAGAGATTATAACACTAGCTAATGATCTGGAAGGCTGACAATACTGGGCAATGAATTGTAGGGCTGAACACTGGATAATGATCTGGAGGGCTGATAACACTGGGTAATGATCTGGAGGGCTAATGATCTGGAGGGCTGATAACACTGGATAATGATCTGGAGGGCTGAAAACACTGGGTAATAATTTGGAGGGCTAATAACACTGGATAATGATCTGGAGGGCTAATAACACTGGCTAATGATTTGGAGAGCTGATAACAGCGGCTAATGATCTGGAAGTCTGATTCTGCTCCTTGCCCATGTTGAAGCTATAGGCGTGCTTCGTGCTGTTTAGGCGCATAACTTACTAATAGCTTCTTTGGCAGCTAAAATTTTTCATTGGAGACCAGCCCGGGGAGCATTTGCCCCTCATCCTACTGGGCCAGTCCTCCCCTGATAGAATTTCAGAGGATGGGAGCTATGAGAGAGAGGGGTTTAAGGTGAGAGGAAGCAGTATGAGTGGGGGTCTGTACAGGAGATGGTTCTGCCATGAGTGGAGGGTACGGGCAGGAACATATGGGGAGACTAGAGAGGAAATATAAGGAGGAGCAGCAGAGGGAAGGGATTTAAATGTTAGGAGAAGGATTTTGTATACAATGTGCTGTTTAACGGGGAGCCAGGTTGTTGTACGGAGGAGATTTGGGATCCGGTTTATTAGAGAGCGAAACAATAAGTGTGGCAGAGTTAATTATAGACTGAAGGGGAGAGAGGTGGGAAGCAGGAAGACCTATATGTATGTATGTATATGTATGTATATTTGTATGTATATATGTATATGTACAGTATAGATAACCAACTGTACAGTATACAGTAAAAATAAGCTACTGTACAGTATACAGTATATATAATTTACTGTACGGTATATAGTATATAACCTACCTACAGTATATATAACCCACTGTACAGTATATATAACCTACTGTACAGTATACAGTATATATAACCCACTGTACAGTATATATAACCTACTGTACAATATATAGTATATATAACCCACTGTACAGTATATATAACCTACTGTACAGTATACAGTATATATAACCCACTGTACAGTATATATAACCTACTGTACAGTATACAGTAAAAATAACCTACTGTACAGTATACAGTAGATATAATCTACTGTACGCTATATATTATATAAACTACCTACAGTATATTTAACCTACTGTACAGCATACAGTATATATAACCCACTGTACAGTATATATAACCTACTGTACAGCATATATAACCTACTGTACAATATATAGTATATATAACCCACTGTACAGTATATATAACCTACTGTTCAATATATAGTATATATAACCCACTGTACAGTATATATAACCTACTGTACAGTATATATATATATATAACCTACTGTACAGTATGTATAAACCTACTGTACAGTATACAGTATATATAACCCACTGTACAGTATATATAACCTACTGTACAGTATACAGTAAATATAACCTACTGTACAGTATACAGTATATATAATCTACTCTACGGTATATAGTATATAAACTACCTACAGTATATTTAACCTACTGTACAGTATACAGTATATATAACCCACTGTACAGTATATATAACCTACTGTACAATATATAGTATATATAACCCACTGTACGGTATATATAACCTACTGTACAAGATATAGTATATATAACCCACTGTACAGTACATATAACCTACTGTACAGTATACAGTAAAAATAACCTACTGTACAGTATACAGTATATATAATCTACTGTACGGTATATAGTATATAAACTACCTACAGTATATTTAACCTACTGTACAGTATACAGTATATATAACCCACTGTACAGTATACAGTATATATAACACACTGTACAGTAATATAACCTACTGTACAATATATAGTATATATAACCCACTGTACAGTATATATAACCTACTGTACAGTATACAGTAAAAATAACCTACTGTACAGTATACAGTATATATAATTTACTGTACGGTATATAGTATATAAACTACCTACAGTATATTTAACCTACTGTACAGTACACAGTATATATAATCTACTGTACGGTATATAGTATATAAACTACCTACAGTATATTTAACCTACTGTACAGTATACAGTATATATAACCCACTGTACAGTATATAAACTACTGTACAATATATAGTATATATAAAAACCCCTGTACTAGGATATAGAAACGACTGTACAATATATAGTATATATAACCCCCTGTACAGTATATATAACCTACTTTACAATATATAGTATATATAACCCACTGTACAGTATATATAATGTACCGTACAGTATATAATCTACTCACTGAAAAATGTAGACTATACAAATTACCCTGATAAATAACAGTTCACAGTTGTTAAGATGTATGCATTTATCTCCACATTAGATATGTAACTAGATATTACCTGTTCAAATAGCTGAACTATCTAAATACTTGAAAACTCAGCTAATTTAGATACTGGATATTTATGGGGCACCATTTGTTCCCAGTGCATTTTGTCTTTAAAAAATAAACTGTACATTTTGTCGACAGAAACTATTTTGCCTACAAAAGAATGTTCATTCTGTCAGCAATGCCTCATATCAATCTATGGAACACAGCAACAGTGTAGAATTAATGGTTGGTGCCTCCAACTGGAGCAAGTGTCCCCAAGGGCAACGTAGGGGTATCAGGGAATTGTTTAACCTAAGGACATTTCTGACTTTGTTATATATTTATCTGAAAGGCACAGTTTACCTTATACACATCACAGAACTTTCTATAAGCTACACTTACTCCACTTGATCTATAAAGATAAATTACTCATGTTCGGCCTCATGATGAGAGCTCCCCAACACCAGACAGAACAGTAGGGTTCCGCAGAACTTATTGAAGATCTGACAATTCGGTTGAAACTGAATTTTGCAAATTTTCGACAGAACTTTCCGATTTTCTAATGGAATTTTTGTAGGTTCTTATGAAAATTTTCAAATTCTCGTTGAAAAGTTCTGTGTTTCGAACTTTTTAATATACCGTAATCCGTAGAATAAACTAGCAGTTCCGATTCGAAACCAGGTTTAAAAACCAGGATTCATCAACACTGAACACCCCTTTATTATTCTATATATCTAGATGGCTAAAGGTTAAACAAAAAACTTAAAAGAGTTAAAGAGTATGTACACTGAAAAATTCATTTTTTTTAAATTGCCCATTAGTGGAAACTATAATTCATTACAACTATCACTGTATCGTTTTATTGTTGATCTGCTCCCTATTTCATTAGATATCCAATCTGAAACATCTTACGTTTCAGCATTTCTGTAAGCAGTTTTGCTGTAGCTGGAATGGTTTGACAGTTGGTGTGCTGTATACTGTATGCAGTATTGACAGTTGGTATGGGGGAAATAGTCAGGTCAGTGGTCAGAGCCTGAGCAAAACAAGTACTGTATTGAAGGCATGCAGCAACACACACACCTCTGAGTAAGTGCTACTTACATGTATTTATTTATAGATTAAGATGACACAAAGTCATTTTTTCAGTATACATACACTTTAAAGCTTGGTTGGGAATCTAATGGAAGTGTATGATCCATAATCCTACCCAGAGTGCATAGCTGTAGATCTGATAACCATAAAAGACGTCTATCCGTGTCCTGCTGCTAGAGACATGTATGAAGGAGAGGAACATATTGCGTATAACCCGTATCTGTTTTATATGCTTTACCCCTTTGTAGGACTCCCTGCCATCTTTGTTTTTAAATCCCAATAGATACACAAGAAGATACCAAGCGTGCCTCGACGAGCATCCTCTTCATTGCATCACCAAATGAGCATGCGTTGCCATGGTGCTGTGGAACCAATATCTCCTAGACAACCACAATGCCGCTGTTAGCAGTGGTCCAGCCCCTCGTCTCCCTCAGGTCTCAGCTGATTTCTGTAAAGTATCCCTTATGATTCGCTGCTAAGCCAGAGAAGTGTTGGGAGGAAAGTTCACTTAACCTCAATGTTTCTGCAGCTCCGTGCATAAAGGAGACCCAGAATGTGCACCTGGTTAAAGGAGAATTAATTGCAAGGTCTTTTTTAAGTGCAATTTACAGCTGAACCTGCATTCCCCGATAATATATCCTGAAACTGTACCTGTCCTCTCCATTATGTGTGAATAGACTGTGTGGTTTCCCAGGTATCTCTGTGAATTAGTCTGCGCTTGTCTGGCAGACCCATAACGCAGCCAACGGAATCCCAAATTCAGTCTTCCTCCGCTTACTAAAACACATTAAAGGGACACTATACTGAAAAAAAGGACTTCGCCTCATCTTAATCTATAATTTAATACATGTAAGTAGCACTTACTCTGATTTGTGTGTGTTGCTGCATCCAGCACACAATTTGTTTAGGAGCAGTATCCCCCCTCCCTCTTTTAACCACTCCCACTTCCATCTGACCTGACTTTTTCCCCACAAACCAACAGTCAAGCCTGCACACAGCATACAGCATTCCAACTGTCAAAACTCTGTCACCATTCCAACTACAGTAAAACTACTCACAGAGGAATAGTTTTTGAGAGCAATGAACTTGATTGACAGCTGAAATATAAGAAGTTTTAGATTGGATATCTAAAGAAATAGGGGGCGGATCAACAAAAAAATGATACAGTGGTGGTTGGGAAGAATTATGGTCAATTTAAATTAACCTATTTTTCATTATAGATGCCCTTTAACATATCCTGCAACAGCCAAAAGGACAATATGGTCCCAGGGTTTGGGGGTCTCCAGTGTGGGTAATCATCTGATCTGGGGTAACACTGTTGGGCTACCTCCATGGAACGGAATGTGCCAGGTCACATGTCGGGGTCACTGAGTACACAATAAATATGTAATACCCTTATAATCCCTTTAGAACAGGGATTATTCTAGTAAATTATAAAGTATATTTAACCACAACAGATAATAGCTTCTTACATTGGTTCATTTCTGTGCATCAACGTCCAATCCATTGGCAGTTAATTAACCCGACTGAAATGTAATCAATAACACAGCGCAGCAACGAATTTCCAGAAAGACAAAATCCTGTGTGTGTGTGTATGTGTGTGGGGCGTTGTCTCTTTCTCTGTGTGTGTGCGTGTCTGTGTGTCTCTGTGTGTACTAGCACGTTTCCCCGTACAATCCAACCGCACTTTAAAAAGCACACACTAGTGTTGGCCAATTGGTCTGTCCACAGACCAATTGCATGCGTAAAATCGCACGGATCTCAGCCTACACGGACGTTAACACACATTATCGTGCGTCCTAGTGTGGCCTCAGCCTTATAGTTTATTTAGATAGTTCCCACTCGGCCCATGTAAGTAGCGTAAGTTGGAAACATATCGATCGCTTCTCCCAACGTTCTTTACCGCTGTGAACACTCTATAATGTTGAACTATGATCTAGGAGCTAGGACTGTTTCTTTTCACCAGTACGAGCCTAATAGGCATAACGTCTTCTTCCAATAACCTATTGTCCTGCAATGTTATTGACGTCCAGGCATAAAAGATCTAAGCCAAAGTTGATTTTCCATCTCTTTGTCTGGAATGATTTATATTTCATGTGTCCGTCAGTCTCCACAGCCTTAATCCACAGTGTCGGAACACTTGATATTACGGTAAAATCCCCTGTCTCGGGAAACACAAAGCTCTAATATTTAAAAGGACACACTGCCAAAATGCTGTACCGTTTTCCCCAACAGCAATTAATCTAGCCGCTGTTTAATAAAAACCAGATTTCATGTTCAACGGGTAGAAAAAGGAATGCAAACGCGTTTTATGGAAATATCTCAATCTGAAAAAGTGAAAATTAGCAGTACATTTCATTTTTGCACATGAGTATATGGCACGAGTCGCCAAATTTGGCAGGTGTAAGGGCAACGCTAACAGCTGCTCTAACGAGCCCCACCCCTGGTTCATCCAAACTCCCTCCCCTCTGGCCTCAGCCCCGCCCACTCTAACTCTCCAGCGGGCTGCCAAATAATGCATTTCGGCATTGGCTACATGACAAAATGCATGGTTTGCTAAACTGACGATAGCTATAAAGGGCATGTCTACCCTTGAAAATGAAAATTTTAATTCCGAGGGTGGATATGCCCTGTAAAGGGGAACTGTGATCCCCATACAAGGAGCCTTTATTATAAAGAGCACACTCCTACCTTTAAAATGACTCCAGGATCATGCTTCTAGCTCCAGTCAATGCAAACTTACAGAAATATAAAGGGTGGTGCTTCCTGCTTACACAATGAGTAGTGACATCACCAGAATCAACAAGTCTCTGGCTTGAGCATGCCCACTTGTATCCGACTACTGGGACAGAACATCCTCATCATATTTTCCTACTGCAACTTTATAAATACGGCCCTAACCTCTTGTCTTCTACTCCTGCTACATAGACCGGCTGACATGACTGATCCCTTGCGAGGTTTTAGCAGCCTCTGGTAATGTTACTGGCGACGCCGGTTCTCCACCAATGAAGAATTAGGAATCTCCACATTGAAAGATGATGAGCAAAAATCAAGAAAAAAGAGGCCACTTCATGTTTTTAAAGCATAAAATGTTATAATGAATGATCTGATGTTATTAGCGTTCTACCCTAGTGACTAGCTATTGCTCACTTTAGCCTGAATATGGCAACAGCGAATTCATCCGTGTACACAGTCTAATCTATTAATATCGGAGAAATACCCATTTCCTTTGTTCTCTGAAACAGAGAGAGACACTTCAGTTTGATTAATCGGTCACATACAGCCCTGTAACAATGACTATGCTTTATGTGTTCCAACAGGTACAAAAATACAGAGAGGAAAAGATTAACACAAATAAATAATAGGTAAGGAAAGGAAATGTTTAAAAAGAAGTTTAAAGGAGAACTTAATCCAAATTCTTATACATCATAATATGGAAACCCATCAACCCACCCACCTCACCCCCACCACCCACCTCACCCCCACCACCCACCTCACCACCACCACCAACACCAATAAACTGAACAATATTACTCCAGCTAATGGTAATGGCCTAATCTGGACTGTAACAGGATTGGCTACTCCTAGTGGGCGTGACCTGCTGTAACATGGTCCTGCAGTAGCTTAGGACTGGGCATGTGCGAATAACATGATGGTCAGTGACCACATTCTGTGCGATACTGGAATGCTGGGGAATAAAGCCCTTTGTTAGTAGATATGCATTTCATAAAAATAACATCAAACCACATTAGGTGTTGGTTTTAGTTGCCCTTTAAAGAAAAGGAAATGTGTTTTTCACTTCAAAATCATTATATTGCCTGAAGGAAAATGGTGTAATAAAAAACAAAAGGAATCGGGATGCTACCCTTTCTATGTTGCTTTTTTTAATGAAGTGCATTCTGGGACTGGGAAATATTTAGCTGCTTTTCTGTTTCAGTCCTGGGGGCATAAAGTGTTGTCTTTCAGGTGTGTAATAACTTGTAGCTGTTGACTTTCAACCAGGATGTTTTCCTTCAACACACCTGACCATCTTCCCTTATCCAACCAATAATATTTATCTGAAACCTTGGCGGTTCTTTATTTCATGTCTGTGTACAAACCTCCTATAACCCCGGCCTCTCTCTCTATTCTCCTGTCCCCACAATCATCTCATGTCTCGTACAAACTTCCTACAAAACTGTACAGTTAAATATACCTACTGTCCAGTATACAGTATATATAACCCACTGTACAGTATATATAACCTACTGTACAGTAACAGTAAAAATAACCTACTGTACAGTATACAGTAGATATAATCTACTGTACGCTATTATTATATAAACTACCTACGTATATTTAACCTACTGTACAGCAACATATATATATAACCCACTGTACAGTAGATATACCCTACTTACAGCATATATAACCTACTGTACAATATAGTATATATAACCCACTGTACAGTTAATATATAACCTACTGTTCAATATATAGTATATATAACCCACTGTACAGTATATATAACCTACTGTACAGTATATTATATATATAACCTACTGTACATACTGTATAACCCTACTGTACAGTATACATGTATATATAACCCACGTACTTATATAACCTACTGTACAGTATACAGTAAATTAACCTACTGTACAGTATACAGTATATTAATCTACTCTACGGTTAGTTATAACTACCTACATTATATTTACCTACTGTACAGTATACAGTAATATAACCCACTGTACTTATATATACCTACTGTACAATATATATATAAACCCACTTACGGTTATTAACCTACTGTAACAGATAATGTATATATAACCCACTGTACGTACATATAACCTACTGTACAGTATACAGTAAAAATAACCTACTGTCACAGTATACATTATATATAATCTACTGTAGCGTATATGTATATAAACTACCTACAGTATTTAACCTACTGTACAGTATACAGTATATAAAAACCCACTGTACAGTATACGTATATATAACACACGTACAGTATATATAACCTACTGTACATAATAGTTATATAAACCCCTGTCAGTATATATAACCTACTGTACAGTATACATTAAAAATACCTACTGTACGTATACAGTATATATAATTACTGTACGGTATATAGTATTAAACTACCTACAGTATATTTAACCTACTGTACAGTACACTATTTATAATCTATGTACGGTATATAGTATATACTACCTACAGTATATTTAACCTACTGTACAGTATACAGTATATTAACCCACTGTACAGTATATATACCTACTTACAATATATAGTATATATAACCCCCTGTACAGTATATATAACCTACTGTACAATATATAGTATATATAAACCCCCTGTACAGTATATATAACCTACTTTACAATATAGTATATATAACCCACTTTCCAGTATATATATGTACCGTACAGTATATAATCTACTCACTGAAAAATGTAGACTATACAAATTAACCCTGATAAATAACAGTTCACAGTTTTAAGATGTGTGCATTTATCTCCACATTAGATATGTAACTAGATATTACCTGTTCAAATACTGAACTATCTAAATACTTGAAACTCACTAATTAGATACTGGATATTTATGGGGCACCTTTTGTTCCCAGTGCATTTTGTCTTAAAAAATAAACTGTACATTTGTCGACAGAAACTATTTTGCCTAACAAAAATGTTCATTCTGTCAGCAAGGCCTCATATCAATCTATGGAACACGGCAACAGTGTAGAATTAATGGTTGGTGCCTCCAACTGGAGCAGTGTCCCCAAGGGCAACGTAGGGTATCAGAATTGTTTAACCTAAGGACATTTCTGACTTTGTTTATTATTTATCTGAAAGGCACAGTTTCCTTACCACATCACAGAACTTTCTATAAGCTACACTTACTCCACTTGATCTATAAAGATAAATTACTCATGTTCGGCCTCATGATGAGAGCTCCCCAACACCAGACAGAACAGAGGGTTCCCAGAACTTATTGAAGATCTGACAATTCGGTTTGAAACTGAATTTTGCAAATTTTCGACAAACTTTCCGATTTTCTAATGGAATTTTTGTAGGTTCTTATGAAAATTTCAAATTCTCGTTGAAAAGTTCGTGTTTCGAACTTTTTAATATACCGTAATCCGTAGAATAAACTAGCAGTTCCGATTCGAAACCAGGTTTAAAACCAGGATTCATCAACACTGAACACCCCTTTATTATTCTATATATCTAGATGGCTAAAGGTTAAACAAAAAACTTAAAAGAGTTAAAGAGTATGTACACTGAAAATTCATTTTTTTAAATGCCCATTAGTGGAAACTATAATTCATTACAACTATCACTGTATCGTTTTATGTTGATCTGCTCCATTTCATTAGATATCCAATCTGAAACATCTTACGTTTCACATTCTGTAAGCAGTTTTGCTGTAGCTGGAATGGTTTGACAGTTGGTTGCTGTATACTGTATGCAGTATTGACAGTTGGTATGGGGGAAATAGTCAGGTCAGTGGTCAGAGCCTAGCAAAACAAGTACTGTATTGAGGCATGCAGCAACACACACACCTCTGAGTAAGTGCTACTTACATGTATTTATTATAGATTAAGATGACACAAAGTCATTTTTCAGATACATACACTTTAAAGCTTGGTGGGAATCTAATGGAAGTGTATGATCCATAATCTACCCACCAGAGTGCATAGCTGTAAGATTGATAACCATAAAAGACGTCTATCCGTGTCCTGCTGCTAGAGACATGTATGAAGGAGAGGAACATATTGCGTATAACCCGTATCGTTTTTATAGCTTTACCCCTTTGTAGGACTCCCTGCCATCTTTGTTTTTAATCCCAATAGTACACAAGAAGATACCAGCGTGCCTCGACGAGCATCCTCTTCATTGCATCACAACAATGAGCATGCGTTGCCATGGTGCTGTGGAAACCAATATTCCTAGACAACCACAATGCCGCTGTTAGCAGTGGTCCAGCCCCTCGTCTCCCTCAGGTCTCGCACTGATTTCTGTAAATATTCCCTTATGATTCGCTGCTAAGCCAGAGAAGTGTTGGGAGGAAAGTTCACTTAACCTCAATGTTTCTGCGCCCGTGCATAAAGGAGACCCAGAATGTGCACCTGGTTAAAGGAGAATTAATTGCAAGGTCTTTTTTAAGTGCAATTTACAGCTGAACCTGCATTCCCCGATATATATCCTGAAACTGTACCTGTCCTCTCCATTATGTTGAATAGACTGTGTGGTTTCCCAGGTATCTCTGTGAATTAGTCTGCGCTTGTCTGGCAGACCCATAACGCACCAACGGAATCCCAAATTCAGCTTCCTCCGCTTACTAAAACACATTAAAGGGACACTATACTGAAAAAAAGGACTTCGCCTCATCTTAATCTTAATTTAATACATGTAAGTAGCACTTACTCTGATTTGTGTGTGTTGCTGCATCCAGCACACAATTTGTTTAGGAGCAGTATCCCCCCTCCCTCTTTTAACCACTCCCACTTCCATCTGACCTGACTTTTTCCCCACAAACCCAACAGTCAAGCCTGCACACAGCATACAGCATTCCAACTGTCAAAACTCTGTCACCATTCCAACTACGTAAAACTACCTCACAGAGGAATAGTTTTTGAGAGCAATGAACTTGATTGACAGCTGAAATATAAGAAGTTTTAGATTGGATATCTAAAGAAATAGGGGGCGGATCAACAAAAAAATGATACTGGTGGTTGGGGGAAGAATTATGGTCAATTTAAATTAACCTATTTTTCATTATAATGCCCTTTAACATATCCTGCAACAGCCAAAGGACAATATGGTCCCAGGGTTTGGGGGTCTCCAGTGTGGTAATCATCTGATCTGGGGTAACACTGTTGGGCTACCTCCATGGAACGAATGTGCCAGGTCACATGTCGGGGTCACTGAGTACACAATAATATGTAATACCCTTATAATCCCTTTAGAACGGATTATTCTAGTAAATTATAAAGTATATTAACCACAACAGATAATAGCTTCTTACATTGGTTCTTTCTGTGCATCAACGTCCAATCCATTGGCAGTTAATTAACCCGACGAAATGATCAATAACACAGCGCAACAACGAATTTCCAGAAAGACAAAATCCTGTGTGTGTGTATGTGTGTGGGGCGTTGTCTCTTTCTCTGTGTGTGTGCGTGTCTGTGTGTCTCGTGTGTACTAGCACGTTTCCCCGTACAATCCAACCGCACTTTAAAAAGCACACACTAGTGTTGGCCAATTGGTCTGTCCACAGACCAATTGCATGCGTAAAATCGCACGGATCTCAGCCTACACGGACGTTACCACACATTATCGTGCGTCCTATGTGGCCTCAGCCTTATAGTTTATTTAGATAGTTCCCACTCGGCCCATGTAAGTAGCGTAAGTTGGAAACATATCATCGCTTCTCCCCAACGTTCTTTACCCGCTGTGAACACTCTATAATGTTGAACTATGATCTAGGAGCTAGGACTGTTTCTTTTCACCAGTACGAGCCTAATAGGCATAACGTCTTCTTCCAATAACCTATTGTCCTGCAATGTTATTGACGTCCAGGCATAAAAGATCTAAGCCAAAGTTGATTTTCCATCTCTTTGTCTGAATGATTTATATTCATGTGTCCGTCAGTCCTCCACAGCCTTAATCCACAGTGTCGGACACACTTGATATTACGGTAAAATCCCCTGTCTCGGGAAACACAAAGCTCTATATTTAAAGGACACCTGCCAAAATGCTGTACCGTTTTCCCCAACAGCAATTAATCTAGCCGCTGTTTAATAAAAAACCAGATTTCATGTTCAACGGGTAGAAAAAGGAATGCAAACGCGTTTTATGGAAATATCTCAATCTGAAAAAGTGAAAATTAGCAGTACATTTCATTTTTGCACATGAGTTATGGCACGAGTCGCCAAATTTGGCAGGTTAAGGGCAACGCTAACACTGCCTAACGAGCCCCACCCCTGGTTCATCACACCCCCTCCCCTCTGGCCTCAGCCCCGCCCACTCTAACTCTCCAGCGGGCTGCCAAATAATGCATTTCGGCATTGGCTACATGACAAAATGCATGTTTGCTAAACTGACGATAGCTATAAAGGGCATTGTCTACCCTTGAAAATGAAAATTTTAATTCCGAGGGTGGATATGCCCTGTAAAGGGAACTGTGATCCCCATACAAGGAGCCTTTATTATAAAGAGCACACTCCTACCTTTAAAAATGACTCCAGATCATGCTTCTAGCTCCAGTCAATGCAAACTTACAGAAATATAAAGGGTGGTGCTTCCTGCTTACACAATGAGTATGTGACATCACCAGAATCAAACAGTCTCTGGCTTGAGCATGCCCACTTGTATCCGACTACTGGGACAGAACATCCTCATCATTTTTCCTACTGCAACTTTATAATACGGCCCTAACCCTTCTTCTTCTACTCCTGCTACATAGACCGGCTGACATGACTGATCCCTTGCGAGGTTTTAGCAGCCTCTGGTAATGTTACTGGCGACGCCGGTTCTCCACAATGAAGAATTAGGAATCTCCACATTGAAAGATGATGAGCAAAAATCAAGAAAAAGAGGCCACTTCATGTTTTTAAAAGCATAAAATGTTATAATGAATGATCTGATGTTATTAGCGTTCTAACCCTATTGACTAGCTATTGCTCACTTTAGCCTAATATGGCAACAGCGAATTCATCCGTGTACACAGTCTAATCTATTAATATCGGAGAAATACCCATTTCCTTTGTTCTCTGAAACAGAGAGAACACTTCAGTTTGATTAATCGGTCACATACAGCCCTGTAACAATGACTATGCTTTATGTGTTCCAACAGGTACAAAAATACAGAGAGGAAAAGATTAACACAAATAAATAATAGGTAAGGAAAGGAAATGTTTAAAAAGAAGTTTAAAGGAGAACTTAATCCAAATTCTTATACATCATAATATGGAAACCCATCACCCCACCTCACCCCCCCCACCCACCTCACCCCACCACCCACCTCCACCACCACCACCAACACCAATAAACTGAACAATATTAACTCCAGCTAATGGTAATGGCCTAATCTGGACTGTAACAGGATTGGCTACTCCTAGTGGGCGTGACCTGCTGTAACATGTCCTGCAGTAGCTTAGGACTGGGCATGCGAATAACATGATGTCAGTGACCACATTCTGTGCATACTGAATGCTGGGAAATAAAGCCCTTTGTTAGTAGATATGCATTTCATAAAAATAACATCAAACCACATTAGGTGTTGGTTTTAGTTGCCCTTTAAAGAAAAGGAAATGTTTTTTTTTTCACTTCAAAATCATTATATTGCCTGAGGAAAATGGTGTAATAAAAAACAAAAGGAATCGGGATGCTACCCTTTCTATGTTGCTTTTTTTAATGAAGTGCATTCTGGGACTGGGAAATATTTAGCTGCTTTTCTGTTTCAGTCCTGGGGGCATAAAGTGTTGTCTTTCAGGTGTGTAATAACTTGTAGCTGTTGACTTTCAACCAGGATGTTTTCCTTCAACACCCTGACCATCTTCCCTTATCCAACCAATAATATTTATCTGAAACCTTGGCGGTTCTTTATTTCTATGTCTGTGTACAACCTCCTATAACCCCGGCCTCTCTCTCTATTCTCCTGTCCCCACAATCATCTCATGTCTCGTACAAACTTCCTACAAAACCTCTCTCTCTATATCCTGTCCCCACAATCATCTCATGTCTCTTACAAACTTCCTACAAAACCTCTCTCTCTATTATCCTGTCCCTCCAAACCTCCTATAACCCCGCCTCTCTCTCTACTCTCCTGTCCCCCAACCATCTCATGTCTCGTACAACTTCCTACAAAACCTCTCTCTCTATTATCCTGTCCCCACAATCATCTCATGTCTCGTACAAACTTCCTACAAAACCTCTCTCTCTATTATCCTGTCCCCCCAATCATCTCATGTCTCGTACAAACTTCCTACAAAACCTCTCTCTCTATATCCGTCCCTCCAAACCTCCTATAACCCCCGGCCTCTCTCTACTCTCCTGTCCCCCAACCATCTCATGTCTCGTACAAACTTCCTACAAACCTCTCTTCTCTCTCCTTCCCCCCAACCATTTCATGTCTCACACAAACTTCCTACAAAACCTCTCTGTCCTCTCCCTGTCCCCCCAACCATCTCATGTCTCGTACAAACTTCCTACAAAACCTCTCTGTCCTCTCTCCTGTCCCCCAACCATCTCATGTCTCGTACAAACTTCCTACAAAACCTCTCTGTCCTCTCTCCTGTCCCCCCAACCATCTCATTGTCTCGTACAAACTTCCTACAACCCTCTCTTCCTCTCTCCTGTCCCCCAAACCATCTCATGTCTCGTACACCTTCCTACAAAACCTCTCGGTCCTCTCTCCTGTCCCTCCAACCATCTCATGTCTTGTACAAACTTCCTACAAAACCTCTCTGTCCTCTCTCCTGTCCCTCCAACCATCTCATCTCTCGTACAAACTTCCTACAAAACCATTCTCTCCTGTCCCCCCAACCATCTCATATGTCTCGTACAAACTTCCTACAAAACCCCTCTGTCCTCTCTCCTGTCCCTATCTCCTTTCCCCCAAACCATCTCATGTCTCGCACAAATTTCCTACAAACCTCTGTCCTCTCTCCTGTCCCCCAACCATCTCATGTCTCATACAAACTTCCTACAAACCTCTCTGTCCTCTCTCCTGTCCCCAACCATCTCATGTCTCATACAAACTTCCTACAAAACCGCTCTGTCCTCTCTCCTGTCCCCCCAACCATCTCATGTCTCGTACAAACTTCCTACAAAACCTCTCTGTCCTCTCTCCTGTCCCCCAACCATCTCATGTCTAATACAAACTTCCTACAAAACCTCTGTCCTCTCTCCTGTCCCCCACCATCACATGTCTCATACAAACTTCCTACAAACCCCTCTGTCCCTCTCCTGTCCCTCCAACCATCTCATCTCTCGTACAAACTTCCTACAAAACCATTCTCTCCTGTCCCCCCAACCATCTCATGTCTCGTACAAACTTCCTACAAAACCCCTCTGTCCTCTCTCCTGTCCCTATCTCCTGTCCCCCAAACCATCTCATGTCTCGCACAAATTTCCTACAAAACCTCTGTCCTCTCCCTCCCCCAACCATCTCATGTCTCATACAAACTTCCTACAAAACCTCTCTGTCCTCTCTCCTGTCCCCCCACACCATCTCATGTCTCGTACAAACTTCCTACAAAACCTCTCTGTCCTCTCTCCTGTCCCCCAACCATCTCATGTCTCATACAAACTTCCTACAAAACCTCTGTCCTCTCTCCTGTCCCCCAACCATCACATGTCTCATACAAACTTCCTACAAAACCCTCTGTCCTCTCTCCTGTCCCTCCAACCATCTCATCTCTCGTACAAACTTCCTACAAAACCATTCTCTCCTGTCCCCCCAACCATCTCATGTCTCGTACAAACTTCCTACAAAACCTCTCTGTCCTCTCTCCTGTCCCCCCAACCATCTCATGTCTCATACAAACTTCCTACAAAACCTCTCTGTCCTCTCTCCTGTCCCCCCAATCATCTCATGTCTCATCACAACTTCCTACAAAACCTCTCTGTCCTCTCTCCTGTCCCTCCAACCATCTAATGTCTCATACAAACTCCTACAAAACCTCTCTGTCCTCTCTCCTGTCCCCCAAACCATCTCATGTCTCATACAAACTTCCTACAAAACCTCTCTGTCCTCTCTCCTGTCCCCCAACCGTCCATGGGGGGGGACAGGAGAGAGGACAGAGAGGTTTTGTAGGAAGTTTGTATGAGACATTAGATGGTTGGAGGGACAGGAGAGAGGACAGAGAGGTTTTGTAGGAAGTTTGTATGAGACATGAGATGATTGGGGGGACAGGAGAGAGGACAGAGAGGTTTTGTAGGAAGTTTGTATGAGACATGAGATGGTTGGGGGGACAGGAGAGAGGACAGAGAGGTTTTGTAGGAAGTTTGTACGAGACATGAGATGGTTGGGGGGACAGGAGAGAATGGTTTTGTAGGAAGTTTGTAAGAGAGAGGACAGAGGTTTTGTAGGAATTTGTGCGAGACATGAGATGGTTTGGGGGACAGGAGATATCTCGTACAAACTTCCTACAAAACCTCTCTGTCCTCTCTCCTGTCCCCCAACCATCTCATGTCTCATACAAACTTCATACAAAACCTCTCTGTCCTCTCTCCTGTCCCCCAACCATCACATGTCTCATACAAACTTCCTACAAAACCCCTCTGTCCTCTCTCCTGTCCCTCCAACCATCTCATCTCTCGTACAAACTTCCTACAAAACCATTCTCTCCTGTCCCCCCAACCATCTCCTGTACAGTTATATACCTACTGTCAGTATACAGTATATATAACCCACTGTACAGTATATATAACCTACTGTACAGTAACAGTAAAAATAACCTACTGTACAGTATACAGTAGATATAATCTACTGTACGCTATATATTATATAACTACCTACGTATATTTAACCTACTGTACAGCAACAGTTATTTAACCCACTGTACAGTAAATATAACCTACTACAGCATATATAACCTACTGTACAATATAGTATATATAACCCCCTGTACATTATATAACCTACTGTTCAATATATGTATATATAACCCACTGTACAGTATATATAACCTACTGTACAGTATATACTATATATATAACACTACTGTACAGTATGTATAACCTACTGTACAGTATACAGTTATATATAACCCACGTACTATATAAACCTACTGTACAGTATACAGTAAATTAACCTACTGTAAGTATACAGTATATTAATCTACTCTACGGTATAGTATATATAACTACCTACAGTTATATTACCTACTGTACAGTATACAGTAATATAACCCACTGTACCTTATATATACCTACTGTACAATATATATTAAACCCACTTACGGTTATAACCTACTGTAACAATAGATGTATATATAACCCACTGTACGTACATATAACCTACTGTACAGTATACAGTAAAAAAAACCTACTGTCCAGTATACATTATATATAATCTACTGTACGTATATGTATATAAACTACCTACAGTATTTAACCTACTGTACAGTATACAGTATATAAAACCCACTGTACAGTATACGTATTATAACACACGGTACAGTATATATAACCTACTGTACACTAATATCTATATAAACCCTGTCAGTATATATAACCTACTGTACAGTATACATTACAAAATACCTACTGTAACGTATACAGTATATATAATTACTGTACGGTATATAGTATTAAACACCTACAGTATATTTAACCTACTGTACAGTACACTATTCTATAATCTACTGTACGGTATATAGTATATACTACCTACAGTATATTTAACCTACTGTACAGTAACAGTATATTAACCCACTGTACAGTATATATACCTACTGTACAATATATAGTATATATAACCCCCTGTACAGTATATATAACCTACTGTACAATATATAGTATATATAACCCCCTGTACAGTATATATAACCTACTTTACAATATATAGTATATATAACCCACTTCCAGTATATATATGTACCGTACAGTATATAATCTACTCACTGAAAAATGTAGACTATACAATTACCCTGATAAATAACAGTTCACAGTTTTAAGATTGTGCATTTATCTCCACATTAGATATGTAACTAGATATTACCTTTTCAAATAGCTGAACTATCTAAAATCTTGAAACTCAGCTAATTAGATACTGGATATTTATGGGGCACCTTTGTTCCCAGTGCATTTTGTCTTAAAAAATAAACTGTACATTTTGTCGACAGAAACTATTTTGCCTACAAAAGAATGTTCATTCTGTCAGCAATGGCCTCATATCAATCTATGGAACACGCAACAGTGTAGAATTAATGGTTGGTGCCTCCAACTGGAGCAGTGTCCCCAAGGGCAACGTAGGGGTATCAGAATTGTTTAACCTAAGGACATTTCTGACTTTGTTTATTATTTATCTGAAAGGCACAGTTTTTCCTACACATCACAGAACTTTCTATAAGCTACACTTACTCCACTTGATCTATAAAGATAAATTACTCATGTTCGGCCTCATGATGAGAGCTCCCCAACACCAGACAGAACAGTAGGGTTCCGCAGAACTTATTGAAGATCTGACAATTCGGTTTGAAACTGAATTTTGCAAATTTTCGACAAACTTTCCGATTTTCTATGGAATTTTTGTAGGTTCTTATGAAAATTTCAAATTCTTTGAAAAGTTCGTGTTTCGAACTTTTTAATATACCGTAATCCGTAGAATAAACTAGCAGTTCCGATTCGAAACCAGGTTTAAAAACCAGGATTCATCAACACTGAACACCCCTTTATTATTCTATATATCTAGATGGCTAAAGGTTAAACAAAAAACTTAAAAGAGTTAAAGAGTATGTACACTGAAAAATTCATTTTTTTAAATTGCCCATTAGTGGAAACATATAATTCATTACAACTATCACTGTATCGTTTTATGTTGATCTGCTCCTATTTCATTAGATATCCAATCTGAAACATCTTACGTTTCACATTCTGTAAGCAGTTTTGCTGTAGCTGGAATGGTTTGACAGTTGGTGTGCTGTATACTGTATGCAGTATTGACAGTTGGTATGGGGGAAATAGTCAGGTCAGTGGTCAGAGCCTAGCAAAACAAGTACTGTATTGAAGGCATGCAGCAACACACACACCTCTGAGTAAGTGCTACTTACATGTATTTATTATAGATTAAGATGACACAAAGTCATTTTTCAGTATACATACACTTTAAAGCTTGGTGGGAATCTAATGGAAGTGTATGATCCATAATCCTCCCTACCCAGAGTGCATAGCTGTAGATTGATAACCATAAAAGACGTCTATCCGTGTCTGCTGCTAGAGACATGTTGAAGGAGAGGAACATATTGCGTATAACCCGTATCGTTTTTATGCTTTACCCCTTTGTAGGACTCCTGCCATCTTTGTTTTTAATCCCAATAGATACACAGAAGATACCAGCGTGCCTCGACGAGCATCCTCTTCATTGCATCACAAATGAGCATGCGTTGCCATGGTGCTGTGGAACCAATACTTCCTAGACAACCACAATGCCGCTGTTAGCAGTGGTCCAGCCCCTCGTCTCCCTCAGGTCTCAGCATGATTTCTGTAAATATTCCCTTATGATTCGCTGCTAAGCCAGAGAAGTGTTGGAGGAAAGTTCACTTAACCTCAATGTTTCTGCCGCCCGTGATAAAGGAGACCCAGAATGTGCACCTGGTTAAGGAGAATTAATTGCAAGGTCTTTTTTAAGTGCAATTTACAGCTGAACCTGCATTCCCCGATATATATCCTGAAACTGTACCTGTCCTCTCCATTATGTGTGAATAGACTGTGTGGTTTCCCAGGTATCTCTGTGAATTAGTCTGCGCTTGTCGGCAGACCCATAACGCACCAACGGAATCCCAAATTCAGTCTTCCTCCGCTTACTAAAACACATTAAAGGGACACTATACGAAAAAAGGACTTCGCCTCATCTTAATCTATAATTTAATACATGTAAGTAGCACTTACTTGATTTGTGTGTGTTGCTGCATCCAGCACACAATTTGTTTAGGAGCAGTATCCCCCCTCCCTCTTTTAACCACTCCCACTTCCACTGACCTGACTTTTTCCCCACAACCAACAGTCAAGCCTGCACACAGCATACAGCATTCCAACTGTCAAAACTCTGTCACCATTCCAACTACGTAAAACTACTCACAGAGGAATGTTTTTGAGAGCAATGAACTTGATTGACAGCTGAAATATAAGAAGTTTTAGATTGGATATCTAAAGAAATAGGGGGCGGATCAACAAAAAAATGATACTTGGTGGTTGGGGAAGAATTATGGTCAATTTAAATTAACCTATTTTCATTATAATGCCCTTAACATATCCTGCAACAGCCAAAGGACAATATGGTCCCAGGGTTTGGGGGTCTCCAGTGTGGGTAATCATCTGATCTGGGGTAACACTGTTGGGCTACCTCCATGGAACGAATGTGCCAGGTCACATGTCGGGGTCACTGAGTACACAATAATATGTAATACCCTTATAATCCCTTTAGAACGGGATTATTCTAGTAAATTATAAGTATATTTAACCACAACAGATAATAGCTTCTTACATTGTTCATTTCTGTGCATCAACGTCCAATCCATTGGCAGTTAATTACCCGACGGAAATGATCAATAACACAGCGCAACAACGAATTTCCAGAAAGACAAAATCCGGTGTGTGTGTGTATGTGTGTGGGGCGTTGTCTCTTCTTTGTGTGTGTGCGTGTCTGTGTGTCTCGTGTGTACTAGCACGTTTCCCCGTACAATCCACCGCACTTTAAAAAGCACACACTAGGGTTGGCCAATTGGTCTGTCCACAGACCAATTGCATGCGTAAAATCGCACGGATCTCAGCCTACACGGCCGTTACACACACATTATCGTGCGTCCTATGTGGCCTCAGCCTTATAGTTTATTTAGATAGTTCCCACTCGGCCCATGTAAGTAGCGTAAGTTGGAAACATATCGATCGCTTCTCCCCAACGTTCTTTACCGCTGTGAACACTCTATAATGTTGAACTATGATCTAGGAGCTAGGACTGTTTCTTTTCACCAGTACGAGCCTAATAGGCATAACGTCTTCTTCCAATAACCTATTGTCCTGCAATGTTATGACGTCCAGGCATAAAAGATCTAAGCCAAAGTTGATTTTCCATCTCTTTGTCTGGAATGATTTATATTCATGTGTCCGTCAGTCCTCCACAGCCTTAATCCACAGTGTCGGACCACTTGATATTACGGTAAAATCCCCTGTCTCGGGAAACACAAAGCTCTAATATTTAAAAGGACACACCTGCCAAAATGCTGTACCGTTTCCTCCCCAACAGCAATTAATCTAGCCGCTGTTTAATAAAAAACCAGATTTCATGTTCAACGGGTAGAAAAAGGAATGCAAACGCGTTTTTATGGAAATATCTCATCTGAAAAAGTGAAAATTAGCAGTACATTTCATTTTTGCACAGGAGTTATGGCACGAGTCGCCAAATTTGGCAGGTGTAAGGGCAACGCTAACAGCTGCCTAACGACCCCACCCCTGGTTCATCACACCCCTCCCCTCTGGCCTCAGCCCCGCCCACTCTAACTCTCCAGCGGGCTGCCAAATATGCATTTCGGCATTGGCTACATGACAAAATGCATGTTTGCTAAACTGACGATAGCTATAAAGGGCATGTCTACCCTTGAAAATGAAAATTTTAATTCCGAGGGTGGATATGCCCTGTAAAGGGAACTGTGATCCCCATACAAGGAGCCTTTATTATAAAGAGCACACTCCTACCTTTAAAAATGACTCCAGATCATGCTTCTAGCTCCAGTCAATGCAAACTTACAGAAATATAAAGGGTGGTGCTTCCTGCTTACACAATGAGTATGTACATCACCAGAATCACAACAGTCTCTGGCTTGAGCATGCCCACTTGTATCCGACTACTGGGACAGAACATCCTCATCATTTTTTCCTACTGCAACTTTATAATACGGCCCTAACCACCTTCTTCTTCTACTCCTGCTACATAGACCGGCTGACATGACTGATCCCTTGCGAGGTTTTAGCAGCCTCTGGTAATGTTACTGGCGACGCCGGTTCTCCACAATGAAGAATTAGGAATCTCCACATTGAAAGATGATGAGCAAAAATCAAGAAAAAAGAGGCCACTTCATGTTTTTAAAGCATAAAATGTTATAATGAATGATCTGATGTTATTAGCGTTCTACCCTAGTGACTAGCTATTGCTCACTTTAGCCTAATATGGCAACAGCGAATTCATCCGTGTACACAGTCTAATCTATTAATATCGGAGAAATACCCATTTCCTTTGTTCTCTGAAACAGAGAGAACACTTCAGTTTGATTAATCGGTCACATACAGCCCTGTAACAATGACTATGCTTTATGTGTTCCAACAGGTACAAAAATACAGAGAGGAAAAGATTAACACAAATAAATAATAGGTAAGGAAAGGAAATGTTTAAAAAGAAGTTTAAAGGAGAACTTAATCCAAATTCTTATACATCTAATATGGAAACCCATCACCCACCTCACCCCCCACCCACCCACCCCACCACCCACCTCACCACCACCACCAACACCAATAAACTGAACAATATTATACTCCAGCTAATTGAATGGCCTAATCTGGACTGTAACAGGATTGGCTACTCCTAGTGGGCGTGACCTGCTGTAACATGTCCTGCAGTAGCTTAGGACTGGGCATGCGAATAACATGATGTCAGTGACCACATTCTGTGCATACTGAATGCTGGGAAATAAAGCCCTTTGTTAGTAGATATGCATTTCATAAAAATAACATCAAACCACATTAGGTGTTGGTTTTAGTTGCCCTTTAAAGAAAAGGAAATGTTTTTTTTCACTTCAAAATCATTATATTGCCTGAGGAAAATGGTGTAATAAAAAAACAAAAGGAATCGGGATGCTACCCTTTCTATGTTGCTTTTTTTAATGAAGTGCATTCTGGGACTGGGAAATATTTAGCTGCTTTTCTGTTTCAGTCCTGGGGCATAAAGTGTTGTCTTTCAGGTTGTAATAACTTGTAGCTGTTGACTTTCAACCAGGATGTTTTCCTTCAACACACTGACCATCTTCCCTTATCCAACCAATAATATTTATCTGAAACCTTGGCGGTTCTTTATTTCTTGTCTGTGTACAACCTCCTATAACCCCGGCCTCTCTCTCTATTCTCCTGTCCCCACAATCATCTCATGTCTCGTACAAACTTCCTACAAAACCTCTCTCTCTATATCCTGTCCCCACAATCATCTCATGTCTCTTACAAACTTCCTACAAAACCTCTCTCTCTATTATCCTGTCCCTCCAAACCTCCTATAACCCCGCCTCTCTCTCTACTCTCCTGTCCCCCAACCATCTCATGTCTCGTACAACTTCCTACAAAACCTCTCTCTCTATTATCCTGTCCCCACAATCATCTCATGTCTCGTACAAACTTCCTACAAAACCTCTCTCTCTATTATCCTGTCCCCCCAATCATCTCATGTCTCGTACAAACTTCCTACAAAACCTCTCTCTCTATATCCGTCCCTCCAAACCTCCTATAACCCCCGGCCTCTCTCTACTCTCCTGTCCCCCAACCATCTCATGTCTCGTACAAACTTCCTACAAACCTCTCTTCTCTCTCCTGTCCCCCCAACCATTTCATGTCTCACACAAACTTCCTACAAAACCTCTCTGTCCTCTCCCTGTCCCCCCAACCATCTCATGTCTCGTACAAACTTCCTACAAAACCTCTCTGTCCTCTCTCCTGTCCCCCAACCATCTCATGTCTCGTACAAACTTCCTACAAAACCTCTCTGTCCTCTCTCCTGTCCCCCCAACCATCTCATTGTCTCGTACAAACTTCCTACAACCTCTCTCGTTTCCTCTCTCCTGTCCCCCAAACCATCTCATGCTCGTACACACTTCCTACAAAACCTCTCGGTCCTCTCTCCTGTCCCTCCAACCATCTCATGTCTTGTACAAACTTCCTACAAAACCTCTCTGTCCTCTCTCCTGTCCCTCCAACCATCTCATCTCTCGTACAAACTTCCTACAAAACCATTCTCTCCTGTCCCCCCAACCATCTCATGTCTCTGTACAAACTTCCTACAAAACCCCTCTGTCCCTCTCCTGTCCCTATCTCCTGTCCCCCAAACCATCTCATGTCTCGCACAAATTTCCTACAAAACCTCTGTCCTCTCTCCTGTCCCCCAACCATCTCATGTCTCATACAAACTTCCTACATAACCTCTCTGTCCTCTCTCCTGTCCCCCAACCATCTCATGTCTCATACAAACTTCCTACAAAACCGCTCTGTCCTCTCTCCTGTCCCCCCAACCATCTCATGTCTCGTACAAACTTCCTACAAAACCTCTCTGTCCTCTCTCCTGTCCCCCAACCATCTCATGTCTAATACAAACTTCCTACAAAACCTCTGTCCTCTCTCCTGTCCCCCACCATCACTGTCTCATACAAACTTCCTACAAACCCCTCTGTCCCTCTCCTGTCCCTCCAACCATCTCATCTCTCGTACAAACTTCCTACAAAACCATTCTCTCCTGTCCCCCCAACCATCTCATGTCTCGTACAAACTTCCTACAAAACCCCTCTGTCCTCTCTCCTGTCCCTATCTCCTGTCCCCCAACCACTCATGTCGCTCACAAATTTCCTACAAAACCTCTGTCCTCTCCCTTCCCCCAACCATCTCATGTCTCATACAAACTCCTACAAAACCTCTCTGTCCTCTCTCCTGTCCCCCCAACCATCTCATGCTCGTACAAACTTCCTACAAAACCTCTCTGTCCTCTCTCCTGTCCCCCAACCATCTCATGTCTCATACAAACTTCCTACAAAACCTCTGTCCTCTCTCCTGTCCCCCAACCATCACATGTCTCATACAAACTTCCTACAAAACCCCTCTGTCCTCTCTCCTGTCCCTCCAACCATCTCATCTCTCGTACAAACTTCCTACAAAACCATTCTCTCCTGTCCCCCCAACCATCTCATGTCTCGTACAAACTTCCTACAAAACCTCTCTGTCCTCTCTCCTGTCCCCCCAACCATCTCATGTCTCATACAAACTTCCTACAAAACCTCTCTGTCCTCTCTCCTGTCCCCCCAATCATCTCATGTCTCATCACAACTTCCTACAAAACCTCTCTGTCCTCTCTCCTGTCCCTCCAACCATCTAATGTCTCATACAAACTCCTACAAAACCTCTCTGTCCTCTCTCCTGTCCCCCAACCATCTCAGTCTCATACAAACTTCCTACAAAACCTCTCTGTCCTCTCTCCTGTCCCCCAACCGTCTCATGTCTCGTACAAACTTCCTACAACCCTCTCTGTCCTCTCTCCTGTCCCCCAACCATCTCATGTCTCATACAAACTTCATACAAAACCTCTCTGTCCTCTCTCCTGTCCCCCAACCATCACATGTCTCATACAAACTTCCAACAACAACCCTCTGTCCTCTCTCCTGTCCCCTCCAACCATCTCATCTCTCGTACTTTTGTAGGAAGTTTGTAGCATGACATGAGATGATTGTTGGGACAGGAGAATAGAGAGAGAGGCCGGGGTTATAGGAGGTTTTGTACACAGACATGAATAAAGAACCGCCAAGGTTTCAGATAATATTATTGGTTGGATAAGGTAAGATGGTCAGGTGTGTTGAAGGAAACATCCTGGTTGAAAGTCAACAGCTACAAGTTATTACACACCTGAAAACAACACTTTATGCCCCAGGACTGAAACAGAAAAGCAGCTAAATATTTCCCAGTCCCAGAAATGCGCACTTCATTAAAAAGCAACATAGAAAGGTAGCATCCCCGATTCCTTTTGTTTTTTATTACACCATTTTCCTTCAGCGGCAATATATGATTTTGAAGTGAAAACACATTTCTTTTCTTTAAAGGGCAACTAAAACCAACACCTAATGTGGTTTGATGTTATTTTTATGAATGCATATCTACTAACAAAGGGCTTTATTCCCCAGCATTCCAGTATCGCACGAATGTGGTCACTGACCATCATGTTATTCGCACATGCCCAGTCCTAAGCTACTGCAGGACCATGTTACAGCAGGTCAACCGCCCACTAGGAGTAGCCAATCCTGTTACCGTGCCAATTAGCGCCTTACCATTAAGTCTGGAGTAATAATTTGTAGTTTTTGGTGTGTTGGTGGTGGTTGTGATGAGGTGGGTGGTGAGGGTTGGTGTGTGTGGGGGGTGAGGTGGGTGGGTTGATGGGTTTCCATATTATGATGTTAGAATTTGGATGTAAGTTCTCCTTTTAAAACTTCTTTTTAAACATTTTCCTTTCTTACCTATTATTTATTGTGTTAATCTTTTCCTCTCTGTATTTTGTACACCTGTTGGAAACACATAAAGCAAGTCATTGTCAGGCTGTATGTGACCGATACATCAACTGAAGTGTCTCTCTCGGTTTCAGTAGAACAAAGTGAAATGGTTTCTCTCCGTATTACTAATTAAGACTGTGTACCTGGATTAATTCGCTGTTGCCATATCAGGCTAATGGAGTCAATAGCTTGTCACTAGGGTAGAACGCTATAACACAGTCACTTCATATAACATTTTAAATGCTTAAAAAAACATGAAGTGGCGCTCTTTTTCTTGTTTTTGCTCATCATCTTTCAATGGGAGATCCTAATTCTTCATTGGTGGAAACCGCGCCCGCTATACATTACCAAGGCGCTAAAACCTCGCAAGGGATTCAGTCATGTCAGCCGTCTATGTAGCAGGAGTAAACGACGAAGTAGTTAGGGCCGTATTTTAAAAGTTGGCAGTAGGAACAATATGATGAGGATGTTCTGTCCCAGTAGTCTGATACAGTGGCTGCCAAGCCAAGACTTGTTGGATTCGGTGATGTCCTACTCCATTGTGTAAGCAGGAAGGCCCCACCCTTTATATTCTGTAAGTTTTGCATTGACTGGAGCTAGAACATGATCCTGAGTCATTTTAAAGGTTGGAGTGTGCCTCTTTATATAAAGGCTCCTTTATGGGATCACAAGTTCCCCTTTACAGGGCATATCCACCCTCGAATTAAAATTTTCATTTTCAAGGGTAGACATGCCCTTTAATAGCTAACTCGTCAGTTTTAAGCAAACCTGCTTTTTGTCCATGTGCCAATGCCGAAATGCTTATATTTGGGCAGCCCGCTGGAGAGTAGAGTGGGCGGGGCTGAGGCCAGAGGGGAGGGAGTTTGGATGAACCAGGTGCTGGTGGGGCTCGTTCAGAGCATCTTTAGCGTTGCCCTTACACCTGCCAAATTTGGCGACTCGTGCCATATACCTCATGTGGCAAAAATGAAATGTACTGCTAATTTCACTTTTTCAGATTTAGATATTTCCTAGAAACGCGTTTGCATTTCCTTTTTGCTCACCCGTGAACATGAAATCTGTGTTTTATTAACAGCGGCTAAATTTAATTGCTGTTGGGAACGGTACAAAAACAGATTTTTGGCAGTGTGTGCCTTTAAATATTAGAGCTTTGTGTTTCCCGAGACGGCTTTTTAACCGAAATCAGTGTTTCCGACACTGTGGATTAAGGCTGTGGAGACTGACGTGACACAATACCTAATCATTCAGACACAAGAGGATGGAAAATCAAACTGTTGGCTTCAGCATTCTTTTAGCCTGGACGCAATAACATTGCAGGACAATAGGTTATTGGAACAGAAAGACTGTTATGCCTATTAGGCTCGTACTGGTGGAAAGAAAAACATTCCTACGTTCCTAACATTAGTTCAACATTAGAGGTGTTCACAGCGGTAAAGAACGTTGGGAGAATCGATCGATATGTTTCCACACTTACCTACTTACATGGGCCGAGTGGGACAAATATCAAAACACTCTAAGAGCCTGAGGCCACACTAGACCTCACGATAATTGTGTTAAACGTCCGTGTAGCTGAGATCCGTGCGATTTTACGCGTGCATTTGGTCTGTGGACAGACCAATTGGCCAACCCTGTGTGTGGCTTTTTTAAAGTGCGGTTGGATTGTGCGTCGGAAACGTTGCTAGTACACACAGAGACACCAGACACGCCACACACAGAAAAGACAACGCCCCACACACATACACCACCGCAGAAGATTTTGTCTTTCTGGAATTCGTCTGCTCTGCGCTGTGTTATTGAGTACATTTCAGTCCATGGTTAATTATCTGCCAATGATTGGACGTGTGATGGCCAGAACTGAACCAATGTAAGAAGCTATTATCTGTTGTGGTTTAAAATACTTTATAATTCCTAGAATAATTCCCTGTTCTAAAGGGCTATTATAAGGGTATTCATTTTTATTGTGGTACTCATGACCCCGACAATGTGACCTGCACATTCGTTCCATGGAGTAGCCACACCGTTGTTACCCCTATCAATGATTACCACACGGAGACACCCAAACAAACCTGGGACATATTGTCCTTTGGCTGTTGCAGATATTTACAGGGCACTATAATGACAAATAGGTTAATTAAATTGCCATAATTCTTCCACACCACCACCACTGTCTCATTTGTTTGTATCCGCCCCTATTTCTTTAGATATCCATCTAAAACTTCTTATAGTATTCAGCTGTCAATCAAGTTCTTGCTCTCAACAATATTCCTCTGTGAGGTATTTTATCTGTAGTTGGAATGGTGACAGAGTGTTTGACAGTTGGAATGCTTATGCTTGTTGCAGTGCTTGACTGTTGGTTTGTGGGGAAAAGTCAGGTCAATGGAAGTGGGCAGTGGTTAAAGAGGGAGGCGGGGATACTGCTCCTAAACACATTGTGTGCTGGATGCAGCAACACACACAATCAGAGTAAGTGCTACTTACATGTATTAAATTATAGTTAGTGAGCGAAGTTCCCTTTTTTCAGTTAAGTGTCCCTTTATGTGTTTTAGTAAGCGGAGAAGACGATTTGGGATTCCCGATTGGCTGCCGTTATGGTATCGCCATACAAGCGCCGACTATTCACAGAGATACCTGGGAAACCACACAGTCTATTCACACTATGGGAGGACAGGTACATTTCAGATATATTTATCCGGGGAATGCAGGTTCGAGCTGTAATTGGCCTTAAAAAGACCTTGCAATTAATTCTCCTTTAACCAGGGTGGCCCATTCTGGGTCTCCTTTATGCACGAGCTGCAGAAACATTGTAGTTAAGTGAACTTTCCTCCCACACTTCTCTGGCTTAGCAGCGAATCAAGGGTATACTGTTATTACAGAAATATCAGCTGAACCTGATGGGAGACGAGGGGCTGGACCACTGCTAAACAGCGGCATTGTGGTTGTCTAGGAGATTTGGTTCCACAGCACCATGGCAACGCATGCTCATTTGGTGATGCAATGAAGAGGATGCTCGTCGAGGCAACCTTGGTTCTTCTTGTATCTATTGGGATTTAACAAACAAGATGGCAGGGAGATCCCTACAAAGGGTGAAGGCATATCAACAGATACGGGTTTACGCAATATGTTCTCTTCCTCATACATGTTCTCTAGTCAGCAACACGGATAGACCGCTTTTATGGTTATCATATCTACACTATGCACTCTGGGGTAGGAATTATGGATCAATACACTCCATAATTCCCACCAAGCTTTTAAAGTGTTGTATACTGAAAAAATGACTTTGGTGTCATCGCTAATCTATCTAAATAATGCTGTAAGTACACTTACTCAGAAGGTGTGTGTGGTTTGCTTGCATGGCCTTCAATACAGTTACTTGTTTTGCTCGGCTCTGACCACTGACCTGACCTATTTCCCCCCACCAACTGTCATACTGCATACAGTATACAGCACACCAACTGTCAAACCATATTCCAAGCTACAAGCAAACTGCTTACAGAAATGCTGAAAACGTAAGATGTTTTCAGATTGATATCTAATGACAATAGGGCTGCAGATCACAATAAACGATACAGTGATAGTTGTAATGAATTATAGTTTTCCACTAATGGCATTTAAATAAAAATGAATTTTTCCAGTGTACATACTCTTATAACTCTTTTAAGTTTTTTGTTTAACCTTTAGCCATCTAGTACTAATGAATATAAAGGGGTGTTCGTGTTGCTGATCCTTGGTTTTTAAACCTGGTTTCGAATCGAACTGCTAGTTTTATTCTACGATTAACCGGTATATTAAAAAGTTCGAAACACAGAACTTTTCAACGAGATTTGAAAATTTCATAAGAACCTACGAAAAATTCCAATAGAATCGGAAAGTTCTGTGTCCGTAATTTGCAAAATTCCAGTTTTCAACCGATGCCAGATCTTCAATAAGTTCCTTGCGGAACCCTACTGTCTGTCTGGTGTTGGGAGCTCTCATCATGAGGCCGACCATGAGTAATTTATCTTTATAGATCAAGTGGATTAAGTGTAGCTTATAGAATTTCTGTGATGTGTCATAAGGTAAACTAGTGGCCTTCAAGATGAATATATACAAGTCAGAAATGTCCTTAGGTTAACAATTCCCTGATACCCACCTAACGTTGCCCTTGGGAACACTGTGCTTCCAGTTTGGAGGCACCACCATTAATTCTACACCTGGTTGCGTGTTTTCCATAGATGGAATGAGGCTTGCTGACAGATGAATTCTTTTGTAGGCAAAATGTTTCTGTCAGACAAAATGTACAGTTTATTTTTTAAAGACAAATGCCTGGGAACAATGGTGCCCCATAAATTATCCAGTATCTAACATTGCTTGATTTTCAGTATTTAGATAGTTCAGCTATTTGAACATGGTATATCAGTTACATATCTAAATGTGGAATAATGCATCATCTTAACAACTTGGAACTGTTTATTTATCAGGTGTAATTTTGTATAGTCACTACATTTTTCAGTGATTAGATTATATACTTGTACGGTACATTATATACTGTTCGTGGGTTTATATATACTATTATTGTTAATGAGGTTATATAACTGTACAGGGGGTTTATATATACTCTATTTGTACAGTAGGTTTATATACTGTACCGGGGGTTATATATACTATATATTGTATCAGTAGTTTATATATTACTGTACAGTGGGTTTATATACATGTATACTGTACATAGGTTAAATATACTTCAGGTTAGTTATATACTAGTATACCGTACAGTGATTATAGTATCTGTGTAATGTACAGTAGGTTCAATATACGTAGGAGTTATTATACTATATAATCCGAAGTAAATTTATATATACTTTATACTGTACCATTAGGTTTATTTTACTGTAGACTTAACAGTAGGTTATCTATACTGTATGCAGTTGGGTTTATATATACGCTATATATTGTACGTAGAGTTATATATTGTACAGTTGTTATATATACTGTATACTGTACAGTGGTGTTATATATACCTTGTATACTTTCAGTAGGTTTAAATATACTGTAGTATTGTTATATACTATCTACCGTACAGTAGTTACTATATACTGTATACTGTACAGTAGTTATTTTTAACTGTATCGTACAAGTAGGTTATATGTACTGTACAGTGGTTTATTACTATATCTTGTACAGTATGGTTATAATACCGTAAGTTGGGTTATATATACTATATATTGACATTAGGTTTTATATATACTGTACAGTGGGTTATAGTATCCTGTATACTGTACACGTAGGTTAAATAACTGTAGGTGTTTATAATCATATACCCGTAGAGTATATTATATATACTGTTATCTGTACAGTAGGTTTATAATTTACTGTATACTGTACCAGTAGGTTATATATAGCGTACAGTGGGTTTATATATACTGTATACTGTACAGTAGGTTCTACATACTGTACAGTATGGTTATATATATATATATATACTGTACGTAGGTTATATATACGTACCGTGGGTTATATATACTAATATTTGAACAGTAGGTTTATATATACTGTACAGTGGGTTTTATATACTATAAATTGTACAGTAGGTATATATATGCTGTACAGTAAGGTTATACCTCTCTCTCTATATCCGTCCCCACAATCATCTCATGTCTCGTACAAACTTCCTACAAAACTCTCTCTCTATTATCCTGTCCCTCCAAACCTCCTAAACCCCGGCCTCTCTCTCTACTCTCCTGTCCCCAACCATCTCATGTCTCGTACAAACTTCCTACAAAACCTCTCTCTCATTATCCTGTCCCCACAATCATCTCATGTCTCGTACAACTTCCTACAAAACCTCTCTCTCTATTATCCTGTCCCCACAATCATCTCATGTCTCGTACAAACTTCCTACAAAACCTCTCTCTCTATTATCCTGTCCCTCCAAACCTCCTATAACCCCCGGCCTCTCTCTACTCTCCTGTCCCCCAACCATCTCATGTCTCGTACAAACTTCCTACAAAACCTCTCTTCTCTCTCCTGTCCCCCCAACCATTTCATGTCTCACACAAACTCCTACAAAACCTCTCTGTCCCTCCCCTGTCCCCCCAACCATCTCATGTCTCGTACAAACTTCCTACAAAACCTCTCTGTCCTCTCTTCCTGTCCCCCAACCATCTCATGTCTCGTACAAACTTCCTACAAAACCTTCTGTCCTCTCTCCTGTCCCCCCAACCATCTCATGTCTCGTACAAACTTCCTACAAAACCTCTCTGTCCCTCTCCTGTCCCCCAAACCATCTCATGTCTCGTACAAACTTCCTACAAAACCTCTCTGTCCTCTCTCCTGTCCCTCCAACCATCTCAGTCTTGTACAAACTTCCTACAAAACCTCTCTGTCCTCTCCTGTCCCTCCAACCATCTCATCTCTCGTACAAACTTCCTACAAAACCATTCTCTCGTCCCCCCAACCATCCATGTCTCGTACAAACTTCCTACAAAACCCCTCTGTCCTCTCTCCTGTCCCTATCTCCTGTCCCCCAAACCATCTCATGTCTCGCACAAATTTCCTACAAACCTCTGTCCTCTCTCTGTCCCCAACATCTCATGTCTCATACAAACTTCCTACATAACCTCTCTGTCCTCTCTCCTGTCCCCCAACCATCTCATGTCTCATACAAACTTCCTACAAAACCGCTCTGTCCTCTCTCCTGTCCCCCAACCATCTCATGTCTCGTACAAACTTCCTACAAAACCTCTCTGTCCTCTCTCCTGTCCCCCAACCATCTCATGTCTCATACAAACTTCCTACAAAACCTCTGTCCTCTCTCCTGTCCCCCAACCATCACAGTCTCATACAAACTTCCTACAAAACCCCTCTGTCCTCTCTCCTGTCCCTCCAACCATCTATCTCTCGTACAAACTTCCTACAAAACCATTCTCTCCTGTCCCCCCAACCATCTCCATGTCTCGTACAAACTTCCTACAAAACCCCTCTGTCCTCTCTCCTGTCCCTATCTCCTGTCCCCCAAACCATCTCATGTCTCGCACAAATTTCCTACAAAACCTCTGTCCTCTCTCCTGTCCCCCAACCATCTCATGTCTCATACAAACTTCCTACAAAACCTCTCTGTCCTCTCTCCTGTCCCCCCAACCATCTCATGTCTCGTACAAACTTCCTACACAAACCTCTCTGTCCTCTCTCCTGTCCCCCAACCATCTCAGTCTCATACAAACTTCCTACAAAACCTCTGTCCTCTCTCCTGTCCCCAACCATCACATGTCTCATACAAACTTCCTACAAAACCCTCTGTCCTCTCTCCTGTCCCTCCAACCATCTCATCTCTCGTACAAACTTCCTACAAAACCATTCTCTCCTGTCCCCCCAACCATCTCATGTCTCGTACAAACTTCCTACAAAACCTCTCTGTCCTCTCTCCTGTCCCCCCAACCATCTCATGTCTCATACAAACTTCCTACAAAACCTCTCTGTCCTCTCTCCTGTCCCCCCAATCATCTCATGTCTCATACAAACTTCCTACAACCTCTCTGTCCTCTCTCCTGTCCTCCAACCATCTAATGTCTCATCAAAACTTCCTACAAAACCTCTCTGTCCTCTCTCCTGTCCCCAACCATCTCATGTCTCATACAACTTCCTACAAAACCTCTCTGTCCTCTCTCCTGTCCCCCAACCGTCTCATGTCTCGTACAAACTTCCTACAAAACCTCTCTGTCCTCTCTCCTGTCCCCCAACCATCTCATGTCTCATACAAACTTCATACAAAACCTCTCTGTCCTCTCTCCTGTCCCCACCAACACATGTCTCATACAACTTCCTACAAAACCCCTCTGTCTCTCTCCTGTCCCTCCAACCATCTCATCTCTCGTACAAACTTCCTACAAAACCATCTCTCCCTGTCCCCCCAACCATCTCCTGTCTCGTACAAACTTCCTACAAAACCTCTCTGTCCTCTCTCTGTCCCCCCAACCATCCATGCCTCGTACATACTTCCTACAAAACCTCTCTTCTCTCTCCTGTCCCTCTCTCCTGTCCCACCACCTCCTATAACTCTGCCTCTCTGCTTCCAATCAGTGTTCCTCTTAAACCTTACTTAAAATCTTTATTATTTCACTATAGAATTACAAACATTCTGCCTTGAACTTATCAACTTCCACTTCACAAGTTCATTTTAATATGCAAATTCTCGCAATGAAATTTCCATTTTTCCCCACACAAATTTAGTGACAAAAATTTGAGACAAAATTTCCACATTTCAACATGAAATGTAGATGGCGAATTTCCCCAGCAATTTTTTTTAACAGAATTTAAAGGTACTTTGTAAACCTGCCAGAGGAAAATATCCATCAGGTTCTGACAATGCTATTGAGACAAGGGTTAAGTCCGATTACAAGTTGGATCCGATTCCGGCACAGAACTGATGGTTCTGAAGGAACTTATGGAACTCTGATTTTTCTGAACGTGGAACTTTTCCATGATTTTCGATATTTATGGAATTTAGAAATGTTAAAAATAAATTATTTGATATTGAGAAATATTTAGGTGACATAAAAGGGGACATTTTTGAATGATATAAATGAATGTAAAAACACCCAGGAGAGAAATGTGATAATACATCTAACCCCATCCTGGGTCATAGTTAATCATAGTTATGTTAATAACCTTAAAATAAAATATTTCTAGGTTAGAAAGGTGCCCAGAACTAGAGATGGGACCCTGTCTCAGACCCGATACAACACCGAACCCTCAGTCCGAATCCGGACGGAACGTTCGTATTTTGGGAATTCGGAGGCTATTTTCGATAATCCTTGAAACTCGATATCCGAAACTTGAAAGTAGATCCTAATCGTATTTTCGAGAATTATCGAAATGCCAAAGTTGAAAGTTCAGTAATTCTAAAAAAAAAATGGGCTCCAAAGTCCCGAAAGTATGTTTCGTTTTCAGATTTTCAGATCTTCTGGATTTTCCCGATAACCGTAAATCCAAAAAACGGAGCGAAACTTAACAGTTTCGGCCATCTCTAGCCAAAACTGCATTAATGCCCCCTCAAACTGCTTTAGAAACACTGCCATGGCTTTTGACATATTAATAGTAAGACAGGGACACCCTAAGACATAGCATGCTAGGTCTGAAAATTTGCCTAAAGATCAGATCCTAAAGATGACTTGACTTTTCTCATTTTAAACTCCATCTAAGGGCTTCAGCTAATCAGAATCCATCCAGAAAAATCATAGCCCAGGATGGATCTTGCATAATACCAAATAGCATATATAGCTCCCCCTGGAAGTTTCTAGTGATCAGTGGGATGTACTACATTCTCTTCGGCTCTGGATCTTTCTACTATGACAGATGGTAAAAGTAATCCCCAGGTGAAGTTGGGTTGGAATAAGTCCCAGGTCCTCCAACCAAGGATACTACTCCCATTGCAGTCCACAGTGCTGTTCCTCTTTCCATTCTGGGTGAAGCCAGGTGTATTGGGGTAAGAGGTAGGACTTGACTGGCTTTGGGTACTTTGGCGCCTGCCAGCACGTGGAACCAGTAAGGAACCTCTGGGTCCATCGCTGGCATTGCTAACTTCATCATCCGCAAAATCTGTCTCGGAGCAAATGTCTCTGTTACGGAACCGGAAATTATATACTTCCTTGACTTATCCGTCGTCTACCAGATCCAGCACCAAATCCAATGCCAAGAAGAGACTAGGGGAAAAAAGCACATCAACAGGTCAGATATTGGTAAGATGATGAAAGCCAATCTACTTTCATGTCTTGTAGGAGCCTTCTAAAGCCCAAGGCTACCAAGGTTCCATAAACAACATTTATATGGAATGTCCCTAATTTCTACATCTTGTTTTATCCTAGGAGAACATGGCATACTTGGGTCTAAGCAGTCTTAACACTGGTGCGCTCAAATTGGCCTCAGTTTGGTTCAAAAGACAAATTCCAAGTTCAGCTATGATAAACCCAAAATCCAAACCACAATCATGGCTACAGGCTAAATTCCGTCAACCCAGGTTACTAAATACCTGAGAAATTAGGAAACACTTAAACCAAACAGAACTGGCAATCTTAGGGTCAAATTTAAATTTGGCTTGAATCTCAACATTAAGACTGGGTAGACACAAGCAGATTTGTTGGGCCAACTGACTGATATTTCCGTGTACCGGTTGTCAGGCCAAAAAAACTAAGGTGATTTGCTGGCACCTGTGTCAGCCCTCTTCGGACTAATGGCCGATCGGTCAGAAAATCACCACCGATTGTTAGTATCCTATGCATCTCACGACTGTTGGTTGCGACCAACAGTGATTCGTCCAGGCCGATTGCACGCTAGTGGCGAACGGTCGGTAGGGACAACAAAAAAACTGCCATGTCTACCAGCCTAAAACTTCCAAACACAGATACATAAATAAACAGTGCAGAATAAAGCAATGTAGGACAACAATATTCTCTTCCTTGATCTTTCTGTATATGATTGGGTAGGGATCAGGAAGTTCACTAGTCCCAACACACAAGGACATCATCAACCAATCAATAAGAAGAAAACACATAAAAAAGAACAGGAGCTACAATCATTCGACCATGGAACCACAGAGATCATATTTACCGTCTTCCTCACGCTGTCTTCATCAGACTCCCTTCTAGGAAGTTTCATTTCCTCGCCCGGCTCTTCGCTTTCCGAGGATTTTTTTTTCTACTTCTGTTCCTCCCTAATTTGAAACTTTTAGAGCGGAAAGGGGACTTTCGCAGGAACTGTGGGAACCGCGTCTGGTCCCCTAGCAGCCAGTGCCTGATCGCAAAACAAAGGAAACGTGTCTGAAGGTTAGAAAGTTTATATAAAAATAAGATATTGGTTACATTGGAAGAGGCAAAACTGGTTAACTGCTACATTTAGAGGAAAGGGTTATTTAAATTGATATTACCTATAAAGCATCCCACCAGAACCCCAATAAGCTTTATAATACTTCTGCACATGCTCAAGCTTAAAAAGCTTACTGAGCAAGGCAGGAGGCAGATAACTTTGCCAGAACGGAAAAGGATTATCATAAATATCTATTATATACAAATGTATATAATAAACTGGTAAAAATAGCAGCTGGGGTTGAGATAACTCACCAGTTTTTGTTTTAGGGTGGACATGCCCTTTAAAGGGAATCTCCTTCCCAAGTGCCTAGAAAATGACTTCCTGTCCGAACATAAGGCTAAAGGCTGGTACACAGGGGCCAATACTGACCCTATATTCCCCTGTCCCAGTGTATAGTAACTTGTCCACCTGACTCATAACTCTAAACCCAGTTTATCTCAATGTTCCAATTAGAATACCCAACACTAGAGATGTCCGAACTTCGCAAAATCCGGTCCGCTCGAGGATCCGCGCATTTTCAAATGAAAATGAAAAATCCTCGAAAATACGAGAAATCCTCGTAATTTCGAAAATTTTCGAAAAACGGTTCAGAAAAGTTCGGAAGGCGGAAAACCGGAAAATCTGCGATATCCGCCGCGGATCCGGGTTCGGATCCGCGAACTGGGCCATCACTACTCAACACAAACCTCTTGCTCCTTCTTTAGTTGCTCCATTGCTTGTTGGAATTCTCTCTCCTTTGCTTCAGCTTCTGCAATGGTGGCTTGGTTCTGTTCTTCGTAAGCCATCGCAACCACAGCCAGGATCAGGTTTACCAAAAAAACGATCCCAAAAAGATGACGAAACACAAAAAGATCATGTACGTCTTCCCAGCAACTCTGAGTGTCTGAAACCACAATAAACACATTAGATTAGACATTCACCCTTAACTCTACCAAATTTGCAGATTAGAGGGAAAATAAAAGCAAAATGAGCATTATGGAATCTATGATACTTAACAGTTTGTTTGTGTCTTGCTAAAATCAAATAAAACTTCATGTTTCTGGCCTCTCCAGGTTCTATAGATTTGTCGCTGCTCAGTGGGTTAAGGAATAACTTAATGGCATGAAATTAGTTGAGCAATGAGTAATTTTGTCAAAAAAACTAATTTTTGGGACAAAACTTCATCTCACCCTTATTAGCACTTTGTTAATTTTACTTAAAGTTTTTGAAATCTTTCTCGATACTACTTCTCCCTTAAGTAGCATGCTCTTACCTGTTGGTATAAGTTTTCCCATAGTCTTGCGTCATAAGTCGGAAAAGAGAAAGAAACGCCCATCCGAATGTATCGAAACTGGTATAGCCATAATTTGGATTCTTTCCGATCTTCATACAAGAAAACCCATCAGGACACTTCCTGGAAATACAGAAAGGACATGAATGCTTTAGATTTTGTTTAAAACACATTTCTAATGACTCAGCCCACCTTTGGATTAAATTAGTATATTACTTGATTTTAGGACTTATTCATAAGGCTGCGTATTTTGGCTGGGGGTGTTCACGGGCACAAACGTTATATAGCTTCCCCCAAAAATGCAAATGAAACACGGAAGGAAAGAAAACTTAAAACATTTGGGGCCAACAAAATATGGTTGGCCCCCTACCAAGAGTCTATGGCACATCCATCAAGTAGCTAAGATATACCGATATAAAAAGAACACGGTGGATTATACAGTAACTCTTGACAACAATATCTGAGCCAAGACGGAATCCTAATATAAAAAACGGTAAACATAGCTCTCTGTAGAGAGTAAGAAAATATCCCACTGTGAAGCTTATGCAGCAATTGCTGGTAAAATTATAACCCTTTCTCCAGTTACAGGGAGATTTTATCTCTCCGACCATTCGACACAAATGTAAAACAGCGAACAGAGAATTCCGGGAAGGAAATGTCCGAATCTAATTAAATTCAAATTAAAAAGCAGGTTAATTTACAAACAGTAGAAAAGCAAGTTAACGATCGTAAAGAAAACAGGAGAAAGATAAAAGAGGAAAGTAAAAAAAAGAAGGACTTCTAGACTATCAATCTATCAATAACCATCTATCACTCTAACATAAATCCACTCTACACACCCTCTCATCCTCTCTATTCTATCTATCTAATACTATCTATCTACATCTATCATCATCAATCAACATCAATCTCCTATCATATCACATCTCTCCTCCATATACCATCTACACTACTATCACGTAGTCTATCAATCTATCTATCATCTACACTATCTACAACCCACACACACACAAAACAGACCATACCACCAACAGAGCACAACACAGCTACCACCACCACATCTATACACATCAATATCTATAACACACAAGATCACTACAACTAGCAAATCAGCGTATATATCACGTCTCATCACAATCAATCTATCATACCTTACTTAACTATCAATAGAATCTACTATCAGCATCACATCACACATCTACAGATCATACAACACGCACACACATCTATCAACACACACAGCACATCTTTATCTACTAATCATATCACATCCACTACTATCAACTATCTATCAAAATCTATCTAATCTCCTATATATCCCAACATCTATCATCTATCTAAACATCCTACTCTACTATCTATATATCATCTAATCTATCTAATCTCCTATACTATCACTAGTCTTCAATCACACAAACTATCTATAATCATACTATCTATAATCTAATAAATAATAATATATAAATATATATAGTAATACTAGTATATGTATTGTCTATTATCTGTCAGTCTGTCTATCTATATCTATCTATTATATATCTATCTATCACTACATATATGTATCCAATCTTGCAATACTATCCATCTGTCCCAAAAAGTCTACCTACTATCTATCATATCTATCTAGCATCATCTATCATATCCCTATACATCAAATCATCATCATCTTCACACACCACACACATCTATCTATCTATCTATCCTAGCCACAGCAATATATCGATCCATCCATCCATCTATCATCCTATCTATCTATCTATTATATATCCATCTATCTATATCCCTAGAGTAGATCATCGATTACTTAGGTATTTATATGTATTGTCTATTTATGATGTCCTGTCGGTCTATCATATATCTATCTAGAACTATATAGTATCTATCTCAGTCTATCTAATATTATCTATATATCTATCTATGCACAAGTAGTCTATCTGGCCTAACTATCTATGATCTATCGATCATCATCAATATATAGCAATATCTCTATCTACTATCTATCTAACTACTCTCTATCTATCTATCACCAGTATAAATCCGTATCAATCAATCATCATCTATCTACTAACTACTCTATCACGAGCAAAAACTAGACTACAAGTACGACGACCTCTACGTCTAGTCACTACTAGTCACACTATCGTATCATCTACTACTATCTATCGATCACAACTACAACACGTATCTATCGAGCACAGCTATCATCAAGCATACACACATAAATCTACGCGATCAATCCTATCTACTATCTATCACTACCCTATCTAGCTAAAATCACACCAGCTATCATGTTAATCATTCATACGACACACACACGTATCATGCTAGCACTAGCATTTTTTCTTATTACTATCACATTCACACCTTACATACAGCACTATCAAGTCTATCACTATCGACATCTATCACTGCTACAACATACATCATCATCATCTATCATCATATCTAGCGACATCATCACAGCTACAGTCACATCATCTACTACTAGCTATCAAGCGATCTATCTACGCATCTATCTATAACAGCATCTATCTATCGAGTCTAGCAACTAAGTCTACACTATCGACTACGACATCATCACTATCTATCAGCTATCACTATCTATCACATCTAGCACATCACTACACTACATCAGCGAGCTAGCGCTATCGATCAACACAACTATCGATCCTATCTAGCGATCATCTATCTGCTACTTTCTATCTCATCTAGCTATGACTATCTATATATATCTATCATCTCATAGTATTATTATCTATCTATCTATCTATATATCTATCTATCTATCGATCTATCTATCTATCTATCTACTATTACATTATCCATCTATCTATCACACCTATCGATCTATATATCTACTATATCTATCTATCACTATCTATCTCATCATCGCTAACACCCCCCCCCCCCTATCTTTAAGCCATAGATAAATAAGGACAGCACGATCAAGCTTTAATTATAGGTCATTATGTATTAAAGGGAAAATAATATCCCTGTGTAGATTCAGCTTATTTTTATTTTAATGGGGAACTATAATGGTTTATAGGGAACTATAATGCTTTATAGGGGAACTATAAGTTTTTATAGGGGAACTATATGGTGTATAGGGGAACTATAACGGTTGTATTAATTAATGTCATGGAAATACTCCTATCATAAGATATTGCAGATGAAATAACCGATCTCCATCATCCAATGTGGTTTCTACTTTTGTCATTTTCTTTCATAAATCCAAAGCACCCTGCAGCCGTAAAGCAAGGTGAGCATTGCACCTGTCGTAGCTGTTTGCCATGATGTCCTTGACTGACAGCTGTGATGCAGAAGTGAGGACTTTAAGGTAATTATGTGTAAAGGTATTTGAGCTTCTAATTCTTCCCCATATCACAATTTTAGTTGGGCAGTGATTTGGATACAAATACATGAGTGCAAATTATTTCACCCATGCAAATAGTGCTAAAGGTGGGTCTCTCCCAGCTATCAGAAAGGGGGTGTTAGAAAGCCGGAAAGGTTATATCGGTAAAGGTAAATAACAACTTAGGCTATGCCTCTAAGTGTTTATCATCTGGTACTTTCTACCTCACCTATAAAGCAAATAGATATTGGGAAGGGTGGAAACTGATTAGGACTTTCCTTCTCCCCAGGGCTTAACTTCTGTCAACATCCAGACAGAGACGGTTATACAAGGGAAATATCTTGTGAGATCAGAGATATATTGGTAAAGTGTTGATAGGTGAATTGTAACAGGACAATTCTCACCAGATTATTGGTGTGGGAAAGCCCAAATAGACGGCGTTAAGGATTCAGAATGGTTAAAATAGAGAGCCACGTCCGCTCGTATTTCCTTAAAGGAATAGTTCAACAAAAAGTGAAATTTCCTTTAATGTATTGATTGAAGACCAGAGGTTAAGAGATATGCCTTACCCCCATTCTTCAATCAATTCTCCAGGGCGATGGGACGAAGGAAGATGAAATTTACCTTACACGTGATGCTCCACGCAGCATTGAAAATTCCCGACTGCTTCGTGTTCAGAGTAAGTTAGCACACATTATCGCGCAGCGCGCTATAGTACTATCTCAGTGCTCGGGACCTGTCACTGTGGATTGAGAGTAAGGTAAATATCTTCTATCTTCGTCCCTGGCTCCTGGTCAATTGATTGAAGAACGGGAGGTAAGGCATAGCTCCTTAACCCCCTGGGCTTCAATCAATACATTAAAGGAATAGTTCACTTTTGAGTGAACTATTCCTTTAAGGGGGCATAAAGAATGTTTAACATCTCTCTACACATTGCCCCATGATTATATTGTATAGGCTACAATGTAATGTGTCAAGTGTGAACAAGATTAAAGGACATGGCCACCTTTAAAACAAAAACTGGTGACTTGTCCTTATTCTGCCTGAAACCCAACTGCTATTTTAGCAGTTTATTACATGTATCTGTAACCAGATATTCTGTTCTGGAAGGGTATCTGCCTCCTCTCTCTGCTCAAGAGCTTTTTTACAAAAAGATTGAGCATGTGCAGAGCAGGCATCATTGGTTGTGATGTCAGCAGTCACAGCTTTGATGACTGCTTGAGGGGAGGAGCCAGCTTACTTGCCAGAATGGGGACAATAATTATCCTTAAATTGGTGTTAATAATGCATGTAATAAAGTGCTGAATATAAATGCAATTCAGCCACCACATCTCCTATAGACTTGGTTGCCCAGATGTCTGTCCTTGAGAAAGGACCTAGATTGTCCGAAACATGTGGTGGTGTGCACAATAAATGCACATTTTATAGCAATATCAGTGGGTTGTGTCTGAGTTTTTGGTTGCTCTTACTACACATTTTTTATTTTAAAAGTGCTGAATATATCAGTTCGGATTCAGGGCAGGTAACAGTATACGACCAACTTTTTTTTAAGGTGAAAATGCCCTTTAAAAGTATTACTGTAGCTCCTCCCCCTACCCAATACAGAAAAAATATCCAAAGTTATTTCTTAGTGATTCCAATATTTCCACATTTTTGCCAACTCAATGTCAACGCTAGGGGGCGCTGTTTCATTAGAGTCTACAACTTAAGTTTCACCATTCTAATCTTACAAGGTTACTTAGAATTGAAACCTTGAACAGGCCTACAAAGAATTTTAAGATCAAGAGAATTTGGGTGCATTGGTTTACCCCCAAAAGTCGTGTTAATCAGCAATCGATGTTAAGTTCTGTAGAAAACAGAACCACAACAGTTCACTTAGAACTTCACAGAATTTAAAGCCACGAGGTAAGGAGCTTCAAACCCAGAGTTGGGAGTTGAGATGAAAGTGTGGATCTATAGAGAGCATTAAGCGCACTTTGGATGCTCGCCTTGACTAATGTTCTGATTGATTGACACTCTTAATGTTCTTTCAGGACACATTAATTCTGCCATAATGCTTGCCACAGCAGATTGTTGCAAACTGACTGTGGCCTGGCTGAATTTAGAAAACTGAATCCGCAACCTTCCTGTGTATAGAAAATTTCCCATAACCACCTGGAAAGTCATTGTCTCTGGACGTGACCCCATAAAATGTGAATTATTTTCTACAGTGGGGGTTTTGACCCGAAAGCTCTGGAGATCTCAAAGAATGAGAATTATATATTTCTTTAATCCCCGTATTTCCGAGATCGGTGAAATCCTTTCAATCGACGTGAAATTTGACTGTAGATTAGAGTGCGATTGGCCCTTCTAACTGAACTGTAATTAACATCCTGAAGTTCTACCTTTTACTGAGTGACACCCTAATTACACGTTATCCCACTACTCTGCCAGCTCCCATCTGTTCCAATCCAGTTAAGTGTTTATTACCTCGATAATTACCTGAATAGAGTCCAGAGAGCTTTCGCAAACACAGTGCAAACTCTATGCTCCCTCAGAATTTTATGCAAAAACATATAACCAAAAGCAGAAGCTTACCCTGCGTCGCTGCTGTTTCCTTTTTCCCGCACAGCAATGGATCCTTTGCGCCGGTCTTGAAGTAGAAATTGGCTAAAAAAAATTTAAAAAGGAAAGTTGTCACTATTTTGTTGTTCACGCAAAAAGATTTGAATGCAGCAGCGTGAAATCGGATGAACAACTGCGTTTAGGAGTTTTATTTTCATTTTTACCATCGGTTCTTGGAATTTTTAAGTGTTAACATTCTAACTCCCTCTAAACTTTCTGCTCCAACGCTTTCGATTGGACAAGTAACGCTTTTACAATTCCATGTAATACATTCACAATCAGGCCCTGCCCCGAAGAGCTATTCTAAGCACATTTATTTGACACATACAACCTATCAGATGTCTTTATGATTGTGGGGGAAACCAGAGTGCCCAGAGGAAAACCACGCAAGCACGGGGAGAAAACATACAAACTCCTTGCAGATGTGGTCCAGGGTGGAATCGAACTCAGGACTTCAGCGCTGCAAGTCATCAGCGCTAACCACTGAGCACCGTGCACTTAGAAGTGTTACACAAATAGCAACAGTGAGAGCTAATGCCACATACACTTCCAAGGCTCTGCCATGGTGAGGCCATTGGTACTTTCCGACTCAGTCCAATCAGTGTACACCTGGCAATAGAGATACACTTTTGGAGTTAAAATGCGTTCACAAACAGGAAATTCTTGTAGATTTGTGCTACTTTTCAAAACCAAAAAATTGCTCTATCCTATGCCACATTTCTAGAAAAGTTGTCAATACTCTGTGCAGTCTACAATTACTTTGATGCCCCAGGCACAACATTCTCTCTGCCTCTGTCACTTTGACGGCATGTGGCCACCCAGGGGTATCGGAATTAGATTTCCGACCCTCTGGGATAGTCACTTTAACATTGAAAGTTTTTTGGGGCATAGTTGCCCTTTAAGTGACTGGCCATAAAAAATACATTTTCAAAGAATCGCAAAAGGAATCTAACTTGAAATGTAAAACCCCAAACCAGGCCATAAATACTTACCTCTCCTTTCCTCTGCCCATGGGCACCTTAGGGAGTGAATTGTTTTCCTTGAGGCTCTAAAAATATTTACGCATTTGAGGAGGAGCTTATCTTTTTGCTGTCCCGAGTGGGCATGCTCAAGCCAGTAAGTATCAAGTGTCACAGCAATGATGCTGGTAATGTCACAGCTCACTGTCTGAGCAGGAAGTGGTAAGTTTGGATGATTGGAATTAGCAGCATCATTCTGGAGTAATTTTAAATGTAGGAATGTGATTTTTTTTAACAGAAGGCAGATCACAGTTCCGTTTACTATCCAGTTTTCTATGCGGTTTACAACTTTAAATGTAACGTGGACACTAATCAATTGGCCTAAGAATGTGAAACTACTGGAGTCTTTATTAACCAGCACTTAACCATGAATCCCCATAACCCAATTGTTTTCACCTTGACTTACAATACATCCATGAAAAATGAATCACGGCAAATCTCTCTGCGTGGCTAAGTACATCGAACTGATCACTAAGGGCCGCAAATGAATTATTTAGCAGAGGAACTATTTTCATGACTTTATTCTTATTGCTTAGCTACGTGTAATCCTTCTGTATAAATGGACCGAAGACAGGGGGTTTAAAAAAGCAAATATTTATATTGGTTCTTTGATTTGCAAGAAGTAGTTTATTATTATCAAAAGACAGGGATCAGGGGAACGGTCATTATTTTAAACGAAGCATTGGTTTAGCGGGGATTGTTATTAAATATGGAAGATTGTTATAATATAGAAGGTGATGTATCCCTACTGTAAATTATAAGGATATTAAATGTTACAGAGGAGCAGAAGCAGACCCATTACATTATAATAGATAAACATACTAAGTAACAAGTATCCCACAATACATCATTAGGTGCGGTATCTTTGTTTTTTCTTATAAACCGATTAATGTCAGTTTTTGTATTGAATGTATGTCATAGTATAATTAAATGGGGAAGTAAATTAACCCACGCTGAAGTTGTTCTACTGTAATTCTGTAGCGGGGGCTATTATTGGCATACTTGGAAATAAGTGTTTGGGTGTGCGCCTCTGTAAGCCCCACCCCCAGACCGACCAACTCCACACAATTATTTTCCCGGCCACTGCTTTAGAATTTCTCTTTCCTGGGAGTGGGACCATCCTTATTCAGTCTATTAAGGAATTCACATTAATTCATTCAATTAATCATGAGATAAAACGCGATCTCTAATTAAAAAAAAAAAATATATGTATTTTAGTTCAGTATAACCCCCCCCCCAATGATAAATTACCCACAATCGAAACTAATAGCTATAATAAGATTTAAAGATAATCATGAAAAACATAATGTAATTACATACATTGTTCATAGACTTATTACTAAAGGGATCAGTGTGCCTTTAAGATGATATAAGCTAGTGGTAAAACGAAACAAATTAGCCTAGTTTAAACCTATGGCGATATTGAATGTGATGCTCTCAAGCAGTCTCTAATTCTTTAATCCTTCCCTAGCAAAACACAAGGTGTAAAAAAATCCAAAGGACATTCACCCCTGGCTTAACATCCCGAACTCCATCCCCTTCCGGTCTCCCTCGCTTGACTATTGCCTGGTTACGCTGCACGGACAGTTTATGTGTCAATTTTCCAGTATTAGAGAGCAATTTGTAGCAAAGCAAATACACGCATTCGCCAGACTGATAAAGGGACATGTGGCCACGTAGTAAAGATTTTTTTTAAATGTACCGGTGGTAAAATGTTAAGAGAAGTGTAAAAAGCAGCGAATTCTAAAGGGAACCCCAGGGTCACTTTTGGCCAATAAATTATATTAATTCATGATGTTAATACAATGTATCCCAGTTTAAACAATGTTCATTTGGTAAGACAGGACGTCCAAGAGCCAATGGGAACTGTTAGTCCATAATAAAAGATATCGCCTTATCCTACAGCACTCATCTTTTAGTGTTTTCCCCTGTACTATATAATACATTGTAGAACAATGAGGATTTGATCAGCAATCTACATTGTATGCCATAATAAGAAATATGGTTGGTTCTTTTAATAAATGAGCCTTCATTGATCGCCTGAAGTGCTAAGAGTGAGTGTGTTTATTTATTGCTAAATAATGCAATAAAATGTTTTCACGGCGGAAGTCCTCCTCCATTACCATTTTCAGAGAGATACAATGTAACTGATTAGAGCTTTACCCTCTCTACACACTGGCATGTCTGAGCTCACTGAGCTAGTGGAGGGGGCACTAAGGGCACTAAGCTGGAATCTTTGCATACTGTTGATTAGAAAGACAAAAAATAATGTTCCACCTTGAAATAATCCCTACACTGTACATCAGGGGATATTGTCCATATATATATATACTATAATAATATATAAAAAGAAGAATTATCAGAAATAAACCATATCCCAACTAATCGAAAACAATTTTTTACAATCGCATCATAACAAAGAACGGCACAGTCATAAGTAAGTAAACGACGAATCACGTATTTTCGCCATTGTTTTATGGCGCAGTCAGAAAATACCCGAGGGTCACCGAAATTATATGCTGGAAAAACATTAAAAAATCCCCCCCACCCCACCATGAGATGGAGCATTCCACTGCCCAGAATGAGAAGGGTTAAGAAGGCGCGTTCGGTGTTACTATGCTGACAACATGGGCGACTATTCAGCATGTCTTGTCACACATCCAGAATTAATCAGCTGGGTAGGAATTTTTAACAGAGATAAGTCAGCAGTCGGCCCGGGAAGATAAGAGATGTTTCTACAGTGCTGCTCCCTATATTTCTGTATAGATTCAGTGTGCAGACTCTACTCTTCCTCTCACATTATTAATCACCTGCTACGTCAAGCGTCATATGTGATTGAAGGCCATGGGCGATTGTTACAATGCAGCAACAAACAACGGTACATTGTCCAGATTGGCTTCTCAGTGATAAAGAATCCCTGTAAGTAAACTGTTAAGGGAAAAGTATTATTCCGAAGAGTGATGATTGGCCAAGTTTTTCTACGTTTCACCTTAAATTAGGAAGTAGGAATTTGAAAATAATACAAGCAAGAAATTCCTGACCAGCAAATCAGCAGGATATCCCGACCCAAAGTCAGCAGGATTCCTGACCCAAAGTCAGCAGATTTCCTGTCCCAAAGTCAGCAGGAATTCCCGACCCAGAGTCAACAGGATTTCCCGACCCAAGTCAGCAGAATTTCCTACCCAAATCAGCAGGAATTCCTGACCCAAAGTCAGCGGAATTCCCGACCCAGAGTCAAAAGGATTTCCCGACCCAAAGTTAGCAGATTTCCTGACCCAAAGTCAGCTGGAATTCCCGACCCGAATCAACAGGATTTCCCGACCCAAGTCAGCAGGATTTCCTGACCCAAAGTCAGCAGGAATTCCCGACCCAGAGACAACAGGATTCCCGACCCAAGTAGCAGTGATTTCCTGACCCAAAGTCAGCAGGAATTCCTGACCCAAAGTCAGCAGAATTCCGACCCAGAGTCAACAGGATTTCCCGACCCAAAGTCAGCAGATTTCCTGACCCAAAGTCAGCAGGATTCCAGACCGATCAACGGATTCCCGACCCAAAGTCAACAGGATTTCCTGACCCAAAGTCAGCAGGAATCCTGACCCAAAGGTCAGCAGTATTTCTCTGTCCCAGAGTCAGCAGAATTTCCTGTCCGAGTCAGCGGATTACCCGACCCTGGTCAACAGAATTTCCCGACCCAGAGGTCAGCAGGATTTCCCCCACTTAGAGTATCAGGAGTTCCCGACTAGAGGTCAGCAAGATTTCCCGACCCAGAGTCACAGAATTTCCCGACCCAGAGACAGCAGAATTTCCCCACTTAGAGTCATCAGGAGTCCCACCTAGAGTCAGACAAGATTTCCCGACCCCAAAGTCAACAGGATTTCCCGACCACAAAATCAGCGGGATTTCCGACCCGAAGTTCAACAGAATTTGTCAACCCAAAGTCAGCAGGATTTCCTGTCCCAAAGTCAGCAGAGGATTTCCAACCCAAAGTCAGCAGGGTTTCCCGACTAAAGTTAACAGGATTTCCCGACCCAGAATCAGCAGGATTTTCCGACCCGAAGTAAATAGGATTCCCAACCCAAGTCATAGATTTCCGACCCAAAGGTCAGCAAGATTTCCTGGACCCAAAGTCCGCAGGATTTCCTGACCAAGAGTCAGTAGGATCCCACCCAAAAAGGCCAGCAAGATTTCTCGACCAAAGTCCAGCAGATTTCCGACAACAAGTCAGCAGGATTTTCCGACCAAAGTCAGAGGATTTACCCAACCCAAAGTCAGCAGGATTTTCTGACCAAAAGTCAGCAGAATTCCCAACCCAGAGTCAGCAGGATTTGCCAACCCAAAGTCAGCGGGATTACCCGACCAAAAGTCAGCAGGATTTTCCCGACCCAAAGTCAACAGGATCATCCAGACAACCCAAAGTCAGCAGATTTCCCGACCAAGTCAGCAGGATTTCCCGATCCTCAAAGTCCCGACCAAAGCAGTAAGATTTCCCGACTCCAAAGTCAGCAGATTTTCCCAACCACCAAGTCAGCAAGATTTCCCGACCCAAAGTCACAGCAGGATTTCCCACACCCAGAGTATAAAGATGAATTACTACATTGAATGACACTGGGGCAAATTAGTGCAACAATAATTACCAGTTAGGTAAGTTGTATATAGTTGACAAACTATACTGCCTGAGCTTGGGGTAATGGTTACCATTGTAAAGACATAAGAGACCCGGACAAGCTCTCTGATTGACTTGCAACTGCTATGTAGGAATGATGTAGGATAAACCTTGTCTTGTGTTAACATAAGCACGAACATAAGACATTTTACGGATCGGGAGTATCAGCTCTGTATGTAACCAAACAGTTCACAGTCCTTTCTGTATTAATGATCTGTTATTATATTATTTTTAATAAACAGTGATTCAGACCTTTTCTTGTGGGTAACTATACCATTACGCCAAATCCCCCACTTATCCCTAGTCAGACTCCCGGTCATTGGGTGCTATAGTATTAGAGCATTATTCTGTCCTTGGATATTCCATTGCACGAGACCGGCATAGATTCATTCCTGGCATGTCGTAGTATTACCGTTTTGGTGCATGGGGGGGGAACTATAATCTTTAATATTGCAAGGATTCCAATATCAAGAAAAATAAATCAATTAAGGTGATATCTAGAATTTAAGGTAAGTTAATCCACATGGTGCCATATTTAAAGGGGAGTCCTTTAAGGGAAGCCAAAACCTGCTGAACATTTCATTTGGTCTGACATTGACAGATTGGTTACGAAAACCTTTGGCTGCCAAGATTAATCCGTTGGGAACATTTTGGCGGCATATGTGCTCGTGCTAGGGTTTTAAACATCCGTAGTCACCAGATTTATATATTATTAATTATTTCTACAGGATTAGGCACAAGGAACCACCGAAACGAGATGGATTCTGGGGGAAAAGGAATGGCCCGTTTAATAAGAGTTGTCTTACATTTGTAATCATCTTGTTTACCCGTTGTGAGTTGCCCATAAAAAATATCAAAGAATAAACACAAGAACTGGTAATTAACCAAGATGGTAGATGGAATTCCCGTACAAGTGAGGGATTTACAAGTCGCATTACAGCAAAAAAGCCCAGTTCCTGCAAATATAAACTCGACACTAGAGCGCCAACGTATGACGTGCGTCCACCTGTGAATTCCTCGCTCCGAACGTAACATGTTTGCTGTCAGGAAGCTCGGACAATCTGTCATTGAAGACATCAACTGTGCAAAACTCCAGCGGTGGGCACATTGCAAACTACGTGTCTATGGAGGATTTCAATGCAATCGCAACTGACATAGTGAAACCACCAACTGCCCATGTCTTATAAACAATGGGGGAAGAAACCTGTACCATAGTTTATCCCCATATCAATTATAAATACTGTAGGGTTTGATTGTGATGTGTGGGTTTTATTAGAAGCTGTACACAACAGTACCAGCTTTTCTGTGATACAGGAGACGTTACTGTATTTTGGATTATAAGTCTGTGTACACACGGTCCAGTAATCACCTCAAGCAAAAACTGCATTTTTTAAATCAGTTTTGTTGGGGAAAACAGTCGAAAATTTCAGGAAAACCTTTGGGCGAAATAACCCGAACTTTGTCCTCACGGTGATAGATTGGGGTTAAATATTTCCTTGTGTCTAGGCTGCATGGTTTGTAAACACGGGTTAACTAAATAGCGCCCACTTCAGGGGACCACGCTTCCACTTACTAAGCGCCCAATCGGGACACGGTTACAACTAAATAACAGCCCATCAAGGACATGGATTACACTTAATAGTCGCCCAATCAGGGCACACGTATACACTTAATAGCGCCCAATCAGGGGACAAACGTTACACTAATAACGCCAATCAGGGACCCGATACACTTAATATCGCCCAATCAGGGGACACGGTTACACTAAATAACGCCCAATCAGGGGACACCAGTACACTTAATAGCGCCCATCAGGGGACACGGTTACAACTAAATAACGCCCACTCAGGGGACACCATTACACACATAGCGGCCCAATCAGGGGCAAACGGTTACACTAAATAGCCCGCCCAATCAGGGGACACGGGTTACACTTAAATAGCGCCCACCCAATCTCAGGGACACAGTTACACTAAATAGTCGTCCCACAGGGGACAGGGTTACCAAAACTAAAAAGCCTTGTTCGTAGCAAGGACTAAAAATAAACTCTGCTACAGTACATCATTTTTCAATCAATATTGGAGTTCAGCCTCTTGGGTAATTTCCATGGCGCCCTTTAATAAATGCATGTTCTTGCTGTACCAGATGCCTACGTTCCCCATTAACTGCATATTGAGAAAGCAGCCAAGCCACGTTTCTCGGTTCCCTAGTCCAAGTGATGTTCCAAAGAATGAAACTCTCAAAATGTAAAGCCCCCAGAACACCATCACAAAAACCTAACTGTCCCTTTCAATTTCTAAGACTGGTATTAAGGCAAATTGAACGGTAGGGATACTGATTACGTATCTGATCTAAACACCCTTCACAAGTAATAGTAGATCGTCATCGAAATCTTGCCCTCTATTATACGGCCTGAGAACAACGATCAACTGCCAGAACATGCAACTAGTTCCTCGAGCAAGATAGAAACCATCCCCACGGAAAACCAATCAGAGAGCGCACACAAGCAAAAGTAAGACATGTGTGCAACTCTCATTGCTTTTAGGATCCAGTCCCGGAATTATCGTACTTAAAGATCTTTAGATTTCAATTAAACTTTCTGTTTACGTGAGACAGAAAATTGTTGAAATGAATAATTATATTGTGGCGTCCTCTAAACAAATATTTGTAATTTGCTAGCAGCTAGGCTCTGAGAATTATAAATTTTTATGTTGACAATCAAGGCTCCTGTAAAAACCTGCCTGACGATAAGGCGTTAAATGGGCCCCATACACGAACCACTCCCGATGATAGAGTCGTACGATTCAGGATTGGTTCGCTAGGGGAAAAAAATGCTCTACGACAATTGTATACCAAACCGACAATCGTACGATATCGGAAATAGCCTGGAATAATCAAGACAAAGAATATTGGTTTCATGCACACGATGAAATTAAGAATAAATCAAATAAAAGTCCAACTAACCTGGTCACTGATAAACGTTCGTAAGACCCCATAAAGACCTGTTTCTCCCTTCCAATGGTGTCCAGTGTTCTGGTTGCATTGAAGTAGTTAAGTCCCTGACGTACTTTTGTTTTAAATGACCCATAAAAAGCTGCAGGGGACGGTCCAAGGCGAAAACGCTCAGGCAGAAGACGGTGGAGGTCATGACATCATCAAGCATTTCTAACTGACTGAATGAGGGCCCCCACGTATAGTCTTCAGCCCTGCCAAGGGACACAAATCTAGCATAGCAATATGGCAGCTCCTTTATTTAACCCTTTGTAATCCGCTGCATATAAAGTCATTTTATACTTCACATTCCAGGTTAACGAAAGTAAACTACGAAACAAGAGCAATATTTTTTAAAAATATATATGTACTTTCTTATTATGTATGAGTTTGTTTCTATAATTATTTATTAAATCACACCAGTCCATGAATTACTATGAAGCTGGGAGCTGTAGCATCATTTTTAAATTGGTAATGCTAGCCAGTTTAACCAGGGGAGCGGACCCTGCGACCTGCATTAGGGCCCATTTCTTGTACTTTCCCTGTGATCAACCAGCCCCCTCCACACTGAAAACCACCAATGAGGATGAAGGGATAGGGGCCCCATCATAGTTTTGCTGGGGGGCCCCGACATGACTCCGTTTGCGGCCACGCTGGCACTTTACTGTGTGCTAACGAATGCTGGGAGTCTAGTGTACATTAGTACATGGCCAGTATTCATGGCCTAATACCACACAGTGAAGTCCCAGTGTGTCGGAGAGTTCAGAATGGGCATCAGGTTCCCTATGGCTTCATAATACAGGTGGATTGGTTAATATTGTGATCTTGCATTGTACCTTTATTCCGTACACTACCACAATGTACCGGTCTATTGCAGGCACAGAATGCTGGGAGTTGATAGTTTTTGCAAAGGTGGACCTCAACGTTTAGACAATCTTAATAAATCCCCAATCCAAATCCCACCAATTAAAAAATTCATTTACTAACAAACGAGAAAGAAACGGGATTTTAAAGCGCCCCCCCAGACGTACTTTTGCGTTACACTCTCTAAGCGCTTGCGCACAGTTTCTGCAGTTTAACGCAGGAAGAGAGCAGAAGTGCAAATGGCGGGGCGGCACGCGGTGTTGATGAACTACTGGGGAGTAAAGGGGATTGTTTGGTGTAAAAATAAAAATGGACGATTGCTAAAAAAAACCAAGCACGTAATCTACTGTTAATGGCGCTCTCAGGTGGAACTACGTTTATTAATTACGGGAAGCACATTATGGTGGATTAAGGTGGGCCGTGCAGCGGTTTCCGGAATCATTCACAAACCCCCCCTACCCTTTTATTTTCCCCATGTGGGGCCCAGACCAACTGCGTCTCTGGTTAAGTTAGTTAAGAACTTCATGAGAGGTGGTATTGGACTGCTGTGTGTTTTCCTCCAAGGGGAGAACAATATGTTAATAAAATTCGCAATTCTTACCAATTTCATGTCATTTTCCCTTCCCCCCATGCAAGGGGCCCTAGGCTGTTTGTGGCCCCCCATATTTCTAGAGTTATGTCATACGTAAGATACACGGTCTTTGAAACGATCATTGCAGAGCCCTTTCAGTCACCATGTCTCTGCCAGATTTCACTTTGCAGATCGGAGTGCTCAAGGTGGAAGGTTTGATCAATCATGCACTTAATGGCAATCTGATCAGAAGAACATCTTCCCGGTAATGGCTTTAAACAAAGACATGCTGCATGATTTCTGTACAATGTGAGAGAACGGGGGGGGGGAGGAGACCCCATTTTACAGATCCCCTTTACGTACATTCCATGTCAGTAGACAACCTCACATTCCCCTTCCCTGAATAGCCCAACAGACCATTGACACAAAAAGGGGCACCATATGTACATTGTTCTTAGCACAAAATGTCTCCTAGTGTGTCTCCTTCCATAACGGTACTGGCATTTGGTCAGGAAGACAAACAGTAATTGTTATCCAGTGGTCAATGGGCTGTTTGACAATGAAGCTAATTTACAATTACTCACATATTCTGCACCGAAAAATTATTTTGGGACATTTTCCTGAATTCCCTGTCGCACAGCCACAGATCCGTTATTTACTTTATACTTTAAATACTGAGCTCATGTTACGCGTTTATTTCAGGTCGTTATTTACAGTCTCCAGGCTTTTTTTTTACAGTAAAAAATCTTACAGCGATCCAGACTGTTATAGAGTCCCTATGTGAATTTAATAGGAAAATGTCTGTCTCTTGTCCCCCACAGGCGATAGTTTTATGTAAATTACGAATTAGGAGGAAGAAAATCGCGGTCCGAAAAAATCGAAATTTATTGCGAATGCGTTGAAATTCCATGTACGTGGAAAATCTGCTAGAACCCCAAGTTGAGAGATTTTTAGAATTTTTTCGGCATTGAATTTGAACATCGGATATCAACCATTCAACACGATGTCCGACTTCTGTAAACGATTATTTCATCTTTCTTCCCGAACATTCTCCCTATACTTTATATATTTACTTTATATAAGTGTCTTGGGAAATGTTTAAAAATGATCTTATAGATTCTGTTCTGTCATCTTTTAAAGGACTTTACATTGTGTGCCCAATTGTTACCCATAGCAAAGGCAGCTGGCTATAAACAACAGAGCCAAACGACCACCATATTGTATTGAGCACTCCAGTAGGTCTACTTAGCGTCTATGGTCCAGTATAGGACGAGTGGAAGTGGCGTATTAAGGAGATTCAGCCACCAGCTAAAGGGAACTGTCAGGATGAAATCAATATATAGGTGTGATTTTTCTCTAGTGCTCTGTCAAACACGTGTTCCTCGGGGGAATTAAAACAATAGTCAATCAATTTTTAATGTCAGGCGGAGCTAACAGGGAGGGTTAACTCGATTGTGCTCTGTGTAAGATGACTTGGGTGTTTTTTATTCATTCAAAGGGGAACTAGTTAATACTCACCTGAATTCTTTAGGGGATTTCAGATGAACGTTTACGGTTACGTTTAATGTTTATATTACCGTTATAAAAATAGATAAAGACTTGTAATGCCAAAATTATCTATTTGTATATTATCTAGGGAGACTTTCTCTACTCTGTACTGACAAATTCTAGCAGCCTTGTAATGCTTGTAACGGTGTCCGACAGGTTTTTTGAAAACCGCAACTCCATCAGAATTCTTTGGCTATAGGGAATTTGCAAAATACACAAGCAAGCTGACATTTCTGGACCAGACTTGACTTACTCTTACTGATAGGCTACTCTAAATCAGACTAATTAACAGAGCATTCATTTTGCATTTGTTTCTAATACAAAAAAGAATTATTGGCACGATAATAGCGTATGTAGAAACACTGGATTCGAAATATTTTCCTCTCTATTAAACTTTGAATTATATTATATAGACAATAGATGAGGTTTTTAACTAACAGAAAGACTGGCATTAGTTTACATCTTACTTTTTTTAATAACTTGTTAACACGGTAAACTTGTAAACACTTGTTAACTACAACCCCAGAATCCACACAAACATAGGCTGCTAATTTTAACCTCCTTCTTCCAAATGTAACAAGCCCATTTCCTTACATGTCAAAATTCCTCCTTACCTGGGATGACTGTAAATTGTTTGAGAGCTCCTAGTACTCGGAAGGTTCTCAAAGCAGAAACATGCCCCAGTTTTACAATTCCTCACGTACCTGTCAACAGAGAGAAAAGAAAAATCCCAGTAGTAAGTGTTGTCTACTTAATATTTTATATTGCAGATCCGAAGTAAAAATGACCAATGAGTCAAACAGGAACATAACACACCCCATTCTTTTATTGGCGCTTTTTATTAAAGTTACGTAATTAGGTGTTCCTACTTATATTAATCTATTAAAAGTGGTCTGCGGAAGTTGGGAACTCATTTTTACTTTGAAATTTAAGTTATCGGATGAGAAAGAAAGAGAATGAATGAGCCTGTGCTTGATTAATACTAAAACAAAATACCAAACCCTCCACACACCCCTTTAATAGTTTAACTTATAGAAAGAACATAGTACGAGCTTGCAGGGGGGGAGGATAATGAAATGAACCTGATACAGCACGCCTGTGACAATGGATTTCTCAATATCAGCAACCTTTAATAATTACACTTATAGAAATAACATAGTACAAAGGCTGTCAGGGGAGGATTATGAACGGTGAACCTGATTTAGCAACAAGCCCTGTACAATGTAATTTCTCAATATCCAACTTTAATAGTTTACACTTATAGATAAATGTATAAAGACTGCAGGGGAGGATATGAAGAGAACTGATTTCTCAGCACAGCTCTGTGTATGTATTTCTCAATATTCCCACAACTTTAATTGTTTACACTTGTAAAATAACCTATACAGGCTCAGGGAAGGGATATGAAGGAACCTGATCTAGCACAGCCCTGGCCCTTTCAAGTGTATTTCTCAATTCACAAACGTTAATAGTTACACTTATAGAAAATAACATAGTACAGGCTTGCAGGGGGAGGATACTGAAATTACCTGATAGCAACAGCTCTGTGCGCTTGCATTATCAATAGTTCAGACGATGAAGAGGTGAAGGTTTGGGTAGGGCAGCGAAAATATTACCTTGTAATTACCAACAGACCATTATGGCTGGTTGATCGTGCAGTCTTTAATGAATACCATCAAATTTCATTCTACACTGAGACTACTGATTTGTTTTTTAACCACCAGAGATCGGTATCAGGAAATAAGGGACTTAAGTCCTACCTGCTATTTTATGAGTGTCAGGCAGCATGAGTTTTACCAAGCAATCAATGGGGGGGGGACTCGCGTTTTTGTCTTCATTGTCCGATAAACACGCGTGTTACAACACACATGTAAAGTTATTCCTCTGGTAAAGAGGACAGATATAATCAGATTTTTTTCTATTGGGCATTTCCAACAACTGGCTTCCAGCTGTTTGTTTGCGTCGTTGCGGAGGCCTGTAATTACTGATAAAATTAATAGCTCTTAATTGGCTGAGAATAAGGACCTGTCAATTTTTCTATTATGGACGACTTACATTTATTGATTTTTTCCCCTGGTAAAAAACTTTCAAAACAGCCAAGGCAAATAAAGAAATCTAATTTATCATGACACAATTACAAAGCTCGCTAAAACCAGGCACAGCCTCCATAGGAGAAGGAGCATATTCCCAATAAACGGCAAAATATATCACTTTGTGTTAGGTAGCCAGTAAAAACGAATATGCTTGGGTTACTGTGCTGTGTAGACCAGAAATTCTTATAACTGATTGGTGATTGGTGAGACTAAGTAAAAATATCATTACAGTTATGTGCACCCAGGAATGGAATATAATTTTCCTTTGACTACATATCCTATTGATACAAATATTATTTGAATATGGCATGCCACCCTCTGGAATGCCAATGGAAAGATGACTCTTGCAGAGCCACTTCCTCGCCATAGGCCAGGTCAGGGGCCCACCCAAGGAGGTGTGGTAACAGACTGGACCTACATTAGAAAAACAAATTTTAGCGAAGTATAGCTTCGATCTATGCCAACCAGAAATGAGCACCTAACGGTTCAGAATCTCACACTTTTTGTACTTTCAATATGGGTAGGATAAGTGAGTGTATAAGTCGTTTACATTGATACAATGTACGTGTTTTTTAATCTAAGCATGAGGGACATGCGGGATAAGGAATCAATGAGACCCATTAAGTCTTTATATTTGAAATCACTGTATTGTGTAACCTGGGCTGGAAATCCATGTGTCCCTTTAAGGCTGAACCTCCTTGTCCCATTGGGAATCTGTCTCCTGTAGATGTGGCATGAACTGTAACTCTATTATAAAGCGGTGGAAACAAAGAGAATATGTACTTACGCCATGACGATAACAATGAAATCCAACCAGTTCCAGGGTCGCTAGGAGGTGTGTGATGGCTTCAGCAAAATTCTCGATTGCCAGGATTTTTATCAAGGATTCAAAAGTATAAATAGCAAGTGAAAAGTGTACCGGGTGGATTGAAAAGAGTTAAAAAACACAGATTTTGGTCATTGGTGGAAGTGGAAGAGATCACTCGACCACAACAAACGAACCTCCTTAATAAAGAAGATATTTGGCTGCTGATGTTCCTTGGGGAGGCAGCAGCGGCCATGTAGATTGTCTCAACTGAGACAAAGTGTGATTTTAACAATATTCCAAAAATTGGCAATCGCAGGAGCACTGATGAAAGGATCAGAGCACGTATTAGGGTTATTCAATAAAAAGTATTATTGTTTAAAATGGTGCCTAATTTTGCCCAACCAATCGATTGTAGCTCTTCAAATGTCACATAAGTTTCTATTGGTGGGGGCAAAATTAGCACCATTTAAATGATAAGAACTTGGGTATTGAATACGCTGATAGCGTGGACCAGACGTTTTGTAGGAATGCGTGTTGGTTGGTGACATATTTCACATTCTGACAGAACGCAACGTCAATTATCCATCATGTGCAATATTCCGTAATCAGAGAGCATGCTATTAAAAAAAATAAAATGGTGTGAGTCATGCGCACAGAAAAAATAATTGTATATCATGTGTCATTGACATGCACTGCTGCGGATTCCCACACCTAAGGAGGAAACCGCGCTTTATGGTGACCTGCACTTTCTTTTCCCCACAAGAAGTATGTGTTCTAGTCGTCACGGATACGTTCAGGTTAATTTTTTTAAACTAAAAACATTTTTTTAAATTCACATAGCAGAAAAAATACAGTGATTTGACAAGATTCCGGGACCCATAAGTTAACCCTTGGTGCTTCCCAAAGATGGCTATCTATATAATATATATATATATATTATTGTCCTGAAAAAATTTAATGGAAAACCTATTTTATTAGACGGTGGCTCAGTGGTAGCACTGATCGATACCTGCAGCGCTGAAGCGTCCTGAGTTCGATTCACCCTTGGAGACATCTGCAAGGAGTTTGGAGTTCTCCCAGTGCTTGCGTGGGTGTCATCTGTGCACTCCGGTTCCCCCACATCATAAAGACATACTGGATAGGTTGTATTGTGTCAAATAAATGTGCTTACTTAGATTGTAAGCTCTTCAGGGCAGGGTCTGATGTGAATGTATACAGAATTGTGAAAGCGTCCGGCACCCCAGAACCACACTGTATGCGCCCGACTATATAAAACAATCCAAAAATAATAACTAACTAATGTGATATCATTTGCAACCTGGTGCTTCCCAAACGCATAATGGTCAGGATAAAGACCCAAACCACCGTTAATAGCGTGACAGATGACCCTAAACACACAAGCATACTTTTCAAAGTACACAGGGCCTGCAAACAAGGGCTGGATCAGAGCTAATAGATTCACACACCAATCACGGCTTCCCTATAAAAAGATCAATTTCATAGCGAGCACAGGAAACAGGAGGGACGCTTGGTTTTTCTAGAGCACCATATTTTTTCATATTGATGTCATATGTATCACTGATGAACTATAACAAGCACAAGCGAAGGTCCAAGCCCAATCGTTTATTGGCATGAAATCAGCACCAACTAAACCACCATCGAAAACTGAATTTACTGCTATAAAGGCAAACGAAATCCATTAGTATAAACTGTTCACAAATTAAACTACAGCACGACGCGATCGTGTTCGGACAGGCCAAACAGTTGGTGGAATTTTTAGAGAAATACCAGTTGGAGAGAGTAAAATAAACTTAAAAAAAAGTATTTAAGAGTGATGAGCTTATCTAAAAAGGATACAAAGGATTAACAAAACAAACACAAAAAAAAATAATTAAATGTTCATTTTGCTTCAAGGTTTACTTGGCCTTTAAAGTATACAAATACTTTTGGCATTGGGATGATGACATGTAGAATTCAATGAGAATTTAAAATAAAAGTTTACTCGCTTTTGGTACAGAATCCTGAAGAAGGTGCTTAAATGCCGAAAACGTTGACTAAATAAATTGATGCTGGGGTGATGGTATATTGATGGAAAAGAGGTATCAAGTGGTTAGACGAATGTCAGCTGAAGTCTACATGTAGCAACTACTGCCTCTCATTTATGCACGCAAGGGCAAGCAAAGCTTGAGTGGCGGAATAGATCTGAAGCTCCAAGGATGCACATAATCAATAATTTATATTTATATCATGCTTGCCATAAACATTAAATGGATTTGTATGGAGTCAGGAGGCAGGATAGGCTTGCGAAACACGGTTTTTACATTTGTAACAGTCTCATACTGTACATGCAGGAGCAGTTGACATTTCAATCAGTGTAGATCACCTAGGGTAGCCCAATATTTTTCATCGATGGAATGGTGAACAGAGTTTTGAAGTGAAGCGTATTGCTGTGTGCAGCTGTGACTGATTATTTGTGAAAAAGTCAGGTCACGAGGAAGCTGGGAGTGGTTAAAAGGGGGAGGGGGGTACTCTAAGCAAATACATGTGCTGATTGCAGCAAACACACAACACCTAGAGTAATAAGATTAAGAGATTATGGGGGGCGGTGGCATAACGTGGTTTACAGGTATGGTCCCTTTGATGGGCATCATACACAGAGTAATCCGATCGACGGATTTGTAAATATATTGAAATAATCAGTTGCTTTTTGAAATTGGGGTGATATTTTGTTGTGATGACTGAAATATCACTCTTCCCTAATTGTTTGAGTTAAATCACCAAGATCTAATAATCCGTTAGGTATATATCCAAAAAGTAACCGCGGAAGCAGTAATCTTGTCACCATACGGGTAATTGCTACAAGACATAACAAGGTTTTTTAATGTAGAAACTGACTACAATCACATAGGTGAGACTTTCTGAGAATAATCATTGACAGCGAAGTCATACAGAGGGACCGGGCAAAACACCATCAGGGAGATTCAATAAAAGGTGTTGTTAAAACTGGTGCTAAGTTGCCCCAACCAATCAGATGTTATTAACATTCTGAAAAGGCTAAAATCTGAGGATGGGGTAAAAATAAGCACCATGTTAATAATAAGAATTCTATTGAAAAAAACCCAAATATACCAGTGCAAAAAATCCATTTCTTAACAAAGGAATACAGTATATCCATGCAATAAACAAGCCATTAACAAGGGAAGACAGTATCCAGTTGCAAAAATCATTTATACAAGGAATACAGTATATCCAGTGCAAAAAATCCATTATACAGGAATACAGTATATCCAGTGCAAAAATCACATTATTAACAAGCGCAAACAGTATATCAGTGGCAAAAAATCAATGTATACAAAGATAACAGTATATCCAGTGGCAAAAACCATTTATTACAAGGAATAAACAGTATATCCAGTGCAAAAATCCATTTATACAAGGAATACAGTATATCCAGTGCAAAAATCCATTTATACAAGGAATACAGTATATCCAGTGCAAAAATCCATTATACAAGGAAACAGTAATTCCAGTGCAAATAAAAATCCATATTTATCACAAGGAATACCAGTATACCAGTGCAATAAAAATACATTTATACAAAGGATATACGTATATCCAGTGCAAAAATCCATTATACAAGGAATACAGTAGATCGTGCAAAAAATCCAGTTACACAGATCGGAAATACAGTATATCCAGTGCAAAATGCCATTTACACAAGGAATACAGTATATCCAGTGCAAAAATCCATTTACCACAAGGAAACAGAATATCCAGTGCAAAAAAATCCATTTACACAAGGAATACAGTAATCTATCAGTGCCAAAAATCATTTATACAAGGAAACTAGTAATATCCAGTGCAAAAATACATTTATTACAGGAATACAGAAATCCCGTGCAAAAAATCCCATTATAGACAAGGAATACAGTAATATCCAGTGCAAAATCCATTATACAAGGAATTACAGTCATATCCAGTGCAAAAATCAATTTAACAAGGTAATCAGTAATATCCAGTGCAAAAAAATCCATTATAAAGAATACAGTATATCCAGGAAACAAAATCCATTTTTATCACAAGGAACAGTATATCCAGTGCAAAAAATCTCATGTTTATACAAGGGAATACAGTGTATCAGGCAAAAAATCCATTTTATTACAAGGCATACAGTATAATCCAGTGCAAACAAATCCATTAACAAGATACAGTATATCCAGTGCAAAAATCCATTATACAAGGAATCCAGTATATCCAGTGCAAAATCCATTTATACAAGGGAATACAGTTATCAGTGCAAAAAATCCATGATACAAGGAAGGAATACAGTATATCCAGTGCAAAAATCCATTATACAAGGAATACAGTATTTATCAGTTGCAAAAATCCATTTATACAAGGAATACAGTATATCAGAGCAAAAATTCATTTATACAAGGAATACAGTATATCCAGTGCCAGAAAACTCCAGGACACAAGAATTTAACCGTATAATCCGTGCAAAATACATTTAACAAGGACTACAGTATATCCAGTGACAAAAAATCCATTTATACAAGTAAATACAGTAAGATCAGATGCAAAACAATCCAAGTTATACAAGGATACAGTAATATCCAGTGCAAAAAAATCATTTATAAAGGAATACAAGTGTATATCCCGTGACAAAAATCATTTATAAAAGGAATAAGTAAGATCCAGTGCAAAAAATCCATTTATACAAGGAATACGTAAGTCCAGTGCAAAAATCCCTTTATAAAAGGAATACAGTATATTCAAGTGCAAAAATCAATTTATACAAGGAATGAATAACAGTATATCCAGTGCAAAAATCCATTTATACAAGGAATACAGATATCCAGTGCCAAAAAAATCCATTATACAAGGCAAACAGATAGTATCCAGTTGCAAAAATTCCATTTATACAAGGAAATAAACAGTATATCCAGTGGGCAAAACATCCATTTATACAAGGGAGATACAGGAAATCCAGTGCAAAAATCCAGTTTTATACAAGGAATTAAAGATATCCAGTGCAAAAAATCATTTACACAAAGGGAATACAGATATCCAGTGGCAAAATCCATTTATACAAGGAATACAGTATATCCAGTGCAAAAAATAATATGTTATAAAAGGAAGACCAGTATATCAGTGCAAAAATCCATTTTATACAAGGAATACAGTATATCCAGTGCAAAAATCCATTTCTAAAAGGAATACAGGTAAGCCAGTGCCAAAAAATCCATTTATACAAGGAAAGCTTACAGTAGATCCAGTGCAAAAATCCATTTATACAAGGAATACGTATATCCAGTGCAAAAAACAAATCCATTTATGACAAGGCATACCAGTATATCCAGTGCAAAAATCCAGTTATACCAGGAAACAGTCATCCAGTGCAAAAATCCCCCCATTTATAAAAGGAATACCGTATAGCCAGTGCAAAAATAAATTATACAAGGAAATACAGTAAGTATACAAGTGCAAAAATCCATGTATAAAGGGAATACAGTAATCCAGTGCAAAAATCCATTTATTACAAGGAATACAGTATATCCAGTGCAAAAAACCAGTTATACAGGCATACAGTATATCCAGTGCAAAATCCATTCAGGGCTAGGCAACCTCTTTTGCAATTACGGCCATTGGTCGGAGAACGTTGCTGGCCAACTGTATGTGGGTACCAGTATGAGTGTTGGTTGTACTGTAGTATGTAGGTGGGACAAAATGTATGTTGTTTGTACAGTTATGTGGGTGTACAGATGTTTGTGGGTTGTACAGTAGTTGGTTTGTACAGTATGTATGTAGGTGTACAGTATGTATGGTGGACTGTACATTATTAGTAGGTTGTACAGATGTCGTCTGGTGCTACAGTATGATGTTGGTTTTTGTTTTGTTGCAGTTGTTTTTGGTTGTACCAGTATATGTGTTTACGTATGGGTATGTGGTTGACAGTATGTATGTTGTGTTGTACAGTATTGTTGTGTATGGTGTTGTTACAGTATGTTTGTGGTTGGATTGTAAGTATAGTGGGTGTACTGATTTGTTGGTTTTGTTACAGTAGGTATTTGGTTGTACAGTATGCTTTTTTGGTTGAAAGTATATTGTTGTTGTAATGTATGTATGTTGGTTGTACAGTATGTATGTTTGTTGTACAGTAGTTTTTTTGGTTGTAAAGTATTTGGTTGTACTGTATGTATGTTGGTGTACAGTATATTGGTTTTGTTACAGTATAGTATGGGGGTGTTACAGTATTATGTTTGTTTGGTGGGACAGTATGTTGGGGGTACAGTATGTAGGTAGGTTGTACAGATGTATGTTGGTTGTTACAGTCTGTTTGTTGTTTGTACAGTATGTCATGTGGGTTGGTACAGTATGTTTTTGGGTGTACAGTATATTGGTTGTTACAGTAGGTATGTTGGTTGTACAGTATGTTGTTGGTTGTACAGTATGTATGTTGGTTTTGTACAGTATGTTTTTGGTTGTTACCAGATATTGGTTTGTACAGTATGGTATGTTGGTTGACAGGTATTGGGGTGTGGTTGTAACAGTATGTTGGTTGACAGTATGTATGTAGGTTGGTTACATGTAGTATGTAGGTTGTACAGTATAATTGTGTTACAGTATGTATGTAGGTGACGTATGTAGTAGGTGTACAGTAGGTTGGTGTACAGTATGTTGGTGTGTAACAGGATGTGTTGGGTGTTCTGGAGTATGGTGGCTTGACAGTAGTATGTGGGTTGTACTGTTATGTTAGTAGGTTGTTACAGTATGTATGTTGGTGTACTGTATGTTGTAGGTTACAGGTATGTATTGGAGGTTGTACAGTATGTTTGTTGCTCAGTAACTTGGTGGTACAAGTAAGTATGTTGGTTTGTTCTGTGTATGTATTGGTTGTACTGTAAGTATGTTGGTTGTACTCTATGTATGTGGGTGTACAGTATGTATGTTGGTGTACAGTTATGTAGATGGTTGTTACTGTATGTATTGTAGGTTGGACAATATGTATGTTGGTTGTACAGTATGTATGGGGTGTTAGTACTGTAGTCTTGTTGGTTTTTAACAGTATGTGTGTTGGGTACGTATGTATGTTGGTTGTTCGTAGGTAGGTAGGTTGTACAATAGGTTATGTGGTTGTACCGTATGTATGTTGGTTGTAATGTCTGTGTGTTGGTTGTTACAGATGTGTGTTGGTGTTGTACTATACTGCTATGGTATGTTGGCTGTTGCTGCTTGTACAGTATGTATGTTGGTGTACGTATGTTAGTGGTCTTGTGATCTTTTGTTTTTTTTCTGTATTCTATGTATGTGGGTTTTTGTACAGTATGTATGGGGGTTGTGTGTTTGTTGTAAGGTATGTTATGTTTGGATTGGTACCGTATGTATGTTGGTTGTAGTTTTGTTTGTTACTTTCTGTATGGTAGGGTTGTAAATATGTATGTTTTGTGGGCTTGTAAAGGATGTATGTTGGTGTACTGTATGGCATGTTGGTGTTTTGTTTTACTGCTAGGTTGGGTTGTTTACGTATGTATGTTGGTTTTTTTGGTTTGTCTGTATGATGTATGTGGTTGTTTTTGTTGTTTAGTTGGTTTTTTACTGTGGTTGTTAGTGGGCTTTTTAAGTTATGTATATTGGTTGTACTCTATGTATCGTTGTGTTGGTTGTTTGTACGGTATGTATTGTTGGGGTTTTTGTTGTGGTGTACAGTATGTATGTGGGTTTGTACAGTATGGTATGTCTTGGCTTATGTGGCTTTCAGTATGTAATGGTTGTGTTGGTTGTTTTTGTATCTCTATGTATTGTTGGTTGTACATGTATGTAGTGGGGTTGTTATGGTTGTACAGTATGTTATTGTATGTTGGGGTGTTTGTTGATTTGTACTGTACTTTTGTACTCTATTGTGTATGTTGTGTACGATCTGTATGTTGTTGGTTTGTAGCTGTAGGTGGATGTATGTGGGGTTGTTTGTAACAGTATGTCATTGGTGGGTTTTGTGTTTCTGTACACATATGTATGTTGGGCGTTTGTACAGTTTACTAGTATGTATGTTGGTTGTACTCGATTGTAGTGGTTTTTTGTGTTTGGTTTTTGTATGCTATTGTATGTGGGGTTTTGTACAGTATGTATGTCGGTTGACTTTATGTAGGTGGTTGGGTAGTTCTGCTGTAGTAATGTTTGATGTTTGTTTTACTGTGTGTATGTTGGTTTTCTGTACAAGTATGTATGTTGGGTTGTTACAGGGGTTGCAAAGGAAAGTAGGGAAAGTGAAAGGGACTTCCCTTATTTGCCCATTGTATGGATACCAGCCAATCAGATCAGAAATGTTGATTAAAAACGGGCCAACATTTACATTAGCTCATATCATTACTATTACAAGGTTATTCAACAGGATTGAGCACAATGAATTCCCACAATACCTATAGGTTAGTTCAATGGGATTTTTCCTGCATAAAATCCATTTAATTTTCATTTGGTGTGGGTTTTTGCAGCACAGAGCAAGATTTATGGTTCTAAAACTACTTGTCCTTCTACAAATTACCCAAAAGCCTTCAGAGTATCGGCAAACCAAACAATGTCCCAAATGATCCTGACCTTGGATTGAGAAGGGTTACGATAAAAGGTTTAGAAAGAACATAATTGTAATGAGGAGTGATTAAGGTGATTAATATTGGAAATACAAGCCCAGTTTAACTTGTGCTCATCTCATGTCTCGTACAAACTTCCTACAAAACCTCTCTCTCTATTATCCTGTCCCTCCAAACCTCCTATAACCCCGGCCTCTCTCTCTACTCTCCTGTCCCCCAACCATCTCATGTCTCGTACAAACTTCCTACAAAACCTCTCTTCTCTCTCCTGTCCCCCCAACCATTTCATGTCTCACACAAACTTCCTACAAAACCTCTCTGTCCTCTCCCCTGTCCCCCCAACCATCTCATGTCTCGTACAAACTTCCTACAAAACCTCTCTGTCCTCTCTCCTGTCCCCCAACCATCTCATGTCTCGTACAAACTTCCTACAAAACCTCTCTGTCCTCTCTCCTGTCCCCCCAACCATCTCATGTCTCGTACAAACTTCCTACAAAACCTCTCTGTCCTCTCTCCTGTCCCTCCAACCATCTCATCTCTCGTACAAACTTCCTACAAAACCTCTCTGTCCTCTCTCCTGTCCCTCAACCACTCTGTCTTGTACAAACTTCCTACAAAACCTCTCTGTCCTCTCTCCTGTCCCTCCAACCATCTCATCTCTCGTACAAACTTCCTACAAAACCATTCTCTCCTGTCCCCCCAACCATCTCATGTCTCGTACAAACTTCCTACAAAACCCCTCTGTCCTCTCTCCTGTCCCTATCTCCTGTCCCCCAAACCATCTCATGTCTCGCACAAATTTCCTACAAAACCTCTGTCCTCTCTCCTTCCAACCCTCTCTCCTGTCCCCCCCAACCATCTCATGTCTCGTACAAACTTCCTACAAAACCTCTCTGTCCTCTCTCCTGTCCCTCATTAGAGACTGTATGAAGGAGAGGAACATATTGCGTATAACCCGTATCTGTTTTATATGCTTTACCCCCTTTGTAGGACTCCCTGCATCTTTGTTTTTAAATCCCAAGAACACAAGAAGATACCAAGCGTGCCTCGACGAGCATCCTCTTCATTGCATCACCAAATGAGCATGCGTTGCCATGGTGCTGTGGAACCAATATCTCCTAGACAACCACAATGCCTGTTAGCAGTGGTCCAGCCCCTCGTCTCCCTCAGGTCTCAGCTGATTTCTGTAAAGTATCCCTTATATTCGCTGCTAAGCCAGAGAAGTGTTGGGAGGAAAGTTCACTTACCTCAATGTTTCTGCGCTCCGTGCATAAAGGAGACCCAGAATGTGCACCTGTTTAAAGGAGAATTAATTGCAAGGTCTTTTTTAAGTGCAATTTACAGCTGAACCTGCATTCCCCGATAATTATCCTGAACTGTACCTGTCCTCTCCATTATGTGTGAATAGACTGTGTGGTTTCCCAGTACTCTCGGTGAATTAGTCTGCGCTTGTCTGGCAGACCCATACACGCAGCCAACGGAATCCCAAATTCAGTCTTCCTCCGCTTACAAACACCATTAAAGGACACTATACTGAAAAAAAGGACTTCGCCTCATCTTAATCTATAATTTAATACATGTAAGTAGCACTTACTCTGATTTGTGTGTGTTCTGCATCCAGCACACAATTTGTTTAGGAGCATTATCCCCCCTCCCTCTTTAAACCACTCCACTTCCATCTGACCTGACTTTTTCCCCACAAACCAACAGTCAGCCTGCACACAGCATCAGCATTCCAACTGTCAAAACTCTGTCACCATTCCAACTACGTAAAACTACTCACAGAGAATAGTTTTTGAGAGCAATGAACTTGATTGACAGCTGAAATATAAGAAGTTTTAGATTGGATATCTAAAGAAATAGGGGGCGGATCAACAAAAAAATGATACAGTGGTGTGTTGGAAGAATTATGGTCATTTAAATTAACCTATTTTCATTATAGATGCCCTTTAACATATCCTGCAACAGCCAAAAGGACAATATGGTCCCAGGTTTGGGGGTCTCCAGTGTGGGTAATCATCTGATCTGGGGTAACACTGTTGGGCTACCTCCATGGAACGGAATGTGCCAGGTCACATGTCGGGGTCACTGAGTACACAATAATATGTAAACCCTTATAATCCCTTTAGAACAGGGATTATTCTAGTAAATTATAAGATATTTAACCACAACAGATAATAGCTTCTTACATTGGTTCTTTCTGTGCATCAACGTCCAATCCATTGGCAGTTAATTACCCGACTGAAATGTAATCAATAACACAGCGCAGCAACGAATTTCCAGAAGACAAAATCCTGTGTGTGTGTGTATGTGTGTGGGGCGTTGTCTCTTTTCTCTGTGTGTGTGCGTGTCTGTGCTCTGTGTGTACTAGCACGTTTCCCCGTACAATCCAACCGCACTTTAAAAAGCCACACACTAGTGTTGGCCAATTGGTCTGTCCACAGACCAATTGCATGCGTAAAATCGCACGATCTCAGCCTACACGGACGTTAACACACATTATCGTGCGTCCTAGTGGGTCCTCAGCCTTATAGTTTATTAGATAGTTCCCACTCGGCCCATGTAAGTAGCGTAAGTTGGAAACATATCGATCGCTCTCCAACGTTCTTTACCGCTGTGAACACTCTATAAGTTTAACTATGATCTAGGAGCTAGGACTGTTTCTTTTCACCAGTACGAGCCTAATAGGCATAACGTCTTCTTCCAATAACCTATTGTCCTGCAATGTTAGTGACGTCCGACATAAAAGATCTAAGCCAAAGTTGATTTTCCATCTCTTTGTCTGGAATGATTTATATTTCATTGTCCGTCAGTCTCCACACCTTAATCCACAGTGTCGGAACACTTGATATTACGGTAAAATCCCCTGTCTCGGAAACACAAAGCTCTATATTTAAAGGACACACTGCCAAAATGCTGTACCGTTTTCCCCAACAGCAATTAATCTAGCCGCTGTTTAATAAAAACCAGATTTCATGTTCAACGGGTAGAAAAAGGAATGCAAACGCGTTTTTATGGAAATATCTCAATCTGAAAAAGTGAAAATTAGCAGTACATTTCATTTTTGCACATGAGTATATGGCACGAGTCGCCAAATTTGGCAGGTGTAAGGGCAACGCTAACAGCTGCTGCTCTAACGCCCCACCCCTGGTTCATCCAAACTCCCTCCCCTCGGGCCTCAGCCCCGCCCACTCTAACTCTCCAGCGGCTGCCAAATAATGCATTTCGGCATTGGCTACATGACAAAATGCATGGTTTGCTAAACTGACGATAGCTATAAAGGGCATGTCTACCCTTGAAAATGAAAATTTTAATTCCGAGGGTGGATATGCCCTGTAAAGGGGAACTGTGATCCCCATACAAGGAGCCTTTATATAAAGAGCACACTCCTACCTTTAAAATGACTCCAGATCATGCTTCTAGCTCCAGTCAATGCAAACTTACAGAAATATAAGGGTGGTGCTTCCTGCTTACACAATGAGTAGTGACATCACCAGAATCAACAAGTCTCTGGCTTGAGCATGCCCACTTGTATCCGACTACTGGGACAGAACATCCTCATCATATTTCCTACTGCAACTTTATAATACGGCCCTAACCTCTTGTCTTCTACTCCTGCTACTATACCGGCTGACATGACTGATCCCTTGCGAGGTTTTAGCAGCCTCTGGTAATGTTACTGCGCACGCCGTTCTCCACCAATGAAGAATTAGGAATCTCCACATTGAAAGATGATGAGCAAAAATCAGAAAAAAGAGGCCCTTCATGTTTTTAAAAGCATAAAATGTTATAATGTATCTGATGTTATTAGCGTTCTACACCCTAGTGACTAGCTATTGCTCACTTAGCCTGAATGGCAACACGAATTCATCCGTGTACACAGTCTAATCTATTAATATCGGAGAATACCCATTTCCTTTGTTCTCTGAAACAGAGGAGACACTTCAGTTTGATTAATCGGCACATACAGCCCTGTAACAATGACTATGCTTTATGTGTTCCAACAGTACAAAATACAGAGAGGAAAAGATTACACAAATAATATAGGTAGGAAGGAAATGTTTAAAGAGTTTAAAGGAGAACTTAATCCAAATTCTTATACATCATAATATGGAAACCCATCAACCCACCCACCTCACCCCCACCACCCACCTCACCCCCACCACCCACCTCACCACCACCACCAACACCAATAAACTGAACAATATTACTCCAGCTAATGGTAATGGCCTATCTGGACTGTAACAGGATTGGCTACTCCTAGTGGGCGTGACCTGCTGTAACAGTTCCTGCGTAGCTTAGGACTGGGCATGTGCGAATAACATGATGGTCAGTGACCACATTCTTGTCGATACTGGAATGCTGGGGAATAAAGCCCTTTGTTAGTAGATATGCATTTCATAAAAATAACATCAAACCACATTAGGTGTTGGTTTTAGTTGCCCTTTAAGAAAAGGAAATGTGTTTTTCACTTCAAAATCATTATATTGCCTGAAGGAAAATGGTGTAATAAAAAACAAAGGAATCGGGTGCTACCCTTTCTATGTTGCTTTTTTTAAGAAGTGCATTCTGGGACTGGGAAATTTAGCTGCTTTTCTGTTCAGTCCTGGGGGCATAAAGTGTTGTCTTTCAGGTGTGTAATAACTTGTAGCTGTTGACTTTCAACCAGGATGTTTTCCTTCAACACACCTGACCATCTTCCCTTATCCAACCAATAATATTTATCTGAAACCTTGGCGGTTCTTTATTTCATGTCTGTGTACAAACCTCCTATAACCCCGGCCTCTCTCTCTATTCTCCTGTCCCCACAATCATCTCATGTCTCGTACAAACTTCCTACAAAACCTCTCTCTCTATTATCCTGTCCCCACAATCATCTCATGTCTCGTACAAACTTCCTACAAAACCTCTCTCTCTATTATCCTGTCCCTCCAACACCTCCTATAACCCCCCTCTCTCTCTCTACTCCCTGTCCCCCAACCATCTCATGTCTCGTACAAACTTCCTACAAACCTCTCTCTCTATTATCCTGTCCCCACAATCATCTCATGTCTCGTACAAACTTCCTACAAACCTCTCTCTCTATTATCCTGTCCCCACAATCATCTCATGTCTCGTACAAACTTCCTACAAAACCTCTCTCTCTATTATCCTGTCCCTCCAAACCTCCTATAACCCCCGGCCTCTCTCTACTCTCCTGTCCCCCAACCATCTCATGTCTCGTACAAACTTCCTACAAAACTCTCTTCTCTCTCCTTCCGTCCCCCAACCATTTCATGTCTCACAAAAACTTCCTACAAAACCTCTCTTCCTCTCCCCGTCCCCCCAACCATCTCATGTCTCGTACAAATTCCTACAAAACCTCTCTGTCCTCTCTTCCTGTCCCCACCCATCTCATGTCTCGTACAAACTCCTACAAAACCTCTCTGCTCCCTCTCTCCTGTCCCCCCAACCATCTCATGTCTCGTACAAACTTCCTACAAAACCTCTCTGTCCTCTCTCCTGTCCCCCAACCATCTCATGTCTCGTACAAACTTCCTACAAAACCTCTCTGTCCTCTCTCCTGTCCCTCCAACCATCTCATGTCTTGTACAAACTTCCTACAAAACCTCTCTGTCCTCTCTCCTGTCCCTCCAACCATCTCATCTCTCGTACAAACTTCCTACAAAACCATTCTCTCCTGTCCCCCCAACCATCTCATGTCTCGTACAAACTTCCTACAAAACCCCTCTGTCCTCTCTCCTGTCCCTATCTCCTGTCCCCCAAACCATCTCATGTCTCGCACAAATTTCCTACAAAACCTCTGTCCTCTCTCCTGTCCCCCAACCATCTCATGTCTCATACAAACTTCCTACATAACCTCTCTGTCCTCTCTCCTGTCCCCCAACCATCTCATGTCTCATACAAACTTCCTACAAACCGCTCTGTCCTCTCTCCTGTCCCCCCAACCATCTCATGTCTCGTACAACTTCCTCAAAACCTCTCTGTCCTCTCTCCTGTCCCCCAACCATCTCATTGTCTCAACAAACTTCCTACAAAACCTCTGTCCTCTCTCCTGTCCCCCAACCATCACATTTCTCATACAAACTTCCTACAAAACCCCTCTGTCCTCTCTCCTGTCCCTCCAACCATCTCATCTCTCGTACAAACTTCCTACAAAACCATTCTCTCCTGTCCCCCACCATCTCATGTCCTCGTACAAACTTCCTACAAAACCCCTCTGTCCTCTCTCCTGTCCCTATCTCCTGTCCCCCAAACCATCTCATGTCTCGCACAAATTTCCTACAAAAACCTCTGTCCTCTCTCCGTCCCCCAACCATCTCATGTCTCATACAAACTTCCTACAAACCTCTCTGTCCTCTCTCCTGTCCCCCCAACCATCTCATGTCTCGTACAAACTTCCTACAAAACCTCTCTTCCTCTCTCCTGTCCCCCAACCATCTCATGTCTCATACAAACTTCCTACAAAACCCTGTCCTCTCTCCTGTCCCCCAACCATCACATGTCTCATACAAACTTCCTACAAAACCCCTCTGTCCTCTCTCCTGTCCCTCCAACCATCTCATCTCTTCGTATCCAACTTCCACAAAACCATCTCTCCTGTCCCCCAACCATCTCATGTCCTCTACAAAACTTCCTACAAAACCTCTCTGTCCTCTCTCCTGTCCCCCAACCATCTCATGTCTCATACAACTTCCTAACAAAACCTCTCTGTCCTCTCTCCTGTCCCCCCAATCATCTCATGTCTCATACAAACTTCCTACAAAACCTCTCTGTCCTCTCTCCTGTCCCTCCAACCATCTAATGTCTCCTACAAACTTCCTACAAAACCTCTCTGTCCTCTCTCCTGTCCCCCCAACCATCTCATGTCTCATACAACTTCCTACAAAACCTCTCTGTCCTCTCTCCTGTCCCCCAACCATCTCATTCCTCGTACAAACTTCCTACAAACTCTCTGTCCTCTCTCCTGTCCCCCAACCATTCATGTCCATACAAACTTCATACAAAACCTCTCTGTCCCTCTCCTTGTCCCCCCAACCATCACATGTCTCATACAAACTTCCTACAAAACCCCTCTGTCCTCTCTCTCTCTGTCCCTCCACCATCTCAATCTCTCGTACAAACTTCCTACAAAACCATTCTCTCCTGTCCCCCCAACCATCTCCTGTCTCGTACAAACTTCCTACAAAACCTCTCTGTCCTCTCTCCTGTCCCCCCAACCATCTCATGCCTCGTACATACTTCCTACAAAACCTCTCTTCTCTCTCCTGTCCCTCTCTCCTGTCCCACCCACCTCCTATAACTCTGTCCTCTCTCTGCTTCCAATCAGTGTTCCTCTTAAACCTTACTTAAAATCTTTATATTATTTCACTCATAGAAATTACAAACATTCTGCCTTGAACTTATCAACTTCCACTTCACAAGTTCATTTTAATATGCAAATTCTCGCAATGAAATTTCCATTTTTCCCCACCAAAATTTAGTGACAAAAATTTGAGACAAAATTTCCACATTTCAACATGAAATGTAGATGGCGAATTTCCCCAGCAATTTTTTTTAACAGAATTTAAAGGTACTTTGTAAACCTGCCAGAGGAAATATATCCATCAGGTTCTGACAATGCTATTGAAGACAAGGGTTAAGTCCGATTACAAGTTGGATCCGATTCCGGCACAGAACTGATGGTTCTGAAGGAACTTATGGAACTCTGATTTTTCTGAACGTGGAACTTTTCCATGATTTTCGATATTTATGGAATTTAGAAATGTTAAAAATAAATTATTTGATATTGAGAAATATTTAGGTGACATAAAAGGGGACATTTTTGAATGATATAAATGAATGTAAAACACCCAGGAGAGAAATGTGATAATACATCTAACCCCATCCTGGGTCATAGTTAATCATAGTTATGTTAATAACCTTAAAATAAAATATTTCTAGGTTAGAAAGGTGCCCAGAACTAGAGATGGGACCCTGTCTCAGACCCGGATACAACACCGAACCCTCAGTCCGAATCCGGACGGAACGTTCGTATTTTGGGAATTCGGAGGCTATTTTCGATAATCCTTGAAACTCGATATCCGAAACTTGAAAGTAGATCCTAATCGTATTTTCGAGAATTATCGAAAATAGCCTTGAAAGTTCAGTAATTCTAAAAAAAAAAATGGGCTCCAAAGTCCCGAAAGTATGTTTCGTTTTCAGATTTTCAGATCTTCTGGATTTTCCCGATAACCGTAAATCCAAAAAACGGAGCGAAACTTAACAGTTTCGGCCATCTCTAGCCAAAACTGCATTAATGCCCCCTCAAACTGCTTTAGAAACACTGCCATGGCTTTTGACATATTTAATAGTAAGACAGGGACACCCTAAGACATAGCATGCTAGGTCTGAAAATTTGCCTAAAGATCAGATCCTAAAGATGACTTGACTTTTCTCATTTTAAACTCCATCTAAGGGCTTCAGCTAATCAGAATCCATCCAGAAAAATCATAGCCCAAGGATGGATCTTGCATAATACCAAATAGCATATATAGCTCCCCCTGGAAGTTTCTAGTGATCAGTGGGATGTACTTACATTCTCTTCGGCTCTGGATCTTTCTACTATGACAGATGGTAAAAGTAATCCTCCAGGTGAAGTTGGGTTGGAATAAGTCCCAGGTCCTCCAACCAAGGATACTACTCCATTGCAGTCCACAGTGCTGTTCCTCTTTCCATTCTGGGTGAAGCCAGGTGTATTGGGGTAAGAGGTAGGACTTGACTGGCTTTGGGTACTTTGGCGCCTGCCAGCACGTGGAACCAGTAAGGAACCTCTGGGTCCATCGCTGGCATTGCTAACTTCATCATCCGCAAAATCTGTCTCGGAGCAAATGTCTCTGTTACGGAACCGGAAATTAAATATACTTCCTTGACTTATCCGTCGTCTACCAGATCCAGCACCAAATCCAATGCCAAGAAGAGACTAGGGGAAAAAAGCACATCAACAGGTCAGATATTGGTAAGATGATGAAAGCCAATCTACTTTCATGTCTTGTAGGAGCCTTTCTAAAGCCCAAGGCTACCAAGGTTCCATAAACAACATTTTATATGGAATGTCCCTAATTTCTACATCTTGTTTTATCCTAGGAGAACATGGCATACTTGGGTCTAAGCAGTCTTAACACTGGTGCTGCTCAAATTGGCCTCAGTTTGGTTCAAAAGACAAATTCCAAGTTCAGCTATGATAAACCCAAAATCCAAACCACAATCATGGCTACAGGCTAAATTCCGTCAACCCAGGTTACTAAATACCTGAGAAATTAGGAAACACTTAAACCAAACAGAACTGGCAATCTTAGGGTCAAATTTAAATTTGGCTTGAATCTCAACATTAAGACTGGGTAGACACAAGCAGATTTGTTGGGCCAACTGACTGATATTTCCGTGTACCGGTTTGTCAGGCCAAAAAAACTAAGGTGATTTTGCTGGCAACCTGTGTCAGCCCTCTTCGGACTAATGGCCGATCGGTCAGAAAATCACCACCGATTGTTAGTATCCTATGCATCTCACGACTGTTGGTTGCGACCAACAGTGATTCGTCCAGGCCGATTGCACGCTAGTGGCGAACGGTCGGTAGGGACAACAAAAAAACTGCCATGTCTACCCAGCCTAAAACTTCCAAACACAGATACATAAATAAACAGTGCAGAATAAAGCAATGTACGGACAACAATATTCTCTTCCTTGATCTTTCTGTATATGATTGGGTAGGGATCAGGAAGTTCACTAGTCCCAACACACAAGGACATCATCAACCAATCCAATTAAGAAGAAAACACATAAAAGAACAGGAGCTACAATCATTCGCACCATGGAACCACAGAGATCATATTTACCGTCTTCCTCACGCTGTCTTCATCAGACTCCCTTCTAGGAAGTTTCATTTCCTCGCCCGGCTCTTCGCTTTCCGAGGATTTTTTTTTCTTACTTCTGTTCCTCCCTAATTTGAAACTTTTAGAGCGGAAAGGGGACATTTCGCAGGAACTGTGGGAACCGGCGTCTGGTCCCCTAGCAGCCAGTGCCTGATCGCAAAACAAAGGAAACGTGTCTGAAGGTTAGAAAGTTTATATAAAAATAAGATATTGGTTACATTGGAAGAGGCAAAACTGGTTAACTGCTACATTTAGAGGAAAGGGTTTATTTAAATTGATATTACCTATAAAGCATCCCACCAAGAACCCCAATAAGCTTTATAATACTTCTGCACATGCTCAAGCTTATAAAAAGCTTACTGAGCAAAGGCAGGAGGCAGATAACTTTGCCAGAACGGAAAAGGACTTATCATTAAATATCTATTATATACAAATGTATATAATAAACTGGTAAAAATAGCAGCTGGGGTTGAGATAACTCACCAGTTTTTGTTTTTAGGGTGGACATGCCCTTTAAAGGGAATCTCCTTCCCAAGTGCCTAGAAAATGACTTCCTGTCCGAACATAAGGCTAAAGGCTGGTACACAGGGGCCAATACTGACCCTATATTCCCCTGTCCCAGTTGATAGTAACTTGTCCACCTGACTCATAACTCTAAACCCAGTTTATCTCAATGTTCCAATTAGAATACCCAACACTAGAGATGTCCGAACTTCGCAAAATCCGGTCCGCTCGAGGATCCGCGCATTTTCAAATGAAAATGAAAAAATCCTCGAAAATACGAGAAATCCTCGTAATTTCGAAAATTTTCGAAAACGCGGTTCAGAAAAGTTCGGAAGGCGGAAAACCGGAAAATCTGCGATATCCGCCGCGGATCCGGGTTCGGATCCGCGAACTGGGCCATCACTACTCAACACAAACCTCTTGCTCCTTCTTTAGTTGCTCCATTGCTTGTTGGAATTCTCTCTCCTTTGCTTCAGCTTCTGCAATGGTGGCTTGGTTCTGTTCTTCGTAAGCCATCGCAACCACAGCCAGGATCAGGTTTACCAAATAAAACGATCCCAAAAAGATGACGAACACAAAAAAGATCATGTACGTCTTCCCAGCAACTCTGAGTGTCTGAAACCACAATAAACACATTAGAATTAGCATTCACCCTTAACTCTACCAAATTTGCAGATTAGAGGGAAAATAAAAGCTAAAATGAGCATTAATGGAATCTATGATACTTAACAGTTTGTTGTGTCTTGCTAAAATCAAATAAAACTTCATGTTTCTGGCCTCTCCAGGGTTCTATAGATTTGTCGCTGCTCAGTGGGTTAAGGAATAACTTAATGGCATGAAAATTAGTTGAGCAATGAGTAATTTTGTCAAAAAAACTAATTTTTGGGACAAAACTTCATCTCACCCTTATTAGCACTTTGTTAATTTTACTTAAAGTTTTTGAAATCTTTCTCGATACTACTTCTCCATTTAAGTAGCATGCTCTTACCTGTTGGTATAAGTTTTCCCAATAGTCTTGCGTCATAAGTCGGAAAAGAGAAAGAAACGCCCATCCGAATGTATCGAAACTGGTATAGCCATAATTTGGATTCTTTCCGATCTTCATACAAGAAAACCCATCAGGACACTTCCTGGAAATACAGAAAGGAACATGAAATGCTTTAGATTTTTGTAAATAAAACACATTTCTAATGACTTACAGCCCAAACACTTTGGATTAAATTAGTATATTACTTGATTTTTAGGCTTATTCAATAAGGCTGCGTATTTTGTGCTTGGGAGTTTTGTGTTTCACGGGCACAAACGTTTATTTATAGCTTCCCCCAAAAATGCAAATGATAACACAGTGAAAGGAATCTAGAAACTTAAAACATTTGGGGGCCAACAAAATATTTGGTTTGGCCCCCTACTCAAGAGTCTATGGCACATCCATCAAGGTAGCTATAGATCTTATACCTCTGTATATAAAAAGATATTCACGGTGTGATTATACAGTAACTCTTGACTAACAATATCTGAGCCAATGACGGAATCCTAAATATAAAATGAACCTGGTAAACATAGCTCTCTGTAGAGAGTAAGAAAATATCCCACTGTGTTGAAGCTTATGCAGCAAATTGCTGGTAAAATTATAACCCTTTCTCCAGTTTACAGGGAGATTTTATTTCTCTCCCTTGTACATTCGACACAAATGTAAAACAGCGAACAGAGAATTCCGGGAAGGAAATGTTCCGAATCTAATTAAATTCAAATTAAAAAGCAGGTTTAATTTACTAAACTATAGAAATTTCACATTTAACCTGATCTGTAAATATAAAACAGGAGAAAAGAAAAATGGGATTTTAAAATGGTAAAATAAATAGAAGGACTTCTAGATCTATCTATCATCTATCTATTATATATCCATCTATCATTTCTCTATCTATCTATTATATATCCATCTATCTATCATTCCTCTCTCTCTATCTCTCTCTATTATCTATCTATCTATTATACATCTATCTATCTATCTATCATCTATCAATCAATCTATCAATCTTTCTATCTATCTATCTATCTATCATTTCTCTCTCTCTCTCTATTATATATCC
>CM033474.1:10817988-10922927 GCA_019447015.1 Hymenochirus boettgeri
CTATCTATCTTCTATCTCATCTATCTCTCATCTATCTTGCTACACCCCACCCCCCCCTATCTTTAAGCCATGATAAATAAAGGACAGCACATCAGCTTTAATTATAGGTCATTATGTATTAAAGGGAAAATAAATCCCCTGTGTAGATTCAGCTATTTTTTTATTTTAATGGGGAACATAATGGTTTATAGGGGAACTATAATGCTTATTAGGGGAACTAAATGTTTTATAGGGGAACTATATGGTTTATAGGGGAACTATACGGTTGTATTAATTAATGTCATGGAAATACTCCTATCATAAGATATTGCAGATGAAATAACCGTCTCCATCATCCAATGTGTTTTCACTTTGTCATTTTCTTTCATCAAACCAAAGCACCCTGCAGCCGTAAAGCAGGTGAGCATTGCCACCTTCGTAAGCTGTTGGCCATGATGTCCTTGACTGACAGCTTTGATGCAGAAGTGAGGACTTTAAGGTAAATATGTGTAAAGGTATTTGAGCTTCTATATCTTCCCCAATATCACAATTTTAGTTGGGCATTGATTTGGATCAAATACATGATGTGCAAATTATTTCACCCATGCAAATAGTGCTAAGGTGGGTCTCTCCCAGCTATCAGAAAGGGGGTGTTAGAAAGCCGGAAGTTATTCATGTAAAGGTAAAATAACAACTTTAGGCTATGCCTCTAAGTGTTTTATCATCTGGTACTTTCTACCTCACCTATAAAGCAAATAGATATTGGGAAGGGTGGAAACTGATTAGACCTTTCTCTCCCCCAGGGCTTAACTTCTGTCAACATCCAGACAGAGACGGTTATACAAGGGAAATATCTTGTGAGATCAGAGATATATTGGTAATGTTGATAGGTGAATGTAACAGGACAATTCTCCACCAGATATTTGGTGAAAGCCCAAATAGACGGCGTTAAGTTCAGAATGGTTAAAAATAGAGAGCCCACTGTCCGCTCGTATTTCCTTAAAGGAAAGTTCCACTCAAAAAGTGAAATTTTCCTTTAATGTATTGATTGAACCGGAGTTAAGGAGCTATGCCTTACCTCCCATTCTTCAATCAATTCTCCAGGGGCGATGGCGAAGAAGATGAAATTTACCTTACACGTGATGCTCACAGCAGCATTGAAATTCCCACTGCTTCGTGTTCAGATAATTTTAGCACACATTATCGCGCATGCGCGCTATAGTTACTCTCAGTGCTCGGGACCTGTCACTGTGGATTGAGAGTAAGGTAAATATCTTCTATCTTCGTCCCTGGCTCCTGTCAATTGATTGAAGAACGGGAGGTAAGGCATAGCTCCTTAACCCCCTGGGCTTCAATCAATACATTAAAGGAATAGTTTCACTTTTGAGTGAACTATTCCTTTAAGGGGGCATTAAAGAATGTTAACATCTCTCTACACATTGCCCATTTATATTGTATAGGCTACAATGTATGTGTCAAGTGTGAACAAGATAAAGGACATGGCCACCTTTAAAAACAAAAACTGGTGACTTGTCCTTTATCTGCCTGAAACCCCAACTGCTATTTTTAGCAGTTTATTACATGTATCTGTAACCAGATATTCTGTTCTGGAAAGGGTATCTGCCTCCTCTCTCTGCTCAATGAGCTTTTTACAAAAAGATTGAGCATGTGCAGAGCAGCATCATTGGTTGTGATGTCACAGTCACAGCTTTGATTGACTGCATTGGGGAGAAGCCAGCTTACTCTGCCAGAATGGGGACAATAATTATCCTTAAATATCTGGTTAATAATGCATGTAATAAAGTGCTGAATATAAATGCAATTCACTCCACCCATCTCCTCTCTATAGACGTTGGTTGCCCAGATGTCTGTCCTTGAGAAAGACAGATTGTCCGAAACATGTGGTGGTGTGCACATAAATGCCATTTTGTTTATAGCAATATCAGTGGGTTGTTGTCTAGTTTTTGGTTGCTCTTTACACACATTTTTTATTTTAAAGTGCTGAATATATCAGTTCGGATTCAGGGCGGTAACAGATATACGACCACTTTTTGTTTTAAGGGTGAAAATGCCCTTTAAATATTTTTACTGTAGCTCCTCCCCCTACCAATACGTAAAATATCCAAAGTTATTTCTTAGTGATTCCCAATATTTCCACATTTTTGCCAACTCAATGTCAACGCTAGGGGGCGCTGTTTCATGTAGAGTCTACACTTAAGTTTCACCATTCTAATCTTCAAGGTTCACTTGAATTGAAACCTTGAACAGGCCTACAAGAATTTTAAGATCAAGAGAATTTGGTCATTGGTTTACCCCCAAAACGTCGTGTTAATCAGCAATCGATGTTAAGTTCTGTAGAAAACAGAACCACAACAGGTTCACTTAGAACTTCACAGAATTTAAAGCCACGAGTTTAGGAGCTTCAAACCCAGAGTTGGGAGTTGAGATGAAAGTGGATCTATAGAGAGCATTAAGCGCACTTTGGATGCTCGCCTTGACTAATGTTCTGATTGATTGACACTCTTAATGTTCTATTCAGACACATTAATTCTGCAATAATTCTGGCACAGCAGATGTTGCAAACGGACTGTGGCCTGGCTGAATTTAGAAAACTGAATCCGCAACCTTCCTGTGTATAGAAAAATATTTCCCATAACCACCTGGGAAAGTCATTGTCTCTGGACGTGACCATAAAATGTGACCTATTTTCTACATTGTGGGGTTTTTGACCCGAAAGCTCTGGAGATCTCAAAGAATGAGAATTTATATATTTCTTTAATCCCCGTATTTCCGAGATCGGTGAAATCCTTTCAATAGACGTGAAATTTGACTGTAATTAGAGCTGATTGGCCCTTCTAAACGTGCCCATTAATTAACATCCTGAAGTTCTACCTTTTACTGAGTGACACCCTAATTACACGTTATCCCACTACTCTCTGCCAGCTCCCATCTGTTCCAATCCAGTTAAGTGTTTATTACCTCGATAATTAACCCTTGAATAGAGTCCAGAAGGCTTTCGCAAACACATGCAAACTCTATGCTCCCTCAGAATTTTATATAGCAAACATATAACCAAAAGCAGAAGCTTACCCGCGTCGCTGCTGTTTCCGCACAGCAATGGATCCTTTTGCGCCGGTCTTGAAGTAGAAATTGGCTAAAAAAAATTTAAAAAGGAAAAGTTGTCACTATTTTGTTGTTCACGGCAAAAAGATTTGAATGCACAGCGTGAAATCGGATGAACAAACTGCGTTTAGAGTTTTTTATTTTATTTTTAACCATCGTTCTTGGAATTTTTAAGTGTTACATTCTAACTCCCTTCTAACATTTCTGCTCCAACGCTTTCGATTGGCAAGATAACGCTTTACAATTCCATGTATACATTCACATCAGGCCCTGCCCCGAGAAGCTTACATTCTAAGCACATTTATTTGACACATACAACCTATCAGTATGTCTTTATGATTGTGGGGGAAACCAGAGTGCCCAGGAAACCCACGCAAGCACGGGGAGAACATACAAACTCCTTGCAGATGTGTCCAAGGGTGGAATCGAACTCAGGACTTCAGCGCTGCAAGTCATCAGCCTAACCACTGAGCCACCGTGCTACTTAGAAGTTGTACACAAATAGCAACAGTGAGAGCTAATGCCAGCTATACACTTCCAATGGCTCTGCCATGGTGAGGCCAATTGGTACTTTCCCTACCCTTTTCGCCAGCTCCATCATATTGTACACCTGGCATAGAATACACTTTTGGAGTTAAAAGCGTTCACAACAGAAATTCTTGTAATTGTCTACTTTTCAAACCAACAAGTTGCTCTATCCTATGCCACATTCATAGAAATAGTTGTCAATACTCTGTGCAGTCTACAATTACTTTGATGCCCCAGGCACAACATTCTCTCTGCCTCTGTCAACTTTGACGGCATGTGGCCACCCAGGGTTATAGGAATAGATTTCCGACCTCTCTGGGATAGTCACTTTAACATTTGAAAAGTTTTTTGGGGGGCATAGTTCCCCTTTAAGTGACTGGCCATAAAAAATACATTTTCAAAGAATTCTGCAAAAGGCTAACTTGAAATGTAAACCCCCAAACCAGGCCATAAATACTACCTCTCTTCCTTTTCCTCTCTGCCCATGGGCACCTTAGGGATGAATTGTTTTCCTTGAGGCTCTAAAAATATTTACGAATTGGAGGGAGGAGCTTATCTTTTTGCTGTCCCGAGTGGGCATGCTCACAGCCAGTATAGCAAGGTGTCACAGCAATGATGCGGTAATGTCACACGCTCACTGTCTGAGCGGAAGTGGTAAGTTTTGGATAGATTGGAATTAGCAGCATCATTCTGGAGTAATTTTAAATGTAGGAATGTGATTTTTTTTAACAGAAGGCAAGATCACAGTTCCGTTTTACTATCCAGTTTTCTATGCGGTTTTACAAACTTTAAATGTAAACGTGCACTAAATCCCATTGGCCTAAGAATAGTGAAACTACTGGAGTCTTATTAACCAGCACTTACTACCATGAACCCCATAACCCAATTGTTTTTCACCCTTGACTTACCATACATCCATGAAAAATGAATCACGGCAAATCTCTCTGCGTGCTAAGTACAATCGAACTGATCACTAAGGGCCGCAAATGAATTATTTAGCAGAGGAACTATTTTCAATGACTTTATTCTTATGCTTAGCTACGTTAATCCTTCTGTATAAATGGACCGAAGTACAGGGGGTTTAAAAAGCATATTTTATATTGGTTCTTTTGATTTGCAAAGTAGTTTATTATTTCACAAAGACAGGGATCAGGGAACGGTCTTATTTTAATACGAAGCATTGGTTTTAGCTGGGATTGTTATTAAATATGGAAGATTGTTATAATATAGAAGTGATGTACTCCCTACTGTAAATTATAAGATAATAAATGTTACAGAGGAGCAGAAGCAGACCCATCATTATATCAGATAACAACAGTAACAAGTATCGCACAATACATCATTAGGTGCTGGATCTTTGTTTTTTTTTTTCGATAAACCGATTATGTATGTTTTTGTATTGAATGTAATGTCATAGTATTAACTAAATGGGGAAGTAATTATAACCCACGGCTGAAGTTGTTCTACTGTATTCTGTAGCGGGGGCTTATTATTGCTACTTGGAAATAAGTGTGTGGGGTGTGGCCTCTGTAGCCCCACCCCCAGACCGACCAACTCCACCAATTATTTTCCGGCCACTGCTTAGAATTTCTCTTTCCTGGAGTGGACCATCCTTATTCAGTCTATTAAAAGGCCAATTAATTCATTAAGATTAAAACGCGATCTCTAATTAAAAAAAATATATGTATTTAGTTCAGATAAACCCCCCCCCCCAATGATAAATTACCCACATCGTAAACAATAGCTAATAATAAATTTAAAAGTATATCATGAAAAACATAATGTAATTACATACATTGTTCATAGACCTTATTACCTAAAAGGGATCATTGTGCCTTTAAGGATGATATAAGCTAGTGGTAAAACGAAACTAAATTAGCCTAGTTTTTAACCTATGGCGATATGAATGTGATGCTCTCAAGAGTCTCTAATTCTTTAAATAATCCTTCCCTAGCAAAACCAAGGTGTAAAAAATCCAAAGGACATTCACCCCCTGGCTTAATCCCGAACTCCATCCCCCTTCCGGTCTCCCTCGCTTGACTATTGCCTGGTTACGCTGCCACGGACAGCTTCTATGTCAATTTTCCAGTAATTAGAGAGCATTTGTGTAGCAAAGCAAATACGAGCATTCGCCAGACTGATAAAGGGACATGTGGCCACTAGTACAAGATTTTTTTTAATGTACCACCGGTTGGTAAAATGTTAAGAGAAGTGTAAAAAGCGCGAATTCTAAAGGGAACCCCAGGGTCACTTTGGCCATAAATTATATTAATTCATGATGTTAAGTACAATGTATCCAGTTTAAACAATGTTCATTTGGTAAGACAGGACGTCAATGAGCCACATGGGAACTGTTAGTCCATAATAAAAGATATCGCCTTATACCTACACACTCATCTTTTAGTGTATCCCTGTACTATATAATACATTGTAGAACAATGAGGATTTGATCAGGCCAATCTACATTGTATATGCCATAATACAGAAATATGGTTGGTTCTTTTAATAAATGAGCCTTCATTGATCGCCTGAACTGGCAAGAGTGAGTGTGTTTATTTATTGCTAATATATCAATAAAATTTTCACCGGCGGAAGTCTTCCTCATTACCATTTTCGAGAGATACAAATGTAACTGATTAGAGCTTTCCCCTCTCTTATCACACTGAGCATGTCCTGAGCTCACTGAGCTAGTGGAGGGGGGCACTAAGTGCTGGAATCTTTGCATCTGTTGATTAGAAAGACAAACATAATGTTCCACCTTTGTTAAATAATCCCTACAACTGTACATCAGGGGGGATATTGTCCATATATACTATTTATATAAATATATAAAAGAAGAATTATCAGAAAATAACCATATCCCAACTAATCGAAAACAATTTTTACAATCGCATCATAACAAGAAACGGCACAGTCGCATAAGTAACGATCGATATCAGTATTTTCCGCCATTGTTTTATGGCGCAGTCAGAAAATAACCCGAGGGTCACCGAATATTATAGCTGAAAATACATTAAAAATCCCCCCCACACCCCACCATGAGATGGATCCATTCCACTGCCCAGAATGAGAAGGGTTACAGAAGGCGCGTTCGGTGTTACTATGCTGACAACATGGGCGACTATCAGCATGTCTGTCACACACCCAGAATTTAATCAGCTGGGTAGGAATTTTTAACAGAGATAAGTCAGCAGTCGGCCCTGGAAAGTAAGAGATTTTCTACAGTGCTGCTCCCTATATTTCTGTATAGATCAGTGTGCAGACTCTAACTCTTCCTCTCACATTATTATCACTTGCTACGTCAAGCGTCATATGTGATTGACGGCCATGGCGATTGTTACAACTGCCAGAAAACACACGGTACATTTGTCCAGATTGGCTTCTCAGTGATAAGAAGAACCCTGTAATGTAACTGTTAAGGGAAAAGTATTAATTCCGAAGATGATGAATTTGGCCCAGTTTTCTACACGTTTCACACCTTAAATTATGGAAGTAGGAATTTGAAAATAATACAAGCAAGAATTCCTGACCCAGAATCAGCAGGATATCCCGACCCAAAGTCAGCAGGAATTCCTGACCCAAAGTCAGCAGATTTCCTGTCCCAAAGTAGCAGGAATTCCCGACCCAAGTCAACAGGATTTCCCGACCCAAAGTCAGCAGAATTTCCTGACCCAAAGTCACAGGAATTCCTGACCCAAAGTCAGCAGGAATTCCCTACCCAGAGTCAACAGGATTTCCCACCCAAAGTTAGCAGATTTCCTGACCCAAAGTCAGAGAATTCCCGACCCAAATCAACAGGATTTCCCGACCCAAAGTCAGCAAGGATTTTCCTGACCCAAATTCAGCAGGAATTCCCGACCCAGAGTCAACAGGAATTCTCCCGACCCAAAGTCAGCAGGATTTTCCTGACCCAAGTCAGCAGGAATTCCTGACCCAAAGTCAGCAGGAATCCCTCCGACCCAGAGTCAACAGGATTTCCCGACCCAAAGTCAAGCAGGATTTCCTGACCCAAAGTCAGCAGGAATTTCCCGACCCAGAGTCAACAGGATTTCCCCGACCCAAAGTCAGCAGGATTTCCTGACCCAAAGTCAGCAGGAATTCCTGACCCAAGTCAGCAGTATTTCCTGTCCCAGAGTCAGCAGATTTCCTGTCCCAGAGTCCAGCAGGATTACCCGCCCTGAGTCAACAGAATTTCCCGACCCAGAGTCAGCAGATTTCCCCACCTTAGAGTCATCAGATTTCCCGACCTAGAGTCAGCAAGATTTCCCGACCCAGAGTCAACAGAATTTCCCGACCCAGAGACAGCAGAATTTCCTCCCACTTAGAGTCATCAGGAGTTTCCCGACCTAGAGTCAGCAAGATTTCCCGACCCAAATCAAAAGGATTTCCTACACAAAATCAGCGGATTTCCCACCCGAAGTCAACAGGATTTGTCAACCCAAAGTCAGCAGGATTTCCTGTCCCAAAGTCGCAGGATTTTCCAACCCAAAGTCAGCGGGTTTCCCGACCTAAGTTAACAAGGATTTCCCGACCCAGAACATGCAGATTTTCCGACCCGAAGTAAATAGGATTCCCAACCCAAGTCATAGATTTCCCGACCCAAAGTCAGCCAAAGTCCGCCCAAACCGCGGATTTCCTGATCCAGGCAGTAGGATTTCCCAACCAAAGGCAGCAAGATTTCTCGACCCAAAGTCCGCATGATTTCCGACCCCAAAGTCAGCCAGGATTTTCCGACCCAAAGTCGCAGATACCCAACCCAAAGTCAGCAGGATTTCTGACCCAAAGTCAGCAGATTTCCCAACCCAGAGTCAGCAGGATTTGCCACCCAAAGTCAGCGGGATTACCCGACCAAATTCGCAGGATTTTCCCGACCCAAGTCAACAGGATATCCCACCCAAAGTCAGCAGGATTTCCCCAACCCAAGTCAGCAGGATTTCCCGACTCCAGTCCGCAGATTTCCCGCCCAAAGTCAGTAAGATTTCCCGACTCAAAGTCAGCAGGATTTCCAACCCAAGTCAGCAAGATTTCCCGACCCAAAGTCATCCAGGATTTCCCACCCAGAGTTATAAAGATGATTACTACATTGAATGAACTGGGCAAATTAGTGCAACAATAATTACCAGTATGGTAATGTTGTCTATAGTTGACATAACTTATACTGCCTGATGCTCTGGGTAATGGTACCATTGTAAAGACAGTAAGAGACCCAGGACAAGCTCTGATTGACTTGCACTGCTATGTAAGGAATGATGTAGGATAACCTTATCTTGTTTTAAGCACAGACACAAAGAATTACATTTACGGATCGGAGTATCAGCTCTGTATGTAACCAACAGTTCACAGATTCCTTTCTGTATTAATGATCTTTTATTATTATTATTTTTATCAAAAAGTGATTTCAGACCTTTTTCCTTGTGGGTAACTCTACCATTCCCAAATCCTCCCATTATCCCTTAGTCAGACTCCTCGTCATTGGTTAATATATTGAGCGATTATTCTGTCCTGAATATTTCCAATTGCACTAGACCGGCATAGATCATTCCTGGCCGTGTGATTACCGGTGCATGGGGTGGAACTATAATTCTTAAATATTGCAAGGATTCCAATATCAAGAAAAATAAATCAATTAAAGGTGATTATCTGAATTTAAGGTACTTATCCACATGTGCCATATTAAAGGGGAGTCCTTTAAAGGAGAGCCAAACCTGCTGAACATTTCATTTGGTCTGCATTGACAGATTGGTTTACCGAAAACCTTTGGCGCCCAGATTTACTCAGTTGGGAACATTTGGCCAGGCATATGTTGCATCTGCTAGGGTTAACAACCGTATCACAGTATTTAATATTATTATTTTATTTCTACAGATTAGGCACAAGGAACCACAGAAACGAGAGGATTCTGGGTAAAAATGGAATGTGCCCTTTAATAAGCGTTTGTCTTTACATTTGTAATCATCTTGTTTACCCTTGTGAGTTGCCCATAAAAAATATCAATGAATAAACACAAGAACTGTAATTAACCAAGATGGTAGATGGAATTCCCTGTACAGTGAGGGATTTACAAGTCGCATTAACAGCAAAAAAGCCCAGTTCCTGCAAATATAAACTCGACATAGAAAACGCCCAACGTAGACGTGCGCCCCTGGAATTCCCTCTCCGAACGTACATGTTTGTTGTCAGGAAGCGCGGACAATCTGTCATTGAAGACTCAACTGTGCAAAACTCAGCGGGGGCACATTGCAAACTACGGTCTATGGAGGATTTCAATGCAATCGCAACTGACATAGTGAAAGCCACCAACTCCATGTCTACTAAACATGGGGGAAACACCTGACAATTTTATCCCCATCTATCCATTAAATACTGTAGGGTTTGATGTGATTGTGGGTTTATTTAAAGCTGTACACAACATACACAGCTTTTCTGTGATACAGAGATCGTTACTGTATTGTGTAATAAGTCTTGTGTACAACCGGTCCAGTAATCCCCTCAGGCAAAACTGCATTTTTTAATCAGATTTTGTTGGGGAAAAACAGTCGAAATTTTCAGAAAACTTTTGGCGAAATCAAACCGAACTTTGTCTCACGGTGATAGATTGGGTTAAAATATTGTCCCTTGTGTACATGGCTGCATGTTTGTAAACACGGTTCACTAAATAGCGCCCAATCAGGGGACACGATTACCTTAATAGCGCCCAATCGGGACAGCGGTTACCTAAATAACGCCCAATCATAGGACATGATTACACTTAATAGCGCCCAATCAGGGGACACGATTACACTTAATAGCGCCCAATCAGGGGACACGTTACACTAATAACTCCCATCAGGGGACACGATTACAACTTAATATCGCCCAATCATGGGACAAACGGTTACACTAAATAACGCCCAATCAGGGACACCATTACACTTTATACGCCCATCGGGGACAACGGTTACAACTAAATAACGCCCAATCAGGGACACCATTACACTTCATAGCGCCCAATCAGGGGACACACGGTTACCACTAATAGCGCGCCCAATCAGGGGACACGGTTACACTAATAGCGCCATCAGGGACCTATTATCATCTATTATATCTATCTATCACTACATATATGTATCAATCTTGCAATATATCATCTGTCTCTCAATCTATTATCTATCTATCTATCTATCTATCTATCTATCATCTATCTATCTATTATCTATCTATCTATCTATCATCATCTATCTATCATCTATCTATCTTTCTATTGCATCTTCTATCTATCTATCTATCTATCTATCTATCTATCCATCCATCCATCCAGCAATATATCTATCCATCCATCCATCTATCTACCTATCTATCTATCTATTATATATCCATCTATCTATCATTTCTCTTTCTATATATATCTATCGGATTACTTAGGTATATGTATTGTCTATTTATCTGTCAGTCTGTCTATCTATTATCTATCTATTATATATCTATCTATCACTACATATATGTATCTATCTTGCAATATATCCATCTGTCTCTCAATCTATTATCTATCTATCTATCTATCTATCTATATATCTAGCTATCATCTATCTATTATCTATCTATCTATCTGTCTATCTATTATCTATCTTTCTATCTATCTTTCTATCAATATATCTGTCTATCATTTATCTATTATCTATCTATCTATCTATCTATCTATCTATCTCATCTATCTATCTATTATCTATGTATCTATCTATCTATCATTTATCTATTATCTATCTATCTTTCTATCTATCTTTCTATCTATCTATCTATCTATCATCTATCTATCTATCTATCTATCTATCTATCATCTATCTATTATCTATTTATCTATCATTTATCTATCTATCTATCTATCTATCTATCTATCTATCATTTATCTATTATCTATCTATCTATCTATTATCTATCTTTCTATCTATATATCTTTCTATCTATCTATCTATCTATCTATCTATCTATCTGTCTATCATTTATATATTATCTATCTATCTATCTATCTATCTATCTATCTATCTATCATTTATCTATTACTATCTATCTATCTAATCTATCTGCATCTCTCTATCTATTATCTATCTATCAATCTATCTTTTATCCTATATCTATCTATCTTTCTATCTATCTATCTTATCTATCTATCTATCATCTATCTATCTATCATCATCATCTATCTATCTATTGAGCTATCTATCTTTCTATCTATCTATCTATCTATCTATCTATCTATCTATCTATCATTTATCTATCTATCTATCTCTATCTATCTATCATCATCTATCTATCTCTCTATCTATCTATCTTTATCTATCTATCTATCTGTCATCATTTATCTATTATCTATCTATCGATCTATCTATCTGTCTATCATTTATCTATTATCTATCTATCTATCTTTCTGTCTTTCTATCTATCTATCTATCTATCTATCTACTCTATCATTTATCTATTATCTATCTATCTATCTATCTATCTATCTATCTATCTATCTATCTATCTATCTATCTATCTATCTATCATCTAGCTATCTATCTATCTCTATCAATCTATCAATCTATCTATCTATTATCTATCTATCTATCTTTCTCTATATCTATCTATCTCATCTATCTATTATCTATCTATCATCTATCTATTCTATCTATCTATCTATCTATCTATCTATCTATCCTATCTAATCATTTATCTATATCTATCTATCTTTCTATCTATCTCTCTATCTAGCTATCTATCTATCTATCTATCATTTATCTATTATCTATCTATCTTCTATCTATCTATCTATCTATCTATCTATCTATCTATCCTCTATCTATCTATCTATCTTCTATCTATCTCATCTATCTTGCTAACACACCCCCCACCCCCCTATCTTTAAGCCATAGATAAATAAAGGACAGCACAATCAGCTTTAATTATAGGTCATTATGTATTAAAGGGAAAATAATATCCCTGTGTAGATTCAGCTTATTTTTTTTTAATGGGGAACTATAATGGTTTATAGGGGAACTATAATGCTTTATAGGGGAACTATATGTTTTATAGGGGAACTATATGGTTATAGGGGAACTATAACGGTTGTATTAATTAATGTCATGAAATACTCCTATCATAAGATATTGCAGATGAAATAACCGATCTCCATCATCCAATGTGGTTTCTCACTTTTGTCATTTTCTTTCATAAATCCAAAGCACCCTGCAGCCGTAAAGCAGGTGAGCATTGCACCTGTCGTAAGCTGTTGCCATGATGTCCTTGACTGACAGCTGTGATGCAGAAGTGAGGACTTTAGGTAATATATGTGTAATTATGTTACTTCTAATTCTTCCCCTATCACAATTTTAGTTGGGCAGTGATTTGGATACAAATACATGAGTGCAAATTATTTCACCCATGCAAATAGTGCTAAAGGTGGGTCTCTCCCAGCTATCAGAAAGGGTGTTAGAAAGCCGGAAAGGTTATTCAGTAAAGGTAAAATAACAACTTTAGGCTATGCCTCTAAGTGTTTTATCATCTGGTACTTTCTACCTCACCTATAAAGCAAATAGATATTGGGAAGGGTGGAAACTGATTAGGACCTTTCTCCTCCCCAGGGCTTACTTCTGTCAAACATCCAGCAGAGACGGTTATACAAGGGAATATCTTGTGAGATCAGAGATATATTGGTAAAGTGTTGATAGGTATGTAACAGGACAATTCTCACCAATATTTGGTGAAAGCCCAAATAGACGGCGTTAAGGATTCAGAATGGTTAAAATGAGAGCCACGTCCGCTCGTATTTCCTTAAAGGAATAGTTCCTCAAAAAGTGAAATTTCCTTAATGTATTGATTGAAGACCAGAGGTTAAGGAGCTATGCCTTACCTCCATTCTTCAATCAATTCTCCAGGGGCGATGGCGAAGGAAGATGAAATTTACCTTACACGTGATGCTCCACACACAGCATTGAAAATTCCCACTGCTTCGTGTTCAGAGTAAGTTTAGACACACATTATCGCGCAGGCGCGCTAAGTTACTCTCAGTGCTCGGACCTGTCACTGTGGATTGAGAGTAAGGTAAATATCTTCTATCTTCGTCCCTGGCTCCTGGTCAATTGATTGAAGAACGGGAGGTAAGGCATAGCTCCTTACCCCTGGGCTTCAATCAATACATTAAAGGAATGTTCACTTTTTGAGTGAACTATTCCTTTAAGGGGGCATTAAGAATGTTAACATCTCTCTACACATTCCCCATGATTATATTGTATAGGCTACAATGTAATGTGTCAAGTGTGAACAAGATTAAAGGACATGGCCACCTTTAAACAAAAACTGGTGACTTGTCCTTTATCTGCCTGAAACCCCAACTGCTATTTTTAGCAGTTTATTACATGTATCTGTAACCAGATATTCTGTTCTGGAAAGGGTATCTGCCTCCTCTCTCTGCTCAATGAGCTTTTTACAAAAAGATTGAGCATGTGCAGAGCAGGCATCATTGGTTGTGATGTCAGCAGTCACAGCTTTGATTGACTGCATTGAGGGGAGGAGCCAGCTTACTCTGCCAGAATGGGGACAATAATTATCCTTAAATATCTGGTTAATAATGCATGTAATAAAGTGCTGAATATAAATGCAATTCAGCTCACCACATCCTCCTATAGACGTTGGTTGCCCAGATGTCTGTCCTTGAGAAAGGACCTAGATTGTCCGAATGTGGTGGTGTGCACAATAAATGCACATTTGTTTAGCAATATCAGTGGGTTTGTCTGAGTTTTTGGTTGCTCTTTACTACACACATTTTTTTATTTTAAAGTGCTGAATATATCAGTTCGGATTCAGGGCAGGTAACAGATATACGACCACTTTTTGTTTTAGGGTGAAAATGCCCTTTAAAAATTTTCTGTAGCTCCTCCCCCTACCCAATACGTAAAAATATCCAAAGTTATTTCTTAGTGATTCCCAATATTTCCACATTTTTGCCAACTCAATGTCAACGCTAGGGGCGCTGTTTCATTAGAGTCTACAACCTTAAGTTTTCACCATTCTAATCTTACGGTTCACTTAATTGAAACCTTGAACAGCGCCTACAAGAATTTTAAGATCAAGAGATTTGGGTGCATTGGTTTACCCCCAAAACGTCGTGTTATCAGCAATCGATGTAAGTTCTGTAGAAAACAGAACCACAACAGTTCACTTAGAACTTCACAGAATTTAAAGCCACGAGGTTAAGGAGCTTCAAACCCGAGTTGGGAGTTGAGATGAAAGTGGATCTATAGAGAGCATTAAGCGCACTTTGGATGCTCGCCTTGACTAATGTTCTGATTGATTGACACCTTATGTTCTATTCAGGACACATTAATTCTGCCAATAATTCTGGCACAGCAGATGTTGCAAACTGACTGTGGCCTGGCTGAATTTAGAAAACTGAATCCGCAACCTTCCTGTGTATAGAAAAATATTTCCCATAACCACCTGGAAAGTCATTGTCTCTGGACGTGACCATAAAATGTGACCTATTTTTCTACATTGTGGGGGTTTTGACCCGAAAGCTCTGGAGATCTCAAAGAATGAGAATTTATATATTTCTTTAACCCCGTATTTCCGAGATCGGTGAAATCCTTTCAATAGCGTGAAATTTGACTGTAGATTAGAGCTGATTGGCCCTTCTAACGTGGCCATTAATTAACATCCTGAAGTCTACCTTTTACTGAGTGACACCCTAATTACACGTTATCCCACTACTCTGCGCCAGCTCCCATCTTTCCAATCCAGTTAAGTGTTTATTACCTCGATAATTACCTTGAATAGAGTCCAGAGAGGCTTTCGCAAACACATGCAAACTCTATGCTCCCCAGAATTTTAATAGCAAAATATAACCAAAAGCAGAAGCTTACCCTCGTCGCTGCTGTTTCCGCACAGCAATGGATCCTTTCGCCGGTCTTGAAGTAGAAATTGGCTAAAAAAATTTAAAAAGGAAAAGTTGTCACTATTTTGTTGTTCACGCAAAAAGATTTGAATGCAGCAGCGTAAATCGGATGAACAAACTGCGTTTGAGATTTTTTATTTTCATTTTTAACCATCGGTTCTTGGAATTTTTAAGTGTTACACTTCTAACTCCCTCTAACATTTCTGCTCCAACGCTTTCGATTGGCAAGATAACGCTTTTACAATTCCATGTATACATTCACATCAGGCCCTGCCCCGAAGAGCTTACTTCTAGCACATTTATTTGACACATACAACCTATCAGTATGTCTTTATGATTGTGGGGGAAACCAGAGTGCCCAGAGAAACCCCCACGCAAGCACGGGGAGAACATACAAACTCCTTGCAGATGTGTCCAAGGGTGGAATCGAACTCAGGACTTCAGCGCTGCAGTCATCAGCGCTAACCACTGAGCCACCGTGCGCTTAGAAGTTGTACACAAATAGCAACGTGAGAGCTAATGCCAGCTATACACTTCCAATGGCTCTGCCATGGTGAGGCCAATTGGTACTTTCCGCCTCAGTCCAATCATTGTACACCTGGCAATAGGAGATACACTTTTGGAGTTAAAATGGCGTTCACAACAGGAAATTCTTGTAGATTGTGGCTACTTTTCAAACCAACAAGTTGCTCTAATCCTATGCCACATTCATAGAAATAGTTGTCAATACTCTGTGCGTCTACAATTACTTTGATGCCCCAGGCACAACATTCTCTCTGCCTCTGTCAACTTTGACGGCATGTGGCCACCCGGGGTATAGGAATTAGATTTCCGACCTCTCTGGGATAGTCACTTTAACATTTGAAAAGTTTTTTGGGGCATAGTTGCCCTTTAAGTGACTGGCCATAAAAAATACATTTTCAAAGAATTCTGCAAAGGAATCTAACTTGAAATGTAAACCCCAAACCAGGCCATAAATACTACCTCTCCTTTCCTCTGCCCATGGGCACCTTAGGGAGTGAATTGTTTTCCTTGAGGCTCTAAAAATATTATACGAATTTGAGGGAGGAGCTTATCTTTTGCTGTCCCGAGTGGGCATGCTCAAGCCAGTATACAAGGTCACAGCAATGATGCTGGTAATGTCCACAGCTCACTGTCGAGCAGGAAGTGGTGTTTGGATAGATTGGAATTCCAGCATCATTCTGGAGTAATTTAAATGTAGGAATGTGAGTTTTTTTTAACAGAAGGCAAGATCACAGTTCCGTTTCTTACTATCCAGTTTTCTATGCGGTTTTACAACTTTAAATGTAACGTGGACACTAAATCCCATTGGCCTAAGAATAGTGAAACTACTGGAGTCTTATTAACCAGCACTTAACCATGAATCCCCATAACCCAATTGTTTTCACCTTGACTTACATACATCCATGAAAATGAATCACGGCAAATCTCTCTGCGTGCTAAGTACATCGAACTGATCACTAAGGGCCGCAAATGAATTTATTTAGCAGAGGAAATATTTTCAATGACTTTATTCTTATGCTTAGCTACGTTAATCCTTCTGTATAATGAACCGAAGTACAGGGGGTTTAAAAAGCAAATATTTTATATTGGTTCTTTGATTTGCAAGAAGTAGTTTATTATTTCCACAAAGACAGGGGATCAGGGGAACGGTCTTATTTTAATACGAAGCATTGGTTTAGCTGGGATTGTTATTAAATATGGAAGATTGTTATAATATAGAAGGTGATGTACTCCCTACTGTAAATTATAAGGATATAAATGTTACGAGAGCAGAAGCAGACCCATTACATTATAATAGATAACATACGTAACAAGTATCCGCACAATACATCATTAGGTGCTGATCTTGTTTGTTTTTTTCGATAAACCGATTATGTCAGTTTTTGTATTGAATGTATGTCATAGTTATTAAAATGGGAAGTAATTATACCCACGGCTGAAGTTGTTCTACTGTAATTCTGTAGCGGGGGCTTATTATTGCATACTTGGAAATAATGGTTTGGGTGTGGCCTCTGTAAGCCCCACCCCCAGACCGACCAACTCCACACAATTATTTCCCGGCCACTGCTTAGAATTTCTCTTTCCTGGAGTTGGACCATCCTTATTCATCTATTTAAAGGCCCAATTAATTCATTAAGATTAAAACCGATCTCTAATTAAAAAAAATATAGTATTTAGTTCAGTATACCCCCCCCCCAATGATAAATTACCACAATCGTAAAATAATAGCTAATAATAAGATTTAAAGATAATCATGAAAAACATAATGTAATTACATACATTGTTCATAGACTTATTACTAAAGGGATCGTGTCCTTTAAGGATGATATAAGCTAGTGGTAAAACGAAACAAATTAGCCTAGTTTAACTATGGCGATATGAATGTGATGCTCTCAGAGTCTCTAATTCTTTAATCCTTCCCTAGCAAAACACAAGGTGTAAAAAATCCAAAGACATTCACCCCTGGCTTATCCCGAACTCCATCCCCTTCCGGTCTCCCTCGCTTGACTATTGCTGGTTACGCTGCACGGACAGCTTCTAGTGTCAATTTTCCAAGTATTAGAGAGCAATTTGTGTAGCAAAGCAAATACGAGCATTCGCCAGACTGATAAAGGGACATGTGGCCACGTAGTAAGATTTTTTTAATGTACCGCGTGGTAAAAATTTAAGAGAAGTGTAAAAAGCAGCGAATTCTAAAGGGAACCCCAGGGTCACTTTGCCAATAAATTATATTAATTCGATGTTAATACAATGTATCCAGTTTAAACAATGTTCATTTGGTAAGACAGGACGTCCAAGAGCCAATGGGAACTGTTAGTCCATAATAAAAAGATATCGCCTTATCCTACCGCACTCATCTTTTAGTGTATTCCCCTGTACTATATAATACATTGTAGAACAATGAGGATTTGATCAGGCAATCTACATTGTATGCCAATAATAAGAAAATATGGTTGGTTCTTTTAATAATGAGCCTTCATTGATCGCCTGATGTGCTAAGAGTGAGTGTGTTTATTTAATTGCTAAATAATGCAATAAATGTTTCACGGCGGAAAGTCCTTCCTCATTACCATTTTCAGAGAGATACAATGTAACTGATTAGAGCTTTACCTCTCTCATCACACTGAGCATGTCTGAGCTCACTGAGCTAGTGGAGGGGGCACTAATGCTGGAATCTTTGCATCTTTGATTAGAAAGACAAACATAATGTTCCACCTTTGTTAAATAATCCCTACAACTGTACATCAGGGGGATTATTTCCAATATATATATATTATAATAATATATAAAAAGAAGAATTATCAGAAAATAACCATATCCCAACTACATCGAAAACAATTTTTACAATCGCATCATAAACAAAGAAAGGCACAGTCATAAGTAACGATCGATATCATATTTTCCGCCATTGTTTTATGGCGCAGTCAGAAAATAACCCGAGGGTCACCGAATATTATAGCTGAGAAATAACATTAAAAATCCCCCCCCACCCCACCATGAGATGGATCATTCCACTGCCCAGAATGAGAAGGGTTACAGAAGGCGCGTTCGGTGTTACTATGCTGACAACATGGGCGACTATCAGCATGTCTGTCACACATCCCAGAATTAAAATCAGCTGGGTAGGAATTTTAAACAGAGATAGTCAGCAGTCGGCCCTGGGAAGAAAGAGATGTTTCTACAGTGCTGCTCCCTAATTTCTGTATAGATCAGTGTGCAGACTCTACTCTTCCTCTCACATTATTAATCACTGTCTACGTCAAGCGTCATATGTGATTGAGGCCATGGGCGATTGTTACAACAGCAACAAACACACGGTACATTTGTCCAGATTGGCTTCTCAGTGATAGAAGAATCCCTGTAATGTAACTGTTAAGGGAAAGTATTAATTCCGAAGAGTGATGATGGGCCCAAGTTTTCTACGTTTCACCTTAAATTAGGAAGTAGGAATTTGAAAATAATACAACAGAAATTCCTGACCCAGAAATCAGCAGGAATTCCCGACCCAAAGTCAGCAGGAATTCCTGACCCAAAGTCAGCAGGATTTCCTGTCCCAAAGTCAGCAGGAATTCCCGACCCAAGTCAACAGGATTTCCCGACCCAATTCAGCAGAATTTCCTGACCCAAGAGTCAGAGGAATTCCTGACCCAAATTCAGCAGGAATTCCCGACCCAGAGTCAACAGGATTTCCCGACCCAAAGTTAGCAGGATTTCTGACCCAAAGTCAGCAGGAATATCCCGACCCAAAATCAACAGGATTTCCCGACCCAAAGTCAGCGGATTTCCTGACCCAAAGTCAGCAGGAATTCCCGACCCAGAGTCAACAGGATTCCCGACCCAAAGTCACAGGATTTCCTGACCCAAGCACAGGAATTCCTGACCCAAAGTCAGCAGGAATTCCCGACCCAGAGTCAACAGGATTTCCCGACCCAAAGTCAGCAGGATTTCCTGACCCAAAGTCAGCAGGAATTCCCGACCCAGAGTCAACAGGATTTCCCGACCCAAAGTCACAGGATTTCCTGACCCAAGTCAGCAGGAATTCCTGCCCACAAGGTCAGCAGTATTTCCTGTCCCAGAGTCCCAGATTTCTGTCCAGTCAGCGGATTACCCCCCCTGAGTCAACAGAATTTCCCGACCCAGAGTCAGCAGGATTTCCCCACTTAGAGTCATCAGTTTTCCCGACTAGAGTCAGCAAGATTTCCCGACCCAGAGTCACAGAATTTCCCGACCCAGAGACAGCAGAATTTCCCCACTTAGAGTCATCAGGAGTTCCCACCTAGAGTCAGCAAGATTTCCCGACCCAAATCAACGGATTTCCCGACCAAAATCAGCGGGATTTCCCGACCCAAGTCAACAGATTTGTCAACCCAAAGTCAGCAGGATTTCCTGTCCCAAAGGTCAAGCAGGATTCCAACCCAAAGTCAGCAGGGTTTCCGCACCTAAAGTTAACAGGATTTCCCGACCCAGATCACAGGATTTTCCGACCCGAAGTAAATAGATTTCCCAACCCAAGTCATAGGATTTCCACCCAAGGTCAGCAAGATTTCCTGACCCAAAGTCCGCAGGATTTCCTGACCAAGAGTCAGTAGGATTCCCAACCCAAAGGCAGCAAGATTTCTCGACCCAAAGTCCAGCATGATTTCCGACCAAAAGTCAGCAGGATTTTCCGACCCAAGTCGCAGGTTACCCACCCAAGTCAGCAGGATTTTCTGACCAAAGTCAGCAGAATTTCCCAACCCAGAGTCAGCAGGATTTGCCAACCCAAAGTCAGCGGGATTACCCGACCAAAATTCAGCAGGATTTTCCCGACCCAAAGTCACAGGATATCCCACCCAAAGTCAGCAGGATTTCCCAACCCGTCAGCAGATTTCCCGACTCCAATCGCAGGATTTCCCGACCAAAGTCAGTAAGATTTCCCGACTCAAAGTCAGCAGATTTCCCAACCCAAGTCGCAAGATTTCCCGACCCAAAGTCAGCAGGATTTCCCAACCCAGAGTTATAAGATGAATTCTTGATTACTTAGGTATATGTATTGTCTATTTATCTGTCAGTCTGTCTATCTATTATCTATCTATTATATATCTATCTATCACTACAGATTTATCTATCTTGCAATATTATCTGTCTCTCAATCTATTATCTATCTATCTATCTTCTATCTATATATCTAGCTATCATCTATCTATTATCTATCTATCTATCTGTCTATCTATTACTATCTTTCTATCTATCTTTCTATCAATATATCTGTCTATCATTTATCTATTATCTATCTATCTATCTATCTATTCTATCTATCTCATCTATCTATCTATTATCTATGTATCTATCTATCTATCATTTATCTATTATCTATCTATCTTTCTATCTATCTTTCTATCTATCACTATCTAGCTATCTACTACTATCTATCTATCTATCTATCATCTATCTATTATCTATTTATCTATCATTTATCTATCTACTATCTATCTATCTATCTATCTATCTTTATCTTTATCTATCTATCTATCATTATCTAGCTTCTTATCTATATATCTTTCTATCTATCTATCTATCTCTATATCTATCTGTTCTATCATTTATAATTATCTATCTATCTATCTATCTATCTATCTATCTATCTATCATTTATCTATTCTATATCTATCTATCTATCTATCTCATCTATCTATCTATTATCTATCTATCAATCTATCTTTTTATATCTATTATCTATCATCTTTCTATCTATCTATCTATCTACTATCTATCAATCATCTATCTATCTATCTCATCTATCTATCTATTAGCTATCTATCTTTCTATCTATCTATCTATCTATCTATCTATCTATCTATCTATCATTTATATCTATCTATCTATCTATCTATCGTATCTATCTAATCTATCTATCCTATCTATCTATCTATCATTTATCTATCTATCTACTGTCTAATCATTTATCTATTATCTATCTATCTATCTATCTATCTGTCTATCATTTATCTATTATCTATCTATCTATCTTTCTGTCTTTCTATCTATCTATCTATCTATCTATCTATCTATCATTTATCTATTATCTATCTATCTATCTATCTATCTATCTATCTATCTATCTTCTATCTACTATCTATCTATCTATCATCTAGCTATCTATCTATCTATCAATCTCTATCAATCTATCTATCTATTATCTATCTATCTATCTTTAATCTATTTCTATCTATCTCAATCTCTCATCTATCTATTATCTATCATCTCTATCTATCTAGCTATCTATCTATCTATCTATCTATCTATCTATCTATCTATCATCTTATCTATTATCTATCTATCTTTCTATCTATCTATATCTATCTATCTACTATCTATCTATCTACATTTATCTATTAATCTATCTATCTATTCTACATCTATCTATCTTTCTATTCTATCTATCTATCTATCTATCTATCTATCTATCTATCTATCTATCTATCTATCTATCTATCTATCTCATCTATCTTGCTAACACCCCCACCCCCCTATCTTTAAGCCATAGATAAATAAAGGACAGCACGATCAGCTTTAATTATAGGTCATTATGTATTAAAGGGAAAATAATATCCCTGTGTAGATTCAGCTTATTTTTTATTTTAATGGGGAACTATAATGGTTTATAGGGGAACTATAATGCTTTATAGGGGAACTATAATGTTTTATAGGGGAACTATAATGGTTTATAGGGGAACTATAACGGTTGTATTAATTAATGTCATGGAAATACTCCTATCATAAGATATTGCAGATGAAATAACCGATCTCCATCATCCAATGTGGTTTCTACTTTTGTCATTTTCTTTCATAAATCCAAAGCACCCTGCAGCCGTAAAGCAGGTGAGCATTGCACCTGTCGTAAGCTGTTGGCCATGATGTCCTTGACTGACAGCTGTGATGCAGAAGTGAGGACTTTAAGGTAATATATGTGTAAAGGTATTTGAGCTTCTAATTCTTCCCCATATCACAATTTTAGTTGGGCAGTGATTTGGATACAAATACATGAGTGCAAATTATTTCACCCATGCAAATAGTGCTAAAGGTGGGTCTCTCCCAGCTATCAGAAAGGGGGTGTTAGAAAGCCGGAAAGGTTATTCATGTAAAGGTAAAATAACAACTTTAGGCTATGCCTCTAAGTGTTTATCATCTGGTACTTTCTACCTCACCTATAAAGCAAATAGATATTGGGAAGGGTGGAAACTGATTAGGACCTTTCTCCCCAGGGCTTAACTTCTGTCAACATCCAGACAGAGACGGTTATACAAGGGAAATATCTTGTGAGATCAGAGATATATTGGTAAAGTGTTGATAGGTGAATGTAACAGGACAATTCTCACCAGATATTTGGTGAAAGCCCAAATAGACGGCGTTAAGGATTCAGAATGGTTAAAAATAGAGAGCCACTGTCCGCTCGTATTTCCTTAAAGGAATAGTTCACTCAAAAAGTGAAATTTTCCTTTAATGTATTGATTGAAGACCAGGAGGTTAAGGAGCTATGCCTTACCTCCCATTCTTCAATCAATTCTCCAGGGGCGATGGACGAAGGAAGATGAAATTTACCTTACACGTGATGCTCCACAGCAGCATTGAAAATTCCCGACTGCTTCGTGTTCAGAGTAAGTTTAGCACACATTATCGCGCATGCGCGCTATAGTTACTCTCAGTGCTCGGGACCTGTCACTGTGGATTGAGAGTAAGGTAAATATCTTCTATCTTCGTCCCTGGCTCCTGGTCAATTGATTGAAGAACGGGAGGTAAGGCATAGCTCCTTAACCCCCTGGGCTTCAATCAATACATTAAAGGAATAGTTCACTTTTTGAGTGAACTATTCCTTTAAGGGGGCATTAAAGAATGTTAACATCTCTCTACACATTGCCCCATGATTATATTGTATAGGCTACAATGTAATGTGTCAAGTGTGAACAAGATTAAAGGACATGGCCACCTTTAAAACAAAAAACTGGTGACTTGTCCTTTATCTGCCTGAAACCCCAACTGCTATTTTTAGCAGTTTATTACATGTATCTGTAACCAGATATTCTGTTCTGGAAAGGGTATCTGCCTCCTCTCTCTGCTCAATGAGCTTTTTACAAAAAGATTGAGCATGTGCAGAGCAGGCATCATTGGTTGTGATGTCAGCAGTCACAGCTTTGATTGACTGCATTGAGGGAGGAGCCAGCTTACTCTGCCAGAATGGGGACAATAATTATCCTTAAATATCTGGTTAATAATGCATGTAATAAAGTGCTGAATATAAATGCAATTCAGCTCACCACATCTCCTATAGACGTTGGTTGCCCAGATGTCTGTCCTTGAGAAAGGACCTAGATTGTCCGAAACATGTGGTGGTGTGCACAATAAATGCACATTTGTTTATAGCAATATCAGTGGGGTTGTCTGAGTTTTTGGTTGCTCTTTACTACACATTTTTATTTTAAAGTGCTGAATATATCAGTTCGGATTCAGGGCAGGTAACAGATATACGACCACTTTTTGTTTTAAGGGTGAAAATGCCCTTTAAAAGTATTTACTGTAGCTCCTCCCCCTACCCAATACAGTAAAAATATCCAAAGTTATTTCTTAGTGATTCCCAATATTTCCACATTTTTGCCAACTCAATGTCAACGCTAGGGGGCGCTGTTTCATTAGAGTCTACAACTTAAGTTTCACCATTCTAATCTTACAAGGTTCACTTAGAATTGAAACCTTGAACAGGCCTACAAAGAATTTTAAGATCAAGAGAATTTGGTGCATTGGTTTACCCCCAAAACGTCGTGTTAATCAGCAATCGATGTTAAGTTCTGTAGAAAACAGAACCACAACAGGTTCACTTAGAACTTCACAGAATTTAAAGCCACGAGGTTAAGGAGCTTCAAACCCAGAGTTGGGAGTTGAGATGAAAGTGGATCTATAGAGAGCATTAAGCGCACTTTGGATGCTCGCCTTGACTAATGTTCTGATTGATTGACACTCTTAATGTTCTATTCAGGACACATTAATTCTGCCAATAATGCTGGCACAGCAGATGTTGCAAACTGACTGTGGCCTGGCTGAATTTAGAAAACTGAATCCGCAACCTTCCTGTGTATAGAAAAATATTTCCCATAACCACCTGGGAAAGTCATTGTCTCTGGACGTGACCATAAAATGTGACCTTATTTTCTACATTGTGGGGGTTTTGACCCGAAAGCTCTGGAGATCTCAAAGAATGAGAATTTATATATTTCTTTAATCCCCGTATTTCCGAGATCGGTGAAATCCTTTCAATAGACGTGAAATTTGACTGTAGATTAGAGCTGATTGGCCCTTCTAACGTGGCCATTAATTAACATCCTGAAGTTCTACCTTTTACTGAGTGACACCCTAATTACACGTTATCCCACTACTCTGCCAGCTCCCATCTGTTCCAATCCAGTTAAGTGTTTATTACCTCGATAATTACCTTGAATAGAGTCCAGAGAGGCTTTCGCAAACACATGCAAACTCTATGCTCCCTCAGAATTTTATAGCAAACATATAACCAAAAGCAGAAGCTTACCCTGCGTCGCTGCTGTTTCCGCACAGCAATGGATCCTTTGCGCCGGTCTTGAAGTAGAAATTGGCTAAAAAAAATTTAAAAAGGAAAAGTTGTCACTATTTTGTTGTTCACGCAAAAAGATTTGAATGCAGCAGCGTGAAATCGGATGAACAAACTGCGTTTAGAGTTTTTATTTTCATTTTTAACCATCGGTTCTTGGAATTTTTAAGTGTTAACATTCTAACTCCCTTCTAACATTTCTGCTCCAACGCTTTCGATTGGCAAGATAACGCTTTACAATTCCATGTATACATTCACATCAGGCCCTGCCCCGAAGAGCTTACATTCTAAGCACATTTATTTGACACATACAACCTATCAGTATGTCTTTATGATTGTGGGGGAAACCAGAGTGCCCAGAGGAAACCCACGCAAGCACGGGGAGAACATACAAACTCCTTGCAGATGTGTCCAAGGGTGGAATCGAACTCAGGACTTCAGCGCTGCAAGTCATCAGCGCTAACCACTGAGCCACCGTGCTACTTAGAAGTTGTACACAAATAGCAACAGTGAGAGCTAATGCCAGCTATACACTTCCAATGGCTCTGCCATGGTGAGGCCAATTGGTACTTTCCGACTCAGTCCAATCAGTGTACACCTGGCAATAGGAGATACACTTTTGGAGTTAAAATGCGTTCACAACAGGAAATTCTTGTAGATTTGTGCTACTTTTCAAACCAACAAGTTGCTCTAATCCTATGCCACATTTCATAGAAATAGTTGTCAATACTCTGTGCAGTCTACAATTACTTTGATGCCCCAGGCACAACATTCTCTCTGCCTCTGTCAACTTTGACGGCATGTGGCCACCCAGGGGTATAGGAATTAGATTTCCGACCTCTCTGGGATAGTCACTTTAACATTTGAAAAGTTTTTTGGGGCATAGTTGCCCTTTAAGTGACTGGCCATAAAAAATACATTTTCAAAGAATTCTGCAAAAGGAATCTAACTTGAAATGTAAACCCCAAACCAGGCCATAAATACTTACCTCTCCTTTCCTCTGCCCATGGGCACCTTAGGGAGTGAATTGTTTTCCTTGAGGCTCTAAAAATATTTACGAATTTGAGGGAGGAGCTTATCTTTTTGCTGTCCCGAGTGGGCATGCTCAAGCCAGTATAGCAAAGGGTCACAGCAATGATGCTGGTAATGTCACAGCTCACTGTCTGAGCAGGAAGTGGTAAGTTTGGATAGATTGGAATTAGCAGCATCATTCTGGAGTAATTTTAAATGTAGGAATGTGAGTTTTTTTAACAGAAGGCAAGATCACAGTTCCGTTTACTATCCAGTTTTCTATGCGGTTTTACAACTTTAAATGTAACGTGGACACTAAATCCCATTGGCCTAAGAATAGTGAAACTACTGGAGTCTTATTAACCAGCACTTAACCATGAATCCCCATAAACCCAATTTGTTTTCACCTTGACTTACAATACATCCATGAAAAATGAATCACGGCAAATCTCTCTGCGTGCTAAGTACATCGAACTGATCCACTAAGGGCCGCAAATGAATTATTTAGCAGAGGAAACTATTTTCAATGACTTTATTCTTATTGCTTAGCTACGTTAATCCTTCTGTATAAATGGACCGAAGTACAGGGGGGTTTAAAAAGCAAATATTTTATATTGGTTCTTTGATTTGCAAGAAGTAGTTTATTATTTCACAAAGACAGGGGATCAGGGGAACGGTCTTATTTTAATACGAAGCATTGGTTTAGCTGGGATTGTTATTAAATATGGAAGATTGTTATAATATAGAAGGTGATGTACTCCCTACTGTAAATTATAAGGATATTAAATGTTACAGAGGAGCAGAAGCAGACCCATTACATTATAATAAGATAAACATACAGTAACAAGTATCGCACAATACATCATTAGGTGCTGGATCTTTGTTTTTTCGATAAACCGATTAATGTCAGTTTTTGTATTGAATGTAATGTCATAGTATTAACTAAATGGGGAAGTAATTATAACCCACGGCTGAAGTTGTTCTACTGTAATTCTGTAGCGGGGGCTTATTATTGCATACTTGGAAATAAGTGTTTGGGGTGTGGCCTCTGTAAGCCCCACCCCCAGACCGACCAACTCCACACAATTATTTTCCGGCCACTGCTTAGAATTTCTCTTTCCTGGGAGTGGGACCATCCTTATTCAGTCTATTTAAAGGCCAATTAATTCATTAAGATTAAAACGCGATCTCTAATTAAAAAAAATATATGTATTTAGTTCAGTATAACCCCCCCCCCAATGATAAATTACCCACAATCGTAAACTAATAGCTAATAATAAGATTTAAAGATATATCATGAAAAACATAATGTAATTACATACATTGTTCATAGACTTATTACTAAAAGGGATCAGTGTGCCTTTAAGGATGATATAAGCTAGTGGTAAAACGAAACTAAATTAGCCTAGTTTAACCTATGGCGATATGAATGTGATGCTCTCAAGAGTCTCTAATTCTTTAATCCTTCCCTAGCAAAACACAAGGTGTAAAAAATCCAAAGGACATTCACCCCCTGGCTTAATCCCGAACTCCATCCCCCTTCCGGTCTCCCTCGCTTGACTATTGCCTGGTTACGCTGCACGGACAGCTTCTAGTGTCAATTTTCCAAGTATTAGAGAGCAATTTGTGTAGCAAAGCAAATACGAGCATTCGCCAGACTGATAAAGGGACATGTGGCCACGTAGTAAAGATTTTTTTAATGTACCGGTGGTAAAAATGTTAAGAGAAGTGTAAAAAGCAGCGAATTCTAAAGGGAACCCCAGGGTCACTTTGGCCAATAAATTATATTAATTCATGATGTTAATACAATGTATCCAGTTTAAACAATGTTCATTTGGTAAGACAGGACGGTCCAAGAGCCAATGGGAACTGTTAGTCCATAATAAAAAGATATCGCCTTATCCTACAGCACTCATCTTTTAGTGTATTCCCCTGTACTATATAATACATTGTAGAACAATGAGGATTTGATCAGGCCAATCTACATTGTATGCCAATAATAAGAAATATGGTTGGTTCTTTTAATAAATGAGCCTTCATTGATCGCCTGAATGTGCTAAGAGTGAGTGTGTTTATTTAATTGCTAAATAAATGCAATAAAATGTTTCACGGCGGAAAGTCCTTCCTCATTACCATTTTCAGAGAGATACAATGTAACTGATTAGAGCTTTACCCTCTCTTATCACACTGAGCATGTCTGAGCTCACTGAGCTAGTGGAGGGGGCACTAAGTGCTGGAATCTTTGCATCTTTGATTAGAAAGACAAAACATAATGTTCCACCTTTGTTAAATAATCCCTACACTGTACATCAGGGGGATATTGTCCATATATATATATATATATAATAATATATAAAAAGAAGAATTATCAGAAAATAACCATATCCCAACTTAATCGGAAAACAATTTTTACAATCGCATCATAAACAAAGAACGGCACAGTCATAAAGTAACGATCGATATCAGTATTTTCCGCCATTGTTTTATGGCGCAGTCAGAAAATAACCCGAGGGTCACCGAATATTATAGCTGAGAAATAACATTAAAAATCCCCCCCACCCCACCATGAGATGGATCATTCCACTGCCCAGAATGAGAAGGGTTACAGAAGGCGCGTTCGGTGTTACTATGCTGACAACATGGGCGACTATCAGCATGTCTGTCACACATCCCAGAATTTAATCAGCTGGGTAGGAATTTTTAACAGAGATAAGTCAGCAGTCGGCCCTGGGAAGATAAGAGATGTTTCTACAGTGCTGCTCCCTATATTTCTGTATAGATCAGTGTGCAGACTCTACTCTTCCTCTCACATTATTAATCAGCTGCTACGTCAAGCGTCATATGTGATTGAAGGCCATGGGCGATTGTTACAAATGCAGAACAAACACACGGTACATTTGTCCAGATTGGCTTCTCAGTGATAGAAGAATCCCTGTAATGTAACTGTTAAGGGAAAGTATTAATTCCGAAGAGTGATGATTTGGCCCAAGTTTTTCTACGTTTCACCTTAAATTAGGAAGTAGGAATTTGAAAATAATACAAGCAAGAATTCCTGACCCAGAATCAGCAGGATATCCCGACCCAAAGTCAGCAGGAATTCCTGACCCAAAGTCAGCAGGATTTCCTGTCCCAAAGTCAGCAGGAATTCCCGACCCAGAGTCAACAGGATTTCCCGACCCAAAGTCAGCAGAATTTCCTGACCCAAAGTCAGCAGGAATTCCTGACCCAAAGTCAGCAGGAATTCCCGACCCAGAGTCAACAGGATTTCCCGACCCAAAGTTAGCAGGATTTCCTGACCCAAAGTCAGCAGGAATTCCCGACCCAGAATCAACAGGATTTCCCGACCCAAAGTCAGCAGGATTTCCTGACCCAAAGTCAGCAGGAATTCCCGACCCAGAGTCAACAGGATTTCCCGACCCAAAGTCAGCAGGATTTCCTGACCCAAAGTCAGCAGGAATTCCTGACCCAAAGTCAGCAGGAATTCCCGACCCAGAGTCAACAGGATTTCCCGACCCAAAGTCAGCAGGATTCCTGACCCAAAGTCCGCAGGAATTCCTGACCCAAAGGAGCAGGAATTCCGACCCAGAGTCAACAGGATTTCCCGACCCAAAGTCAGCAGGATTTCCTGACCCAAAGTCAGCAGGAATTCCCGACCCAGAGTCAACAGGATTTCCCGACCCAAAGTCAGCAGGATTTCCTGACCCAAAGTCAGCAGGAATTCCTGACCCAAAGTCAGCAGTATTTCCTGTCCCAGAGTCAGCAGGATTTCCTGTCCCAGAGTCAGCAGGATTACCCGACCCTGAGTCAACAGAATTTCCCGACCCAGAGTCAGCAGGATTTCCCCACTTAGAGTCATCAGGAGTTCCCGACCTAGAGTCAGCAAGATTTCCCGACCCAGAGTCAACAGAATTTCCCGACCCAGAGACAGCAGAATTTCCCCACTTAGAGTCATCAGGAGTTCCCGACCTAGAGTCAGCAAGATTTCCCGACCCAAAGTCAACAGGATTTCCCGACACAAAATCAGCGGGATTTCCCGACCCGAAGTCAACAGGATTTGTCAACCCAAAGTCAGCAGGATTTCCTGTCCCAAAGTCAGCAGGATTTCCAACCCAAAGTCAGCAGGGTTTCCCGACCTAAAGTTAACAGGATTTCCCGACCCAGAATCAGCAGGATTTTCCGACCCGAAGTAAATAGGATTTCCCAACCCAAAGTCAATAGGATTTCCCGACCCAAAGTCAGCAAGATTTCCTGACCCAAAGTCCGCAGGATTTCCTGACCAAGAGTCAGTAGGATTTCCCAACCCAAAGGCAGCAAGATTTCTCGACCCAAAGTCAGCAGGATTTCCGACCCAAAGTCAGCAGGATTTTCCGACCCAAAGTCAGCAGGATTACCCAACCCAAAGTCAGCAGGATTTTCTGACCCAAAGTCAGCAGAATTTCCCAACCCAGAGTCAGCAGGATTTGCCAACCCAAAGTCAGCGGGATTACCCGACCAAAAGTCAGCAGGATTTCCCGACCCAAAGTCAACAGGATATCCCGACCCAAAGTCAGCAGGATTTCCCAACCCAAAGTCAGCAGGATTTCCCGACTCCAAGTCAGCAGGATTTCCCGACCCAAAGTCAGTAAGATTTCCCGACTCAAAGTCAGCAGGATTTCCCAACCCAAAGTCAGCAAGATTTCCCGACCCAAAGTCAGCAGGATTTCCCAACCCAGAGTTATAAAGATGAATTACTACATTGAATGAACATGGGCAAATTAGTGCAACAATAATTACCAGTATGGTAATGTTGTCTATAGTTGACATAACTTATACTGCCTGATGCTCTGGGTAATGGTACCATTGTAAAGACAGTAAGAGACCCAGGACAAGCTCTGATTGACTTGCACTGCTATGTAAGGAATGATGTAGGATAAACCTTATCTTGTTTTAAGCACAGACACAATAATACATTTTACGGATCGGAGTATCAGCTCTGTATGTAACCAACAGTTCACAGATTCCTTTCTGTATTAATGATCTTTTATTATTATTATTTTATCAAAAAGTGATTTCAGACCTTTTCCTTGTGGGTAACTCTACCATTTCCCAGAATCCTCCCATTATCCCTTAGTCAAGACTCCTCGTCATTGGTTAATATATTAGAGCGATTATTCTGTCCTTGAATATTCCAATTGCACTAGACCGGCTATAGATCATTCCTGGCCGTAGTGATTACCGGTGCATGGGGTGGGAACTATAATCTTTAAATATTGCAAGGATTCCAATATCAAGAAAAATAAATCAATTAAAGGTGATATCTAGAATTTAAAGGTAATTAATCCACATGTGCCATATTTAAAGGGGAGTCCTTTAAAGGAGAAGCCAAACCTGCTGAACATTTCATTTGGTCTGCATTGACAGATTGGTTACCGAAAACCTTTGGCGCCCAGATTTACTCAGTTGGGAACATTTGGCCAGGCATATGTTGCATCTGCTAGGGTTAAACATACCGTATGCACAGTATTTATATATTATTATTTATTTCTACAGATTAGGCACAAGGAACCACAGAAACGAGAGGATTCTGGGTAAAAATGGAATGTGCCCTTTAATAAGCGTTTGTCTTTACATTTGTAATCATCTTGTTTACCCTTGTGAGTTGCCCATAAAAAATATCAAATGAATAAACACAAGAACTGTAATTAACCAAGATGGTAGATGGAATTCCCTGTACAGTGAGGGATTTACAAGTCGCATTACAGCAAAAAAGCCCAGTTCCTGCAAATATAAACTCGACATAGAAGCGCCAAGCGTAGACGTGCGTCCCCTGTGAATTCCCTCTCCGAACGTACATGTTTGCTTGTCAGGAAGCGCGGACAATCTGTCATTGAAGACTCAACTGTGCAAAACGCTCAGCGGTGGGCACATTGCAAACTACGGTCTATGGAGGATTTCAATGCAATCGCCAACTGACATAGTGAAAGCCACCAGACTGCCATGTCTACTAAACAATGGGGGAAACACCTGACAATGTTTATCCCCATCTATCCATTAAAATACTGTAGGGTTTGATGTGATTGGTGGGTTTTATTTAAAGCTGTACACAACATACACAGCTTTTCTGTGATACAGAGATCGTTACTGTATTGTGATAATAAGTCTGTGTACACACGGTCCAGTAATCCCCTCAGGCAAAACTGCATTTTTTAAATCAGATTTTGTTGGGGAAAAAACAGTCGAAAATTTTCAGAAAACCTTTTGGCGAAATCAACCGAACTTTGTCTCACGGTGATAGATTGGGTTAAAATATTGTCCCTTGTGTACATGGCTGCATGTTTGTAAACACGGTTACACTAAATAGCGCCCAATCAGGGGACACGATTACACTTAATAGCGCCCAATCGGGACACGGTTACACTAAATAACGCCCAATCAGAGGACATGATTACACTTAATAGCGCCCAATCAGGGGACACGATTACACTTAATAGCGCCCAATCAGGGGACACGGTTACACTAAATAACGCCCAATCAGGGGACACGATTACACTTAATATCGCCCAATCAGGGGACACGGTTACACTAAATAACGCCCAATCAGGGGACACCATTACACTTAATAGCGCCCAATCAGGGGACACGGTTACACTAAATAACGCCCAATCAGGGGACACCATTACACTTAATAGCGCCCAATCAGGGGACACGGTTACACTAAATAGCGCCCAATCAGGGGACACGGTTACACTAAATAGCGCCCAATCAGGGACACAGTTACACTAAATAGCGCCCAATCAGGGGACAGGGTTACACTAAAAAGCCTTGTTCGTAGCAAGGACAAAAATAAACTGCTACAGTACATCATTTTTCAATCAATTATTGGATTCAGCTCTTGGGTAATTTCCATGGCAGCCCTTTAATAAATGCATGTTCTTGCTGTTACCCAGATGCCTACGTTCCCCATTACTTGCATATTGAGAAAGGCAGCCATAGCCAAGTTTCTCGTTCCTCAGTTCCTAAGTGATGTTACCAAAGAATGAAACTCTGCAAACTGTAAAGCCCCCAGCACACTCACACAAAAACCTAACTTGTCCCTTTAAATATTCTAAGACTGGTAATTAAGGCAAATAGAACGGTAGGGATATGATTACAGTATCTGATCTAACACCTTCCCAAGTAATAGAGATCTCATCTGAAATCCTTGCCCTCTATTATACGGCCTGAGACAACGATCACTGCCAGAACATGCAAAGCTGCCTCGAGCAAGATAGAACCATTCCCCACGAAAACCAATCAGAGACGGCACACAAAGGGCAAAATGAAAGACATGTGGCAACTCTCATTGCTTTTAGGATCCAGTCCCGGAATTATCGTATTTAAAGGATTCTTAGATTTCAATTAACTTTCCTTTACGTGAGACAGAAAATTGTTGAAATTAATAATTTATTGTGGCGTCCTCTAAGAAAATATTGTAAATTTGCTAGCAGAGGCTTCTGAGAATATTAAATTTTTATGTTGACAATCAAAGGCTCCTGTAAACCTGACCTGATCGTTAAGCGTTAATGGGCCCATACACGAACCAATCCCGATTGATAGATCGTACGATCAGGATTGGTTCGCTAGGGGAAAAAAATTCTACGACAATTGTTATACACAAACCGACAATCGTACGATATCGGAATATCCTGGAATAATCAAGACAAATGAATATTGGTTTCATGCACAGATTGAAATTAAGAATAAATCAAATAAAAGCCAACTAACCTGGGTCAGTGATAAACGTTTCGTAAGACGCCCATAAAGACTCGTTTCTCCCTTCCAAGGTGTCCAGTGTTCTGGTTGCATTGAAGTAGTTAAAGTCCCTGACGCACTTTTGTTTTAAGTGACCCATAAAAAGCTGCAGACCGGTCAAGGCGAAAACGCTCAGGCAGAAGACGGTGAGGATCATGACATCAGCAAGCTTTCTAACTGACTGAATGAGGGCCCCCACGATAGTCTTCAGCCCTGCAAGGGACACAAATCTAGCATTAGCAATATGGCAGCTCCTTTATTTAACCCTTTGTAATCCGCATGCAATAAATGTCATTATACTTCACATTCCAGTTAACGTAAAGTAAATACGAACAAAGGCAATATTTAAAAAATATATATGTACTTTCTTATTATGTATGACTATTAATTAATTTATTAAATCCACCAGTCCATGAATTACTATGAATGCTGGGAGCTGTAGTCATCATTTTTAAATTAGAGCATAGCCAGTTTAACCAGGGGAGCGGACCCTGCGACTGCATTAGGGCCCATTTCTTGTACTTTCCCTGTGATAGAAACAGCCCCCTCCACACTGAAAACCACCATAGATGATGAAGGGATAGGGGCCCCATCATAGTTTTGCTGGGGGGCCCAATGACTCCTTTTGCGCCACTGCATTTACTGTGTTGCTAAGAATGCTGGGAGTCGTAGTTACTATTTAGTACATGGCCAGTCATTCAGGCTAATACCAATCACAGTGAAGTCCCAGTGTGTCAGAGAGTTCAGAAATGGGCATCAGTGTTCCCTATGGCTTCATAATAAGGTGGATTTAATATTGTGATCTTGCATGTACCTTATTCCGGTCACATACTACACAATGTACCTGGGTATTGCAGGCACAGAATGCTGGGAGTTGTAGTTTGCAAAGTGGACCACAGTTTAGACACATCTTAAATAAATCCCCAATCCAAATATTAAAAAATGTCATTTACTAAAACAGAGAAACGGATTTTAAGCGCCCCCCCAGACGTACTTTTGCGTTACACTCTCTAAACGCACTGCCGCACATGTTTCTGCAGTTTAACGCAGGAAGAGAGCAGAGTGCAAAATGGCGGGCGGCACGCGGTTTGATAGAAATAACTGGGGATTAAAGGGGATTTTTGGTGTAAAAATAAAAATGACCGATTGCTAAAAAAAACCAAAGTCAACGTAATCTACTGTTAATGCTGCGCTCAGTGGGACTCGTTTATTAATTAAGGGAAGCACATTATGGTGGGATTAAGGGGGCGTGCAGCGTATGTTCCGTGAATCATTCACAAACCCCCCCTACCCTTTTATTTTCCACTGTGGGGCCCAGACCAACTGCGTCTCTGGTTAATTACGTTACAGAACTTCATTGAGAGCGTGGGTATTGACTGCTGTGTGTTTCCTCCAAGGGGAGACAATATGTTAATAAAATTCGCAATTCTTACTCATTCATGTCATTTTCCCTTCCCCCCATGCAAGGGGCCCTAGGCTGTTTGTGGCCCCCCATTTTCTAGAGTTATGTACAGACGTACAGATAACGGTCTTTGAAACGATCATGCAGAGCCCCTCTTCAGTCACCATGTCTCTGCAGATTTCTACTTGAAAGATCGGAGGCTCAAGGTGGAAGGTTTCGATCAATCATTGCACTTGAATGGCAATCTGATCAGAAGAACATCTTCCCGTGTATGGCTTTACAAAGACAATCTGCAGATTTCTGTACAATGGAGAGAACGGGGGGGGGGGAGCGAGACCCCATTTACAGATCCCCCTTTACGTACATTCCCTGGACAGTAGACAACCTCACATTCCCCTTCCCTGAATAGAACTCACACAGCAATGTAACAAAAGGTGGCACCATAACTGTACATTTGCTTAGCACAAAAATGCTCTCCAGTGTGTCTCCTCCATAAGGTACTAGGCATTTGGTTCAGAAGACAAACAGTAATGTTTACCAGTGGTCAATGGCTGTTGACAATGAAGCTATTACAATTACTCACATATTCTTGCACACAAAAATTATTTTGGGACATTTTCTGAATTCCTGTCGCACCAACAGATCCGTTTATTTACTTTAATACTTTAAATACTGAGCTATGTTTACGCGTTATTTCAGGGTCGTTATTTACAGTCTCCAGGCTTTTTTTTAACAGTAAAAAATCCTTACAGCGATCCCAGACTGTATAGAGTCCCTATGTGAATTTAATAGGAAATGTTCTGTCTCTTTGTCCCCACACAGGCTGATAGTTTATGTAATATTACGTAATTAGGAGAAATCAGTCGGTCCGAAAAATCTGAAAATTTTCTGCGGAATGCGTTGAAATTCCATGGACGTGAAAATCTGCTATGAACCCAATTGAAGATGATTTTTAGAATTTTCGGCATTGAATTTCGACATCGGATATCAACATTCAACAACGATGTCCGACTTTCTGAAACTGATTTTCATCTTTTCTTCCCGAACATTCTCCCTATACTTTATATATTTACTTTATATAAGTGTCTTGGGAAATGTTTAAAAATGATCTTATAGATTCTGTCTGTCATCTTTTAAAGGACTTTACATTGTGTGCCCAATTTTACCCATAGAAAAGGCAGCTGGCTATAAATCAACCAGAGCCAAACGACCACCATATTGTATTGACACCTCCTAAGTAGGTCATAATTAGCGCTATGGTTCCAGGTATAGACGATGAAGTGGCGTTATTAAGGAGATCAGCCACCAGCTAACAGGGAACTGTCAGGATGAAATCAATTAATATGTAGGTGATTTTTCTCTAGTGCTCTGTCAAAACACGTGTTCTCGGGGGGATTAAAACAATAGTCAATCAATTTTACTGTCAGGCGGAGGCTAACAGGAGGGTAACTCTATTGTTGCTCTGTGTAAGCTGCTTTGTGTTTTTCTATTCAGTTAAAGGGGAACTATTTAACTCACCTGAAATTCTTTAAGGGGATTTTCCAGATGGAACGTTTACGGTTACGTTTAATGGTTTATATACCGTTATAAAATTAGATAAAGACTTGTAATGCCAAAATATATTCTATTTGTTATTATTATAGGGAGACTTTCCTACTCTGTACTGAACAAATTCTACAGCACTTGTAATGCTTTAACGGGTGTCCGACCAGGTGTTTTGAAAACCGCAACTCCCAGAATTCTTTGGCTATAGGGAATTTGCAAAATAAGCAGCAAGCTGACATTTCTGGACCAGACTTGCTTACTCTTTACTGATGAGGCCTTAAATCAGACTAATTAACAGAGCATTCATTTTGCATTTGTTTCTATCTAAAAAAAGAATATTGCACGATAATATCAATGTATGATAACACGGTATCGAATATTTTCTCTCTATTAAACTTTGAATTTATATATAGACAATAGATGAGGTTTTCAACTAACAGAAAGACTGGCATTAGTTTAAATCTTACTTTTTTTTAACTTGTTAACACTTGTAAACTTGTAAACACTTGTAAACTACAACTCCCAGAATGCCCACCCAACATTAGGCTCTAATTTTAACCCCTTTCCTTCCAAATGTAACAAGCCATTTCCTTAAATGTCAAAATTCCTCCTTACCTGGGATGACTGAAATTGTTTTGAGAGCTCTAAGTACTCGGAAGGTTCTCAAAGCAGAAACATTGCCCAGTTCTACAAATTCCGTCACGTACCTGTAACGAGAGAAAAATCCCAGTAGTAAGTGTGCTACTTAATTATTTATTATTGCAGATCCGAAGTATAAAATGACAATGAGCAACAGGAACATAAACACACCCCTATTCTTTTATTGGCTGCTTTTTATTTAAAGTTTACGCTAATTAGGTGTCCTACTTAATTAATTCATATTAAAAGGGGTCTCGGGAAGTTGGGAACTCATTTTTACTTTTTGGAATTTAAGTTATCGGAGGAAAGAGAATGAATGAGCCCTGTGCTTGATTAATACATAAAAACAAAATACCAAACCCTCCAACATCACCCCTTTAATAGTTACACTTATAGAAATAACATAGTACAGAGCTGCAGGGGGAGGATAATGAAATGAACCTGATTCAGCACAGCCCTGTACAATGTATTTCTCAATATCACAACTTTAATAATTACACTTATAGAAATAACATAGTACAAGGCTGCAGGGGGAGGATAATGAAGTGAACCTGATCTTAGCACAGCCCTGTACAATGTATTTCTCAATATCACAACTTTAATAGTTACACTTATAGAACTAATATTGTATAGAGCTGCAGGGGAGGATAATGAAGAGAACCTGATCTCAGCACAGCTCTGTGTAATGTATTTCTCAATATCACAACTTTAATTGTTACACTTATAGAAATAACATAGTACAGAGCTGCAGGGAAGGATAATGAAGTGAACCTGATCTTAGCACAGCCCTGGGCCCCTGTGTAATGTATTTCTCAATATCACAACTTTAATAGTTACACTTATAGAAATAACATAGTACAGGCTGCAGGGGGAGGATAATGAAATTAACCTGATCTTAGCACAGCTCTGTGCGCTGCATTTATCAATAGTTCACCGATTAAGAGGTGAAGGTTGGAGGGCAGGAAATATTACCTGTAATTACCAACATGACCATTATGGCTGGTTGATCCTGCAGTCTTTAATGAAATACCATCAAATTTCATTCCTAACCCTGAGACTACTGATTGGTTTAACCACCAGTAGATCTGTAGTCAGGAATACTGGACTTAAGTCCTACCTGATATTTTATGAGTGTGCAGGCAGCATTGAGTTTACCAAGCAATCAATGGGGGGGTACTCGCTTTGTCTTTCATTGTCAGATAAACACGCGTGTTACAACACACATGTAAAGTTATTCCTCTGGTAAAGAGGCAGATAAATCAGATTTTTTTTCTATTTGCATTTCCAACAATGGCTTCCAGCTGTTTGTTTGCGTCTGTGTGCGGAGGCCTGTAATTACTGATAAGATTAATAGCTCTTAATTGGCTGAGATAAGACCTGTCAATTTTTCTATTCTGGAAGACTTACATTTATTTATTTTTTTTCTCCCTGGTAACTTTCAAACAGCCAAGGCAAATAAAGACATTAATTATCCATGACACAATTACAAGCTCGTATAACCAGGCACAGCCTCCATAGGGAGAAGGAGCATATTCCCAATAAAACGGCAAATATATCACTTTGTGTTAGGTAGCCAGTAAAAACAGATCTGATTGGTTTACTGTGTGTGTAGACCAGAAATTCTTAAACTGATTGGTTGGTGAGTACTAAGTAAAAATATCATTACAGTTATGTGCACCCAGGAATGGAATATAATTTTCCTTTACTACAATCCTATTGCTACAAATATTATTTGAACTATGGCCTGCCCCCCTCCTGGAATTGCCAAATGGAAAGATGACTCTTGCAGAGCACTCCTTCGCCATAGGCCAGGTCAGGGGCACACCAAGGAGGTGGTACAGACTGGACCTACATTAGAAAAACAATTTTAGCTAAGTATAGCTTGCGATCTATTGCAAACCCAGAAATGAGCACCTAACGGTTCAGATCTTCACCCTTTTTGTACTTTAATATGGGGTAGGATTAAGTGTAAGTCGTTACATGATACAATGTACTGTGTTTTGTATCATAAACATTGAGGGACATGGCTGGATAGGAATCAATGAGACCCATTAAGTCTTTATATTTTAAATCAATGTATTGTGTAACCTGGGATGGAATATCCATGTGTCCACTTTAAGGCTGAACCTCCTGTCCCATTGGGAATCTGTCTCCTTGTAGATGTTGATGAACTGTAACTCTATTATAAAGGGGTGGAACAAGAGAATATTGTACTTACGCCATGACGATAACACTGAAATCCAACCAGTTCCATGGGTCTCGTAGGAAGGTGAATGGCTTCAAGCAAAATCCTCGTGCCAGGATTTTTATCAAGGATTCAAAAGTATAAATAGCAGTGAAAGTGTACCTGGGTGCAAAGAGTTAAAAACACAGATTTTGGTCATTGGTGGAAGTATCAATCGACACAACACACAGAACCTCCTTAATACAGAAAGATATTTGGATGATGATGTTTCCTTGGGGAGCTGCCATGTAGATTGTCTCAACTGAGACAAAGTTGTGATTTTAACAATATTCCAAAATTGGCAATCGCAGGCGCACTGATAAAGGATCAGAGCACGTATAGGGTTATTCAATAAAAGTTCTTATTGTTTAAAATGGTGCTAATTTTGCCCCAACCAATCAGATGTTAGCTTTCAAATGTTACATAAGTTCTGATTGGTTGGGGCAAAATTAGCACCATTTTAAATGATAAGAACTTTTATTGAATAACGCTGATAGCGTGGCCAGACTTTAGAATGCGGTGACATTATTCTCACATGCTGACAGAACGCAAATTATCCATTCATGTGCAATATTCCGTAATCAGAGAGCATGCTATTCAAAAAAATAAAATGGTGATGTCATGCGCACAGAAAAATAATTGTATATCATGTGTCATTGACATGCACTGCTCTGCGATTCCCACACACTAACGGAGAAAACGCGCTATGGTGACCTAGCACTTTCTTTTCCCCACAAGAAGGTATGTGTTCATAGTCTTCAAGGATACGTTCAGGTTAAAAACACATTTTTTTTAAATTCACATAGCAGAAAATACAGTGATTGGACAAGATTCCTGGACCATAAGTTAACCCTTGGTGCTCCAAAGATGGCTATATATATAATATATATATATATATATTGTCCTGAAAAACATTTTAATGGAAATAACTCTATTTTATAGCACGGTGGCTCAGTGGTTAGCACTGATACCTTGCAGCGCTGAGGTCCTGAGTTCGATTCCACCCTTGGAGACATCTGCAAGGAGTTTGGATGTTCTCCCCGTGCTTGCGTGGGTTTCCTCTGTGCACTCCGGTTTCCCCCACAATCATAAAGACATACTGATAGGTTGTATGTGTCAAATAAATGTGCTTAGATTGTAAGCTCTTCAGGGCAGGGTCTGATGTGAATGTATACATGGAATTGTAAAGCGTCACGGAAGATGTTGGCGCTATATAAATCCAAAATAATAATAATAATTGTGATATCTATTTGCCACCTGGTGCTTCCCAACGCTGAATGTGCAGTAAAGAGTTAATAGCGTGCAGATGATAAACCAGTATTTTCAAGTACACAGGGCTGCAAACACATGGGCTGGCTCAGAGCTAATTAGATTCAACACAATCACGGCTTCCTTAAAAAGATCAATTCATTAGCGAGCACAGGAAACATAGGACGCTTGTTTTCTAGAGCAACCATATGTTTTCTATATTGTTATGTAATATGTATCACTGCTGAACTATAACAAGCACAAGCGAAGGTTCCAGCCAATCGTTTTATTGCATGAATCAGCACCAACTAAAACACCATCTGACAACTGAATTTAATTTATAAAGGCAAACGAAATCCTTCCGTATAACCTGTTCACAAATTAAACTACAGCACGACGATCGTTGTCTGACAAGGCCAAACAGTTGGTGGAATTTTTTAGAAATACCATTTGGAGAGAAGTAAAATAAACTTTAAAGAAAATTATTAAGAGTGATGAGCTTATCTAAAACGGATAAAGGATTTAAACAAACAAACACAAAAAAAAATAATTAAATGTTCATTTTCTTCAAGTTTACTTTGCCTTTAAAAGTATAACAAATACTTTTGGGATTGGGATGATGACATGTAGAATTCAATAGAATTTAAAAGTTTACTCGCTTTTTGTATAGATCCTGAAGAAGGTGCTTAATGCCCCGAAACGTTGACTATAATAAATTGCTGCTGGTGTGATGGTATATTGATGGAAAATAGTATCAAGTGGTTAGACGAATGTCAGCTGAATTCTACTATGTAGCAACTACTGCACTCTCATTATGCACTGCCACGGGCAAGCACAGCTGATTGGCTGAATAGATCTGAAGCTCCATAGATGCACATAAATCAATAATTTATATTATATCATGCTTGCCATAACATTAAATTGATTTGTCTGGATGTCAGGATGTCAGGATAGGCTTGCTTAAACAACGTTTTTACATTGTAACAGCTCATACTGTACATGCAGGAGCAAGTTGACATTTCAACTCAGTAGATCACCTAGGGTAGCCCAATATTTTCATCAGATGGAATGGTAACAGAGTTTTGAGAGTTGGAATGCTGTATGCTGTGTGTTGTTTTGACAATTCATTTGTAAAAGTCAGGTCAGATGGAAGTGGGAGTGGTTAAAAGAGGGAGGGGGGTACTGAGCAAAACATGTGCTGGATTGAAGGCATGCAGCAACACACACACCTCAGAGTAAATGAGATTAAGAGATTATGGGGTGGCAAACGTGGTTTTCAGTATAGTGTCCCTTTAATGGGCATCATACACAGAGTAATCCCGATCGTACGATTTGTAAATATATTGAAAATAATCAGTTGCTTTTTGTAATTGTGGGTGATATTTTGTTGTGATTGACTGAAATATCACTATTCCCTAATTGTTTTGGTTAAACACCAAGATCTAATTAATCCGTTAGTATATATCCAAAAGGAACCCGGAGCAGTAATCTTGTCACCATTACGGTAATTGCTACAAGACATAACAAGGGTTTTAATGAGAACTGACTACAATCACATAGGTGAGACTTTCTGAGAATCATCATGCAGCATTACAGTCATACAGAGACCGGGCAAAACACCATCAGGGAGATTCAATAAAAGGTGTTGTTAAAAATGGTGCTAATGTTGCCCCAACCAATCAGATGTTATTTAACATTTGAAAGCTAAAATCTGATTGGCTGGGGTAAAATAAGCACCATTATTAATAATAAGAATTTCTATTGAAAAACCCCAAATATATCCAGTGCAAAAATCCATTTATACAAGGAATACAGTATATCCAACAAATAAACACATTCAGCAATTAGCATTCACCCTGAACTTACAAACTTTGCAGATTAGAGGGAAAATAAAAGCTAAAATTGAGCATTAATGGAATCTATGATACTTAACAGTTTGTGGGTCTTGCTAAAAATCAAATAAAACTCATGTTTCTGGCTCTCCAGGTTCTAAGATTTGTCGCTGCTCCGTGGGTTAAGGCATAACTATTTAATGGCATGAAATTAGTTGAAGCAATGAGTATTTGTCAAAAAAAAATAATTTTTGGGACAAAACTTATCTCACCCTTATTAGCACTTTGTTAATTTACTTAAGTTTTTGACATCTTTATCGATACTACTTCTACATTTAAGTAGCATGCTCTTACCGGTTGGTAGTTTTCCCAATTAGTCTTGAAGTTCATAAGTCGGAAAAGAGAAAGAAAACGCCCATCCGAATGTACGAAACTGGTATAAGCCATAATTTGGAGTCTTTCCGATCTTCATACAAGCAAAACCCATCAGGACACTGCATGAAATACAGAAAGGAACATGAAATGCTTAGATTTTTGTAAATAAAACACATTTCTAATGACTTACAGCCCAAAACCAATTGGGATTAATAGGATATTACTTGATTTTTGGGCATCAATAAGGCTGCGTATTTTGTGCTTGGGAGTTTTGTGTTTCACGGGGCACAAACGTTTATTTATAGCTTCCAAAAATGCAAAGGAAACACCGTGAAAGGAATATGAAACTTAAAACCTTTGGGGCCAACACATATTTGGTTTGGACCCCTACTCAGAGTCTTTTTTTGGGGGGGGGCACAGCCAGCAAGGGCGAGAGAGCGGAGACGCGGAGAGAAAAAGATAGGCACGGGGGGAGGAGACAGGGAACGCGGGACGAAACAAGAGCGGAGCCAAGGACGAAGCCGAAAGAGAAAGGAACCGGGGAAACAGGAGCGCGCGGGAGAGATGGAAGAAAAAGAGCCCACGGGGGGGAAGGCGGAGCAGAAAGGGGAAAAGGGAGAACCCGGGCGCAGGGGACAGGAGAGGGGAGGTCGCGCCGGGGACAGGCGACACAAAGGGAAACAGCGACAGAGAAGGCCGGGAAGGAAAGGGGCAGAAGCCGAAGGAAAGGGCAAAGGAAAAAGCAGGGGAGTGATAGGATAACGAGGAGAAAAGGGCAACAGGAACCGGAGCGGGTAGAAAGAGAAAAAGGAGAAAAGAAAAAGGGAGGGAAAAAGGGTGAATAAGAAAAGAGAAGGACGGCGAGAGCGAGCCAGCATGCGAGGCGAGGAGAGAGCCAGCGAGCAGGGAGCGAGCGAGCGAGGAGAGGCCAGCGAGCGAGCAGGCCGAGCGCGCGAGCGCGCGCGAGGACGAGCGAGCGAGGAGCAGCGAGCGAGCGAGCGAGGCAAGCGAGGCCAGCAATCGAGCAAGCGGGCGAGCGGGCGATGCGAGCTGAGGCAGGGGCGCGCGCGAGCGCGAGGAGGAGAGCAGCGAGCAGCGAGGAGCGGCAGTGGCGAGGAGCGAGCGAGCGAGCGAGCAGCGAGAGAGCGAGCGTAGCGAAGCCGGGCGCGCGAGCGAGCGAGCGAGCACGAGCGGAGAGCGAGAGATCAGGGAGCGTGGCGAGCGGAGCCAACAAGCGAGCAGGGAGCGAGCGGAGCAGCGAGCGAGCAAGGACAGCCAGCGAGCGAGGAACAGCGAGCGAGCAGGAGCAGAAGCGAGCGAGCAGAGGGGGCAGCGAGGAGAGCGAGCGAGAGAGCGAGCGAGCGGGCGAGACGAGCCAGCTGGCGCGCGCTCGAGCGAGGAGCGAGCCGAGCGAGGAGCCGCGAGCGGAGGAGCGAGCGAGCGAGGAGGACAGCGAGAGAGCGAGGAGCGAGGAGCGAGCGACGAGCGAGCCGAGTCGAGCAGGGAGCGAGGTAGCAAGCTGAGCGAGCCACGCGAGTCGCAGAGCGAGGCGAGCAGGAGCGGGGAGCGAAGAGCAGCGATCGATCTAGCGAGCAGTGAGGCGGGAGCGAGGGCGTGCGAGCGGAGAGAGCGAGCGAAGCGAGCCGGGAGCGAGGAGCTGAGCGAGCGAGCGAGCGAGCGAGCGAGGAGGCGCGGGCGTCGGGCGAGCGAGCGAGCGAAGCGAGAGGAGAGAGCGAGCGGGCGAGCGGGCGCGCGAGCGTATGGGAGGAGCGAGGAGCGAGGCGAGCGAAGCGCGAGCGAGGAGCGAGGCGCCGAGCGGGCAGCGAGCAGGGAGCTATTATCTATCTATTATATCGATTAGATATATCCTATATTATATAGATATATATATATATATCTATATATATGATTATTAGGTATATGTATTGTCTATTTATCTGCAGTCTGTCTATCTATTATTTATCTATTTATATCTATATATCACTACATATAGTATCAATCTGCAATATTATCATCGGTCTATCAATCTATATCTATCTATCTTAATCTATATATCATATCTCTCATCTATATATCTATTATCTATCTATCTATCTATCATACACTATCTATCACTATCTATTCTTTTATGCTTATCTATCTATCTATCTATCTATTATCTATCGAACCATCCATCATCCAGAATAGATCATCCCATCCATCCAATCTATCGACCTATATCTATCTATTATATATCCATCTATAGATCATTTCTCTTTATTATATATCTATCGGATTTGACGGAGGGAGAGGGAGGGGGAGGGAGCGGGCAGGCGGGCGAGGGGAGCGAGCGAGGATGAGAGCGAGCGAGCACGAAGAGAGGGAGCCGAGGCGGGAAGAGAGAAGCGGGCGCGCAGGCGAGAGCGAGCGAGCTGAGCGAGCGAGCGAGAGAGCGAGCGAGCAGCGAGCGAGGAGCGAGCAGCGAGGCGGGCGAGGAGGAGCGAGGGGCGCGCCGCGGGCGAGCAAGAGAGCGGGCGGAGCAGGGAGCGAGGGCGAGCGTAGCGAGGCGAGCGAGGAGCATGCGCAGCGAGCGAGCGAGGAGCGAGGGAGCGAGAGAGCGAGATGGGAGCGAGGAGGAGCTAGCGGGCGAGCGAGCGGGCGACGAGGAGGAGCGAGCGCGAGCGAGCGATCGAGCGAGCGAGCGAGCGAGCAGCCGAGCGAGGAGCGAGGGAGCGAGCAGGGAGCGAGCGAGCGAGGAGCGAGAAGCGAGCGAGCAGGGAGCGAGGAGCGAGGAGGAGCGAGGAGGAGAGCGGGGCGAGCGCGAGAGCGGGCGAGCGAGCGAGCGAGCGAGCTATCGATCGAGCGGCAGCAGGTAGCGATGATCGTAGCGGAGCGAGCGAGCGAGCGACGCGGAGAGAGCGATGCAGTGAGCGAGGAGCGAGGAGGAGCGAGCGAGCGCAGCGAGCAGCGATGAGCGAGCGAGCAAGCGAGGCGGGGAGCGGGAGCGAGCGAGGGGCGTAGCGAAGAGCGAGCGAGCGAAGCGAGCAAGCGATCGATCTGAGCGTAGCTCAGCAGCGAGAGAGGAAGCGAGCGAGCTGGCGATCGATCGAGCGAGCGAGCGGCGAGCGAGCGCGCGAGCAGGGAGCGAGCGATCGAGCGATCGAGCGAGCGAGCGAGAGAGCGACGAGCGAGCGAGCGAGGTCGATCATGAGCGCGCAAGCGATGCGGGTCGATCATGATCTATTATCTAGCTATTCTCTATCTCTCTGTCTATATTGGAGCGATTAGGAGCTATCTAGTCTTTCTGTTTGTGAAGGAGCTATCGATCTATATAGCTAGCTAGCAGGGAGCGGGAGCGAGCGAGCGAGCAGAGCGAGCGAGGAGCAGCGAGCGAGCGAGCGGAGGCGGAGCGAGGAGAGGAGGCAGCGAGCGAGCGGCGAAGCGAGCAAGCATCATGCGATCTATATAGGATGACTATCTAGTCTAGCTTTTATCTAGTAGCGATCAGCTCATCGATCTATGATCTATCTATCGATATAGCTAGCTATATAGCGATCTAGTCTATATATCTATCATCTATCTATCATTTATCTATTATCTACTATTTTCTAGCTATCTATATATCGATCTATCTACTATCTAGCTATCAGGTATCTATATCTATCTAGCGTTCGATCTAAGCTAGAAGATATCTATCTATCTATCTATCTATCTATCTAATCTGTCTATCATCTATCTCATCTATCTTGCTAACACCCCCACCCCCCTATCTTTAAGCATAGATAAATAAAGGACAGCACGATCAGCTTTAATTATAGGTCATGATGGATTAAACGGAAATAAATACCCTGTGTAGATTCAGGCTTATTTTTTATTTTTAATGGGGAACTATACGTGGTTTAAGGGGAATATAATGGCTTGATAGGGGAACTATAAGTTTTATAGGGGAACTATAAATGGTTTATAGGGGAAAACTATAACGGTTGTAGTAATAAGGGCATGGGAAATTACTCCTATTCATAAGATATTGAGATGAAAAACGATCGACATCAATGCCAATTGGGTTCTACTTTTGTCATTTTCTTTCATAAATCCCAAAAAGCCACCCTGCAGCCCGTAAAGCAGGTGAGCATTTGCACCCTGTCCGTAAGCTGTTGGCATGATGTCCTTGGGACTGACAGCTGTTGGGATGCAGAAGGTGAGGACTTTAAGGTATAATGTGTAACAGGTAGTTTGAGCTTCTAATTTTCCCCATTCACAATTTTAGGTTGGGCAAGTGATTTGGATACAAATACATGAGTTGCAAATTATTTCACCCATGCAAATAGTGCGAAAGGTGGGTCTGCTCTCCACTCATCAAGAAAGGGGGGTTAGAAAATGCCGGCAGAAGGTTATCATGTAAAAGGTAAAATAACAAACTTAGGCTATGCCTCTAAGTGTTTATCCATCTGGTACGTTTTCTACCCTCTCCCTAGTAAAGCAAATAGAATTGGGAAGGTGGAAATGAGTAGGACCCTTGTTCTTCCCCAGGGCTTAACTTCTGTCAGACAATCCCGACTAGAGACGTTAGTCAAGGGATAAATTATCTTGTGAGATCAGAGATTTACTGTGCGTAACGTGTTCATATGGTTGGAATAACGAGGACAATTCTCATCAGTCATCATTTGGTGAAAGACCCAAATAGACGGCGTTAAGGATTTCAGGAATGGTTAAAAATAGAGGCCAACTGTCACGCTCGTATTCCTTAAAGGAAATAGCGGCTTTTCAACATCTAAAAAGGTGAAATTTTCCTTTAATTTATTGATTGAAGGACCAGGAGGTTAAGGTAGTCATTGGCCTTTACCTCCCATTCTTCAACTCAACTTCTCAGTCTCTCCCGTGTGGCGATGGACGAAGGAAGATGAAATTTGCCCTTACACGTGATGTCCAACAGCAGCATTGAAATTCCCTGCTCCGCTCGTTTCAAGAGGTAAGTTTAGACAACCATTATCGGCGCATGCGCGCTATAGTTACTCTCAGTGTTTGGACCTGTCACTACTGTGGATTGGGAGTAAGGGTAATATCTTATCTATCTTCGTCCTGGCCCTGGTCCAGTTGAGTGAAGAACGTGGAGGTAAGGCATCAGCTCCTTGAACCCCTGGGTTCAATTTCAATACATTAAAGGAATATGTCACTGTTTTTAGAGGAACTATTCTTTAAGGGGATTAAAGAATTGTTTAACATTCTCTCTACACATTGCCCAGATTATGATTTTAGGCTACACATAGTAATGTGTCAAGGTGAACAGATTAAAGGACAAGGCCACCTTTTAAATTAAAACAAAAAACTGGTGACTGTCCTTTCATCTGCCTGCAACCCCAACTGCCTATTTTTAGGCAGTTTATTACATGTTCTGTAAACCAGATATCTCTGGTTCTGGAAAGGGTATCTTGCTCCTCTCTCTGCTCAATGAGCTTTTACACAAAAGATTGAGCAGGTCAGAGCAGGCATCATTGGTTGTGATGTCAGAGCAGTCACAGCTTTGATTGACTGCATTAGGGAGGAGCCAGCTTCTCTGCCAGAATGGGGACATAATATCCTTAAATTCTGGTTATATGCATGTAATAAAGTGCTGGAATATAATGCAATTCAGCTCACCACATCTTCCTATAGACGTGGTTGCCCAGATGTCTGTCCTTGAGAAAGGGACCGAATTGTCCGAAACCATGGTGGTGGTGTGCACAATAAAGGCAATTGTTTTATCAGGCATATCAGTGGAGGGTTGTCCTTGAGTTTTTGGTGCTCTTTACTACACATTTTTATTTAAGTGCTGAATATATCAGTTCGTTATTCAGGGCAGGAAAAGATATAACGACCACTTTTGTTTAGGTGAAAATGCCCTTTAAAAGTTTTACTGTAGCTCCTCCCCTACCCAATACAGTAAAAATATCCAAAGTTATCTTAGTGATTCCCAATATTTCCACATTTTTTGCCAACTCACACTGTCAACGCTAGGGGGCGCTGTTTCATTAGAGTCTACAACTAAGTTCACCATTCTAATCTACAAGGTTCACTTAGAATTGAAACCTTGAACAGGCCTACAAAGAATTTAAGATCAGAGAAATTTGGTGCATTGGTTTACCCCCAAAACGTCGTGGTTAATTCAGGCAATCGTGTTAGTTCTGTAGAAAACGAACCACAACAGGTCACTTAGAACTTCAAAGAATTTCAAAGACCGAGGTTAAGGAGCTTTTCAAACCGAGTTGGGAGTTGAGATGAAAGTGGATCTATAGGAGAATTAAGCGGCACTTTGGATGCTCGCCTTGACTAATGTTCTGATTGATTGACACTCTTAATGTTCTATTCAGGACACATTAATTCTGCCAAATAATGCTGGCACAGCAGATGGTGCAAAACTGACTGGGGCCTGGCTGAATTTGAAAAACTGAATCCGCAACCTTCCTGTGATAGAAAAATATTTCCATAAACCACTGGGAAAGTCATTGTCTCTGGACGTGACCATAAAATGTGACCTTATTTTCTACATTGTGGGGGTTTTGACCCGAAAGCTCTGGGATCTCAAGAATGAGAATTTATATATTTTTAATCCGTATTTCCGAGATCGGTGAAATCCTTTCAATAGACGTGAATTTGACTGTAGATTAGACGGATTGGCCCTTCTAACGTGGCCATTAATTAACATCCTGAAGTTCTACCTTTACTGAGTGGACACCCTATACACGTTATCCCACTAACTCTGCCAGCTCCCATCTGTTCCAATCCAGTTAAGTGTTTATACCTCGATAATTACCTGAATAGAGTCCAGAGAGGCTTCGCAAACACATGCAAACTCTATGCTCCCTCAGAATTTTATAGCAAACATATAACCAAAAGCAGAAGTTACCTGCGTCGTGCTGTTTCCGAACAGCAATGGATCCTTTCGCCGGTCTTGAAGTAGAAATTGGCTAAAAAAAATTTAAAAAGGAAAAGTTGTCACGATTTTGTTTTCACGAAAAAGATTTGAATGCAGCAGCGTGAAATCGGATGAACAAACTGCGTTTAGAGTTTTATTTCATTTAACCATCGGTTCTTGAATTTTTAAAGTGGTTAACATTCAACTCCCTTCAACATTTCGCTCCAAAGCTTTCGATTCGGCAAGATAACGCGTTTACATTCCATGTATACATTCACATCAGGCCCTGCCCCGAAGAGCTTACAATTCTAAGCACATTTTTATTTGACACTACAACTATCAGGATGTTTATGATTGTGGGTGGAAACCAGAGTGCCCAGAGGAAACCACGCAAGCACGGGGAGAACATACAACTCCTTGCAGATGTGTCCAAGGGTGGAATCGAACTCAGGACTTCAGCGCTGCAAGTCATCAGCGCAACCACTGAGCCACCGTGCTACTTAGAAGTGTACACAAATAGCAACCGGAGAGACTAATGCCAGCTATACAATTCCAATGGCTCTGCCATGGTGAGGCCAATTGGTACTTTCCGATCAGTCCAATCAGTGTACACCTGGCAATAGGAGATCACACTTTTGGAGTTAAAATGCGTTCACAACAGGAAATTCTTGTAGATTTGTGCTACTTTTCAAACCAAACAAGTTGCTCTAATCCTATGCCACATTTCATAGAAATAGTTGTCAATACTTGTGAGTCACAATTACTTTGATGCCCCGGCACAACATTCTCTCTGCCTCTGTCAACTTTGACGGCTGTGGCCACCCAGGGGTAAGGCAATTAGATTTCCGACCTCTCCGGGATAGTCACTTTACCATTTGAAAAGTTTTGGGGCATAGTGCCCTTTAAGGACTGGCCATAAAAACATACCTATTCAAAGAATTCCGCAAAAGGAATCTAAATTGAATGTAACCCCAAACCAGGCATAAATACTTACCCTCTCCTTTCCTCTGCCCATGGGCACCTTAGGGAGTGAATTGTTTTTCCTTGAGGCTCTAAAAATATTACGAATTGATGGAGGAGCTTATCTTTTTGCTGTCCCGAGGGGCATGCTCACGCAGTATAGCAAAGGGTCACACATGATTGCTGGTATGTCACAGCTCACTGTTGAGCAGGAAGTGGTAAGTTTGGATAGATTGGAATTAGCAGACTCATTCTGGAGTAATTTTAAATGTAGGAATGTGAGTAGTTTTTTAACAGAAGGCAAGTCACAGGTCCGTTTATATCCAGTTTTCTATGCGCGTGTGACAACTTTAAATGTAACTGGACACTAAATCCCATTGGCCTAAGAATAGTGAAACTACTGGAGTCTTATTAACCAGCACTAACCATGAATCCCCAAACCCAATTTGTTTTCACCTTGACCTTACAATACATCCATGAAAAATGAATCACGGCAAATCTCTCTGCGTGAAGTACATCGAACTGATCATAAGGGCGCAAATGAATTATTTAGCAGAGGAAACTATTTGTCAATGACTGTATTCTTATTGCTTAGCTACGTTAATCCTTCTGTATAATGGACCGAAGTACAGGGGGTTTAAAAGCAAATATTTATATGGGTCTTTGATTTGCAAGAAGTAGTTTATTATTTCACAAAGAAAGGGGATCAGGGAAAGGTCTTATTTTAATACGAAGCATGGTTTAGCTGGGATTGTTATGTAAATATGGAAGATTGTTATAATATAGAAGGTGATGTACTCCTACTGTAAATTATAAGGATATTAATGTTACAGAGGAGCAGAAGCAGACCATTACATTATAATAGATAAACATACAGTAACAAGTATCGCCCAATACATCATTAGGTGCTGGATCTTTGTTTTTTCGATAACCGATTAATGTCAGTTTTGTATTGAATGTAATGTCATAGTATTAACAAATGGTGGAAGTAATTATAACCCACGCTGAAGTTGGTCTACTGTAATTCTGTAGCGGGGGCTTATTATTGCATACTTGGAAATAAGTGTTTGGGGTGTCGCCTCTGTAAGGCCACACCCAGACCGACCAAAGTCCACACAATCTATTTTCCGGCCAGTGTTAGAATTTCTCTTTCCTGGGAGTGGACCATCCTTATTCAGTCTATTTAAAGGCCCATTAATTCATTAAGATTAAACGCGATCTTAATTAAAAAAAATATATGTATTTAGTTCAGTATAACCCCCCCCCAATGATAAATTACCACAATCGTAAACTAATAGCTAATAATAAGATTTAAGATATATCATGAAAAACAACATAATGTAATTACATACCATGTTCATAGACTTTATTAAAGGGATCAGTGTGCCTTTAGGATGAATAGCTAGTGGTAAAACGAAACTAAATAGCCTAGTTTAACCTATGGCGATTGATGTGATGCTCTCCAAGAGTCTCTAATTCTTTAATCCTTCCCTAGCAACACAAGTGTAAAAAAATCCAAAGGACATTCACCCCCTGGCTTAATCCCGAAACCATCCCCCTTCCGGTCTCCCTCGCTTGATATTGCCTGGTTACGCTGCACGGACAGCTTCTAGTGTCAATTTACAAGATTAGAGAGCATTTTGTAGCAAAGCAAATACGAAGCATTCGCACAGACTGATAAAGGGACATGTGGCCACGTAGTAAAGATTTTTTTAATGTACGGTGGTAAAAAATGTTAAGAGAGTGTAAAAAAGCAGCGAATTCTAAAGGGAACCCCAGGGTCACTTTGGCCAATAAATTATATTATCATGATGTTATACATGTATCCAGTGTAAACAATGTTCATTTGGTAAGACAGGACGGTCCAAGAGCCAATGGGAACGTGGTCCATAAAAAGATATCGCCTATCCTACAGCACTCATCTTTTAGTGTATTCCCCTGTATATATAATACATTGTAGAACAATGAGGATTGATCAGGCCAATCTACATTGTAGGCCAATAATAAGAAATATGGTTGGTTTCTTTTAATAAATGAGCCTTCATTGATCGCTGAATGTGCTAAGAGTGAGTGTGTTTATAAGTGCTAAATAAATGCAATAAATGTTTCACGCGCGAAAGTCCTTCCTCATTACCATTTTCAGAGAGATACAATGTAACTGATTAGAGCTTTACCCATCTCCTTATCACACTGAGCATGTCTGAGCTCACTGAGCTAGTGGAGGGGCACTAAGTGCTGGAATCTTTGCATCTTTGATTAGAAAGACAAAAACATAAGTTCCACCTTTGTTAAATAATCCTACCACTGTACACAGGGGGATATTGTCCATATATATATATATATATATATAATATATAAAAAGAAGAATTATCAGAAAATAACCATATCCCAACTTAATCGGAAAACAATTTTTACAATGCCATCATAAACAAAGAACGGCACAGTCATAAGTAACGATCGATATACAGTATTTCCGCCATGTTTATGGCGCAGTCAGAAAATAACCCGAGGGTCACCGACATATTATAGTGAGAAATAACATTAAAAATCCCCCACCACCACCATGAATGGATCATTCCACTGCCCAGAATGAGAAGGGTTACAGAAGGCGCGTTCGGGTGACTATGCTGAAAACATGGGGACTATCAGCATGTCTGTCACACATCCAGAATTTAATCAGCTGGGTAGGAATTTTTAACAGAGATAAGTCAGCAGTCGGCCCTGGGAAGATAGAGATGTTTCTACAGTGCTGCTCCCTATATTTCTGTATAGATCAGTGTGCAGACTCTACTTTCTCTCCACATTATTATCAGCTGCACGTCAAGCGTCATTGTGATTGAAGGCCATGGGCGATTGTTACAAATGCAGAACAAACACACGGGACATTTGTCCAGTTGGCTTCTCGTTGATAGAAGAATCCTGTAATGTAACTGTTAAGGGAAAGATAATTCCGTAGAGTGATGATTATGGCCCAAGTTTTTCTACTTTCACCTTTAAATTAGGAAGTAGGAATTTGAAATAATTACAAGCAAGAATTCCTGACCCAGATCAGCAGGATATCCCGACCAAAGTCAGCAGGAATTTCTGACCCAAAGTCAGCAGGATTTCCTGTCCCAAAAGTCAGCAGGAATTCCCGACCCAGAGTCAACAGGATTCCCGACCAAAGTCAGCAGAATTTCCTGACCCAAAGTCAGCAGGAATTCCTGAACCCAAAGTCAGCAGGAATCACGACCCAGAGTCAACAGGATTTCCCGACCCAAAGTTAGCAGGATTTCTGACCCAAGTAGCAGAATTCCCGACCCAGAATCAACAGGATTTCCGACCCAAAGTCAGCAGGATTTCCTGACCCAAAGTCAGAGGAATTCCCGACCCAGAGTCAAACAGGATTTCCGACCCAAAGTCCAGCAGGATTCCTGACCCAAAGTCAGCAGGAATCCTGACCCAAAGTCAGCAGGAATTCCCGACCCAGAGTCAACGGATTCCCGACCCAAAGTCAGCAGGATTTCCTGACCCAAAGTCAGCAGGAATTCCCGACCCCGAGTCAACAGGATTTCCCGACCAACGTCAGAGATTCTGACCAAAGTCAGCAGGAAATTCCTGACCAAAGTCAGCAGTATTTCCGTTCCCAGAGTCAGACGATTTCTGTCCCAGAGTCAGCAGGATTACCCGACCCTGAGTCAACAGAATTTCCCGACCCAGAGTCCGCAGGTTTCCCCACTTAGAGTCAATCGAGAGTTCCGACCTAGAGTCAGCAAGATTTCCGACCCAGAGTCAACAGAATTTCCGACCAGAGCGCAGAGAATTTCCCCACTTAGAGTCATCAGGAAGTTCCCGACCTAGAGTCAGCAAGATTCCCGACCCAAGTCAACAGGATTTCCCGACACAAAATCAGGGGAGTTCCGACCCGAAGTCAACCGGATTTGTCAACCCAAAGTCAGCAGGATTTCCTGTCCAAAGTCAGCCGGATTCCAACCCAAAGTCAGCAGGGTTTCCCGACCTAAAGTTAACAGGATTTCCCGACCCAAATCAGCGGATTTTCCGAACCGAAGTAAATAGGATTCCCAACCCAAGTACATAGGATTTCCCGACCCAAGTCAGCAGATTCCTGACCCAAAGTCCGCAGGATTTCCTGACCAAGAGTCAGTGGATTTTCCCAACCCAAAGGCAGCAAGATTTCTCGACCCAAAGTCAGCAGGATTTCCGACCCAAGTCAGCAGGATTTTCCGACCCCAAAGTCAGCAGGATTACCCAACCCAAAGTCAGCAGGATTTTCTGACCCAAAGTCAGCAGAATTTCCCAACCAGAGTCAGCAGGATTTGCCAACCCAAAGTCAGCGGGATACCCGACACAAAAGTCAGCCGGATTTCCCGAACCAAAGTCACAGGATATCCCGACCCAAAGTCAGCAGGATTTCCCAACCCAAAGTCAGCAGGATTTCCCGACTCCAAGTCACAGGATTTCCCGACCCAAAGTCAGTAAGATTCCCGACTCAAAGTCAGCGGAGTTCCCAACCCAAAGTCAGCAAGAATTTCCCGACCCAAAGTCAGCAGGATTCCCAACCCAGAGTTATAAAGATGAATTACTACATTGAATGAACATGGGCAAATTAGTGCAACAATAATTACCAGTATGGTAATGTTGTCTATAGTTGACATAACATATTTACTGCCGATGGCTTGGGTAATGGTACCATTGTAAGACAGTAGAGGACCCAGGACAAGCTCTGTGACATTGCAATGCTATGTAAGAATGATGTAGATAAACCTTATCTTGTTTAAGCACAGACACAATAATACATTTTACGGATCGGAGTATCAGTCTGTATGTAACCAACAGTTCACAGATTCCTTTCTGTATTAATGATCTTTTATTATTAGTATTTTATCAAAAAAAGTGATTTCAGACCTTTTCCTGTGGGTAACTCTACCATTTCCCAGAATCCTCCCATTATCCCTTAGTCAAGACTCTCGTCATTGGTTAAATATTAGAGAGATTATTCTGTCCTTGAATATTCAATTGCACTAGACCGGTATAGATCATTCCTGGCCGGAGTGATTACCGGTGCATGGGGTGGGAACTATAATCTTTAAATATTGCAAGGATTCCAATATCAAGAAAAATAAACAATTAAAGGTGATATCTAGAATTTAAAGGGAATTAATACACACAGTGCCATATTTAAAGGGGGTCCTTAAGGAGAAGCCAACCTGCTGAACATTTCATTTGGTCTGCATTGACAGATGGTTTAACGAAAACCTTTGGCGCCCAGATTTACTCAGTTGGGAACATTTGGCCAGGCATATGTTGCCTGCTAGGTTATAACATACCGTAGCACCTATTTTATATTATTTTATTCTACAGATAGCACAAGGAACCACAGAAACGAGAGGATTCTGGGTAAAATGGAATGTGCCCTTAATAAGCGTTTGCTTACATTTGTAATCATCTTGTTTACCCTGTGAGTTGCCCATAAAAAATATTCAAATGAATAACACAAGAACTGTAATGAACAAGAGAGATGGAAGCAGTACAGGAGGGATGGAAAGTAGCATACAGCAAAAAGCCCAGGTCTTTCTACATGTGGAGAAGGGGAACACGGGGGGGACCTTGTGAGGGGTAGGGGGGGGAAGAGACCCTAAAAAATCCAAATAAGGGCACACAAGGGGGTAGGACGGGATACAATAACCAAGAGGGTCAGGGTGGGGGGGGAATCCCTGTACGGGTTGTGTTTTGTTTTGTTTATGTGGCTTTTCGGAATCTTCTCTTTTTCTGCAAAGATAAACTAGACATAGAAGCGCAAGCGTAGACGTGCGTCCCCTGTGTGAATTCCCTCTCCGAACGTACATGTTTGCTGTCAGGAAGCGCGGACAACTGTCATTGAAGACTCAAACTGTGCAAAAGCGCTCAGGGTGGGCACATCAAAAACTACGGTTCTATGGGGATTTCAATGCAAATCGCCAAACTGGACTAGTGAAAGCCACCAGACTTGACCTGTCTATAAAAATGGCGGGCAACCTACCTGACAATGTGTTCCCCATCTATCCATTAAAATAACTGTAGGGTTGATGTGATTGGTGGGTTTTATTAAAGCTGTACACAACATTACACAGCTTTTCTGTGATACAGACGACGTACTGTATTGTGATAAAAGTCTGTGTACACAACGGTCCAGAATACCCTCAGGGCAAAACTGACATTTTTTAAATCAGATTTGTTGGGGAAAAAAACAGTCGAAAAATTTTCAGAAAACCTTTTGGCGGAAAATTTTTTTTTTTAACCGAACTTTGCTCACGGTGATTAGTTGGGTTTAAAAATATTGTCCCTGGTGTACATGGCTGCATGTTTGAAAACACGGTTACACTAAATAGGCCCAATCAGGGCGAACGATTACACTTATGCGCCCAATTCGGGAACAGACGAGTTCCTAAATACACCGCCCAATCAGAGGACATGCTAATTAGCCATCAGGGGAACGATACCTTAATAGCGCCCAATCAGGGGGACACGGTTACCAAATAACGGCCCAATCAGGGGACCCGTTACACTTAATACGCCCAATCAGGGACACGGTTACAACTAATAACGGCCTCAATCAGGGGACACATTAACTTAATAGCGCCCATCAGGGGACACGGTTACACTAAATAACGCCCAATCAGGGGACACCATTACACTTATAGCGCCCAATCAGGGGACACGGTTACACTAAATAAGCGCCCAATCAGGGGACACGGTTACACTAAATAGCGCCAATCAGGGGACACAGTTACACAAATAAGCGCCCAATCAGGGGGACAGGGTTACACTAAAAAGCCTTGTTTCGTAGCAAGGACCAAAAATAAAACTGCTACAGTACATCATTTTTCAATCAATATTGGATTCAGCTCTTGGGTAATTTCCATGGCAGCCCTAATAAATGCATGTTCTGCTGTTACCCAGATGCCTACGTTCCCATTACTTGCAATATGAGAAAGGCAGCATAGCCAAGTTCTCGTTCCTCAGTTCCTAAGTATGTTACCAAAGAATGAAACTCTGCAAACTGTAAAGCCCCAGCACACTCACACAAAAACCTAACTTGTCCTTTAAATATTCTAAGACTGGAATTAAGGAAATAGAACGGTAGGGATATGATTACAGTATCTGATCTAACACCTTCCCAAGTAAGAGATCTCATCTGAAATCCTTGCCCTCTATTATACGGCCTGAGACAACGATCACTGCCAGAACATGCAAAGCTGCCTCGAGCAAGATAGACCATTCCCCACGAAAACCAATCAGAGACGGCACCAAGGGCAAAATGAAAGAATGTGCAACTCTCATTGCTTTTAGGATCCGTCCCGGAATTATCGTATTTAAGGATTCTTAGATTTCAATAACTTTCCTTTACGTGAGACAGAAAATTGTTGAATTAATAATTTATTGTGGCGTCCTCTAAGAAAAATATTGTAAATGTGCTAGCAGAGGCTTCTGAGAATATTAAATTTTTATGTTGACAATCAAAGGCTCCTGTAAAACCTGACCTGATCGTTAAGCGTTTAATGGGCCCATACACGAACACAATCCCGATTGATAGATCGTACGATCAGGAATGGTCGCTAGGGGAAAAATTCTACGGACAATTGTTATACACAAACCGACAATCGTACGATATCGGAATATCCTGGAAATAATCAAGACAAATGAATATGGTTCATGCACAGATTGAAATTAAGAATAAATCAAATAAAAGCCAACTAAACTGGGTCAGTGATAAACGTTTCGTAAGACGCCCATAAAGACTCGTTTCTCCCTTCCAAGGTGTCCAGTGTTCTGGTGCCATTGAAGTAGTTAAAAGTCCTGACGCACTTTTGTTTAAGTGACCCATAAAAGCTGCAGACGGTTCAAGGCGAAACGCTCAGGCAGGAAGACGGTGAGGATCATGACATCAGCAAGCTTTCTAACTGGACTGAATGAGGGGCCCCCACGATAGTCTTCAGCCCTGCAAGGGACACAAATCTAGCTTAGCAATATGGCAGCTTTTATTTAACACCCTTTGTAATCCGCATGCAATAAATGTCATTATACTTCACATTCCAGTTAACGTAAAGTAAATACGAACAGGCAATATTTAAAAATATTATATGTACTTTCTTATTATGTATGACTATTAATTAATTTATAAATACCACCAGTCCATGAATTACTATGAATGCTGGGAGCTGTAGTCATCTCATTTTAAATAGAGCATAGCAAGTTTAACCAGGGGAGCGGACCCTGCGGACTGCATTAGGGCCCATTCTTGTACTTTCCCTGTGATAGAAAAAGCCCCCTTCCACACTGAAAACCACATAGATGATGAAGGGATAGGGCCCATCATAGTTTTGCTGGGGGCCCAATGACTCCTTTTGCGCCACTGCATTTACTGTGTTGCTAAGAATGCTGGGAGTCGTAGTTACTATTTAGTACATGGCCATCATTCAGGCTAATACCAATCACAGTGAAGTCCCAGTGTGTCAGAGAGTTCAGAAATGGGCAATCAGTGTTCCATATGGCTTCAAATAAGGTGGATTTAATATTGTGATCTTGCATGTACCTTATTCCGGTCACATACTTACACACATATACCTGGGTATTGCAGGCACAGAATGCTGGGAGGTGTAGTTTGCAAAGTGGACACAAACAGTTTAGACACATCTTAAATAATCCCCAATCCAAATATTAAAAAATGTCATTTACTAAAACAGCAGAAACGGATTTTAAGCGCCCCCCAGACGTACTTTGCGTTACACTCTCTAAACGCACTGCCGCACAGTTCTGAGTTTAAAGCAGGAAGAGAGCAGAGTGCAAAATGGCGGGCGGACGCGGTGATAGAAATAACTGGGATTAAAGGGGATTTTTGGTGTAAAAATAAAAATGGACCGATTGCTAAAAAAAAACCAAGTCAACGTAATCTACTGTTAATGCTGCGTCAGTGGACTCGTTTATTTAATTAAGGGAAAGCCACATTATGGTGGGATTAAGGGGGCGGTGCAGGTATGTTCGTGAATATTCACAAACCCCCCTACCTTTTATTTTCCACTGTGGGGGCCAGACCAAACTGCGTCTATGGTAATTACGTCTACAGAACTTCATGAGAGCGTGGGTAGTTGACTGCTGTGTGTTTCCTCCAAGGGGAGACAATATGTTAATAAATTCGCAATTATACTCATCATGTCATTTTCCCTTCCCCATGCAAGGGGCCCTAGGCTGTTTGTGGCCCCCATTTTCTAGAGTTATGTAAGCGTAAGATAACGGTCTTTTTTTTGAAAACGATCATGGCAGAGCCCCATTCAGTCACCATGTCTCTGCAGATTTCTACTTGAAAGATCGGAGGCTCAAGGTGGAAGGTTCGATCAATCATTGCACTTGAATGGCAATCGATCAGAAGAACATCTTCCGTGTATGGCTTTTACAAAGACAATCTGCCAGATTTTGTACAATGGAGAGAACGGGGGGGGGGGGAGCGAGACCCCATTTACAGATCCCCCTTTACGTAAATTCCATTGGACAGTAGACAACCTCACATATCCCTTCCTGAAATAGAACTCACAACAGCAATGGTAACAAAGGTGGCACCATAAGGCTTACATTGCTTAGCACAAAAATGCTCTCCAGTGTGTCTCCTCCATAGGAACTAGGCATTTGGTTCAGAAGACAAACAGTAATGTTTACCAGTGGTCAATGGCTGTGACAATGAAGCTATTACAATTACTCACATATTCTTGCACACAAAAATTATTTGTGGGACATTTTCTGAATTCCTGTCGCACCAACAGATCCGTTATTTACTTTAATACTTTAAATCTGAGCTATGTTTACGCGTTATTTCAGGGTCGTTTTTACAGTCTCCAGGCTTTTTTTTAACAGTAAAAAACTCCTACGCGATCCCAGACTGTGATAGAGTCCCTATGTGAATTAATAGGAAATGTTCTGTCTCTTGTCCCCACCCAGGCGATAGTTATGTAATAATTACGTAATTAGGAGAAAATCAGTCGGTCCGAAAAATCTGAAAATTTTTGCGGAATGCGTTGAAATTCCAATGACGTGAAAATCTTGCTATGAACCCAATTGAAGATGATTTTTAGAATTTTCGGCCTTGAATTTCGACATCGGATATCAACATTCAACAAACGATGTCGACTTTCTGAAACTGATTTCATTCTTTTCTTCCGAACATTCTCCCTATACTTTATATATTTACTTTTAGTAAGTGTCTGGGAAAGTTTAAAAATGATCTTATAGATTCTGTCTGTCATCTTTTAAAGGACTTTACATTGTGTGCCCAATTTTACCCATAGAAAAGGCAGCTGCTATAAATCAACCAGAGCCAAACGACCACATTGTATTGACACCTCCTAAGTAGGTCATAATTAGCGCATGGTTCCAGGTATAGACGATGAAGTGGCGTTATTAAGGAAGATAAGCCAACCGCTAACAGGGAACTGTCAGGATGAAATCAATTAATGTAGGTGATTTTTCTCTAGGCTCTGTCAAAACCGTGTTCTCGGGGGATTAAAACAATAGTCAATCAATTTACTGTCAGGCGGAGGCTAACAGGAGGGTAACTCTATTGTTGCTCTGTGTAAGCTGCTTTTGTGTTTTTCTATTCAGTTAAAGGGGAACTATTAACTCACCTGAAATCTTTAAGGGGATTTTCCAGATGGAACGTTTACGGTTACGTTTAATGGTTTATATACCGTTATAAATTAGATAAAGACTTGTAATGCCAAATATATTCTATTTGTTATTATTATAGGGAGACTTTCTACTCTGTACTGAACAAATCTACCAGCACTGATGCTTTAACGGGTGTCCGACCAGGTGTTGTTGAAAACCGCAACTCCCAGAATTCTTTGCTATAGGGAATTTGCAAAATAAGCAGCAAGCTGACATTTCTGGACCAGACTTGCTTACTCTTTACTGATGAGGCCTTAATCAGACTAATTAAACAGAGCTTCATTTTGCATTTGTTTCTATCTAAAAAAAGAATATTGACGATAATATCAATGTATGATAACACGGTATCGATATTTTCTCTCTATTAAACTTGAATTTATATATAGACAATAGATGAGGTTTTAACTAACAGAAAGACTGGCATTAGTTAAATCTTACTTTTTTTTAACTTGTTAACACTTGTAAACTTGTAAACACTTGTAAACACAACTCCCAGAATGCCCACCCAACTTAGGCTCTAATTTTAACCCCTTTCCTTCCAAATGTAACAAGCCATTTCCTGAAATGTCAAATTCCTCCTTACCTGGGATGACTGAAATTGTTTTTGAGAGCTCTAAGTACTCGGAAGGTTCTCAAAGCAGAACATTGCCCAGTTCTACAAAATTCCGTACGTACCTGTAACGAAGAGAAAAATCCAGTAGTAAGTGTGCTACTTAATTATTTATTAGTGCAGATCCGAAGTATAAATGACAATGAGCAACAGGAACATAAACACACCCCTATTCTTTATTGGCTGCTTTTTATTTAAAGTTACGCCTAATTAGGTGTCCTACTTAATTAATTCATATTAAAAGGGTCTCGGGAAGTTGGGAACTCATTTTTACTTTTGAATTTAAGTTATCGGAGGAAAGAGAATGAATGAGCCCTGTGCTTGATTAATACATAAAAAACAAAAATACCAAACCCTCCAAACATCACCCCTTAATGTTACACTTATAGAAATAACATAGTACAGAGCTGCAGGGGGGGATAATGAAATGAACTGATTCAGCACAGCCCTGTACAATGTATTTCTCAATATCACAACTTTAATAATTACACTTATAGAAATAACATAGTACAAGGCTGCAGGGGGAGGATAATGAAGTGAACCTGATCTTAGCACAGCCTGTACAATGGATTTCTCATATCACAAACTTTAATAGTACACTTATAGAACTATATTGATAGAGCTGCAGGGGAGGGATAATGAAGAGAACCTGACTCAGCACAGCTCTGTGTAATGTATTTCTCAATATCACAACTTTAATTTACACTTATAGAAATAACATAGGACAGAGCTGCAGGGAAGGATAATGAGTGAACTGATCTTAGCACAGCCCTGGGCCCCTGTGTAATGTATTTTCCAATATCACAACTTTAATAGTTAACTTATAGAAATAAACATAGTACAGGCCTGCAGGGGGAGGATAATGAAATTAACCTGATCTTAGCACAGTCTGTGCGCTGCATTTATCAATAGTTCACCGATTAGAGGTGAAGGTTGGAGGGCAGAGAAATAAACTGTATTACCAACTGACCTTATGGCTGGTGTGAATCACATATTATGCAAGTATACACTTACATGACATTCCATCCTACCATATTTTACACAAATTCAACCCCGAGTACTTATGAGTGGTTTAACACACCACAGTAGATCTGTGTATCAGGAATACTGGACTTAAGTCCTACCTGTATTTTTGAGTGTGCAGGCAGCATTGAGTTTACCAAGGCAATCAATGGGGGGGTACTCGCTTTGTCTTTTATTGTCAGATAAAACAAGGTGTTACAACACACATGTAAAGTATTCTCTGGTAAAGTAAAGGGCAGATAAATCAGATTTTTTTCTATTTGCATTCCAACAATGGCTTCCAGCTGTTTGTTTGCGTCTAGTGTGCGGAGGCCTGTAATTACTGAATAAGATTAATAGCTCTTAAATTGGCTGAGTATAAGACTGTCAATTTTTCTAGTTGGAAGACTTACATTTATTATTTTTTTTCTCCCTGGTAAACTTTCAAACAGCCAAGGGCAAAATAACGACATTAATTCCATGACACCAATTACAAGCTCGTATAACCAGGCACAGCCCCATAGGGAGAAGGGAGCATATTCCCAATAAAACGGAAAAATATCACTTGTGTTAGGTAGCCAGTAAAAAGATCTGATTGGTTTTACTGTGTGTGTAGACCAAGAAATTCTTTAACTGATTGGTTGGTGAGTACTAAGTAAAAAATCATTAACAGTATGTGCACCCAGGAATGGAATATAATTTTCCTTTACCAATCCTTATGCTACAAATATTATTTGAACTATGGCCTGGCCCCCTCCTGAATTGCAAATGGAAAGATGACTCGTGGCAGAGCACTCCTTCGCCATAGGCCATGCAGGGGCACACCAAGGAGTGGTACAGACTGGACCTACATTAGAAAAACAATTTTAGCAAAGTATACGTGCCATCTATTGCAAACCCGCAGAAATGAGCACCTAACGGGCAGATCTTCACCCTTTTTGTACTTTAATATGGTAGGATTAAGGGTAAGTCGTTACATGATACCAATTGTACTGTGTTTGTATCAGAAACATTGAGGGACATGGCTGGGATAGGAAATCAATGAGACCACATTAAGTCTGTTATATTTAAATCAATGTATTGTGTAACCTGGGATGGAATATCCATTGGTCCACTTTAAGGCTGAACCTCCTGTCCCATTGGGAATCTGTTCCTTGTAGATGTTGATGAACTGTAACTCTATTATAAAAGGGGTGGAACAAGAGAATATTGTACTTACGCCATGACGATAACACTGAAATCCAACCAGTTCCAGGGTCTCGTAGGAAGGTTGAAGGCTTCAAGCAAAATCCTCGGCCAGGATTTTATCAAGGATTCAAAAGTATAAATAGCAGTGAAAGTGTACCGGGTGCAAAGAGTTAAAAACACAGATTTTTGTCATTGGTGGAAGTATCAATCGAACACAACACACAGAACCTCCTTAATACAGAAAGATATTTGATGATGATGTTTCCTTGGGGAGCTGCCATTGTAGATGGTCAGACTGAGACAAAGTTGTGATTTTAAACAATATTCCAAAATTGGCATCGCAGGCGCAATGATAAAGGCATCAGCGCACGTATAGGGTTATTCAATAAAGTTCTTATTGTTTAAAATGGTGCTAATTTTGCCCCAACCAATCAGATGTTAGCTTTCAAATGTTACATAAGTTTGATTGGTTGGGGCAAAAATAGCACCATTTAAATGATAAGAAACTTTTATTGAATAACGCTGATAGCGAGTGGCCAGACTTTAGAATGCGGTGACAGATATTCTCACATGCTGACCAGAACGCAAATTATCCGCTTCATATGTGCAAATATCCGTAATCAGAGAGCATGCTATTCAAAAAAATAAAATGGTGATGTCATGGCACAGAAAAATAATGGTATATCATGTGTCATTGACATGCACTGCTCTGCGATTCCCCACACACTAACGGAGGAAGGGAAACCGCGTATGGTGACCTAGCACTTTCTTTTTCCCCACAAGGACGGTATTGTGTTCATAGTCTTCAAGGATAGTTCAGGTTAAAAACACATTTTTTTTAAATTCACACTAGCAGAAACTACAGTGATTGGACAAGATTCCTGGACCATAAGTGTACTAACCCTTGGTGCTCCAAAGATGGCTATATATATAATATATATATATATATATTGTCCGGAAAAACTTTTAAGGGAAATAACCTCTATTTATGCACGGGTGGCTCAGTGGTTAGCATGATTACCTTGGCAGCGCTTGAGGTCCCTGAGTTCGATTCCACCCTGGAGGACATCTGCAAGGAGTTTGGGATGTTCTCCCCGTGCTTGCGTGGGTTCCTGTGCACTCCGGTTTACACCCACAATAATAAAGACATACTGATAGGTTGTATGTGTCAAATAAATGTGCTTAGATTGTAAGCCTTCAGGCAGGGTCTGAGTGAATGGATACTGGAAGTTAAAGAGTTCACGGAAGATGTGGCGCGAACTATATAATCCAAAAATAATAAATAAATGTGGAATCTATTGCCACCTGGTGCTTCCCCACGCTGAATGTGCAGTAAAGAGTTAATAGCAGTGCACGATGATAAACAGTATTTTCAAGTCACAGGGGAGCGCAAACACATGGGCTGGATCAGAGTTAATTGATTCAACACATCACGGCTTCCTTAAAAGATCAATTCATTAGCGAGCACAGGGAAACATAGGAGCTTGTTTTAGAGCAACCATATGTTTTTATATTGTTATGTAATATTGTATCACTGCTGAACTATAAACAAGCACAAGCGAAGGTTCCAGCAATCGTTTTATTGCATGAATCAGCACCAACTAACACACCATCTGACAAACTGAATTTAATTTATAAAGGCAACGAAATCTTTCCGTATAACTGTTCACAAAAAATTAAACTACAGCACGACGATCGTTGTCTGACAAGGCCAAAACAGTTGGTGAATTTTTTAGAAATACCATTTGGAGAGAAGTAAAATAAAATTAAGAAATTATTAAGAGTGATGAGCTTATCTAAAACGGATAAAGGATTTAAAAAACAAACACAAAAAAATAATTAAATGTTCATTTCTTCAAGTTTACTTTGCCTTTAAAAGTATAAACAAATTACTTTTGGGAATTGGGATGATGACATGTAGAATCAATAGAATTTAAAAGTTTACTCGCTTTTTGTATAGATCCTGAAGAAGGTGCTTAAGCCCCGAAACGTTGACTATAATAAATTGCTGCTGGTCTGTGATGGTATATTGATGGAAAATAGTATCAAGTGTTAGACGAATGTCAAGCTGAATTCTACTATGTAGCAACTACTGCACTCTCATTGGCAGGCCACGGGCAAGCACAGCTGATTGCTGAATAGATCTGAAGCTCCATAGATGCACATAAATCAATAATTTATATTATATCATGCTTGCCATAACATTAAATGATTTTGTCTGGATGTCAGGATGTCAGGATAGGGCTTGCTTAAACAACGTTTTACATTGTAACAGCTCATACGTACAGCAGGAGCAAGTGACATTTCAACTCAGTAGATCAACTAGGGTTTAGCCCAATATTTTCATCAGATGGAATGGTAATAACAGAGTTTTGAGAGTTGAATGCTGTATGCTGTGTGTTGTTTTGACAATTCATTTGTAAAAAAGTCAGGTCAGATGGAAGTGGAGTGGTTAAAAGAGGGAGGGGGGTACTGAGCAAAACATGTGCTGGATTGAAGGCATGCAGCAACACACACACTCAGAGTAAATGAGATTAAGAGATTAGGGGTGGCAAAACGTGGTTTCAGTATAGTGTCCCTTTAATGGGCATTCATACACAGAGAATCCGATCGTACGATTTGTAAATATATTGAAAATAATCAGTTGCTTTTTGTAATTGTGGGTGATATTTGTGTTGTGGATGACTGAAATATCACTATTCCCTAATTGTTTTGGTTAAACACCAAGATTAATTAATCCGTAGTGATATATCCAAAAGGAACCCGGAGCAGTAATCTGTCACCATTACGGTAATTGCTACAAGACATAACAAGGGTTTTAATGAGAAACTGACTACAATCAAAGGTGAGACTTTCTGAGAATCATCATGCAGCATTACAGTCATACAGAGAACGGGCAAAACACCATCGGGAGATTCAATAAAAGGTGTTGTTAAAAATGGTGCTATGTTGCCCCAACCAATTCAGATGTATTTAACATTTGAAGCTAAAATCTGATTGGCTGGGATTAAATAAAGCACCATTATTAATAATAGAATTTCTATTGAAAACCCCAAATATATCCAGTGCAAAAATCCATTTATACAAGGAATACACAGTATATCCAGTGCAAAATCCATTTATACAAGGAATACAGTATCCAGTGCCAAAATCATAACAAGGAATACAAATCAGTTGCAAAAATCATTTATACAAGGAATACAGTAATCCAGTGCAAAAAATCCATTTAAAAGGATACAGTATATCCAGTGCACAAAAATCCATTTTATACAAGGAATGACAGTATATCCAGTGCAAAAATCCAATTATACAAGGAATAAGTATATCCAGTGCAAAAATCCATTATCCAAGGAATACAGTATATCCAGTGCAAAACATCCATTTATACAGGAATACAGTATTATCCAGTGCAAAAATCCATTTATACAAGGAATACAGTATATCCAGTGCAAAAAATCCATTTATACAAAGGAATACAGTATATACAGTGCAAAAATGCCATTATACAAGGGAATTACAGTATATCCCGTGCAAAAATCCATTTCTACAAGCGATACAGTATATTCCAGTGCAAAATCCATTTACACAAGGAATACAGTATATCCAGTGCAAAAATCCATTTACACAAGAATACCAGATATCCAGTGCAAAAAATCCATAATACACAAGGAATACAGTAGATCCAGTGCAAAATCCATTTACACAAGGGATACAGATATCCGATGCAAAAAATCCATTTATACAAGGAATACAGTATAATCCATGCAAAATCCATTATCTATTACAACCGGAATACAGAATATCCAGTGCAAAATCCATTTATACCAGAAACAGTATATCCAGTGCAAAAATCACCCCATATTTATACAAGGAATACAGTAATATCCAGTGCAAAAATCCATTATACAAGGAAAACAGTAATATCAGTGCAAAATCCATTATACAGAATACAGTTATATTCCAGTGCAAAATCCATTTATAACAAGGAATACAGTATATCCAGTGCAAAAAATCCATTTATACAAGGAATACCGTATTATCCAGTGCAAAATCCAATTATAAAGGAATACAGTATATCCAGTGCAAAAATCCATTTATACAAGGAAATACATGAATATTATCCAGATAGCAAGAAATCCATTTATACAAGGAATACAGTATTCCAGTGCAAAATCCATTTATACAAGGAATACAGTATATCCAGTGCAAAAATCCATTATTACAAGGAATACAGTATATCCAGTGCAAAAATCCATTTATACAAGAATACAGTATATCCAGTGCAAAAATCCATTTATACAAGGAATACAGTATATCAGTGCAAAAATCCATTTATAACAAGGAATACAGTATATCCAGTTGGCAAAAAAATCCATTTATACAAGGAAGACAGTATATCCAGTGCACAAAAATCCATACACAAGGAAACAGTATATCCAGTGCAAAAATCCATTTATACAAGGAATACAGTAATATTCCAGTGCAAAAGCCATTATATACAAGAAGAATACAGTAATTCCAGGGCAAAAATCCATTTATACAAGGAATACAGATATCCAGTGCAAAAATCATTTAAAGAAACGAATATCGTCAAAAAATCCATTTATACAAGGAATACAGTAATATCCAGTGCAAAATCCATTTATACAAGGAATACAGTATATCCAGTGCAAAATCATTTATACAAGGATAAGTATATCCAGTGCAAAAAATCCATTTTATACCAGGAATCACGTATATCCAGTGCAAAAAATCCATTTTACAAGGAATACAGTATATCCAGTGCCAAAATCCATTTATACCAGGAATTACAGAATATCCCAGTGCAAAAATCCATTTATTACAAGGAATACAGTATATCCAGTGCAAAATCCATTTATAAAGGAATAACAGTATTATCCAGTGCAAAAAATCCATTTTACAAGGAATACAGTATATCCAGTGCAAAAATCCATTTATAAAGGATACAGTATATCCATGCATGACAAAATCCATTTATCAAGGGAATACAGTATATCCAGTGCAAAAATCCATTTATACAAGGAATACAGTATATCCAGTGCAAAAATCCATTTATACAGGAACGTATCAGGAAATATTATAACGAGTATATCCAGTGCAAAAATCCATTATACAAGGAATACACGGTATCCAGTGGCAAAAATCCATTTATACAGGAATATCAGTATATTCAGTGCAAAAATCCATTTTATACAAGGAATACAGTATATCCAGTGCAAAAATCCATTTATACAAGGAATACAGTATATCGAGCCGTGCAAAAAATCATTTATAAAAGGAATACAGTATATCCAGGCAAAAATCCATTATACAAGTGATTACCAGTAATCCAGTGCAAAAATCCATGTATACAAGGAAATACAGATATATCCGGCGACAAAAAATCCATTTATACACAGGAATACAGTATATCCAGTGCGAAAAATCCATATTTATACAAGGAAACAGAATATATCCAGTGCAAAATCCATTCAGGGTAGGCACCTCTTTTTGACAATTACGGCCATTCCGGTCGGAGAACGTTGACTGGCCAACTGTATGTTGGTTGTACAGTAGTATGTTGGTTGTAGGATGTATGTAGGTTGGTTCCACATAGTTATGTATGTTGTTTGTACAGCTATGTTGGTTTTATACAGTATGTTGTTGGTTGTACAGTTGTTGGTTGTACAGTATGTATAGTAGGTTGTTACGATTCTGTATGTTGACTGTACTATATGTATGTCAGGTTGTACAGTATGATGTTGGTTGTACATCTGTATGTTGGGGGTTGTGCAGTATGTTTTGGTTTGTACAGTTATTGGTTGTGGCTGTATGTTAGGTGTTGTGTGTACAGATGTATGTTGGTGTTGACCAGTATGTATGTTGGTTGTACAGTAATGTTTTTTGGTGTGTAAAGTATATTGGTTGTTACTGTTATGTTGTGTTGTACCGTATGTATGTTGGTTGTACAGTTGTTTTTGGTATGTAAAGATATTTAGGTTTGTACTGTATCGTATGTGGTGTCAGTATGTTATGTGGTTGTACAGTAGTGTGTTTTTGGTTGTAAAAGTAGATGGGTTGTTACTGTATGTATGTTGGTTGTACAGTATATATGGTTGTCAGTATGTATGGTGGTTGTACAGGTATGTTTGTTGGTTGTACAGTATGTTGGTTGTTACAGTTGTATGCTAGGTTGTACAGTATGTATGTTGGTGGTACGTATGTTTGTTGGTTGTACAGGTGTATGTTGGTGTACAGTAGTGTTTTTGGTGTACAGTATATTGGTGTGTGCAGTATGTATGTTGGTGGACAGTAATGTAGTGTGGTGTACGTATGTATGTTGGTTGTACAGATGTTTTTGGTTGTACAGTAATTGGTGTACAGTATGTATGTGTTGTATTGTAGGTTGTTTTGTTACAGTTATGTTTGTGTAAATGTATGTAGGCGGTTTACAGTATGATTGTAGGTTTTACAGTATATTGGTTGTACAGTAGGTATGTGGTAGTGTAAGTGCTGTATGAGTGCTGTGGACCATGTACAGTGTTGGTTGTACAGTATGTTGGTTGTAACAGTATGATGTGCGTGTTCTGTATGTATGTTGGCTGTACAGTATTTAGTTGGTTGTTACTGTATGTATGATAGGTCTGTACCAGTATGTAGTTGGTTGTACTGTATGTATGTAGGTTGGTTACAGTATGGTATGTAGGGTGTACATTATGTTGGTTGTACAGTAACTTGCGTATGTACAGTTATGTATTTGGTGTCTTGTATGTATGTGTTGTACTGTATGTATGTTGGTTGACTCTCATGTATCTGTGGTGTACAGGTATGTATGTTGGTTGTACAGTAGTATGTTGGTTGTACGTATGTATGTAGTTGTTACAATATGTATGTTGGTGTACCAGTAGGTATGTGGTTGGTACTGTATGTATGTGGTTTGATACAGTATGTGTGTTGGTTTTACTGTATGTATGTTGGTTGTTCATGTATGTATGTAGGTGTACAATAGTATTATGGTTGACAGTAGTGTAGGTTGGGTGTTAACTGTATGTATTGGTTGGTGCTACAGTATGTGTGTTGGTTGTACCTGTATGTATGTTGGTTTACAGTATGTATGTTGGTGTACTGTATGTATGTTGGTTGTGCTCGTAGGTATGTGGTGTAGTACAGTATGTATGTGGGTTTGTAAAGATACTGTATGTTGGTTGTAAGTCGTATGTGGTTGTACTTTATGTATGTAGGTGAACAATATGTATGGTTGGTTGTACAGTATGTATGTTGGTGTTTACTGTATGACATTATGGTTGTCACTGTATGTTGGTTGTTACCAGTATGTATGTGTTGTATGTACTGGAGGTGGGGGGGTTTTTTTTGTGTACGCTGTGTATGTGGGCTGATAACACAGTATGATATTGGTTGTTACTTATGATGGTTGGTCTGTACTGTATAGGATGTGGGGTTGTACAGGTATGTAGTGGGTTGGACAGATGTATGTTGCTGGAAGTATTGTTATGTTGGTGTTACTCATGTATGTTGGTTGTACTGTATGTGTGGGTTGTACATATGATGTTGGTTGTACCTTATGTATGTTTGTGTCGGTTCTGTATGTGTGTGGTTGTACTGTTGTATGTATGTGGGTTGTACAGTATGTATGGGGTTGTACAGTATGTTGTGGCGTACCAGTATGTGTTGGTTGTACTCTATGTATGTTGGTTGTACTGTATGTGTATGTGGGTTGTACAGTATGTATGTTGGTTGTACTCTATGTATGTTGGTCGTTCTGTACGTATGTTGATTTTACTGTGTGTATGTTGGTTGTACAAGTATGTATGTTGGTTGTACAGGTTGCAAGGAAAGTGACTTCCTTATCTGCCCATGTATGGATACAGCCAATCAGATCAGAATGTTGATTAAACTGGCCAACATTTACATTAGCTCATATCATTACATACAATTAGTCACAGGATTGGCACAATTCCCACAATATAGTAGGTCAATGGGATTTTTCCTGCATAAAATCCATTTAATTTTCCCTTTGGGTGGGTTTTGCAGCACAGAGCAAGATTTCTGGTTCTAAACTCTTGTTCCTCTACAAATTACCAAAAGCCTCTCAGACGTATCGGCAAACAATGTCCCAGAATGATCCTGACCTTGGAATTTTATGATAAAATGTTTAGAAGATACATAATTAATGAGGGTGATTAAATATGCAAATCCATCCATTTTAACTTTGCTAAGATCATTTTCATATAATCAAGAAGTAGGGAAAGAGCATCCACCACCCCTGGACTGGATAACTGTCTATCAATATACAACCCATCACATACCCTAATTCCCCCCCCACACACACACACCCTCAACACATACACACACACAAACAAATACATTCACAGAACACACCACTGCCATGAACTGGATAACTGTCAATCAATGCACAGAACACACCACTACCATGGACAGAATAACTGTCAATCAATGCACAGAACACACCACTGTCACGGACAAGATGTGTGGGTTCCTGTGCATTGATTGACAGTTTTCCTATTCTGTCCACGGCAGTTGGTGTTTTCTGTGCATTGGATTATCACTTATCCTGTCCATGGCAGTGGTGTGTGCTGGTGCATTGATTGACAGTTATCCTGTCCAGGCAGTGTGTGTGTTCTGTGCATTGATTGACAGTTTATCCAGTCCTGGCAGTGGTGTGTTCTGTGCATTGATTGACATTATCCGTTTCCTTGGCAGTGGTGTGTTATGTGCATTGATTGACAGTTATTCAGTCCGTGCAGTGGTGTGTTCTATGCAATAATTGATAGTTATCCTGACCATGGCAGTGGTGTGTTTTGTGCATTGATTGGCAGTTATCCTGTCCATGGCAGTGGCGTGTTCTGTGCATTGATTGACAGTTATCTTGTCCGTGACAGTGGTGTGTTCTGTGCATTGATTGACAGTTATCCAGTCCATGGCAGTGGTGTGTTCTGTGCAGGGTGGGTGGATGGGTGAGAGGGGGTATGGAGGGTTGTACATTGATAGACAGTTATCCAGTCCATGAAGTGTGTTTCTTTTGCATTGTTGACAGTTAATCCTGTCCGTGACAGTGGTGTGTTTTCTGTGCATTGATTGACAGTTATTCTGTCCATGGTATGGTGGTGTTCTGTGCATTGATTGACAGTTATCCATTCATGGCATGGTGTGTTCTGTGATGTATTGTTTGTGTGGTGTGTATGTGTTGAGGGTGTGTGTGTGTGGGGGGGAATTAGGGTATGTGATGGGTTGTTATTGATAGACAGTTTATCCGTCCAGGGGTGGTGAATGCTCTTCCCTACTTCTTGATTATATGAAATGATCTTAGCACAAGTTAAAATGGATTGGATTTGCATATTTATATCAACCCTCATTAATTATGTATCTTCTAAACATTTTTATCTAAAATTCCAAGGTCAGGATCCATTCTGGGACATTGTTTGCCGATACGTCTGAGAGCTTTGTAAATTTGTAGAGGAACAAGAGTTTAGAACCGAAATCTTGCTCTGTGCGTGCAAAACCCACCCAAAGGGAAATTAAATGGATTTTATGCAGGAAAAATCCCATTGACCTACTATATTGTGGGAAATGTGCCAATCCTGTGACTACATTGTATGTAATGATATGAGCCTATGTAAATGTGGCCATTTAATCAACATTCTGATCTGATTGCTGTATCCATACATGGGCAGATAAGGAAGTCACTTTCCTTGCAACCTGTACAACCAACATACATACTTGTACAACCAACATACACACAGTAAAAATCACATACGTACAAACGACCAACATACATAGAGTACAACCAACATACATACTGTACAACCCACATACATACAGTACAACCAACATACATAGAGTACAACCAACTATCATACTGTACGCCAACATACATACTGTACAACCCACATACATACTGTACAACCCACATACATACATACAGTACAACCACACACATACAGAACGACAAACATACATAGAGTACAACCAACATGCATAATGTACAACCACACACATACAGTACAACCAACATACATAGAGTACACACCAACATAACATACTGTCAGCAACATACATACTGTACAACCCACATACATACTGTACAACCCACATACATACAGTACAACCAACATACATAGAGTACAACCAATATACATACTGTACAGCCCACATACACACAGTACACAAAACCCCCACCATACATACAAACCAACATACATACTGTAACAACCGACATACATCGTACAACCAACATGTCATACAGTAACACCAACATACATACTGTACAACCAACTATAACAATTGTTCACCTACTACATAAAGTACAACCACATACACTTACACCAACATACACTTTACAACCCACATACATACTGTACACCCCACATACAGAGTACAACCAACATACATACAGTACAACCAACATACATACTGTACAGCCACATACATACAGTACAACCAACACACATACTGACACCAACATACATACAGTACACCCAACTACACTACTGTACAACCACATACTATTGTACACCTACATACATACATAACAACCAACATACATACGTACAAACCAACACACATACTGTACAACCACATACATACAGTACCAACCACCTACCTACGTACACCAACATACATATTGTACAACCTACATACATACGTACAACCACATACATACTGTACAACCAACATACATACTGTACACCACAACAAGAGTCAACCACATACATACAGTACAACAACATACATACAAACACCAAATACATATACTGTACACACCAAGTTACTGTACAACCAACATAATGTACACCCTACATACATACTGTACAACCTACATACATACAGTACAAACCAACTACATACTGTACAACCTACATACATACAGTACAACCAACCATACAATACTGTACAGCCAACATACATACAGAACAACCAACATACATACTGTACAACCAACATACTGTACAACCAACACTGTACAACCTACAACTCTGTCAGCAACCTACATACACTGTACCAACCAATATACTGTACAAACCTACATACATACTGTACAACCCATATCATACGACACAACATACTGTACAAAACCAACACAACTGTACAACCAACATACATACTGTACAACCAATATACTGTACAACCAAAAAACATACTGTACAACCAACATACATACTGTACAACCAACATACATACTGTACAACCAACATACATACTGTACAACCAATATACTGTACAACCAAAAAACATACTGTACAACCAACATACATACTGTACAACCAACAAACATACTGTACAACCTACATACATACTGTACAACCTACATACATACTGTACAACCAACATACTGTACAACCAACAAACATACTGTACAACCAACATACATACTGTACAACCAATATACTGTACAACCAACATACATACAGTACAACCAATATACTTTACAACCAAAAAACATACTGTACAACCAACATACATACTGTACAACCAACATACATACAGTACAACCAATACTTTACACCCAAAAACATACTGTACAACCAACATACATACTGTACAACCACATACATACAGTACAACCAATATACTTTACAAACCAAAAAACATTACTGTACACCAACATACATACTGTAAACCAACATACATTGTACACACAACATACATACAGATACAACCAATAACTGTACAACCAAAACTACTGCACAACCAACATACAGACTGTACAACCAACATGCATCTGTACAACCTACATACATATACTACAGTCAACATACAGATGTACAACCTACTTACATACTGTACAACCAACAACTGTACAACCAACAAACATACTGTATCAAAACCAACATACTGTACAAAACCAACATACTATTGAACCAAACCTACATACATACCATACAACCAACATACATACTGTACAACCAACATACAGTTGGCAGTCAACGTTCTCCGCCGGAATGGCCGTAATTGCAAAAAGAGTGCCTAGCCCTGAATGGTTTTTGCACTGGATATATACTGTATTCCTTGTATAAATGGATTTTTGCACTGGATATACTGTATTCCGTGTATAAATGGATTTTTGTGCACTGATATATCTGTATTCCTTGTATAAATGGATTTTTGCACTGGATATACTGGTAATCAATTGTATAAATTGGATTTTTGCCCTGGATATACTGTATTCCTTTTATAAATGGATTTTTTGCACTGGATATACTGTATTCCTTGTATAAATGGATTTTTGCACTGGATATACTGTATTCCTTGTATAATAATGGATTTTTGCACTGGATATACTGATAATTCCTTGTATAAATGGATTTTTGCACTGGATATACTGTATTCCTTGTATAAATGGATTTTTGCACTGGATATACTGTATGTCCTTGTGATAATGGATTTTTGCACTGGATATACTGTATTCCTTGTATAAATGGATTTTTGCACTGGATATACTGTATTCCTTGATAAATGGATTTTGTCATGCACTGGATATACTGTATCCTTGTATAAATGGATTTTTGCACTGGATATACTGTATTCCTTGTATAAAATGGATTTTTGCACTGGATATACTGTATTCCTTGTATAAATGATTTTTGCACTGGATATACTGTATTCCTTGTATAAATGGATTTTGCACTGGATATTACTGTATTCCGGTATAAATGGATTTTGCACTGGATATACTGTATTCCTGTAAAATGGATTTTTTGCACTGGATATACTGTATTCCTGTGTATAAATGGATTTTTGCACTGGATATACTTATTCCTTGTATAAATGATTTTGCACTGGATATACTGTATTCCTTGTATAAATGGATTTTTGCACTGGATATTACTTATTCCTTGTATAAATGGATTTTTTGCACGGATATTACTGTCTTTATAATGGATTTTTGCACTGGATATACTGTATTCCTTGTATAAATGGATTTTTTGCCCTGGAATTACTGTATTCTTCTTGTATATAATGGCTTTTGCACTGGATATTACTGTTCCTTGTATAAATGGATTTTTGCACTGGATATACTGTTTCCTTGTGTAATGGATTTTTGCACTGGATATACTGTTTCCTTGTTAAATGGATTTTTTGCACTGGATATACTGTATTCCTTGTATAAATGGATTTTTGCACTGGATATACTGTATTCCTTGTATAAATGGATTTTTGCACTGGATATACTGTATTCCTTGTATAAATGGATTTTTGCACTGGATATACTGTATTCCTTGTATCAATGGATTTTTGCACTGGATATACTGTATTCCTTGTATAAATGGATTTTGCACTGGAATACTGTATTCTTGTATAAATGGATTTTTGCACTGGATATACTGTATTCCTTGTATAAATGGATTTTTGCACTGGATATACTGTATTCCTTTATAATGTGGATTTTTGCACTGGATAATACGGTATTCCTTGTATAAATGGATTTTTTGCACTGGATATAACTGTATTCCTTGTTATAAATGGATTTTGCACTGGATATACTGTATTCCTGTATAATGGATTTTGCACTGGATATTACTGTTTATTCCTTGTATAATGGATTTTTGCACTGGATATTACTGTATTCCTTGTATAAATAGGGGGATTTTTGCACTGGATATTAACTGTATTCCTGTATAAATGGATTTTGCACTGGATATTCTGTATTCCTTGTAATAGGATATGGATTTTGCACTGGATATACTGTATTCCTTGTATAAGGATTTTTTGCACGGATATTCTGTATCCCTTGTTAAATGGATTTTTGCACTGGATGTACTGTATTCCTTGTGTATAATGGATTTTTGCACTGGATATACTGTATTCCTTGTGTAAATGGATTTTTGCACTGGATATACTGTATTCCTTGTGTAAATGGATTTTGCACTGGATATACTGTATCCTTGTAAAATGGATTTTTGCACGGGATATACTGTATTCCTTGTATAATGGATTTTTGCACTGATATACTGTATTCCTTTTATAAATGGATTTTTTGCACTGGATATACTGTATTCCTTGTATAATGGATTTTTGCACTGGATATACTGTATTCCTTGTATAAATGGATTTTTGCACTGGATATACTGTATTCCTTGATAATGGATTTTTGCACTGGATATACTTATTCCTTGTATAATTGGATTTTGCACTGGATATACTGTATTCCTTGTATAAAATGGATTTTTGTGCACTGGATATACTGTATCCTTTTAAATGGATTTTTTGCACTGGATATACTGTATTCCTTGTATAAATGTTTTTTGCAACTGATTTTATTTGTAATTGCACTGATACTGTATTCCTTGTATAAATGGATTTTGCACTGGATATACTGTATTCCTTGTATAAATGGATTTTTGCACTGGATATATTTGGGGTTTTCAATAGAAATTCTATTATTAATAATGGTGCTTTATTTAATCCCAGCCAATCAGATTTTAGCTTCAAATGTTAAATACATCTGAATTGGTTGGGGCAACATAGCACCATTTTTAACAACACCTTTTATTGAATCTCCCGATGGTGTTTTGCCCGTTCTCTGTATGACTGTAATGCTGCATGATGATTCTCAGAAAGTCTCACCTTATGATTGTAGTCAGTTTCTCATTAAAACCCTTGTTATGTCTTGTAGCAATTACCGTAATGGTGACAGATTACTGCTCCGGGTTCCTTTTGGATATATCCTACGGATTAATTAATCTTGGTGTTTAACCAAAACAATTAGGGAATAGTGATATTTCAGTCATCCACAACACAAATATCACCCACAATTACAAAAAGCAACTGATTATTTTCAATATATTTACAAATCGTACGATCGGATTCTCTGTGTATGAATGCCCATTAAAGGGACACTATACTGAAACCACGTTTTGCCACCCCTAATCTCTTAATCTCATTTACTCTGAGTGTGTGTGTTGCTGCATGCCTTCAATCCAGCACATGTTTTGCTCAGTACCCCCCTCCCTCTTTTAACCACTCCACTTCCATCTGACCTGACTTTTTTACAAATGAATTGTCAAAACAACACACAGCATACAGCATTCAACTCTCAAAACTCTGTTATTACCATTCCATCTGATGAAAATATTGGGCTAAACCCTAGTTGATCTACTGAGTTGAAATGTCACTTGCTCCTGCTGTACGTATGAGCTGTTACAATGTAAAACGTTGTTTAAGCAAGCCCTATCCTGACATCCTGACATCCAGACAAAATCATTTAATGTTATGGCAAGCATGATATAATATAAATTATTGATTTATGTGCATCTATGGAGCTTCAGATCTATTCAGCAATCAGCTGTGCTTGCCCGTGGCCTGCCAATGAGAGTGCAGTAGTTGCTACATAGTAGAATTCAGCTTGACATTCGTCTAACACTTGATACTATTTTCCATCAATATACCATCACAGACCAGCAGCAATTTATTATAGTCAACGTTTCGGGGCTTAAGCACCTTCTTCAGGATCTATACAAAAAGCGAGTAAACTTTTAAATTCTATTGATTCTACATGTCATCATCCCAATTCCCAAAAGTAATTTGTTTATACTTTTAAAGGCAAAGTAAACTTGAAGAAATGAACATTTAATTATTTTTTTGTGTTTGTTTTTTAAATCCTTTATCCGTTTTAGATAAGCTCATCACTCTTAATAATTTCTTAATTTTATTTTACTTCTCTCCAAATGGTATTTCTAAAAAATTCACCAACTGTTTTGGCCTTGTCAGACAACGATCGTCGTGCTGTAGTTTAATTTTTTGTGAACAGTTATACGGAAAGATTTCGTTGCCTTTATAAATTAAATTCAGTTTGTCAGATGGTGTGTTAGTTGGTGCTGATTCATGCAATAAAACGATTGCTGGAACCTTCGCTTGTGCTTGTTTATAGTTCAGCAGTGATACAATATTACATAACAATATAAAAACATATGGTTGCTCTAAAACAAGCTCCTATGTTTCCCTGTGCTCGCTAATGAATTGGTCTTTTAAGGAAGCCGTGATGTGTTGAATCAATTACTCTGATCCAGCCCATGTGTTTGCGCTCCCCTGTGACTTGAAAATACTGTTTATCATCGTGCACTGCTATTAACTCTTTACTGCACATTCAGCGTGGGGAAGCACCAGGTGGCAATAGATTCCACATTTATTTATTATTTTTGGATTATATAGTCGCACCACATCTTCCGTGAACTCTTTAACTTCCAGTATCCATTCACTCAGACCCTGCCTGAAGGCTTACAATCTAAGCACATTTATTTGACACATACAACCTATCAGTATGTCTTTATTATTGTGGGTGTAAACCGGAGTGCACAGGAACCCACGCAAGCACGGGGAGAACATCCCAAACTCCTTGCAGATGTCCTCCAGGGTGGAATCGAACTCAGGGACCTCAAGCGCTGCCAAGGTAATCATGCTAACCACTGAGCCACCCGTGCTATAAATAGAGGTTATTTCCTTAAAATGTTTTTCCGGACAATATATATATATATATATTATATATATAGCCATCTTTGGAGCACCAAGGGTTAGTACACTTATGGTCCAGGAATCTTGTCCAATCACTGTAGTTTCTGCTAGAGTGAATTTAAAAAAAATGTGTTTTTAACCTGAACTATCCTTGAAGACTATGAACACAATACCGTCCTTGTGGGGAAAAAGAAAGTGCTAGGTCACCATACGCGCTTTCCCTTCCTCCGTTAGTGTGTGGGGAATCGCAGAGCAGTGCATGTCAATGACACATGATATACCATTATTTTTCTGTGCCATGACATCACCATTTTATTTTTTTGAATAGCATGCTCTCTGATTACGGATATTTGCACATATGAAGCGGATAATTTGCGTTCTGGTCAGCATGTGAGAATATTGTCACCGCATTCTAAAGTCTGGCCACTCGCTATCAGCGTTATTCAATAAAAGTTTCTTATCATTTAAATGGTGCTATTTTTGCCCCAACCAATCAAACTTATGTAACATTTGAAAGCTAACATCTGATTGGTTGGGGCAAAATTAGCACCATTTTAAACAATAAGAACTTTATTGAATAACCCTATACGTGCGCTGATGCCTTTATCATTGCGCCTGCGATGCCAATTTTGGAATATTGTTTAAAATCACAACTTTGTCTCAGTCTGACCATCTACAATGGCAGCTCCCCAAGGAAACATCATCATCAAATATCTTTCTGTATTAAGGAGGTTCTGTGTGTTGTGTTCGATTGATACTTCCACCAATGACAAAAATCTGTGTTTTTAACTCTTTGCACCCGGTACACTTTCACTGCTATTTATACTTTTGAATCCTTGATAAAATCCTGGCCGAGGATTTTGCTTGAAGCCCTTCAACCTTCCTACGAGACCCTGGAACTGGTTGGATTTCAGTGTTATCGTCATGGCGTAAGTACAATATTCTCTTGTTCCACCCCTTTTATAATAGAGTTACAGTTCATCAACATCTACAAGGAACAGATTCCCAATGGGACAGGAGGTTCAGCCTTAAAGTGGACCAATGGATATTCCATCCCAGGTTACACAATACATTGATTTAAATATAACAGACTTAATGTGGTCTCATTGATTTCCTATCCCAGCCATGTCCCTCAATGTTTGTGATACAAACACAGTACAATTGCTATCATGTAACGACTTACCCTTAATCCTACCGATATTAAAGTACAAAAAGGGTGAAGATCTGCCCGTTAGGTGCTCATTTCTGCGGGTTTGCAATAGATGGCACGTATACTTTGCTAAAATTGTTTTTCTAATGTAGGTCCAGTCTGTACCACTCCTTGGTGTGCCCCTGCATGGCCTATGGCGAAGGAGTGCTCTGCCAGAGTCATCTTTCCATTTGCAATTCAGGAGGGGGCCAGGCCATAGTTCAAATAATATTTGTAGCATAAGGATTGGTAAAGGAAAATTATATTCCATTCCTGGGTGCACATACTGTTAATGATTTTTTACTTAGTACTCACCAACCAATCAGTTAAAGAATTTCTTGGTCTACACACACAGTAAAACCAATCAGATCTTTTTGACTGGCTACCTAACACAAGTGATATTTTTCCGTTTTATTGGGAATATGCTCCCTTCTCCCTATGGGGCTGTGCCTGGTTATACGAGCTTGTAATTGGTTTCATGGAATTAATGTCGTTATTTTGCCCTTGGCTGTTTGAAAGTTTACCAGGGAGAAAAAAAATAATAAATGTAAGTCTTCCAACTAGAAAAATTGACAGTCTTATACTCAGCCAATTTAAGAGCTATTAATCTTATTCAGTAATTACAGGCCTCCGCACACTAGACGCAAACAAACAGCTGGAAGCCATTGTTGGAATGCAAATAGAAAAAAATCTGATTTATCTGCCCTTTACTTTACCAGAGAATACTTTACATGTGTGTTGTAACACCTTGTTTTATCTGACAATAAAAGACAAAGCGAGTACCCCCCCATTGATTGCCTTGGTAAACTCAATGCTGCCTGCACACTCATAAAATACAGGTAGGACTTAAGTCCAGTATTCCTGATACACAGATCTACTGTGGTGTGTTAAACCACTCATAAGTACTCGGGGTTGAATTTGTGTAAAATATGGTAGGTGGAATGTCATGTAAGTGTATACTTGCATAATATGTGATTCACACCAGCCATAAGGTCAGTTGGTAATACAGTTTATTTCTCTGCCCTCCAACCTTCACCTCTAATCGGTGAACTATTGATAAATGCAGCGCACAGACTGTGCTAAGATCAGGTTAATTTCATTATCCTCCCCCTGCAGGCCTGTACTATGTTTATTTCTATAAGTTAACTATTAAAGTTGTGAATATTGGAAAATACATTACACAGGGGCCCAGGGCTGTGCTAAGATCAGTTCACTCATTATCCTTCCCTGCAGCTCTGTCCTATGTTATTTCTATAAGTGTAAATTAAAGTTGTGATATTGAGAAATACATTACACAGAGCTGTGCTGAGTCAGGTTCTCTTCATTATCCCTCCCCTGCAGCTCTATCAATATTAGTTCTATAAGTGTACTATTAAAGTTTGTGATATGAGAAATCCATTGTACAGGCTGTGCTAAGATCAGGTTCACTTCATTATCCTCCCCCTGCAGCCTTGTACTATGTTATTTCTATAAGTGTAATTATTAAAGTTGTGATATTGAGAAATACATTGTACAGGGCTGTGCTGAATCAGTTCATTTCATTATCCCCCCCTGCAGCTCTGTACTATGTTATTTCTATAAGTGTAACATTAAGGGGTGATGTTTGGAGGGTTTGGTATTTTTGTTTTTTATGTATTAATCAAGCACAGGGCTCATTCATTCTCTTTCCTCCGATAACTTAAATTCAAAAGTAAAAATGAGTTCCCAACTTCCCGAGACCCTTTTAATATGAATTAATTAAGTAGGACACCTAATTAGGCGTAACTTTAAATAAAAAGCAGCCAATAAAGAATAGGGGTGTGTTTATGTTCCTGTTGCTCATTGTCATTTATACTTCGGATCTGCACTAATAAATAATTAAGTAGCACACTTACTACTGGATTTTTCTCTTCGTTACAGGTACGTACGGAATTTTGTAGAACTGGGCAATGTTCTGCTTTGAGAACCTTCCGAGTACTTAGAGCTCTCAAAATCAATTTCAGTCATCCCTGGTAAGGAGGAATTTGACATTTCAGGAAATGGCTTGTTACATTTGGAAGGAAAGGGGTTAAAATTAGAGCCTAAGTTGGGTGGGCATTCTGGGAGTTGTGTTTACAAGTGTTTACAAGTTTACAAGTGTTAACAAGTTAAAAAAAAGTAAGATTTAACTAATGCCAGTCTTTCTGTTAGTTAAAACCTCATCTATTGTCTATATATAAATTCAAGTTTAATAGAGAGAAAATATCGATACCGTGTTATCATACATTGATATTATCGTCAATATTCTTTTTTTAGATAGAAACAAATGCAAAATGATGCTCTGTTTAATTAGTCTGATTAAGGCCTCATCAGTAAAGAGTAAGCAAGTCTGGTCCAGAAATGTCAGCTTGCTGCTTATTTTGCAAATTCCCTATAGCAAAGAATTCTGGGAGTTGCGGTTTTCAACAACACCTGGTCGGACACCCGTTAAAGCATCAGTGCTGGTAGATTTGTTCAGTACAGAGTAGAAAGTCTCCCTATAATAATAACAAATAGAATATATTTGGCATTACAAGTCTTTATCTAATTTATAACGGTATATAAACCATTAAACGTAACCGTAAACGTTCCATCTGGAAAATCCCCTTAAAGATTTCAGGTGAGTTAACTAGTTCCCCTTTAACTGAATAGAAAAACACAAAAGCAGCTTACACAGAGCAACAATAGAGTTACCCTCCTGTTAGCCTCCGCCTGACAGTAAATTGATTGACTATTGTTTTAATCCCCCCAGAACACGGTTTTGACAGAGCCTAGAGAAAAATCACCTACATTAATTGATTTCATCCTGACAGTTCCCTGTTAGCGGTTGGCTTATCTTCCTTAATAACGCCACTTCATCGTCTATACCTGGAACCATGCGCTAATTATGACCTACTTAGGAGGTGTCAATACAATTGTGGTCGTTTGGCTCTGGTTGATTTATAGCAGCTGCCTTTTCTATGGGTAAAATTGGGCACACAATGTAAAGTCCTTTAAAAGATGACAGACAGAATCTATAAGATCATTTTTAAACTTTCCCAGACACTTACTAAAGTAAATATATAAAGTATAGGGAGAATGTTCGGCAAGAAAAGAATGAAATCAGTTTCAGAAAGTCGACATCGTTTGTTGAATGTTGATATCCGATGTCGAAATTCAAGGCCGAAAATTCTAAAAATCATCTTCAATTGGGTTCATAGCAAGATTTTCACGTCATTGGAATTTCAACGCATTCCGCAAAAATTTTCAGATTTTTCGGACCGACTGATTTTCTCCTAATTACGTAATTATTACATAACTATCGCCTGGGTGGGGACAAGAGACAGAACATTTCCTATTAATTCACATAGGGACTCTATCCAGTCTGGGATCGCGTAGGAGTTTTTTACTGTTAAAAAAAAGCCTGGAGACTGTAAAAACAGACCCTGAAATAACGCGTAAACATAGCTCAGATTTAAAGTATTAAAGTAAATAACGGATCTGTTGGTGCGACAGGAATTCAGAAAATGTCCCACAAATAATTTTTGTGTGCAAGAATATGTGAGTAATTGTAATAGCTTCATTGTCACAGCCATTGACCACTGGTAAACATTACTGTTTGTCTTCTGAACCAAATGCCTAGTACCTATGGAGGAGACACACTGGAGACATTTTTGTGCTAAGCAATGTAAGCCTTATGGTGCCACCTTTGTTACCATTGCTGTTGTGAGTTCTATTTCAGGAAGGGATATGTGAGGTTGTCTACTGTCCAATGGAATTTACGTAAAGGGGGATCTGTAAATGGGGTCTCGCTCCCCCCCCCCCCGTTCTCTCCATTGTACAAAATCTGGCAGATTGTCTTTGTAAACGCCATACACGGAAGATGTTCTTCTGATCGATTGCCATTCAAGTGCAATGATTGATCGAACCTTCCACCTTGAGCCTCCGATCTTTCAAGTAGAAATCTGCAGAGACATGGTGACTGAATGGGGGCTCTGCCATGATCGTTTTCAAAAAAAAGACCGTTATCTTACGCTTACATAACTCTAGAAAATGGGGGCCACAAACAGCCTAGGGCCCCTTGCATGGGGAAGGGAAAATGACATGATGAGTATAATTGCGAATTTATTAACATATTGTCTCCCCTTGGAGGAAACACACAGCAGTCAACTACCCACGCTCTCATGAAGTTCTGTAGACGTAATTACCATAGACGCAGTTTGGTCTGGCCCCCACAGTGGAAAATAAAAGGTAGGGGGGTTTGTGAATATTCACGAACATACCTGCACCGCCCCCTTAATCCCACCATAATGTGGCTTTCCCTTAATTAAATAAACGAGTCCACTGACGCAGCATTAACAGTAGATTACGTTGACTTGGTTTTTTTTTAGCAATCGGTCCATTTTTATTTTTACACCAAAAATCCCCTTTAATCCCAGTTATTTCTATCACCGCGTCCGCCCGCCATTTTGCACTCTGCTCTCTTCCTGCTTTAAACTCAGAACTGTGCGGCAGTGCGTTTAGAGAGTGTAACGCAAAGTACGTCTGGGGGGCGCTTAAAATCCGTTTCTGCTGTTTTAGTAAATGACATTTTTTAATATTTGGATTGGGGATTATTTAAGATGTGTCTAAACTGTTTGTGTCCACTTTGCAAACTACACCTCCCAGCATTCTGTGCCTGCAATACCCAGGTATATGTGTGTAAGTATGTGACCGGAATAAGGTACATGCAAGATCACAATATTAAATCCACCTTATTTGAAGCCATATGGAACACTGATTGCCCATTTCTGAACTCTCTGACACACTGGGACTTCACTGTGATTGGTATTAGCCTGAATGATGGCCATGTACTAAATAGTAACTACGACTCCCAGCATTCTTAGCAACACAGTAAATGCAGTGGCGCAAAAGGAGTCATTGGGCCCCCAGCAAAACTATGATGGGCCCTATCCCTTCATCATCTATGTGGTTTTCAGTGTGGAAGGGGGCTTTTTCTATCACAGGGAAAGTACAAGAATGGGCCCTAATGCAGTCCGCAGGGTCCGCTCCCCTGGTTAAACTTGCTATGCTCTATTTAAAATGAGATGACTACAGCTCCCAGCATTCATAGTAATTCATGGACTGGTGGTATTTATAAATTAATTAATAGTCATACATAATAAGAAAGTACATATAATATTTTTAAATATTGCCTGTTCGTATTTACTTTACGTTAACTGGAATGTGAAGTATAATGACATTTATTGCATGCGGATTACAAAGGGTGTTAAATAAAAGCTGCCATTTGCTAATGCTAGATTTGTGTCCCTTGCAGGGCTGAAGACTATCGTGGGGGCCCCTCATTCAGTCCAGTTAGAAAGCTTGCTGATGTCATGATCCTCACCGTCTTCCTGCCTGAGCGTTTCGCCTTGAACCGTCTGCAGCTTTTATGGGTCACTTAAACAAAAGTGCGTCAGGACTTTTAACTACTTCAATGGCACCAGAACACTGGACACCTTGGAAGGGAGAAACGAGTCTTTATGGGCGTCTTACGAAACGTTTATCACTGACCCAGTTTAGTTGGCTTTTATTTGATTTATTCTTAATTTCAATCTGTGCATGAACCATATTCATTTGTCTTGATTATTTCCAGGATATTCCGATATCGTACGATTGTCGGTTTGTGTATAACAATTGTCCGTAGAATTTTTCCCCTAGCGACCATTCCTGATCGTACGATCTATCAATCGGGATTGTGTTCGTGTATGGGCCCATTAAACGCTTAACGATCAGGTCAGGTTTTACAGGAGCCTTTGATTGTCAACATAAAAATTTAATATTCTCAGAAGCCTCTGCTAGCACATTTACAATATTTTTCTTAGAGGACGCCACAATAAATTATTAATTCAACAATTTTCTGTCTCACGTAAAGGAAAGTTATTGAAATCTAAGAATCCTTAAATACGATAATTCCGGGACGGATCCTAAAAGCAATGAGAGTTGCACATTCTTTCATTTTGCCCTTGGTGCCGTCTCTGATTGGTTTTCGTGGGGAATGGTCTATCTTGCTCGAGGCAGCTTTGCATGTTCTGGCAGTGATCGTTGTCTCAGGCCGTATAATAGAGGGCAAGGATTTCAGATGAGATCTCTTACTTGGGAAGGTGTTAGATCAGATACTGTAATCATATCCCTACCGTTCTATTTCCTTAATTCCAGTCTTAGAATATTTAAAGGACAAGTTAGGTTTTTGTGTGAGTGTGCTGGGGCTTTACAGTTTGCAGAGTTTCATTCTTTGGTAACATACTTAGGAACTGAGGAACGAGAACTTGGCTATGCTGCCTTTCTCATATTGCAAGTAATGGGAACGTAGGCATCTGGGTAACAGCAGAACATGCATTTATTAGGGCTGCCATGGAAATTACCCAAGAGCTGAATCCAATATTGATTGAAAAATGATGTACTGTAGCAGTTTTATTTTTGGTCCTTGCTACGAAACAAGGCTTTTTAGTGTAACCCTGTCCCCCTGATTGGGCGCTTATTTGTGTAACTGTGTCCCCTGATTGGCGCTATTTAGTGTAACCGTGTCCCCTGATTGGGCGCTTATATTAGTGTAACCGTGTCCCCTGATTGGGCGCTATAAGTGTAATGGTGTCCCCTGATTGGGCGTTATTTAGTGTAACCGTGTCCCCTGATGGGCGCTATTAAGTTAATGTGTCCCCTGATTGAGGCCGTTATTAGTTGTAACCGTGTCCCTGATTGGGCGTATTAAGTGTAACGGGTCCCCTGATTGGGCCGTTATTTGGTAACCGTGTCCCCCTGATTGGGCGCTATTAAGGTATCGTTCCCCTGATGGCTTAATTATGATCATGTCCCTCTGATTGGGCGGTTATTTAGTACACCGCCTCGTTCCCGATTGGGCCATAAGGTGTAATCGTTGCACCTGATTGGGCGCTATTTAGTGTAACCGTGTTTTACAAACATGCAGCCATGTACACCGGGAAATATTTTTAACCCAACTCACCGTGAGACAAAGTTTCAGGTTGAAAAAAAAAAAATTTCCGCCAAAAGGTTTTCTGAAAATTTTCGACTGTTTTTTCCCCAACAAATCTGATTTAAAAAATGTCAGTTTTGCCTGAGGGTATTACTGGACCGTGTGGGTACACAGACTTTTATCACAATACAGTACGTCGTCTGTATCACAGAAAAGCTGGTATGTTGTGTGACAGCTTTACATACAAACCCACCAATCACAGTCAACCCTACAGATTATTTTAATGGATAGATGGGGAAACATTGTCAGGTAGGTTGTCCCCCGATGTGTTTTATTAGACAATGGGTCAAGTCTGGTGGCTTTCACTATGTCAGTTTGGCGATTTGCATTGAAATCCCCATAGACCGTAGTTTTTGCATGTGCCCACCCTGAGCGCTTTTGCACAGTTGAGTCTTCAATGACAGTTGTCCGCGCTCCTGACAGCAAACATGTACGTTCGGGAGGGAATTCCACAGGGGACGCACGTCTACGCTTGGCGCTTCTATGTCAGTTTATACTGTTGCAGAAAAGAATGAGAGACTGTTTTGCTGAAAGCCGACAAAGTAAATCAAAAACAAACTCAACCCAGTTCACCGATTCCCCCCACCCTAACCCATCTGGTTATTTGATCCCGGAGTGACTACCCCCTTGTGTCCTTTTTGGATATTTTTTGGGCTTTCCCCCCCTTACCTCACAAGTCCCCCCAACCATGATTCCCTTTTTCCATGTACGAAAACCTGGGCTTTTTGCTGTATGCTACTTTCCATCCCTCCTGTACTGCTTCCATCTCTCTTGTTCATTACAGTTCTTGTGTTATTCATTTGAATATTTTTTATGGGCAACTCACAGGGTAAACAAGATGATTACAAATGTAAGCAAACGCTTATTAAGGGCACATTCCATTTTACCCAGAATCCTCTCGTTTCTGTGGTTCCTTGTGCTATCTGTAGAATAAAATAATATAAAATAGGTGCTACGGTATGTTATAACCTAGCAGGCAACATATGCCTGGCCAAATGTTCCCAACTGAGTAAATCTGGGCGCCAAAGGTTTTCGTTAAACCATCTGTCAATGCAGACCAAATGAAATGTTCAGCAGGTTGGCTTCTCCTTAAGGACCCCCTTTAAATATGGCACTGTGTGTATTAATTCCCTTTAAATTCTAGATATCACCTTTAATTGTTTATTTTTCTTGATATTGGAATCCTTGCAATATTTAAAGATTATAGTTCCCACCCCATGCACCGGTAATCACTCCGGCCAGGAATGATCTATACCGGTCTAGTGCAATTGAATATTCAAGGACAGAATAATCTCTCTAATATTTAACCAATGACGAGAGTCTTGACTAAGGGATAATGGGAGGATTCTGGGAAATGGTAGAGTTACCCACAGGAAAAGGTCTGAAATCACTTTTTTTGATAAAATACTAATAATAAAAGATCATTAATACAGAAAGGAATCTGTGAACTGTTGGTTACATACAGACTGATACTCCGATCCGTAAAATGTATTATTGTGTCTGTGCTTAAACAAGATAAGGTTTATCTACATCATTCTTACATAGCATTGCAATGTCACAGAGCTTGTCCTGGGTCCTCTACTGTCTTACAATGGTACCATTACCCAAGCCATCGGCAGTAAATATGTTATGTCAACTATAGACAACATTACCATACTGGTAATTATTGTTGCACTAATTTGCCCATGTTCATTCAATGTAGTAATTCATCTTTATAACTCTGGGTTGGGAATCCTGCTGACTTTGGGTCGGGAAATTCTTGCTGACTTTGGGTTGGGAACTCCGCTGACTTTGAGTCGGGAATCTTACTGACTTTGGGTCGGGAAATCCTGTGACTTGGAGTCGGGAAATCCTGCCTGACTTTGGGTTGGGAAATCCTGCTGACTTTGGGTCGGGATATCCTGTGACTTTGGTTCGGGAAATCCGGCTGACTTTTGTGTCGGGTAGTCCCGCTGACTTTGGGTTGGCAAATCCTGCTGACTCTGGTTGGGAAATTCTGCTGACTTTGGGTCAGAAAATCCTGCTGACTTTGGGTTGGGTAATCCTGCTGACTTTGGGGTCGGAAAATCCTGCTGACTTGGGTCGGAAATCCTGCTGACTTTGGGTCGAGAAATCTTGCTGCCTTTGGGTTGGGAAAATCCACTGACTCTTGGTCAGGAAATCCTGCGGACTTTGGGTCAGGAATCTGCTGACTTGGGTCGGGAAATCCTATGTACTTGGGTTGGGAATCCTATTTACTTCGGTTCGGAAAATCCGCTGATTTGGGTCGGGAAATCCTGTTAACTTTAGGTCGGGAAACCCTGCTGACTTTGGGTTGGAATCCGGCTGACTTTGGACAGGAAATCCTGCTGACTTTGGGTTGACAAATCCGGTTGACTTCGGGTCGGAACTCCCCTGATTTTGTGTCGGGAAATCCTGTTGACTTGGGTCGGGAATCTTGCTGACTCTAGGTCGGGAACTTCCTGATGACTCTAAGTGGGGAAATTCTCTGTGCTCTGGTCGGAAATTCTGTTGACTCTGGGTCGGAAATCTTGCTGACTCTAGGTCGGAACTCTCGATTGACTCTAAGTGGGGAAACCTGCGGACTCTGGGTCGGGAAATTCTGTTGACTCAGGGTCGGGTAATCCTGCTGACTCTGGGACAGAAATCGTCTGACTCTGGGAACGGAAATACTGCTGACTTTGGTCAGGAATTTCCTGCTGACTTTGGTCAGAATCTCTGACGTTGGTCGGGAAATCCTGTTGACTCGGGGTCGGGAATTCCTGCTGACTTTGGGTCAGGAAATCCTGCTGACTTTGGGTCGGGAATCCGTTGACTCTGGGTCGGGAATTCCTGCTGACTTTGGGTCAGGATTCCTGCTGACTTTGGGTCAGGAATCCTGCTGGACTTTGGGTCGGAAATCCTGTTTGACTCTGGGTCGGGAATTCCTCTGACTTTGGGTCAGGAAATCCTGCTGACTTTGGGTCGGAAATCCTGTTGATTCTGGGTCGGGAATTCTGCTACTTGGGTCAGAAATCCTGCTAACTTTGGGTCGGGAAATCCTGTTGACTCTGGGTCGTGATTCCTGCTGACTTTGGGTTCAGGAATTCCTGCTGACTTTGGGTCAGGAAATTCTGCTGACTTTGGTCGGGAATCCTGTTGACTCTGGGTCGGGAATTCCTGCTGACTTTTGGGACAGGAAATCCTGCTGACTTTGGGTCAGAAATTCCTGCTGACTTTGGTCGGGATATCCTGCTGATCTGGGTCAGGAATTCTTGCTTGTAATTATTTCAAATTCCTACTTCCTAATTTAAAGGTGAAAGTAGAAAAACTTGGGCCATAATCATCACTCTCGGAATTATCTTTCCCTTAACAGTTCATTACAGGATTCTTCTATCACGAGAAGCCAACTGGACAAATGTCCCGTGTGTTTGTTCTGCATTTGTAACAATCGCCCATGGCCTTCAATCACAATGACGCTTGACGTGCAGCTGATAATAATGTGGAGAGAAAGTAGAGTCTGCACACTGATCTATACAGAAATATAGGGAGCAGCACTGTAGAAACATCTCTATCTTCCCAGGGCCGACTGCTGACTTATCTCTGTTAAAAATTCCTACCCAGCTGATTAAATTCTGGATGTGTGACAGACATGCTGATAGTCCCCATGTTTTCAGCATAGTCACCCGAACGCGCCTTCTGTAACCCTTCTCATTCTGGGCAGTGGAATGATCCATTCATGGTGGTGGTGGGGGATTTTTAATGTTATTTCTCACTATAATATGTCGGTGACCCTCGGGTTATTTTCTGACTGCGCCATAAACATGGCGGAAATACTGTATATCGATCGTTACTTATGACTGTGCCGTTCTTTGTTTATGATGGCATTGTAAAAATTGTTTTCCGATTAAGTTGGGATATGGTTATTTTCTGATAATTCTTCTTTTTATATATTATATATATATATATATATATATGGACAATATCCCCCTGTGTACAGTGGTAGGATTATTTAACAAAGGTGGAACATTATGTTTTTGTCTTTCTAATCAAAGATGCAAAGATTCCAGCACTTAGTGCCCCTCCACTAGCTCAGTGAGCTCAGACATGCTCAGTGTGATAAGGAGATGGGTAAAGCTCTAATCAGTTACATTGTATCTCTCTGAAAATGGTAATGAGGAAGGACTTTCGCGCGTGAAACATTTATTGCATTTATTTAGCACTTATAAACACACTCACTCTTAGCACATTCAGCGATCAATGAAGGCTCATTTATTAAAAGAAACCAACCATATTTCTTATTATTGGCATACAATGTAGATTGGCCTGATCAATCCTCATTGTTCTACAATGTATTATATATACAGGGGAATACACTAAAAGATGAGTGCTGTAGGATAGGCGATATCTTTTTATGGACCACGTTCCCATTGGCTCTTGGACCGTCCTGTCTTACCAAATGAACATTGTTTACACTGGATACATGTATAACATCATGATAATATAATTTATTGGCCAAAGTGACCCTGGGGTTCCCTTTAGAATTCGCTGCTTTTTTACACTCTCTTAACATTTTTTACCACCGTACATTAAAAAAATCTTTACTACGTGGCCACATGTCCCTTTATCAGTCTGTGCGAATGCTTCGTATTTGCTTTGCTACAAAATGCTCTCTAATCTTGTAAATTGACACTAGAAGCTGTCCGTGCAGCGTAACCAGGCAATATCAAGCGAGGGAGACCGGAAGGGGGATGGTTTCGGGATTAAGCCAGGGGGTGAATGTCCTTTGGATTTTTTTACACTTGTGTTGCTAGGGAAGGATTAAAGAATTAGAGACTCTTGGAGAGCATCACATCAATCGCCATAGGTTAAACTAGGCTATTTAGTTTCGTTTTACCACTAGCTATTCATCCTAAAGGCACACTGATCCCTTTAATAAAGTCTATGAACATGGTATGTAATTACATTATGTTGTTTTTCATGATATATCTTAAATCTTATTATTAGCTATTAGTTTACGATTGTGGTAATTTATCATTGGGGGGGGGTTATACTGAACTAAATACATATATTTTTTTTAATTAAGATCGCGTTTAATCTTAATGAATTAATGGGCCTTTAAATAGACTGAATAAGGATGGTCCACTCCCAGGAAAGAGAAATTCTAACACTGGCCGGAAAATAGATTGTGTGGACTTTGGTCGGTCTGGGTGTGGCCTTACAGAGGCCACACCCCAAACACTTATTTCCAAGTATGCAATAATAAGCCCCCGCTACAGAATTACAGTAGACCAACTTCAGCGTGGGTTATAATTACTTCCACCATTTGTTAATACTATGACATTACATTCAATACAAAACTGACATTAATCGGTTATCGAAAAAACAAAGATCCAGCACCTAATGATGTATTGGGCGATACTTGTTACTGTATGTTTATCTATTATAATGTAATGGTCTGCTTCTGCTCCTCTGTAACATTAATATCCTTATAATTTACAGTAGGAGTACATCACCTTCTATATTATAACAATCTTCCATATTTACATAACAATCCCAGCTAAACCATGCTTCGTATTAAAATAAGACCTTTCCCTGATCCCCTTTCTTTGTGAAATAATAAACTACTTCTTGCAAATCAAAGACCGCATATAAATATTTGCTTTTAAACCCCCTGTACTTCGGTCCATTATACAGAAGGATTAACGTAGCTAAGCAATAAGAATACAGTCATTGATAAATAGTTTCCTCTGCTAAATAATTCATTTGCGCCCTTATGATCAGTTCGATGTACTTCACGCAGAGAGATTTGCCGTGATTCATTTTTCATGGATGTATTGTAAGGTCAAGGTGAAAACAAATTGGGTTTGGGGATTCATGGTTAGTGCTGGTTAATAAGACTCCAGTAGTTTCACTATTCTTAGGCCAATGGGATTTAGTGTCCAGTTACATTTAAAGTTGTCACACACGCATAGAAAACTGGATATAAACGGACCTTGACTTGCCTTCTGTTAAAAAACTACTCACATTCCTACATTTAAAATTACTCCAGAATGAGTCTGCTAATTCCAATCTATCCAAACTTACCACTTCCTGCTCAACAGTGAGCTGTGACATACCAGCAATCATGTGTGACCCTTTGCTATACTGCGTGAGCATGCCCCTCGGGACAGCAAAAAGATAAGCTCCTCCCTCAATTCGTAATATTTTTAGAGCCTCAAGGAAAAACAATTCACTCCCTAAGGTGCCCATGGGCAGAGGAAAGGAGAGGGTAAGTATTTATGCCTGGTTTGGGGTTACATTCAATTTAGATTCCTTTTGCGGAATTCTTTGAATAGGTATGTTTTTATGGCCAGTCCTTAAAGGGCACTATGCCCCAAAACTTTTCAAATGGTAAAGTGACTATCCCGGAGAGGTCGGAAATCTAATTGCCTTACCCCTGGGTGGCCACAGCCGTCAAAGTTGACAGAGGCAGAGAGAATGTTGTGCCGGGGCATCAAAGTAATTGTGACTCACAAGTATTGACAACTATTTCTATGAAATGTGGCATAGGATTAGAGCAACTTGTTTGGTTTGAAAAGTAGCACAAATCTACAAGAATTTCCTGTTGTGAACGCATTTTAACTCCAAAAGTGTGATCTCCTATTGCCAGGTGTACACTGATTGGACTGATCGGAAAGTACCAATTGGCCTCACCATGGCAGAGCCATTGGAATTGTATAGCTGGCATTAGTCTCTCCGGTTGCTATTTGTGTACACTTCTAAGTAGCACGGTGGCTCAGTGGTTGCGCTGATGACTTGCAGCGCTGAAGTCCTGAGTTCGATTCCACCCTTGGACACATCTGCAAGGAGTTGTATGTTCTCCCCGTGCTTGCGTGGTTTCCTCTGGGCACTCTGGTTTCCACCCACAATCATAAACATCCTGATAGTTGTAGTGTCAAATAAAAATGTGCTTAGAATTGTAAGCTCTTCGGGGCAGGGCCTGATGTGAATGTATACATGGAATGTAAAAGCGTTATCTTGCCCAATCGAAAGCTTTGGAGCGAAATGTTGAAGGGAGTTGAATGTTAACCACTTTAAAAATTCAAGAACCGATGGTTAAATGAAATAAAACTCTAAACGCAGTTTGTTCATCCGATTTCACGCTGCTGCATTCAAATCTTTTTCGTGAAAACAAAATCGTGACAACTTTTCCTTTTTAAATTTTTTTTAGCCAATTTCTACTTCAAGACCGGCGAAAGGATCCATTGCTGTTCGGAAACAGCACGACGCAGGTAACTTCTGCTTTTGGTTATATGTTTGCTATAAAATTCTGAGGGAGCATAGAGTTTGCATGTGTTTGCGAAGCCTCTCTGGACTCTATTCAGGTAATTATCGAGGTATAAACACTTAACTGGATTGGAACAGATGGGAGCTGGCAGAGTTAGTGGGATAACGTGTATAGGGTGTCCACTCAGTAAAGGTAGAACTTCAGGATGTTAATTAATGGTCCACGTTAGAAGGGCCAATCCGTCTAATCTACAGTCAAATTCACGTCTATTGAAAGGATTTCACCGATCTCGGAAATACGGATTAAAAATATATAAATTCTCATTCTTGAGATCCCAGAGCTTTCGGGTCAAAACCCCCACAATGTAGAAAATAAGGTCACATTTTATGGTCACGTCCAGAGACAATGACTTTCCCAGTGGTTTATGGAAATATTTTTCTATCACAGGAAGGTTGCGGATTCAGTTTTTCAAATTCAGCCAGGCCCCAGTCAGTTTTGCACCATCTGCTGTGCCAGCATTATTTGGCAGAATTAATGTGTCCTGAATAGAACATTAAGAGTGTCAATCAATCAGAACATTAGTCAAGGCGAGCATCCAAAGTGCCGCTTAATTCTCCTATAGATCCACTTTCATCTCAACTCCCAACTCGGTTTGAAAAGCTCCTTAACCTCGGTCTTTGAAATTCTTTGAAGTTCTAAGTGACCTGTTGTGGTTCGTTTTCTACAGAACTAACACGATTGCCTGAATTAACTACGACGTTTTGGGGGTAAACCAATGCACCAAATTTCTCTGATCTTAAATTCTTTGTAGGCCTGTTCAAGGTTTCAATTCTAAGTGAACCTTGTAGATTAGAATGGTGAACTTAGTTGTAGACTCTAATGAAACAGCGCCCCCTAGCGTTGACAGTAGTGAGTTGGCAAAAAATGTGGAAATATTGGGAATCACTAAGATAACTTTGGATATTTTTACTGTATTGGGTAGGGGAGAGCGTACGTAAAACTTTTAAAGGGCATTTTCACCCTTAAACAAAAGTGGTCCTTATATCTGTTACCTGCCCTGAATGAACTGATATATTCAGCACTTAAATAAAAATGTGTAGTAAAGAGCACCAAAAACTCAGACAACCCCACTGATATGCCTTATAAACAATGTGCTTTATTGTGCCACACCACCCCATGGTTTCGGACAATCTCGTGGTCCTTCTCAAGGACAGACATCTGGGCAACCACGTCTAATTAGGAGATGTGGTGAGCTGATTGCATTATTATTCAGCACTTATTACATGCATTAGTAACCAGATATTTAGGATAATTATGTCCCCATTTCTGGCAGAGAAGCTGGACTCTCCCTAATGCAGTCAATCAAAGCTTGACTGTTGACATCACAACCAATGATGCCTGCTCTGAACACCTGCTCAAATCTTTTGTGTAAAAAGCTCATTGAGCAGAGAGAGGAGCAGAACCCTTCCAGAACTCAGAGATATCTGGTTTACAGAACATGTAATAAACTGCTAAAACATAGGCAGTTGGGGTTGCAGGCAAGAATGAAAGGACAAGTCACCAGTTTTTTGTTTTATTTAAAGGTGGCCTGTCCTTTAATCTTGTTCACATTGACACATTACATTGTGTAGCCTATACAATTATAATCTGGGCAATGTGTAGAGAGAATGTTAAACAATTCTTTAATCCCCCTTAAAGAATAGTTCCTCTCAAAAAGTGACATATTCCTTTATGTATTGAATTGAAGCCCGGGGTTCAGGAGCGATGCCTTAACCTCCCGTCTTCAATCAATTGACAGGGCCAGGGACGAAGATAGATAAATATTTACCCTTACTCCTCAATCCACAGTAGTACAGGTCCAGCAACTGAGAGTTAACTATAGCGGCATGCCCGATAATGTGTCTAAACTTACCTCTTGAAACAACAAGGAGCGAGTGGAATTTTCAATGCTGCTGTTGGACATCGACGGTAAGGACAAATTTCATCTTTGCCTTCTCCATGCAGCAACACGGGGGAACTGAGAAGTTTGATTGAAGAATGGGAGGTAAAAGGGCAGCTGGAGACTCTTAACCTCCTGGTCCTCAATCAATAAATTAAAGGAAAATTTCACTTTTTGATGTTTGGAAGACCTATTCCTTTAAGGAAATACGAGCGTGACAGTTGGCCTCTATTTTTTTAACCATTCCTGAATCCTTAACCCGTCTATTTGTGAGCCTCACCAAACTATTTCTGGTGAGAATTGTCCTGATTATCTTCCAAACCATATGAACACTTACGCACCCGTAAACTCTGATCTCACAAGATATTTTCCCTTGATACTAACGTCTCGTCGGATGTCTGACAGAATTAATCCCTGGGGAAGGAAGACGGTCTCCTAATCATTTTCCACCTTCCCATATCTATTTGTTTATAGGGAGAGGGTAGAAACTACCAGATGATAAACCACTTAGAGGCATAGCCTAAGGTTTGTTATTTTACCTTTTACAGAATAACCTTCCCGGCATTTTCTAAACCCCCCCTTTCTTAGAATGAGGGCGGAGAAGAGACCCACCTTTTAGCACTATTTGCATGGGTGAAATAATTTGCAATCATGTATTTGATCCAAATCAACTGCCCAACTAAAATTGTGATATGGGGAAAATTAGACAGCTCAAACTACCTTTACACATCATATTACCTTAAAGTCCTCACCTTCTGATCCAACAGCGTCAGTCCCAAGGACATCATGCCAACAGCTTACGGACAGGTGCAAATGCTCACCTGCTTTACGGGCTGCAGGGTTGGCTTTTTTTGGGATTTATGAAAGAAAATGACAAAAGTAGAACCCAATTGGCATTGATGTCGATCGTTTTTCATCTCAATATCTTATGAATAGGAGTAATTTCCCATGCCCTTATTACTACAACCGTTATAGTTTTCCCCTATAAACCATTTATAGTTCCCCTATAAAACTTATAGTTCCCCTATCAAGCCATTATATTCCCCTTAAACCACGTATAGTTCCCCATTAAAAATAAAAAATAAGCCTGAATCTACACAGGGTATTTATTTCCGTTTAATCCATCATGACCTATAATTAAAGCTGATCGTGCTGTCCTTTATTTATCTATGCTTAAAGATAGGGGGGTGGGGGTGTTAGCAAGATAGATGAGATAGATGATAGACAGATTAGATAGATAGATAGATAGATAGATAGATATCTTCTAGCTTAGATCGAACGCTAGATAGATATAGATACCTGATAGCTAGATAGTAGATAGATCGATATATAGATAGCTAGAAAATAGTAGATAATAGATAAATGATAGATAGATGATAGATATATAGACTAGATCGCTATATAGCTAGCTATATCGATAGATAGATCATAGATCGATGAGCTGATCGCTACTAGATAAAAGCTAGACTAGATAGTCATCCTATATAGATCGCATGATGCTTGCTCGCTTCGCCGCTCGCTCGCTGCCTCCTCTCCTCGCTCCGCCTCCGCTCGCTCGCTCGCTGCTCCTCGCTCGCTCTGCTCGCTCGCTCGCTCCCGCTCCCTGCTAGCTAGCTATATAGATCGATAGCTCCTTCACAAACAGAAAGACTAGATAGCTCCTAATCGCTCCAATATAGACAGAGAGATAGAGAATAGCTAGATAATAGATCATGATCGACCCGCATCGCTTGCGCGCTCATGATCGACCTCGCTCGCTCGCTCGTCGCTCTCTCGCTCGCTCGCTCGATCGCTCGATCGCTCGCTCCCTGCTCGCGCGCTCGCTCGCCGCTCGCTCGCTCGATCGATCGCCAGCTCGCTCGCTTCCTCTCTCGCTGCTGAGCTACGCTCAGATCGATCGCTTGCTCGCTTCGCTCGCTCGCTCTTCGCTACGCCCCTCGCTCGCTCCCGCTCCCCGCCTCGCTTGCTCGCTCGCTCATCGCTGCTCGCTGCGCTCGCTCGCTCCTCCTCGCTCCTCGCTCACTGCATCGCTCTCTCCGCGTCGCTCGCTCGCTCGCTCCGCTACGATCATCGCTACCTGCTGCCGCTCGATCGATAGCTCGCTCGCTCGCTCGCTCGCCCGCTCTCGCGCTCGCCCCGCTCTCCTCCTCGCTCCTCCTCGCTCCTCGCTCCCTGCTCGCTCGCTTCTCGCTCCTCGCTCGCTCGCTCCCTGCTCGCTCCCTCGCTCCTCGCTCGGCTGCTCGCTCGCTCGCTCGCTCGATCGCTCGCTCGCGCTCGCTCCTCCTCGTCGCCCGCTCGCTCGCCCGCTAGCTCCTCCTCGCTCCCATCTCGCTCTCTCGCTCCCTCGCTCCTCGCTCGCTCGCTGCGCATGCTCCTCGCTCGCCTCGCTACGCTCGCCCTCGCTCCCTGCTCCGCCCGCTCTCTTGCTCGCCCGCGGCGCGCCCCTCGCTCCTCCTCGCCCGCCTCGCTGCTCGCTCCTCGCTCGCTGCTCGCTCGCTCTCTCGCTCGCTCGCTCAGCTCGCTCGCTCTCGCCTGCGCGCCCGCTTCTCTCTTCCCGCCTCGGCTCCCTCTCTTCGTGCTCGCTCGCTCTCATCCTCGCTCGCTCCCCTCGCCCGCCTGCCCGCTCCCTCCCCCTCCCTCTCCCTCCGTCAAATCCGATAGATATATAATAAAGAGAAATGATCTATAGATGGATATATAATAGATAGATATAGGTCGATAGATTGGATGGATGGGATGATCTATTCTGGATGATGGATGGTTCGATAGATAATAGATAGATAGATAGATAGATAAGCATAAAAGAATAGATAGTGATAGATAGTGTATGATAGATAGATAGATAGATAATAGATATATAGATGAGAGATATGATATATAGATTAAGATAGATAGATATAGATTGATAGACCGATGATAATATTGCAGATTGATACTATATGTAGTGATATATAGATATAAATAGATAAATAATAGATAGACAGACTGCAGATAAATAGACAATACATATACCTAATAATCATATATATAGATATATATATATATATCTATATAATATAGGATATATCTAATCGATATAATAGATAGATAATAGCTCCCTGCTCGCTGCCCGCTCGGCGCCTCGCTCCTCGCTCGCGCTTCGCTCGCCTCGCTCCTCGCTCCTCCCATACGCTCGCGCGCCCGCTCGCCCGCTCGCTCTCTCCTCTCGCTTCGCTCGCTCGCTCGCCCGACGCCCGCGCCTCCTCGCTCGCTCGCTCGCTCGCTCGCTCAGCTCCTCGCTCCCGGCTCGCTTCGCTCGCTCTCTCCGCTCGCACGCCCTCGCTCCCGCCTCACTGCTCGCTAGATCGATCGCTGCTCTTCGCTCCCCGCTCCTGCTCGCCTCGCTCTGCGACTCGCGTGGCTCGCTCAGCTTGCTACCTCGCTCCCTGCTCGACTCGGCTCGCTCGTCGCTCGCTCCTCGCTCCTCGCTCTCTCGCTGTCCTCCTCGCTCGCTCGCTCCTCCGCTCGCGGCTCCTCGCTCGGCTCGCTCCTCGCTCGAGCGCGCGCCAGCTGGCTCGTCTCGCCCGCTCGCTCGCTCTCTCGCTCGCTCTCCTCGCTGCCCCCTCTGCTCGCTCGCTTCTGCTCCTGCTCGCTCGCTGTTCCTCGCTCGCTGGCTGTCCTTGCTCGCTCGCTGCTCCGCTCGCTCCCTGCTCGCTTGTTGGCTCCGCTCGCCACGCTCCCTGATCTCTCGCTCTCCGCTCGTGCTCGCTCGCTCGCTCGCGCGCCCGGCTTCGCTACGCTCGCTCTCTCGCTGCTCGCTCGCTCGCTCGCTCCTCGCCACTGCCGCTCCTCGCTGCTCGCTGCTCTCCTCCTCGCGCTCGCGCGCGCCCCTGCCTCAGCTCGCATCGCCCGCTCGCCCGCTTGCTCGATTGCTGGCCTCGCTTGCCTCGCTCGCTCGCTCGCTGCTCCTCGCTCGCTCGTCCTCGCGCGCGCTCGCGCGCTCGGCCTGCTCGCTCGCTGGCCTCTCCTCGCTCGCTCGCTCCCTGCTCGCTGGCTCTCTCCTCGCCTCGCATGCTGGCTCGCTCTCGCCGTCCTTCTCTTTTCTTATTCACCCTTTTTCCCTCCCTTTTTCTTTTCTCCTTTTTCTCTTTCTACCCGCTCCGGTTCCTGTTGCCCTTTTCTCCTCGTTATCCTATCACTCCCCTGCTTTTTCCTTTGCCCTTTCCTTCGGCTTCTGCCCCTTTCCTTCCCGGCCTTCTCTGTCGCTGTTTCCCTTTGTGTCGCCTGTCCCCGGCGCGACCTCCCCTCTCCTGTCCCCTGCGCCCGGGTTCTCCCTTTTCCCCTTTCTGCTCCGCCTTCCCCCCCGTGGGCTCTTTTTCTTCCATCTCTCCCGCGCGCTCCTGTTTCCCCGGTTCCTTTCTCTTTCGGCTTCGTCCTTGGCTCCGCTCTTGTTTCGTCCCGCGTTCCCTGTCTCCTCCCCCCGTGCCTATCTTTTTCTCTCCGCGTCTCCGCTCTCTCGCCCTTGCTGGCTGTGCCCCCCCCCAAAAAAAGACTCTGAGTAGGGGTCCAAACCAAATATGTGTTGGCCCCAAAGGTTTTAAGTTTCATATTCCTTTCACGGTGTTTCCTTTGCATTTTTGGAAGCTATAAATAAACGTTTGTGCCCCGTGAAACACAAAACTCCCAAGCACAAAATACGCAGCCTTATTGATGCCCAAAAATCAAGTAATATCCTATTAATCCCAATTGGTTTTGGGCTGTAAGTCATTAGAAATGTGTTTTATTTACAAAAATCTAAGCATTTCATGTTCCTTTCTGTATTTCATGCAGTGTCCTGATGGGTTTTGCTTGTATGAAGATCGGAAAGACTCCAAATTATGGCTTATACCAGTTTCGTACATTCGGATGGGCGTTTTCTTTCTCTTTTCCGACTTATGAACTTCAAGACTAATTGGGAAAACTACCAACCGGTAAGAGCATGCTACTTAAATGTAGAAGTAGTATCGATAAAGATGTCAAAAACTTAAGTAAATTAACAAAGTGCTAATAAGGGTGAGATAAGTTTTGTCCCAAAAATTATTTTTTTTTGACAAATACTCATTGCTTCAACTAATTTCATGCCATTAAATAGTTATGCCTTAACCCACGGAGCAGCGACAAATCTTAGAACCTGGAGAGCCAGAAACATGAGTTTTATTTGATTTTTAGCAAGACCCACAAACTGTTAAGTATCATAGATTCCATTAATGCTCAATTTTAGCTTTTATTTTCCCTCTAATCTGCAAAGTTTGTAAGTTCAGGGTGAATGCTAATTGCTGAATGTGTTTATTTGTGTATGTATGTTGGTTGTACAGTATGTATGTTGGTTGTACAGTATGTTTTTTGGTTGTAAAGTATATTGGTTGTACTGTATGTATGTTGGTTGTACAGTATGTATGTTGGTTGTACAGTATGTATGTTGGTTGTACAGTATATTGGTTGTACAGTATGTATGTTGGTTGTACAGTATGTTTTTTGGTTGTACAGTATATTGGTTGTACAGTATGTATGTTGGTTGTACAGTATGTTTGTTGGTTGTACAGTATGTTGGTTGTACAGTATGTATGTAGGTTGTACAGTATGTATGTAGTATGTTGGTTGTACAGTATGTATGTAGGTTGTACAGTATGTATGTTGGTTGTACAGTATGTTTGTTGGTTGTACAGTATGTATGTTGGTTGTACAGTATGTTTTTTGGTTGTACAGTATATTGGTTGTACAGTATGTATGTTGGTTGTACAGTATGTTTGTTGGTTGTACTGTATGTTGGTTGTACTGTATGTATGTAGGTTGTACAGTATGTATGTAGGTTGTACAGTATGTTGGTTGTACAGTAACTTGGTTGTACAGTATGTATGTTGGTTGTTCTGTATGTATGTTGGTTGTACTGTATGTATGTTGGTTGTACTCTATGTATGTGGGTTGTACAGTATGTATGTTGGTTGTACAGTATGTATGTTGGTTGTACTGTATGTATGTAGGTTGTACAATATGTATGTTGGTTGTACAGTATG
>CM033474.1:10923073-11019548 GCA_019447015.1 Hymenochirus boettgeri
GTAGGTATGTTGGTTGGTCAGTATGTTGATTGGTTGTACAGTATGTTTTTTGGTTGTACAGTATATTGGTTTGTACAGTTGTTATGTGTTGTACAGTATTTTGTTGGTAATTGTTGGTTACATGTATGTAGGTTGTACAGTATTACATCGTGGTTGTACAGTATTATGGTTTTACAGATTATGATGGTTTGTCACAGTATGTTTAGTGCAGTATGTACGTAGGTAGTTGTTGGTTGTACAGTTGTTGGTTGTTACATATGTATTTGGTTGTTTCTGTATTATGTTGCTGTACGTATGGTAGTTTGTGTATGTACTGTAGATGTTACGTCTTGTAGTTATGTGGTTTACTGTATGTATGTAGGTTGTACAGTATGTGTATGGATTGTTACAGTTCGTTGGGTTGTCAGTACCTTGGGTTGTACTATGTATGTTTGGTTGTTCGGTATGTTATGTTGGTTGTAATGTATGTAATGTTGGTTTTGTACTCTAGTATGTGGGTTGTACAGTATGGTTATGTATGGTTGTACAGTAACTGTATGTTGGTTGTGCTGTATGTATGTAGGTTGTACAATATGTATGTTGTTGTACAGTGTTGGGTACTGTTTTGTGGTTGTGTACTGTATGTATGTAAACTGTAATGTATGTTGGTTGTTCTGTGAGTATGTAGTTGTCATAGGTATGTTGTTTGTGACTAGTATTATGTATGTTGTGGTTGTACTGTATGTATGTTGGTTGTACAGTATGTAGTGGTTGTATGTACTGTAGTTGTACAAGGTTGGTTGTACATGTCTGTGGTTGGTTGTTGGTATGTTTATGTGTTGGTTGTACTGTATTATGTGGTTGTACAGTATGTATGTGGGTGTACAGTATGTATTTGTTGGTTGTTCAGTATGTATGGTTGTTATCAGTATTATGTGGTTGTACTGTATGTATGTTGGTGTACAGTATGTTATGTGGGTTGTACTGGTTGCATGTTGGTGGTTGACTTATGTTGTTGGGTTGTACGGATATGTATGTTGTGGTTGTACAGCTGTATGTATGTTGGTTGTACTGTGTGTATGTGGGCTGTACAGTATGTATATTGGTTGTACTCTATGTATGTTGGTTGTACTGTATGTATGTGGGTTGTACAGTATGTATGTGGGTTGTACAGTATGTATGTTGGCTGTACAGTATGTATGTTGGTTGTACTCTATGTATGTTGGTTGTACTGTATGTATGTGGTTGTACAGTATGTATGTTGGTTGTACTCTATGTATGTTTTGTCGTCTATGTGTGTTGGGTAACTGTTGTATGTATGTGGGTTGTACAGTATGTATGTGGGTTGTACAGTATGTATGTTGGCTGTACAGTAGTTGGTTGGTTTACTCTAGTTGATGTACGTGACAGTGTATGTGGGTTGTACAGTATGTATGGTTGGTTTGTACCTTCTGTAGTTGTCGTTCTGTACGTATGTTGATTTTACGTGTTTATGTTGGTTGTACAAGTATGTATGTTGGTTGTACAGGTTGCAAGGAAAGTGACTTCCTTATCTGCCCATGTATGGATACAGCAATCAGATCAGAATGTTGATTAAACTGGCCAACATCTTACATTAGGCTCATATCACTTACATACAATTAGTCACAGGATTGGCACAATCCCACAATATAGTAGGTCAATGGATTTTTCTGCATAAAATCCATTTAATTTGTCCCTTTGGGTGGGTTTTGCAGCACAGAGCAAGATTCGGTTCTAACTCTTGTTCCTCTACAATTACCAAAGCTCTCTGCAACGTATGCGGCAACAATGTCCCAGAATGATCCTGACTTGGAATTTTTTATGATAAAATGTTTAGAAGATACATAATTAATGAGGGTGATTAAATATGCAAATCCAATCCATTTTCTTTGTTAACTTTGCTAAGATCATTTCAATATAATCAAGAAGTAGGGAAAGAGCATCCACCACCCCTGGACTGGATAAACTGTCTATCAATCTACAACCCATCACATACCCTAATTCCCCTCCCCCCCACACACACACACCCTGCAACACATACACCACACACAATACATAAGAACCACCATGCATGAATGGTAACTGTCAACAATGCACAGAACACACCACTACAACATGACAAATACTTCAATCAATGCACAGAACACACCACTGTCACGGACAAGATTAACTGTCAATCAATGCACAAACACCACTTCATGGACTGATAACTGTCTATCAATGCTACAACCCTCTACCCCCTCCCCATCCACCCACCCTGCAACAGAACACACCACTGCACTGGACTGGATAACTGTCAATCAATGCACGAACACACCACGTCACGGACAAGATAAATCGGTCAAATCAATGCACAACACGCCACTGCCATAGGACAGGATAACTGCCAATCAATGCACAAAACACACCACTGCCATGGTCAGATAAACTATTCTATTGCATGAACACCCACTGCCACGGACTGAATAATGTCAATCAATCACATAACACACCACTGCCAAGGACTGGAAATGTCAATCAATGCACAGAACACACCACTGCCACGGACTGGATAACGTCAATCAATGCACGAACACACCACCACTGCTGGACAGGATAACTGTCAATCAATGCACCAGAACACACCACTGCCATGGACAGATAAGTGTAATCAATGCACAGAACAACCACTGCCGTGGACAGAATAGGAAACTGTCAATCAATGCACAGAACACACCACTGCCATGACTGGATAACTGTCAATCAAAGCACAGAACCAACACCAACGCTATGGACTGGATAACTGTCAATCAATGCACAGAAACACACCACTGCCATGGACATGATAACTGCCAATCAATGCACAGAAACACTTCAAATGTCCACAGTACAGGAATTCCCACTATGTTGATTCAATTTTTCTATTTTCATTCCATTGACCCATTATAGATTTTGTCTTAAATCCCTGAAATCTCCGGAGTAAAATTCGTACTTAGGATAACATTTCCCATTTTTCCTTCAGTTAATCTCAATATCTTAAAGAGTTGGTCATTGGTGTTATGTTCAAACACAATGACAGACACAAAGCTATAATGGCTCTATAGCAATTCCTGGTTTCTGTTGCCCCTCCTTCCTGGTGAGTAAACATTGGTTTTCTCTGCACAGAGTTTCTTACAGAGAGGACATGGTCGCGTCACTAGTAGTTGCTGTCAGAAGGAGAGGAGCCTGTGCAGTACCTGACACTGTGCCCAACCCTGTGGGTCTTGGGGTTACAATTACAGTGTTTAATAGCTGTATCAGCAGTGTGTCTTACTTTTCTAGCTTTGGTTCTCCTTTAATCTTATATATAAAACTAATGAGTATAATTTCATATGTATCATGACTGGGAGCTTTTATATGATCATTCTTTGTAGACATTAATAAAAAAAAGGAATCCTCGTGGGGCGCTGTACACCACACAAATGGAGGAGATCTTAAAGGGCAGTTCCAGCAGATTTAAGGAAAATTTTAACTAAGTAAATCATCAAACCGCAATAGTAAAGCTGAGTCACACCATCCAATATCCGATAGGATTTTGGTGTTTGGTCTGTCGGGCCGAAAAATGGATGGTTTCTTCAGGTGGATGCGACCGCGTCTGACTGCTTATTTTCCGAATTGGCCGAATGATTGATTGGACACTTCGGAAAACCATGACCAACCGTTGCGTTCCTCTATGGACCACATGCTTGGTTGTGGCAAACTGTCAGACATGGCCCCGACAGTCCTGACAGACCAAAACCACCAAAATGCCGGCCAGATTATGGATGGTGTGTACTCAGCTTTACTATTTCCTATTCCAACCGGTCCCGACCGACGCGGTTGGAAGAGCCGAATGGTTAGTTGGGACAATGATGGAAGGTGTGTCCCACCACATTAGAAAGATGAGAGATTTGGGTCTATACTGAATGCTGCCTGATGTCCTCTTGCCCCTGTTTTTTCGCTTCCTCGTCCTTCCAGTTAACAGCTGTCAATCATGGATTGTAACAGTGACATCACAGCCAATGAAGAATGCCATTCCCCTAGCTCTTCCTTTGGACATGTGTGGGCTTGTAAAAAGCTTGGAGAGCTTGACAAGAGGCAGTAGCGAAGGGGGAGCATCATTTTACCTCACAATAAAAATAGCCCTACGTCTGGCAGATTTCTGTGATGTTTAGGGGAAGATTTACCAATATATAATTTTTCATTTGAGGTGAACATTCCTTTAATATATAAACGACCTTCTTTTCATTTTGTCAAGATATAATGAGCGCTATCTTTTCCTTTTAGAATTCTTCCTAATAGAATAATGTCATGTGATTAAATGTTACTAAATACACAGACCTGGATGGCTGAAATCTTCATAGACATAAACAAGGTCTTTATTATAGACCTGATTATTATATACTACGGAATAACGATCATGGATAAAGCCTATGTTCTATACAGTGACACACGGCGTACAGTATTTCATTGCAGAGGAAACGCTGTTAATCAGGTAGGTGTTGTGCTCATCAGTGGGTAATTCCTGGCTGCATTTATTCTCTTCCTCGAACATTTAAATGCAGCACGCTCTGTGCTGAATGCACCAGGAGGCAGCGTATAATGCAGGCAGCCCATACACGGGCTGCAGGCTTTCTGTTTATTCAACACGGAAAACTTGCCACTTTCAGGCTCATGTGACACACCTATTAACAGCATCCTCCTTAAAGTGAAATGAAAGCTGCAAAATAAATAATAACCAGCTAAATAAAATAAAGGAGCCCTTGAAAAAGCCGTGCTGTAATGTTTACCACTACATCAGTAAGGTTCCCAGATGAAGGGGAGATTGACGTTCCTCATTTTACTGTTCTTTTGGCGGAGCTATTATTATTATCTTAATATAAATAAGCCTGAATATTCTATCACTCTAAATTAAGGTAGCTGCATTTTTACCTTTGAAACAGCACAATTTGGGAGAAAGGATCGATTTAATTCTTATTTTCTCAAGTTCTGCAGCCCTCCTGCTAGAGTGTGTCTGGACACTTTAATACAGCTGCACTGCTCAAGCCACGCTATCCTCCCTTCTAAAAGTGACACTGGGCTGACCTGCCATGGCCTCTCTGGTGATTAAGATGGTTTGACTTAGAGTTGACAGTTATCAGTTCGTTAGGAATCATAAAATCCATTTATTTATATTTCAGCTTTGATTTTCCTTTAAGTGACTTTTCACGTCCAGTAAATGGCTTTATACATAGCTACTAGGTAACATACTGTAATACATCCTCCGTATATAGCGTTCCTAAAATACGCTATACGAGCCAATACAGGGGAATATTGATGGGTTTAAGGGCAGACTAATGTCTTTTAACTTCCCCAAATAGTAATTCATGTAACAACAGACGACGCCACTAACGGAAGACTTTCCATAAAGAAATCTATTTCAACGTTAGCTGATGAAATCAAAGGAAAGTAAAACTGTACGAGACACAGCGTGTCTCCTCGGCAGATTTAAACGGCGTAGGGTAAAACAACCCATTAGCCTTTGTTCTCTTGGCTTTAAGACTGTAGGTGCGACTGTTGTGCTAGCTGACAATAAATAACAGAGTCGGTTCATGCTAAACAATTATGAATCATTTTCTGTTCCGATATCGAACAATGCCAGAGCGCTCGTGCATTGCTTCCCGCCACAAGCCGACATTAGCATAATGCTGTATAATAACGCGAAATAACATTCCTTTCCGCTGAAACCTCCACACAACCCTCAATGTCTCTTATTTTTAAGTCGTACACATTCTCCTACTCGATTGAGCTGCTGATTGTAAAAATATAGGCATGACTGAATCAGAAAATCAAACGGATTGAATGGATGGTTAAATAGTTTACAATACATCCATTCAGGTGAGAATAAAAGAAGTAGTCTGGTGTCTGTTATGAGGTTTTTTACCCAGCATTCCAGTATTGCACAATGGGTCACTGACCATTATGTCCTTTGCACATGCTCAGTTCTAACCTACTGCAGGAGTTTTTTACAGGTCACACCCATTAGTATGTGAACCAGCTGTATGCATACACAGTTAAACCTCAACAATCCAAACAGATCTAAAAGAGACTTTGCTTGATTGGTAATCCCATACCTCCCAACTTCTGCAGTCAGCAAACCGGGGCGAGGAGGCCACCAATAGCTCCGTACGCGAAAGTCACGCCCACACCCCGAATATTACAGACACACCCCTGAACATCATGGGCCACACCATGTTCCGATTAGGCCCACCCATGCCAGGACCCTTTAAATCGTTCCAGTATCAGGATGGTGGGGTATGCATTTACTAACCGGTCAGGTTCCTGTCTAGCCAAAAAATTCACCAGACTGGCAAATTAATCAAAGCTTGTGGCCATAATAAAAACAAAAAAAGGAAATGTACTTATTAGAAATTGTATTTATTACCAACTTACACAAGCCTAATTTTGGCATCTGCACACTCAGCACTCTGATGACGCAAGCATTAACCAAACATGTGCATTTATCAGTAAGTAATTCATCTTTAAGGTGTTTAAGTCTTGGCACCGCGGTCGAAAATTCCCAATCCAATTCTGATGGAATCGGGTCATTACTTGCTGATGCGGCCTACAAGGAACGATCGTTCGGTATAGACTTTATATTACTCCCATCGTTACGGACACCTATATGTATATGGGGCTGGTAATGATTAGAGGTCCGAACTTCGCAAATCCGGTCCGTTCGAGGATCTGCGAATTTTCGTAATTTCAAAATTTTCGAAAATACGTATTTTCACACATTTGTCGAAAAACGAGAAATCTCGCTAATTATAAAAAATTTCGAAAACGCGGAAAACCGGAAAATCCACCGCGATATCCGCCGTTCGCGAATGAGGTAATCGCCATCGGATCCGGGGCCATGGCTCTATATGATCAACAGAAATTTTCCACTTCGCCGATATTCAGAAAATTCCACGGATCCGGCAATGTGAATGGGCACTAAGTCTCACGAGATGCCAGGGAACATTTCTATTAAAGGTTAGCAACAGCATAATAAGGATCTCAACAGGAAGGTCCAGGTGCTCTATTGTCTGCCATCCTAGGTAAGATAAACATTTCCATACAACATCCCAAAGGCAGACAACAGAAGCCATTTAAATGAACAATTCAACTTACAACCCTGTTCTCAGTTTAAAGGGAACATCCACATGTATTGCACGTTTTCGTTGTGGCTTCAAAGTCCGCCATCTGCAAAGGATTGGGAGCTCTTTAAGGCTACAGCAGTGGTGGTTTAAATAGATAATAAAACTAGATGTTTAGAGAACGTGATGCACCAGTCTCTATTTTTTATTCAAACTGAATATCAACAGCTAGAGGTCTTCTGGTCTGAAATCCCTGTTTTGTTTACAATTTATTCTGAATGAAATTGCTGCTAAGAAAGTCGCATTCTACTGAATTCTGCTTATTTGAGCAATAGCAGAGTGCGGCCATCTGCTGCTTGAAACGCGTTGGAACATCTTGCCGCGGTCACCATAAAGACGATGCCCCGGTTATGTTAAACTATCTACCTGTGCAGAATAGGGACTCATGCCAGGAATTGCTACATCCAAATGGCAGTCTTGCCGTAATAAAAGAGAAAATGCTATTGAAAGTGAATTATGTTATACATGTATATGGTACGTTTCAGACGACAGCACAAAAACCTGGGCTCAGCTTAAAGGATTGTACAGTTATAAATGTGTGCCAAAAAGTATTTACGGCCTGGGGAGACATGTGTGCACTGAGTGTAAACAGCTGAAGTGGATGTGTTTGAACTGATGATATTAATAGCATTTGTTCCCACTTCTATCTATTCTTCATCTCCAGCCACAGGCTTGGGCATGCCCAGTGTGCACTGGGGGAACAAGGAAATCTCCAGTGAGCTACTTTGTATCTCCATTGCTAGGGAGGAGGTAAGTTAATAAAATAAAGAAATAATTGCTGTTTCACTTATTTTATATAGATATATCTTTCTATCTTTACAGTGTGTCGTGGACATTCTAGCCTTGCGTGTGACATTTCCATCATATATTTCTTAGGCAATGGATATAAACCAGCAATCCTCTATTAAAATCTTAAACATAAAGAATCAATGAGGGTCTATCCAAGGTGATGGGGGTGTAATGAGTAAGTGACCTTTAAGCCACAATTATGGGTCAGTTCCAGAGCAAGTATCAAGATTAATTGGGAAGTGTATGGATATTCCCACAAGTACTGAATGGAGTTGGTAATGGGCAGTACTGGAGTGTGCAAAAGATTGCATTAACTACAAGAAACAGAACAGTGCACCAGTTAACAGAGCACACCGTAAAATGATATAAGGGATAATGCTAACAGTACCTTACAGTGAACACACATGGATACTAGCAGGGAGTATCAGTGAATGAGGTGGGATAATGGGGGGGGGGGTGTTGCCATTGAGTACATGGTATATAAAGGTTGGAGGCTGATTAACCAGTCATGGAACACATGTGGTTCCCTATACAGCTGCTCTTGGTGTTATTTTATCCTTTCTACAACGTTGAGTGATTCTGCTGCATTGGGTTCATGGTATCTGTATTATTTGGTCGCTGTTTTTAATTTCTACAGGTGTTTGTCACGGGCCACGTGTTTAATGTTATAATTGTTAGGGAAACGGTTGGCATAGGGAAGGTATGGATACATGACTATGACTAGTTGAATAATATCCCCTAGTGTAAAATATAAGGCTATTAAAAGCCACCAAGGAGACCCATGAACTGTAATAACAATACAAGGCTGCAAGCCAAGTTATACAGGAATTCATCTCCTCTATTCTTATTTTACATTGGGATCCATTCAGCCTACCCACACCGGGAACTCTATTACCCCATCACCCACGTTGACAAATGCATTTTGTGAATTGTAATAAAATAACACTTTGAGTGCAGAAGGCAGCCTATGGCCCATGGCTTTGAAGGGAAACCATGATTTGGTCATGGTATCAGACATTGACATTATAAAAATGCAAGACGATTATGTGTGATGTAACAGTGATGCGTGTGATCTAAGCAACAAATGACATATCAGCGCCTTGTAAGGAATCGTACACAGTGTCCACACTAATTTTATCACTTGAGTTGTCAAATGAAATAATAATTGTTACGAGTTGGATTTCACTGTAACCACCGATTAAATCTACAATAAAAATTAATTTGCTTTTGGTTTTTGTGCATTTACAACCTGAAGTTAGAAAGTGGTCATAGGTCAGCAGAATGTGCCATCAGACCTATTGTTGGGATTCAGGAACACGGTTACACACACAATGCGCCAAGCCTATTTGATTTTACTGCCAAATTCCTCCCGCCATTAATGAAGACAATCTAATAACTATTAATATACATATACAAGGTGCCCAGATTTTGAAAACATATATTATCAGTGATGGAATACTCCCCAGGACATTGCCTCTTATGTTATATAACACTTGGCTGTCTGAATTGTTTGGGGCATTAAAGGAGACACACTTAACTCACAAACATGGGTGTAATAAGTTAAATTTAAAAGATGCTAACTTGTGCAGTAACTGACAGCTTTCGCTCCTCCTCCATTTTGCCCTTCTTTTAATTGTTGTCGGGCACTGACTGTAGAGGAGCAAGAGAGCAGTCATTTCCTGAATAGAGATAGTGTCCGTTTAGAGCACAATGTGTGTAACTCATAGGTAGAGGAATTGCCTTGTGGTTTCTTCACTGAGACATTCTCCATTTTTTTTATCTGTGTTATTTGTGTTATTTGTGTGTCTGTTTAAATATCGATGAAGAATGGGTAAGCCGTCAACAAGCAATAAATTACTTTCCACGCAAACCATAAATTGACAGAGGTACAAATGTACTTCTTAAGTATTATATTGAAAAAACATATTATTAGAAATGATTAAGACATCCAGTGGTTGGCCAGGTCAGTATATAAAAAAAAAGATGGCAGGCGTTTTGTTTTAGAGAAACACTACTAAACATGAAGAAAGAGTAGATGTAATGGTACACTCAACGTATTGAGCCACGTTCCAGAATCCGACATGGCCATGAACACACAGTTTGTGAGAATAGTGCACATTATAAACATCTGAACAATGTTGGAAACAAGGAGTTAAGGAAATAGCACGTAGTTTGGGTCACAAAATAATCAATATAGATAATTATATACAAGCTAGAAGTATAAGAAACAAATCATGTAACTAATTATGTTCACTGCCAGAAATCTTCTTTTGATATTTAACAATAAATACGATACTCAACTCTCCAACTTCTAACAGAAGTTATGGTGCTGAAAAGTTAACACTCTCCAGCATCTAAAGTGAGATTACCTTCAAAGTCGTCTCCTCCTCTTCTTCCCCAGGTCTGAGGCATGCTCACTGACTAAGTTATGTCATTAGTGCCCCCACCAAACCAGGAAACATGAACCTTTATAGTAACAATAGTAACTTTAAGTAACTTCTGAAAATATGTAAGTTGAACGTTTATCAAGGACTCGTGTTAAAGGTAGACTGCTGGCTTTTGATTTAATTCAACTAGTTACCTTTAATATGACAACATGTTTTATTAATTCCTTTGGAGCAAAATAAATTATTTGGGTGCAATGTAATTGAAATAATTTCATATTATATATATATAACTATAAATATGTATTTTAGCAAAACTGTCGACATTTCGTACCGTAACTGAATTGTGTCTGTGCTTTCTTTCTCATTGCTAAATGATCATAAGTTAAGAGTTAAATATCAGTAGCTGAGCTCCAGTGAGATCCTATGGTATATATACTTAGTCTTGGTGTAAAGTATATACAGAAGACAGGATTGCGGCTGACTGCTCCCTGCTAGAAGGCTTTACGCTCTGTTATAAAAATAAATAGAAAACCTAGAGTTCTTGGCATAATGAACTGCAGAACAGTTTGAAAGCTCCCATTTCTGATTCAGTGTTTGGGTGGGGGAGTCCGTTCTCAATAAATCCAATTGCCTCTAAAAATAAACACATTGTCTACCATAAACCCCTTGGGGCAAAATTTCTCCCTTAAGTCATCGTTTGACCATAAAGAGGAAATGTCGACATTTAAACGATAGCATGGTATGTTCACACAATAACCGAGGTCCAATCAATGAGTCAAATTCCATTGGGTTCACTGCACAGGAGATGCATTCCTTGTCATTTAAAACCATGCTACTATAATGATTTTTAAGGTAAGTGAATGGCAAAACATAGGCTAGGTGCTAAATAGAGATGTCCGAACTTCGCAAACTCCGGTCGAAAATAAATCGAAATCCGCCGAGCGGACCCTTAAAATTAAAAATACCCTTGAAATACGAGATTTCGTATTTTCGAAAAATTTTCGAAATTACGAGTTTTCATGTATTTTCGAAAATATGTATTTTCGAAAATACAAGTAAATCCTCGTAATTTCGAATATTTTCGAAAAATACGTATGTAGGGAATAAGAGAAATCCGTGTATTTTCTAAAATTTTCGAAAATACATGTTTTCCCGAAATTTCGAAAATCCGAAAAAATCCGCGAATCGGAAGTTTCGGCAGGCGAAAAATCCGCTCGTTCGCGAATAAGATAATCTACGGGGATCCGGGTTCGATCCGCGAACCGGCCATCCCTAGTGCTAAACCCTCCAAAATTCTGAATTTCTACTTTCTTTGCAGCTTAGCCTTTATTCCGTGTGTGATCTCACCTTCTCTAAACTAGCAGATTCAAATCTGTCTTCACGGAGGTAAATAATCTCCAGTGCACAGACACATGAATAATTACACACGGGGAATCACAATTTAAGCAACACAAAACATCTTTCACAAACGTCCCTGTCCCAGATAGAGCTGGACAAACTTCCTGAAGTTTATTAACTTCGGTAAAAGTTCTATAGTTCAGAAGCAAAGTCATTGAAGTCAATAAGAGAAAACAGTTGAAGAAGTCTAGTTAATTCACAAATAAATATCATGTAACTTATTGTAAATGGCTGTGAGACCTGGGAAATGGTCTGGGAAACATGTCACTATCACCAAAACTCTGTTAAAAACGTAAATTTCCTCACGATCATGCAACTGTTGGTTTCCGTTTTCTATATTCAAGGGTCACACCATTTCGAGGGTTACTGAACAATACTTCGAGGTTTGGCTAAAATCGAACTATACATTCGGGGTTCTGAAATTGAAATACATTCGAGGGTTACTGAAATTGAATGATACATTTCGAGGGTTACTGAAATTGAATGATACATTCGGGGTTACTTTGAAATGATACATTCGAGGGTTACTGAAATTGAATGATACATTCGAGGGTTACTGAAATTATGATACATTCAGGGTTACTGAAATTGATGATCACATTCGAGAGGGTTTATGAAATTGAATGATACATCTGGTTACTGAAATTGAATGATACATTTCGAGGTTAACTGAAATTGAATGATACATTCGAGGGTTACTTGAAATTGAATGATACATTCGAGGGTTACTGAAATTGAACTGATACATTCGAGGGTATCTGAAATTGAATGATACATGCGAGGTTTAAAATTCTGAAAGGAATATACATTCGAGGGTTACTGAAATGAATGATACATCGAGGGTTACGAAATTGAATGATACATTCGATGGTGTTACTGAAATTGAATGATACATTCGAGGGTTACTGAAATTGAATGATACATTCGAGGGTTACTGAATTGAATGATACATTCGAGGGTTACTGAATTGAATGATATCTTCGAGGGTTACTGAAATTGAATGATACATTCGAGTTCGACACCAACTGTCTGCCATGTACAATTGCTTTTTAACAACCTTACTCGGCTGGGCGTTCCTATAAACACCTCTACCCTATCTAATCACACCTTAACACCTGGCTGTGATATGCTAATGGGATTTCCAGGGTACACTAATTGGCCCACAGATTCTGTACAAGTCATTCTGAATTGGAGAAAGCCAGTCGAATGACTAGCGAAACGTCTTCAAGAACTACATTCAAGTCCAGTTGACTAATTGAATACACAGAATATACCAGACCTGGATGAATGAGAACCTTCACAGATAACTTCGGGGTTTACTGAAATTGAATGATACATTCAAGGGTTGTACGAATTGAGATGATACATTCGAGGGTTTACAATTGAATGATACAACAAATGGAGGTTACTGAAATTGAATGATACATTCGAGGTTACTGAAATTGATGATACATTCGAGGGTTACTGAAATTGAAATGATAAACAACAAAATTCGAGGTTACCTGAAATTGAATGATACATTTTGAGGGTTACTGAAATTGAAATGAAATTCAAGGGTTACTGAATTGAATGATACTTCGAGGGTTACTGAAATTGAATGATACATTCGAGGGTTACTGAAATTGGAATGATACAACTTCGAGGGTGCTTTACTGAATTGAGGAAATGAAATGAATATACAGAGGGTTACTGAAATTGAATGATCATTTGAGGGTTACGAATTGAAATGATACATTCGAGGTTTTTGATATTTGAAGTGATACATTCAGGGTTCGAATGAATGATACATGTCGAGGTTACTGATGAAATTGAACGATACATTCGGGGTTTCTGAAATTGAAGGATAACATTCAAGGGTTACTGAAATTGAATGATACATCGAGGGTTACTGAAATTGAATGATACATTCGAGGGTTACTGAAATTGAATGATACATTTGAGGGTTACCGAATTAATATACATTCGCGGTTTTGAATTGAATGATACATTCGGTTACTGAATTGAATGATCATTGAGGGTTACTGAAATTGAATGATACATTCGAGGGTTATGAAATTGATGATACATTCAAGGGTTTATAAATTGAATGATACATTCGAGGGTTACTGAAATTGAATGATACATTCGAAGGGTTATGAAATTGAATGATACATTCGAGGGTTACGAAATAAATGTACATTCGAGGGTTCCGAAATGAATGATACATCGAGGGTTACTGAAATTGAATGATACATGAGGGTTACTGAAATGAATGATACATTGGGGTACTGAAATTGAATGATAACTTGAGGGTTACTGAAATTGAATGATACATTCGAGTGTGTACTGACAACTTGAATGTATACATTTGAGGTTACCGAAATTGAAATGATACATTGCGAGGGTTACCGAAATTGAAATGACCTTCGAGGGTACTGAAATTGAGAATGATAACATTCAGGGTTACGAACGATACATTAAAGAATTATTGAAAATCCGAACACAATATATTTGGCGGGTTACCGAAATCGAATGAATACTTGAGGGCTAAAAATATAACAAATCCAATATTATTTAGAGTACCAGATCGAACAATAAATTCAAACGTACCGAAGATACATTTTGAGGATTACCGAAAATCGAAATACCATAAAGGGTTAACGAAATCGAATAATACATTCGAGGGTTACCAACACCAATACATAGGAGATTACCGAAATCAGAATGATACATTCGCGGATTACTAAATCGAATGATAACATTTGAGGGCGTACCAAAAACCGAATAATAATTTGAGAGTTACCGAAATCACACGAGATACATTCAAGGATAACCGAAACCGAAAATAACTTTGAGATTACCGAAATCTATGAATACATTTAAGGGTTACCAAAACTATATTTGGGGGTATGGGCCGAAACGGAACATTAAGGATATTGTCGAAACGCCGCATTGGAGGGTTATCAACGAAACGGTCATTTTGAGGGTTAGCAACCGGTACACAAATGATAATTACCGACTTTTCGATAACTATCGAAAATGCGTTAGCGAGTTCCTAAACCAAACAGTTCGTAGTTTCAGTAAATTCTAAAAGCGGTAATCCGAACTATTAAAGTTCGGGGTCGAACTCAGTTCAATCACTTCGTTTTAAGTCCATCTCTAGTCTCCAGTCCCGATTGTAGCTCTCCTTTAGAGCTAGCAATCGAATGTTGTTTTTATGGGAAATACAGTAAAGAGGTCAGATACTTATCTGGTGAAAGTTAACAAATTTGTCAAGATAGTTTTTCAGAAATTATCGACTCAGAAGTGCAGGAAGAATGCACGCTATCGATTGGCCAAGAAGAGGGGGGTGGCCTCCATTTACTAATCCACTCACTGTCTAGAGATGGAATCCAGGTCTGAATCGGAACTCGCAGATCCAAAGTTCATTGGATTCGCTGACAGGAGAATTTCGGTGTGAAACTTCCAATTTTGGGTAACCCTTGAAGTATGGAGAATTCACAAATGGATGTAACCTATCGGTTTCAAACATCAATATGCACTGTGCCCCTACTTCCCATAGTAAGACACTGGATAAATGAACCAATGTCCATGCTGTCTAAAAATAACATCACATCCATTTAGACTAAAATCCGCATATACCTTTAGGAACGTACCAACCACTCTATTTATTATGTACGTAGTTCATGAGAGTGACATTGCAACTGATTCCCATTTGATATACACAATTTTAAGGAATGCTTGGCGCGACATACTTCAGAATCTTTGCACATGTATTATTATAATTCGTAAAAAAATAACTAATAATATACACATAATAAAAATAATACTGATTTTAGATCGGAAAGGATATGATGTACACAAGTTTTGATTTGTCACTTTCGGAGGAATTGAAGGCTAATTAATATGACAAACAGGTGTGGCGCTGAATCTAAAGATTGTCTTGTCTGTTTATACTATGAAGGTCTAGAGAGAAAAAACAAAAGAAATGTTTATTGCAGTAAGTAATTAAGAATTTAAGGTTGAAGTTACCTTTTCCTGCCTGCTGGTCTTATCAGACTGAAAAGTGGGTTCATTTATAGATCCAGTACACTGTACAGCTACAATTAGTGTTCTTGCGAATCAACTATTTCTGGGGCAGGGCAGGGTGTAACTCAAACTGGGACAGCAGATGCGGATGTTTATATTATACCAAGGGGGTTGAGAAGGAGCTGCAGGATGTCAGCGTCATATTTCGGAAAGATTTTATATTAGATATAACATTTGTTTGATTTCAGCTAACATGCGGTAATACATATTAATGAATGTGAGGATGGAGGGCTTACCAGTCCGCAACAGGTACAGCCAGCTTTTAAAGCGGGAAAACCTCTATAGGTAACGAATGGGGCATAGGAGTGTGGGTCTTCATACTTGCTGGCAATTATCTTTTTAAAGGGTATGTCCACCCCCAAAACTTTCAGGGGCGATGCCTTAGCCAAATCACCAGAGGATGCCGTGTCGAGCACATTGTTTGGACTCCCATGCCACGGAGGAAAGGCACAGGAGTTAAGTCAGAAGGTCGGGGGGAACGTGGACTGGTAGTAATTTGGGGAAGCTCGCGAGGGTCTAGGTTTCCAGCTTTTCCTTCCCTCCTGCACATACTAAATTATTGGGGGGGTAGAAGACCTTTTTAACACTTTAATGTCCCTTTATGGTTAAACATTTTAATATATTTATTTAATCAACATTTCTGTTGTATTCTGTTTGCAATCTTGGTGGCATCGTAAAAGATAGTAAATGTTATTTTATTTTAAATCTGGTCATTCCCGTAAATAAGGACTCTCTCTATAGTTTTCCAATTATTAAATGCCAACAACATTCTTATAAAACTGATTCCCATGGCCTTTGCTGGCTGGTGATGTAAGCCCCATTTCAAGTCTAGGGTCTCCTTGTTTGGTTACCAAAAATGATTGTGAGGCTCAGAGGGAGTGGGTGTACAGCGCACGTTTCTTGGAAGAAAAAGGCGGACGCAGCAGGAAATATCACATGCATTTGGTAGGCAAACATTGGCATTTTTAGCATGGTTTAAATTGAAGGGTACTGCAGTTTTGCCATCACACCTCAATGAATTGTTAAAATACTCACCCTCTTATTTCTGTAGAAGGTCGAATCCTCCGTGGGATCACCGATAAGTTTGAAGGAAACTCCCCCGAAATGCGGGGCAGAGGGTTTACCTCCACGCGCTTCCAAATAGTGAGGGGACGGCTTCTGGTGCTTACTCTTCTGTATCTTGTTGGCCTCCTGGCATGCGCCTCGCCAATACGTTTTTCGATGCGGGAGCCCAAGATCAAGAGTTAACCGGCGGTAAGCTGTCAGGGACCCGGTGATACCAAGGAGGACTGCATAATTGTCATCCTGCTCTGTTGTTACTGATTCGTTACTTATACCATTGAAACTGTGAAAACAACACAATCAAAAGAGAATATTACAAATATCTCACATGATTCACATCTCGTATGTCCCCCCAGCAGGGGAGCATACACAGTGGTGCAGTATGTCAGACCTTTATTGAAAAAACAAAAATCCTAATTCTCTCAAAATTAACAGGTTCGGGTGTCTAATGGTGGTTAGCGATGTTAAAGTACTTACCATTGATTTTTCGCAACTGCCAGTATCCTTCTGTAACCCATGGTCCTGGAGCTTTTTTGCTCTGCCATTATGAAAGGTGTTACAACAAAGCGCAAGATCCTGGGAAAATAGGAGGAAGCAATCCACCACAGGGCGTATATTTTTTTATGAAAGTGCTGGAATCTTTTCTTTAAAATATTAGCGGTCAGGTCCTCCATTAAAACGGGAATCACCCAAGTACAACATTGTCATTTCGATTCATGATTTCTTTAAAAACATAAGTGTCCGTTTTGACACTTTGAACTCAATCAGTATCATCTCTACAGGTAATTCCATTATATATAAGGTATGTTTCATTTATCTTCCGTGATTTTTGTAATACGACCCAATGCAGCTCAGTTTCCACTAAGGGGATGACCTACCATCAAAAGGGTGCTATAAGTAGATCATGGCATCTACTGCACATTACCATTGGCTCAAAAAAAATCTTTTTGCAAACATATTAGTTTCCTACAGATCGCTGCAGTAACATCGACAGCAAGCTTATGTAGACTCATGGCAGCAGCCCACTTTGTAGTTGTGCAAATAACAAACCATTTTTTTTCTTTTTACTCTAAGGAAAGTAACTGTGCTGTTGCTTTTTCCCATGACAGAATAACTCAATAATAAGATTATCAATCACCAAAACCAAAAATGCATGGAAATTAGTGCATGAATGCATAATTGCCTCAGTGTGTGGTGTCCACTCAGGAATTAGCCAAAAACTCCATCACTTGGATGGATATCGGTGGTGTGTAACTGTGTCCGATTTGTGGAGGCCCAGGCCAATTTCCCCTCTAACTCAAATTAGCTTGTACGCGCAGAAAAGATATATTTTTAATGCGCATAACAAAGGACAAATTGTTGCTCTCATCCGCAGGCACGTTATTCAGAGAGATTTTTGTATTGGCGCACCACTGTAAATCTGTGTGCGCATGCGCTGCTCCCTACCTAAAAGATATGTTGATCTAGGCCACAGCATGATGATGGGTCCACTTTTTTTTCTTTTGTGTTTCCCGGGAAATATGGGTTAAAAGTTAAATTGCCTCGATTTGGTTTCTACCTAACTGCTCGGCTTACTTTTTTGTGCGTTTAGACTTGTTGTAAAGTTGCGATTTTTTAAAGAAACACATGTGAACTCGCTTTCCTACATAATGTCCGACCTTTTTCAAGCCAAACTAAGTTACTTTCCTCTTGTGCTATTGGTTTATTGGACATCGATTAAATCCAAATTCATCACTGATCATGAATCTTTGATTGGCTGGTTGATAACCATTAGTATTAATGATAAGTCCTTATATTAATGGACAAGAAGGATAACATTTACATCAATGAGCCAGAATGGATCATACATATAGTTTATAGCAGGCACAGCTCCATATCGGTATTAAATAATACTAATTATATAGTGTGAAAAACAATAAATGCAAAATACCACGCAACGTTCGGGGGTCCAACCCCTTCTCACGGTGGATTCTATCCTTTTTAATTACTGTATATGGTTTCAGACAGTAGAACAATATAATAGCGAAAATAACAATTATCATCTTGATTCTGCAGGCTTTCTGCTTTGGTTTTGAGGAGTTTTTGATTTCTACCTTGCCAATCTTGGTAGAGGGAGGTCTATGCAGAGTCAGTCAGAGCTATAAGCAATTAGTGGTTCGAGAGCTGAGAGCTTCTTGTAACCCACGGAGAAAGGCCATCTTATAAAAGAGAAATAGAAAAGTATTTCTCCACAATCCGCGGAGTTGACAGTTTGAATATTATACAATCCACACTGGCCTCACTTATATTTTTAGCTTAGCTCTCCTTTAAGTGAAAGATCAGCAACAGAACTTGCAAATAAATGGTTAAATAATGGTGTTTTCGCACGTACATACATTCAAATGTGCAGTTTAAAATAGAGTAGTCATTGCTAAATGCCATTATTCTTTTTTGCCTAGGGGAAAAAAGGGGTTATTATAGGAGGTGTGAGTGGTTTGTCTGGGAGCTATCAATCTACATCAGCAATCAACACGTGTCTCTAACGCTGTACCACCGAAAGGTAAAATCGGATTGTTACTGCAGATTCACGGCAAACATTTTACCCCAACCAACTTTAACATAGAACCAACAAAGTGTAAGTGCTGAAAGTCAGAAAAAAAATTTTACTGTCACGTATAGTGACGTCCCTTGGAATAGGTACTTTATAATGTTATTTAAATCACTGTATATTATAATGTATTATCTGCTCTTATCAGCTCTGGAATTTACCTTGATGAGTCTAATCAGCTGCTCCGACCTGGACGGGTATCCCCTACCAATTAGCAACCCAATATACCCACTGTTATAAACTGTTTTCACAGAATGATGGAAAGCTCTAGGTGGCTTGTAAGGCGGTGCACACAACATGCAATTTTTTCATCCCGATGGACTGATAGTCCAGTGTAAGGGTCGATAGGAATGAAAACATTACATGGGTTTTCGTCCTTATGCGAGCGGCGTCCAAACCGTTCTTTTGTCCCGAAGTGACAATGGGTGATTGGAAGTGTCCCAAAAACCACCGCTATGGGGAACTGACAGGCTTGAACGTCGAGGGACAAGATGCAAGGTTTTATGCTATCTAAAGGCTGGGTAGACCCATCCAATTGTGCAACTGACTGACAAATATTAAGAGCGTATCGGTTGGTAGGCCAAAAATTGGCCTGGTGTATTGCCTCGCGCCTGCGTCCCCGTCCTTGGTCATCCGTTCTCCAATCAATGAACGATCGATTGGTGTATGTTGAATCACGCACTTCCCTATGGACCACAAGATTGGTTGAGCGAACGTCTTGCACAGCTACTTTTGCTGCCACACCACCGTGATTTGTTCTGGGCCGACCGCTCGCTAATTTCGGTGTGTGCCCCAGCCTAACGTCACCTACCCTACTCGATCAGTATTGATAGAAACAGGCTGGGGTGCTTTAAACGTATAATACCGATAGATATACTTGATATACCTCAGTGTATCCAAAACTGTGAATATTTTTGTGAAACCGCTCCTCCTCTCCCCTTGCTAAAGTGTCCATACACTGCCATTTCCCCTCGCAATGTGCGACAGATCCATGTATCTCTGTTGCACATTGCGAAAGGAACCTTGCACGCATTGAACGCCAGACGGTTTGAAGGTGGCCATAATAGTGTGAACGATAATGGGTAATCCCGTCGTGGAACGGGATTATTGTTTGAAGTGTGGACTTTTCCCACCGACCGGAGTTACTATGTATACTGTAGTCGCACTAAGGTCAGTCGGGAAAGATGGAAAATTTCCTGGCCGTTATCGGCTCCCTTACATAGTATAGGGAGCCAATACCATCGTAACGCGTAGGGCCGCCACAACCGACCGATCCCTGTACCGTGTAACAGGGAGCCGTAGCTCCACTGGAAAATTTTCCGTCTTTCCCGACGCCGTAGGCTTCGACGAAGGCGGTTAGTCGCACTACAGTCCAGGCGTGAAACCTAATTGAACGATACCGTCCATATGTCATGGCCACTTTAGGGGGCAGTAAAACTAACCTACATCACACCCCTATTCTGTTCACACTGCTCCCACGACATACGGCTCTAGCTAGCTTGCGCACCAATAGAACCTCTACTGCATGTGCACCTCTGGCCAAATAGGACTCAAATTATTCCCCTGTAATTCCCTCCCGTAATTCATCTTATCTAGATTTATTTTCACTGAAAACATTAAGGGAATATTGCCCATCACTTAAAAAATTAGTTCAACCACCACTGTGTTTTTTGTTCCCTGTCCTCCTATTTCTTAGATAGCATCGAAGCATTGTCATTACAGCGGTCAATCAAGTTCCTTATTATCATAACTCTTCTGCTTGGTGCCATTTTGTGTAACTGAAATGATGACGTGGTATATGTGAATTTCATGGTGCCTCATAGTGATTAACTGAGACATGCGTGACTTCACAGATATTGGTCAGATGGAGAGGATTCAAGGAACAGGGAGCTTAGTCTTAAACTGTCCAATTGCCCGTTCGTCAAATTGGTGAATAACCATCGGGGCCTTGGCGCCGTCGAAATCACCTCAGATTTGTCGTCCCGACAAAACAAACTTCCTTTTTCAGTTTAAATATAGAAACGGGAGGTAAGGACTGTGCCGTAATCCTCCCGTTCTTCACTTACCGAGATCCACTATTTCCTCTTCTGTTTTTCTGACAGCCCCCCAACGGAAGCTCACCTGTGTGCGCATTCGCCTATGTTGCTCATCACAAGCTCTGTGTCCCTATTCAACTGAAAAACAAGGAATGTGTTTTATAATAAGTGGAGAAACCTTTAATTTAATAGTGACCGCGTTTTTTACTGGGGAACTGCAGTTAAATACATCTAGATGGGCTGGAATATGAATAGAACTTCTGGTAAACAGTGGCTCCACCCAGATCCCCCCCCCTGCGATTGATCGTACCACGACGTAATTTAGCCTGTCATCAGAATATATTAAAAGGGAGATGATATAATAATCAAACTGATCATTATGCAGATCTAGATGCCTCCACAGAATCTGTGCTGTTAGGTGAACAGCTCTTCGTGTCGATGTGCTTCTACTTTGTTTTTCAAAAGCGCAGTGGTAAAACCATGACTCACTTCATTAGATCATGATGGAGGTGGGGAGATGTTATTCACTTTATTTTCCTTCCGTGGTGTCACAGACTCTGAGCGCAAGACGTCTGAGATCCTGACCAGTCAGTGCTTGTTCCAACTTCACCTTACGGAAATGACCTCTTCATTTACAAACCTTGCGAGAAGGGAGAAGGGGGGCGGGGAATCTGCCTTCCATTACTTTTCAGGTCATCATAACAACAGTGAATGTATGAATTGAATAGTGCCAGCTGCTACCCTACAGATTTTACCGTACTAACAAAATGTAAGCTGTAAAAAAAACGTTTACATATTTCCCTCTCTTAAGCAGGGGTTTTTACTACAAATTTAACCCCACCCACGCAGAGTTTCTCTTGATCCCCCTCATGTTTCACTTAGCGGCTATAAACCCAAAGTTTTTGATGGTCAGCTTCTTTGGCCAAGTTTCCCAAAAATTATTCACTTTTCGAAGGATTGGCTTGATAGACATTATTTCAATTTAGAAGGACATACGATCCATAGCTTTTCAGATCGAGTAAGATTTAATCGTTCCCTGGGTTTCCCCAGATTCCACTGTAGAACGTAAAGCAGACATTGGCTAAAACAAGGGTTACGCCAGGCACCCACCCTATGCAACTTTATACAACACAGGGCGAACATACAGATTCTTTACAGAGTAGCGAGGTGTCATTTTGAACTCAAGACTCAGATGGATCTTGAAAAGTACTGGGTGGGGGGTAACCAAAATCATGTAATGATACTTTTACATAAACAATCCCAAACTCAAGTATCGGTAAAAGCTAGCGTTACGAGGCAGTTTCCTGGGGAATGCGTAATGACGCAAGCAACAATAATGCCCACACATTGCATTAGGAAAAGCTGCTTTCTGGTAGATAGCCTATAGTCAGGTAAAAAATATCTTAAGGATGAATGCTCCATTGTAAATTGTACATAATGTAATGTATACAGGGAAGGCGATGCAATGCTGGGGGACTACTGGTGTGTTAACTCATTCTCATAAAACAAACATATCACCAGACCCCCATATCTAAAGTGAATGACCTATTTCCTTATAGGCCCACGATCCTATTTAATGATTCAACAAGTAAAATCTTTGGCGTGGACTTTTAAAGACAAAATCCAGGTAGACAACACACAAAAACCCCCCCCACCCATAGGTTATCTCCCTTAGGTTTGCAGCGGTTAAAGTTGTAACTTGCAACAGGAGAAGACTGACATGAATCAACCTGCTTCCCAGTGGTGAAATTACCATTTTTGGCAGCATGAGCCGGCAAACAAGTCCCTTTGCGCACCAGGGCCTCATGCATTGAGTGTGCACTCATACGAGATAACTGGCCTTCAAGTGGGACAGCAGAGGGCTTCCTCCTTCAACTTCTTTGAATGAAACTTACTAACACCACATGACCTGCAACAGTCATCCACCTATCCACTAAGTCCCTGAATTGAAAGGGGGCTTAAGACTATAACTCCCCAAAAGTAAAATTTTAGAAAATGCCAGTCCTGAGGACTTTTGTATTCTGCTTATTTTGTGTTGTCAAAAAAATGTTTTATTTCATTTGGCTTTAACAAAGATGCATCATAGGAAAAGGGTCCATGTTCCAAAACTTACTACAACTACACGTTTTAAATATACCGTGGGTAGTTTCTTCCTGCGCAGGAGCCAACAATGCCAGAAAAATTACACATAGCCTCCTGGCAAAATCCTTCCTATTGGTGCTACATCCCTATGAATCTATGAGCCCTGCTGCTAGCAAGACCAGGAGATTTTCCCAGCTGTTCGGAAACCAGGTTTTTCTGATCCCAAAATAATACTTTCCCCGCAATGAAATACAATCTACACAACCAGACACAGCATAATGCATTAACGTTATCCCACCCCCTCTACAACCTTATTGGACACTAGGTATTCCACCCCCTCTTATTCTGGCTACAATCCATCAGCTCCACTAAGTCCTTCCCCTAACACTATTAGCGATGGTTGTCTGCGTGTTACCTTGTGATGAGATGTCTAATATAATTGGCACTATAAGCCTTTCACTCACCCCTACCCCCGCGCATTTGTTCGGGAGAATTCTATCAACGCTGATGTCACAATGTGCAGTTATTGATTTTCCTTCTTTTAGGGCCGGCAAAAGCTCGGTGTTCCCTTTCATACGTGCACAAGGATAAATTTTTATGTCAGTGCTATTTTGGCTTAGTACGGGAATTAACTAAGTCAAACACAACGCCGATGAGCTGGGAAGGAGGGCACTAGCCTAGACAGATTGTAATAGAATATATCAATAACCATTCCAATCTTATTGGACAGTAATGGGTGCCACAATCTGTAGGCCGCCTAGACAATCTGTTTCCATCACACCCCCCCTGCTCAGTCCTTTGTTAACCAGCTGTTGATAGTATTAGGGGTCATTACACAGTAAGACTTTAGCATTTATCAATTAGCTGCTTGTTTTGGAATCTTGCCCTTTCTTTAATGTTCCATCCCAAATTCTGGTTGGCTAATTAGTGTGTGTACTAAAAATAATCCCGTTAACTCCCTGCCGTGTATTATTTGGAGAAACTCTCACCGGCCCTTCAAAGGGAAGTTCTCGTGGATAAAACATTTTTCATCAAAATCAGGATCCTTTTTTCATTTTTGTACAAGTGCCGCTTACACAGTTCTGCCAACGACAGCCTGTATATCATCACATAGTGGATAGATAATGGTGCGTGGGTAAAGGTGTTTGTGACGTAAAGTAAACTATTCCTCTCCTCCCATAACCATCAAAAGTGATCCAGTAAAATCTACCATCTTGTCTTCAATCATGTCCTTAAAAAGCATCTCCTGTCCCAGTATCAATATAAAAGAGATAAATGCCCATTACAAATGGGACATATAACGCACTCCGAAATATCGAAGACCAATGGTCCCGTAAACTTCACGGACACTACAAAAGTGTTCGAGATGGTATAAAAAACACTCTACATAGCTTCTCCCCCAGTGCCCTTCGCTATGCTGGAGACCTGCGGTCCGGAGGCCAACACGCAAACATGCTCTTGGATTGCGCATAACAATAACTCGGTCAATAAAAAAATGCCACTATGCCATGGATTGCTATGGAAGGACTACGTCCCAAAAACTAACTTAATGTAACTGGAACCATTAACAATGGACCCAAACACCTGATTATATGAGGCCAACCTTACAGTATAACAAATTATAACAGCAAAGTCTTTAATCAGGGAGGGGGGGGAAGGGAGAGAAATTGTCTTGTATCTATAAGAACATGAATCTGAACGGATTGATGTATACTCAGTTCCAATTAATTATTATGCACAGGACCCTAGAATAAGAAACCTAACGTTACTGTTGGCCCCGCTATTAGAATCTGCATTGCAGGGGCCATCGATAATACAAATAATAAACGTTCGGCGATTTGGAAATAGCCCCTGTGATGTGACAAATACTATATATAGTCCCATTATTTAGATGCCTGAAAGGATGACACAAATCAACACGCCATGTAAACCTTCCCGGTGGGAGCTTCCAGGCTAATACCGCAGGCTATGGAGTAGCCAAATATTACAGTACTTCAGACATGATAAGAGGAAGCAGGCTATGTAAAGGGGGGTAGAAAGGATGGACATATAAAGGGAGATGGGGGTCAAAAAAAGGGGGCGGTGTAAAGGTAGGGGGGATGGACTATGTAGGTGGGGGTAGGGGATGGACTATATAAAGGGAGAATGTGGGGGTCAGCGTGTAACAGGGTAGGGGGGATTGGGACTATGTAAAGGGGGGTAGGGTTGGGAATGGGCTATATAATGCGTGGTGGGGTCAGCTGTTTCAAGGGGTAGGTGGGATGGGACTATTGTAATGTGGGGTAGGTTTGGTGGGACTAGTATAAAGGATATGGGGGGGGGGGGGGGTCTGCTGTGGTAAGGGGTATGGGATTGACCCTGTAAAAGGGGGGGTAGGTGGAATGTTCTATTAAGGGAGATGGGGGGGTCAGGCTGTGGTAAGGTAGGGGGATAGGACTATGTAAAGGGGGTAGGTGGATGGAATATATAAACTAAAGGGATATGGGGTGGTCATCTGTGTAAAGGGTAGGGGGGAGGTGGGGATTTGGACTATGTAACAGGGGGGTAGGGTGAGATGGACTATATAAAAGGCTATGGGGGGTCATCTGTGAAAAGGGGGTAGGGGGGTATTTGGACTATGTAAGGGGTAGGAAGGATGGTATATATAAAGGTGAGATGGGGGGTCAGGCTGTGTAAAGGGGGTAGGGGGTATTGGACTATGTAAAGGGGGTCGGTTGAATGGGACTATATACAAGTATGGGGGGTCAGCATGCTGTGTAAAGGGGGTAGGGGGGATTGGCTATATATGTGTAAAGTGGGGTAGGAGGATGGACTATATAAGGAGATGGGGGGGTCAGGCTTGTGTAAGGGGGTAGGGGGGATTGGACTATGTAAGAGGGGGTAGGGTGGTGGGACTATATAAGGGAGATTGGGGTGTCATGCTTGTAAAGTGGGTAGTGGGGATGGGACTATTTACAGTGGGGTAAATGAGGATGGGACATATAAGGGATATGGGGTCGCCGTGTAAGGGGGTAGGGGGGATTGCCTTAATATAAATGGAGATCGTGTGGGCTCCCTGCTATTAAAGTGGGTAGGGAGGGACTCAGACTATTGTAAAGGGGGCCCAGGGGGGATTGGACTATATAAGTTAATGGGGGGCCAGGCTAATGTGAAGCTAAGAGGATCGTACTCATGTAAAGGGGATCGTGGGGGATCATGCTATGTAAAAGGGGATAGGGGATTGGACTATGTTAAGGGGGATAGGGGGGAATCTGGCTATATGACGGGGGGGGAATGGATTATGTAATTGAGGTGGATCAGACTATGTAAGGATGGGGGTTTGGACTAAGTAAGACTTCAGGCTATATGAGGGGTGTCTGGGATAAAAACTATGTAAATGAGGATATGGAGAATCAGGCTATATAAAGGGGGATAGGGGTTGGACTATATAAAGGGATGGGGTTTGGATACGTAAATGAAGATATGGGAAATCAGTCTATATACGGATTTGTGAGGATTGGCCATGTTAACGGAATTGTACATGTAAAGGGGGTAGGGGATAGGACTATTAATGAGATAGGGGTTGGACTAGTGAAAGGGAAGGGGTTGGACTATTTAAAGGTGTATGGGAAGTTGACTATTAAATGGTGATAGGGGGATTGGACTATGTAAAGGGGGATGGGGGATTGGACTAGGTTAAAGGGGGATAGGGGGATTGGACAGGTAAAGGGGGATGGGGGGTTGGACTTGTCAGGGATATGGGAAATTGGACTAGTAAAGGGGGATAGTGGGTCTCTTACTTGTAACAGGGGATAGTTGATTGGAACTATTAAAAGTGGATAGGGGAATTGGACTATGTAAAGGGGGATAGGGGGATCAGACTATGTAAGGTGATAGGGATCGGACTATGTCAAGGGGTATAAGGGTATCGGACTGTTTAAAGGGTTATAGGGGATTGTACTATGAAAGGGGGATAGTGGATCGGACATGTAAAGGGGGATTGGGGAATTGAAACTATAAAGGGATAGGGGATTTGGACTAGGTAAGGGGGATCGACTATGTAAAGGGGATTGGACGATTAAGGGGGATCGGTGGATTTAATATGTACAGGGGACAGGGATTGGACTATGGTAAAGGGGGATTGGGGATTGACTATGTACAGGGGGATAGGGGGAGTGACTATATGTAAAGGGGATTGGAGATCGGACTATGTAAAGGGGGATGTGGGATTTGACCTATTTAAAGGGGATATGGGATTGGACTATGTAAGGGGAAGGGAGGGGTTGGACTATGTAAAGGGGTAGGGGGATTGGACTATGTAAGTGGGATATATGGGATTGGACTATGAAAAGGGGATCGGGATTGGACTGGGGATGGGGATGGACATGTAAGGGGATAGTGGATCGGACTATTTCCACGGGTGGATTGGGGATTGACTATGTAAAGTTTGATAGGGGGATTGGACTAGTAAAGGGGGACTAAGGTGATGGACTATGTAAGAGGGGTATAGGGGATTGGACTAATGTACAGGGGGATCGTGGTAATTTGGACATTCAAGGAGGATCGGGGGATTGGACTATTTAAAGTGAATATAGGATTGGACATTAAATGGGATAGGGGGCTCGGATATGTACAGGGAATGGGGGATTGGACTATGTAAAGGGGGGTGGGGGATCGGACTATGTAAAGGGGATAGGGGGATTGGACTTGTCCAGGGGGATATGGGATTGACTCTGTAAATTTTTAGGGGATTGGACTAATGTAAAGGTATGGGGTTCAGACGAGTAAAGGGGGAATAGGGGGGATTGGACTATGTAAAGGGGTAATAGGGGGATTGAACTATGTAAAGGGGGATATTGGGTATGGACTATGTTAAAGGGGAATCGTCCTTTACAGGGGGAATAGGGGGATTGGACTATGTACCGGGATATAGGGGGATTGGACTAATGGTAAAAGGGGGATCGGCGAATCGGACTATGTAAAGGGTAGAGGGGGATTGGACCTATTTAAGGGTAGGGGGATTGGACTATGGTAAAGGGGATAGGTGGGTTGGACTAGTTCAGGTGGATAGGGGGATTGGACGATGTAATTGGTGGATAGGGGGATTGGACTATGTAAAGGGGATAGGGGATGGGACCTAGTACAGGGGGGATAGGGGATTGGACTATGTAAAGATTGGGATTGAACTATCTAAAGTGGATAGGGGATAACTATAAGAATAACTGTCTATACTTTAGAGGAAGAAGCAATAAGTAATGGTCGTACTATGATAAATGTTAAATGCAGGGAATAAATGCCACGCACACACAATACCTACTGAATTGCACATAAGCTACTTTTTATTGTGGTTTTTATGGAAGTCTTTAAATTCCAGCCAAGCCTTAAAAGTATTTGACATGTTCCTAATCCTAAACAAAATCCTCCCGCTCTCCGCCTCTCTCTCTCTCTCTCGATATTATATATATATTTATATATATATTATATACCCACACATATATATATATAAGAGAGGGGGGGGAAGAGAGGGAGAGAGGGGGCGGGAGGAAACAGAGAGGAGGGAGAAAGGAGATCGAGCGGAGATAGACAGAGGTAGGAGGCAGGGAGGTATAGAGAGATATATATGAAGTGATATAGAGGGAGTAGAAAGATGGATGGAGAACAAGGGTGTTGTGATGAGATTGGGTAAACAGAGGTTGATGGGATAGAAATATAGAGGTGGAGATGAGAGGGAGGGAGGGCATAACAGCGGGAGTGGGTATATAGGGAGGGAATTAGAGAGAGGGAGGAATAGAGAGGGAATTTATAGAAGGGGGAGTGGAGGAGATAGAGGGAGACTGAGATTAGAGAGAGAGAGTGAAGATAGGGAGATAGAAGAGGGGGTAGATTAAAAGAGGGGGGAGAGGAGTTAGAGAGGTGATGTGTTTAGCGAATCTGTGGGGATGCGTATCTTATATTAGAGATCAGTGGAGAGTGTAGGAGTGAGATATTGAAGGGAGGGAGGAATAGTATCGAGGGTGATAGGTGGTAGTATATTTAGGTATTGATTGGATATTATAGAGAGTTAGAGGGAGGGAGGGATATTTGAGGAGGGAGGAAATATTATGAGAGAGGTTGATATGGTACGGATATAGTGAGGGATGAGTTATATTAGAGTAGAGTGTTGTATAGAGTGAGATATTTTTATTTATTGATATTAGAGAGATAGGGATATATTGAGTGTAGGTTAGGTAATTGAGGGATGGAGAGAGAGGGAGAGCGGTGATGGGGGAGGGAGATTATCGAGCGGGGGATGGCGTATATAGTGATTGAGGGATATTAGATATAGAGGAGAGTATTGTAGGTTCAGGTATGTGATGTAGTATATTTATATATTTGTGTGTTATATTAAAAAGAGTATGTTGGTTGTACAGTATGTATGTAGGTTGTACAGTATGTATGTAGGTTGTACAGTATATTGGTTGTACAGTATGTATGTAGGTTGTACAGTATGTATGTAGGTTGTACAGTATGTTGGTTGTACAGTATGTTGGTTGTACAGTATGTATGTTGGTTGTTCTGTATGTATGTTGGCTGTACAGTATGTATGTTGGTTGTACTGTATGTATGTAGGTTGTACAGAACAGCATCACACTTCCTGGACCCAATAGTCCCAAATCCCCCTCCCTATACACCTTCCGTTAAATTTAGTACAATCCCCCCTCCTATCCCCATTTACATAGTCCAACCCCCCTATCCCACATTCATAGTCCCATCCAATTCAAACGTTATCCCCTTTACATAGTCCACTCCCCTCCTATCCCCCTTTAACCTAGGTCCTGAGTCTCCCGGAATACCCATTACATAGTCCAATACCCCTATTCCCCTTGTACATAGTCCAATCCCTCCTATCCCCCCTGTACTGCGTCCACATACCCTATCCCCCTTTACATAGTCCAATCCCCTATACCCCTCATTTACATAGTCTCAATCCCCCTATTCCACCTTTATTTACTAGGTCCCAAATCCCCTATCCCCTTTACTACGTATCCTATATCCCGTAATAGCATCCAAAATCCCCTCCTCACCTTAATAGGTCCAATCCCCCTCTACCCCATTTACATAGTACGATTCCCACCTTCCACTTTACCATAGTCCAGATCCCCCTTATCCCGCTACAAGTCCAACCCTATTCCCCCTAAATTCCCCTTTAACATAGTACCATAGTCCCCCACTTATCCCCTATACCTTTACATAGTCACAATCCCCCCTATCTTTACTGTCTACCCCTACCTTTACATTAGTCCAAATCCCCTAAATACTTTTACAGAGTCCAATCCCCTATCCCCCTTACATAGTCCCATCCCCCTATCCCCCTTCTTACATTAGTCCCATAGCCAACCCCCCTTTACATAGTCCAATCCACCCTATTCCCTGTACATATCGAGCTATATTATGTCCAACTCCATTCACTTAGTCACCCCCATCCTCTTAATGTCAACGATTACACAACGATCCCCCTGTACATTAGTCCAATCTATACTCCTCTCAGTCCATCCACTTAGTCCCCCTTTACATAGTCCAATCCCCCATATTCCCTTTACATAGTCCAATCCCCACCTACCCCGATGAAAATAGTCCGAATTCCACATCTCCCATTACATGCCATCCCCTAATCCCCTTCTAGTCCAATCCCGCTATCCCCATTTTCATAGTCCAATCTCATCAATCCCACTTACAATAGTCCAATCCCCCTATCCCCCTTTTACATAGTCCAACCTAACCCTATCCCCTTTACATAGTCAACCAATCACCTTAATAGGTAATCATCCCCCTTTACATAGTCCGATCCCCTCCATATCCCACTTTACATAGTCACTCCCCCTATCCCCCTTACATAGTCCAATCCCCATCCCCACTTATACTCATAGTCCAATCCTGCCCCTATCATACTTAATCACCGTCCCCCTTAATCTCCCAATCCCCCTTTACATAGTGACCCCCTTCCTAGATCCCCTATCCCTTTAGCAATCCAATCCCTTAAGTCCGCCACTATCCCCCTTCATCAGTACATCCCTACCCTTACAGTCCGATACCCTTATACCTTGACATAGTACGACCCTATCCCTGGTACTAGTCTGATCCCCCTATACACCTTTAATAGTCCATTCATTCCCCTCATCCTACCTTTTACATAGTTCATCCCTCATCCCCCTGTTACAATAGTTCCCTACTAGTCCAATTTCCCTATCACCGACATAGTCCAAACCCCCCATCCCCTTTACCTGTCCAATCCCACTATCCCCCTTTTTACTAGTCCAATCCCCTCCATCCCCTCCTTTACATAGTCCAATTCCCCTATCCCATTACATAGTCCAACTTCCCATACCCCTTTAAAGAGTCCAATCCCCTTCCCCCTTTCACTAGTCCAACCCCGACTGCCATTATATAGTCCCTACCCCGATCCATTACCTTGTACATACATTCCGCTTTACATGTCCAATCCTCACACACCCCTTCATATAGCCTGATTCTCCCATATCTTCCTTTACGTATTCCAAACCCCCATCCCCTTTATATAGTCCAATCCCCTATCCCCCTTCATATAGCCTGATCGCCATATCATCATTTACATGAGTTATTTATCCCGACACCCCTTCATATAGCCTGATCTCTACTTAGTCAAACCCCCATCCTTACATAGTCTGATCCACACTCAATTATCATAATCCATTCCCCCTCACCGTCATATAGCCAATTCCCCCCTATCCCCCTTAACATAGTCCAATCCCCTATCCCCTTTTACATAGCATGATCCCCCCACTATCCCCTTTACATAGTCCGATCCTCTTAGGCTTCACATTAGCCTGGCCCCCCCATTTAACTTTATATAGTCCATCCCCCCTGGGCCCCCTTTACAAGAGTCTGAGTCCCTCCCTACCCCTCTGAATAAGCAGTGAGCCCCCGACTCTCCCTTTATATAGGCAATCCCCCCTACCCCTTACAACGGCTGACCCCCCATTCCCTTATACATGTCCCTCCTCATTTACCCCCTTATAATAGTCCAACCCACTACCCCTTTACACAGCATGGACCCCCAATCTCCCTTATATAGTCCCATCACCCTACCCCCTCTTACATAGTCCAATCCCCAACATACCACCTGCTTTACACAGCCTGACCCCCCCATCTCCTTATATAGTCCATCCTCTACCCCACTTTCACATGATATGAGCCAATCCCCCCTACCCCCTTACACACATCTAAAAAGACCCCCATACTGCTGATATAGTCCCATCACACCGCACCCCCCTGTAATAGTCCAATACCCCCTACCCCCTTTACCAGCGACCCCCCATCTCCCTTTATATAGTCCATCCTTCCTACCCCTTAACATAGTCCATCCCCCCTACCACCCTTTACACAGACTGACCCCCATAGCTCTTTATATAGTTCCAATCTCACCCTACCCCCCTGTTACATAGTCCAATCCCCCTCCCCCTCTTTACACAGTGGACCCCCCAATTCCCTTATTTATATATTCCATCCAACCTACCCCCCTTTACATAGTCCTATCCCCCTACCCTTTACACAGCCTGACCCCCCCATCTCCCCTTAATAGATCCCATTCCACCTCACCCCCCCTTTTACAGTGTCCAATCCCATACCCCTTACCACAGCCGACCCCCCCCCCATCTACTTTATACTAGTCCCAACCAAACCTGACCCCACACTTTACATAGTCCCATCCACCTCCCCATTGACACAAGGCCCATTGACCCCCCTCCACGCATTTATAGTCCCATTCCCCCCTACCCCCCTTTACATAGTCCCAATCCCCCCTACCCCTTTACACAGCCTTGACCCCCACATCTCCCTTTATATAGTCCATCACCCTTACCCCCCCTTTACATAGTCCATCCCCCCTACCTCCTTACACCAGCCACCTTTGAACATCCCAATCATCCCTATTGTCCCATCCTTCTACCCCCCTTTACATAGCCTGCTCATTTCTCATTGTTGAAGTACTGTAATTATTTGGCTACTCCTATACACTGCTGTATTAGCGCTGGAGCTCCACAACGGGTAGTAGGTTTTACATGGCCGTGTTGATTTGTTTCATCTCATTTAGGCATTAAAATAATGGGATAATATATAGTATTTTAGTCACATCACAGGGGCTATTTCCAAATCGCCGACACGTTTATTATTTGGATTATCGATGGCCCTGCAATTGCAGAGATTCTAATAGGGCGGCCACAGTAACGTTAGGTTTCTTGATTCTAGGGTCTGTGGCAATAATAATTTAATTGGAACTGAGATAACTCAATCCGTTCAGACTTTCATTTCTTATAGATACAATACCAATTTATCTCCCTTCCCCCCCCTCCCTGATTAAGACTATTGCGATATAAGTTGTTATACTGTAAGGTGGCCTCAATAACTCAGGATGTTTGAAGGTCCATTGTTAATTGGTTCCAGTTACATTAAGTTAGTTTTGGGACGTAGTCCTTCCATAGCATCCATGCATAGTGCATTTTTGTTGATTGTACGAGTTATGGTTTTGCAGCAATCCAAGAGCATGTTGCGTGTGCCTCCTGACCGCCAGTCTTTCCAGCATAGCGAAGGGCACTGGGGGAGAAGCTATGTAGAGTGTTTTTTATACCATCTCGAACACTTTGTAGTGTCCGTGAAAGTTTACGGGACCATGGTCTTCGATATTTCGGAGTGCGTTATAGTCCCATTTTTAATGGGCATTTATCTCTTTTATATTTTTTGATACTGGACAGGAGATGCTTTTTTAAGGACTATGATTGAAGCAAGATGGTAGCTTTTATGGATCCATCTTTGATTGGTTTGGGGGAGAGTGAATACGTTTACTTTACAGTCACAATACACCATTTACCACGCACCATTATCTATCCACTATCGTTGATGTATACAGGCTGTCGTTGGCAGGAACTAGTGTAGCTGGCACTTGTACAAAATGAAAGGATCTGATTTTGATGAAAAAAGTTTTATTTCCATCGAGTAACTTCCCTTTGAAGGGCCAGGTGAGAGTTTTCCAAATAATACACGGCAGGGAGATAACGGGATTATTTTTAGCTACACACACATAATTACAACAGAATTTGGGATGGGAACATTAAAGAAAGGGCAATATTCCAAAACAAGCAGCTAATTGATCAAATGCATAAAGTTTACTGTGTGAATGACCCAAACCTATCAACAGTGGTTAAACATAAGGGGACTGAGCAGGGGGGGTGGTGATGGAACAGATTGTCTAGGCGGGGCTTACAGATTGTGGGCACCCATTATGTCCAATAAGATGGAATGTATTGATATATTCTATACAATCTGTCTAGGGCCTAGGACCCTCCTTCCAGTCATCGGCTTGTGTTTGGACCTTAGTTAATTCCCGTACTAAGCAAATATAAGCACTGAATAAAAATTTATCCTTGTGCACGTATGAAAGGGAACACCGAAAGGCTTTTGCACGGCTAAAAGAAAGGAAACCATCACATAACTGCACTTGTGACATCAGCGTTGATAGAATTATCACCGAACAAATGCCGGGTGGCGTGAGTGAAAGGCTTATAAGGCCAATTATATTAGGACATCTCACTCACAAGGTCAACACGCAGACAAATCGCAATACTGTGTTAGTGGGAAGGTACTTAGTGGAGCTGATGGATTGTAGCCAAGATAAGAGGGGGTGGAATACCTTGTGGCCAATAAGGTTGTAGAAGGGGGTTGGATAAGTTAATGCATTATTGCTGTGTCTTGGTTGTGTAGAATTGTATTTACATTGCGGGGAAAGTATTATTTTGTGGATCAGAAAGAACTGGTTTCCGAACAGCGGGAACATCTCCTGGTCTTGCTAGCAGCAAGGCTCATAGATCATAGGGATGTAGCACCAATAGGAAGGATTTTGCCAAGTGAGCTATGTGTAATTTTCTGGCATGTTGGCTCCTGCGCAAAGGAGAAAGAAAACTACCCCGTATAATTAAAACGTGTAGGTAGTAATTTGGTAACATGGCCCTTTTCCTCTGATGCATCTTTGATAAAGCCATATGAAAATAAAACTTTTTTTGACAACACAAAATAAGCAGAATACAAAAGTCCTAGAGACGTGGCATTTTCTAACACATTTACTTTGGGAGTTATAGTCTTAAGCCCCCTTTCAATTCAGGACTTAGTGGATAGGTGGACTGCCGTTGGCAGGGTCATGGTGCATTAGTAAGTTTCATTCAAAGAATGTTGAAGGACCGGAAGCCCTCTGCTGTCTCCACTTGAGGCCAGTATCTCGTATGAGTGCACACTCAATGCATGAGGCCGGTGGCAAAGGGACTTTGCCCGGCTCATGCTGCCAAATAATGGTAATTTCACAACTGGGAGCAGGTTGATTCATGTCAAGTTCTTTCCTGTTGCAAGTTACAACTTTAACACGCTGCAACCTAAGTGTATATAACTATGTGGGGGGGTTTGTGTGTGTTGTCTACCTGATTTTGCTTCTTTGAAAAGTCCACGCACAAAGATTTTACTTGTTGATCATTATAATGGATCTGGTGCCTATAAGGAAATAGGTCATTCACTTTGATATGGGGGTCTGGTTTGATATGTTTGTAGTATGAGAATGAGTTAACACACCAGTAGTCCCCCAAGCATTGCATCGCTTCCCTGTATACATATCTATATGTACAATTACAATGAGAGCATTCATCCTATAAGATATTTTCATACCTGACTATAGGCTTATCTACCAGAAAGCAGCATTTCCTAATGAATGTGTGGGCCATATTGTTGCTGCGCATACAGCATTCACAGGAAACGCCTCGTAAGCTAGCTTTTACGATACTGAGTTTGGGTGTTTATGTAAAAGTATCATTACATTGATTTTGGTTACCCCCACCCAGTACTTTTCAAGATCCATCTGAGTCTTGAGTTCCAAATGACACCTTCGCTACTCTGTAAAGAATCTTATGTTGCCCTGTGTTGTATAAAGTGTGCAATAGTGGGTGCCTGGCGTACCTGTTTTTAGCCAATGGTCTGATATACTCCAGTGGAATCTGGGGAACCAGGATTACGATTTAAATCTACTCCGATTGAAAAAGCTATGGATCGTATGTCCTAAATTGAGAAATACATGTCTATCAAGCCAATCCTTGCGAAAAGCTGAATCAATTTTTGGGAAACTGGGCCAAAGTAATTAACCAATCAAAACTTGGATTTATAGCCAGCTAAGTAGAAAAATGAGAGGGGATCAAGAAAGCTCGCTGGGTGGGGTTAAATTTGTAGTAACAACCCCTGCCTTAAGAGAGGGAAATATGTTAAACGTTGTTTTACAGCTTACATTTTGTTTATACGGTAATAAGTCTGTGAGGTAGCAGCTGGACTAATATCAATTTCATCATTTCACTGTTGTTTGAGACTGAACAGTAATGAAGGCAGAGCCCCGCCCCACTTCTCCCTTTCATCCAACGGTCTGTAAATGAAAGAGGTCATTCCGTACGGTGAGTTGGAAACAAGCACATGGACTGGTCAGGATCTCAGACGTCTTGCGCTCAGAGTCTGTGAACCACGAAGAGGAAAAATAAAGTGAAATAAATTCTACCCCCCTCCACACTGCATCTAATGAAGTGAGTCATGGTTTTAACCACTGCGTTTTGAAAAACAAAGGTAGAAGCAATCGACACGAAGAGTGTTCACCTATACAGCAAAGATTCTGTGGAGGCATCTAGATCTGCATTAATTATCAGTTTGATTATTATATCATCTCCCCTTTTAATATATGTCCTGATGACATGCTATACATTACGTCAGTGGTACGGATCAATAGCAGGGATCGGGGGGGGATCTGGGATGGTAGCCACTGTTTACCAGAAGTTCTGAGTTCACTATTCCAAGCCCATCTAGATGTTATTTACTGCGTTCCCCAGTAAAAACGCGGTCACCTACTTAAATAAAGGTGTTCTCCACTTATTATAAAACACAATTCCGTTTTTGCAGTTGTAATAGAGGACACAGAGCTATGTGATGGCAACATTAGTCGAATGCGCACACAGGTGAGCTTCGTTGGGGGGCTGTCAGAAAAAAGCAGAGGAAAGTGGATCTCGTGTAAGTTTGAAGAACGGGAGGATAGAGACAAGATCCTTTACCTCTCCAGTTTCTATATTTAACTGAAAAGAAGTTTGTTTTGTCGGGACGAACAAAAATGCGAGTGTGATTTTCGACCGGCGCCAAGGCACCCGATGGTATTCACCAATTTGACGAACGCGGCAATTGGACATTTACAGACTATCAGCATCCCTGTTCCTGACTCCTCATTCCATCTGACCCATAATATCTGTGAAGTCACGCATGTGCTCAGTAATCACTATGAGGCACCATGAAATTCGACATATACAAACACGTCATCATTTCAGTTACACAAAATGGACCAAGCAGAAGAGTTATGATAATAAGGAACTGATTGACCAGCTGTAATGTACAATGCTTCAGATGCTTATCTAAAGAAATAGGAGGACAGAGAACAAAAAACACAGTGGTGGGTGATTGAACTAATTTTAAGTGTGGGCAATTATTCCCATTTAATGTTTTCATGTGAAAATAAATCTAGAATAAGATAATACGGAGAGGAAATTTACAGGGGAATAACTTCTGAGTCCTATTTGGCAAAGGAGGTGCACATGGCAGTACGCAGGTTCTATGGTGAGGCAAGCTAGCTAGAGCGTATGTCGGAGAGAGCAGGCAGTGTGAACAGTGAAGATAGGGGTGTGATGTAGGTTTAAGTGTTTACATGCCCCCTAAAGGTGGCCATACATCATGGACGATATAGTTCAAGTTAGGTTTCCCACTGACTGTAGTGCCGAACTAACCGACTTCGTCGGCGCTACGGTCGTCGGGAAAGCCGGAAAATTTCCATGGCTGCTATCGGCTCCCTGTTACCGGTACAGGGATCGTCGGTTGTGGGGCCTACGCGTTACGATGGTATGGCTCCCTATACTATGTAAGGGAGCGATAAGGACCATGGAAAATTTTCCACTTTCCCGACTGACCTTAGTGGCGACTACAGTTCATTCAATACGTACTCCGGTTCGGTGGGAAAAGTCCAACACTTCAACAATAATCACGTCCACGACGGGATTACCATTATCGTTCACATATTATGGCCACCTCAAACCGCTGGCCGTTCAATGCGTGCAGGGTTCCTTTCGCAATGTGCAACAGATACCAATGGATCTTGTCGCACATTGCGAGGGGAAATGGCAGGGTATGGCCACTTTAGCAAGGGGAAGGAAGGAGTTCGGTTTCACAAAATATCACACGTTTGGTTACATGAGGTTATCAAGGTATATCTCTCAGGTATTATACAGTTTAAAGCACCACCAGCCTTGTTCCTTCAAACTGGATGAGTGAGTGGTAGTTGGACGTTAGCGGGGCACACACCAGAAATTAGCGAGCGGTCGGCCCAGAACAAAATCAGGTGGTTGGGCAGCAAAAGTAGCTTGTGCAGACGTTCGCTGCAACCAATCTTGTGGTCCATAGGAATGTGCGTGATTCCAACCAATACCCAATCGCATCGTTCATCTGATTGGAAGACGGATGACAAGGAACGGCGACGCAGGCGGAGCAATACACCAGCCAAATTTTTGGCCTACCCCAACCGATACGCTCTAATATTTGCAGTCAGTTTGCACATTGGATGGTGTTACCAGCCTTTAGATAGATAACACCTTGCAATTCTTTGTCCTCGCCGTTCAAGCTGTCAGTTCCCCATACGTCGGTGGTTTTTGGGACTTTACACTTCCAATCACCCATTTGTCTAATTCGGACAAGAAAGAACGGTTTGGACGCCGCTCGATAAGGCGAAAAACCCATGTAATGTTTTCATGTCCTATCGACCCTTACACTGGGACTATTCAGTCAATCGGGATTGAAAAAATTGCATGTTGATGTGCACCGCCTTACAAGCCACCTAGTAGCTTTCCATCATTCTGTGAAACAGTTTATAACAGTGGGATAATTGGGTTGCTAATTGGTAGGGATACCGTCCAGGTCGGGCAGTGATTAGACTTCATCCAGGTAAATTCCAGAGCTGTAAGAGCAGATAATACATTATAATATACAGTGATTAAATAACATTATAAATCCTAATACTCCAAGGGACGTCACTATTAAGTGACAGTAAATGTTTTTTTTCTTGACTTTCAGCACTTTACACTTGTTGGTCTATGTAAATGTTGGTTGGGTAAGTAAATGTTGCCGGTGCAACTGCAGTAAACAATCAGATTTACTTTCGGTGGTTACAGCGTTAGAGACATTTGATGTGGATGTCATAGTGATTGTTGTTTGATTGATAGCCCAGACAAACACCACACCCTATAATAAACCCCCTTTGTTCCCTAGGAAAAAAGAATAATGGCCAGTCAGTAGGCAATGACTCACTCTATTTTACTGCAATTTAATGTTTATGTACGTGCGAAAAAACCATTATTTAACCATTTATTTGAGCCGTATGTTTCTGATGTATTCACTTAAAGGAGAGATAAAGATAAATATAAGTGAGCCAGTGTGGATTGTATATTTCAAACTGTCAACTCTGGGATTGTGGAGAAATCTTTTATTCTCTTTATTAATATGGCCTTTTTTCTCCGTGGGTTACAAGCAAGCTCTCAGTCCTCGAAACATAATTGCTTAGTAGTCTGACTGCTCTGCATATGACCTCCCTCAAACAAGATTGGCAAGTGAGAAATCAAAAACTCCTCAAAACAAAAGCAAGAAACCTGCAGAAATCAATGATAATTGTTATTTTGCTATTATATTGACTACTGTCTGAACCATATAACAGTAAAAAGGTAGAATCCACCTGAGGAAGGGGTTGGACCCCCCGAACGTTGTGTGATTTGGCATTTATGTTTTTAGCACATAATAAATGAGTTTATTTAAATAGATATGGAGTGTGCCTCCTATAAACTATATGTATAGCATCCATTCTGGCTCATGATGTAAATGATATCTTTACTTGGCCATTAATATAAGTACTGATTATAATACTAATGGTTATCAACCACAATCAAAAGATTATGATCAAGTGATGATTTGGATTTATCGATGTCCAATAAACCAATAGCACAAGAGCGAAAGGAACTATGGGTTGCTTTGAAAAAGGCGGACATTATGTAGGAAGCGAGAGCACATTGCGTTTAAATCGCACTTTACAAAAGTCTAAACGCACAAAAAAGTAGACCGAGCCAGGTAGAACCAAGAATGACAGGCAATAACTTTTAACCCATAATTCCCGGGAAACACAAAAAGAAAATAAAAGTGGAAACCATATCATGCTGGTGGCCTGAGACCAACATATCTGTTAGGGGTATGGGAGCAGCGCATGCGCACACAGATTAAGTGGTGCGCACACAAAAATCTTCTGAATATAAGTGCTGCGGTATGAAGAGCACAAATTTCAGTTTTGTATGCGCATTAAAAATATATTTGCCGCGACAGCTAATTTGAGTTAGAGGGGAACATTGCATGGGACTATAAATCGGACACACACACCACGATATCAGCACAATGATGGATTTTTGGCTCAATTTCCTTAGTGGACACCACACACTGAGCAATTATCATTCGCATTAATTTTCATGCATTGTTTGTTTATGGTGAATGATAATCTTATTATTGAGTATATACGTCATCTATAAAAATGAAGGTTACTTTCCCTTAGATAAAAAGAAAAAAAATGGTTTGTTATTTGACAAACTAAGTGGGTGCTGCCATTAGGTACACTAGCTTTGGCTGTCGATGTACTGCAGCTATCTGTAGGAAATAATATGTTTCAAAAAGCATTTTTTTAGGCCAATGGATATGTGCCTCGATGCCATGATCTTATGCACCCTTTTATGGATGGTCATCCCCTAGTGGAAACTGAGCTGCATTGGGTCATATTACAAATCATAGGATAAGGAAAATACTTTATATAATAATGGAATTACCTGATGCATACGATTGAGTTCAAAGTGCAAACTGACACTTAAGTTGTTTAAAGGAAAAACAGAATCGAATGACAATTTGTCTTGGGTGATTCTGTTTGTAATGGAGGACCTGACGCTATATTTTTAAATGAAAAAATTCCATCACTTTCATAAAATATACGCCCGTTGGTGGTTGCTTTCCTCAATTCTCCCAGGATCCTCTGCTGCTGTGTAACACCTTCTAATGGCAGACAAAAAGCTCCACAGGACCATGGGTTACAGGAAGGATAATGGCAAGTTGCAAATCTAATGGTAAGGCTTTAAGCATCGCTAACCAACATTAGACACCAGACCTGTAATTTTGAAGAGAATTAGGATGTTTTGTTTTTTAAATTAAAGGGTCTGACATACTGCCACTGTGAATGCTCCCCTGCTGGGGGGACATAGAGATGTGATCATGTGAGATATTTAATATTCTCTTTTGATTTGTTGTTTTTCAGCCAGTTTCCATGGTAAAGTAGAATCAGTACAACAGAGCAGGATGACAATTATGGCAGTCCGCTTGTTACCAACGGTCCTGACAGCTTCCACGGTTCACTCTTGAATCTGGGCGCAATCGAAAAGCGTATTGGCCGAAGGCAGGCCAGGAGGCCAAAAGGAATACAGAGAAGAGAAGACAGAAGCGGTCCCTCACCATGATTGGAAGACGGTAACCTCTGCCCCGCATTTACGGGGGAGTTTCCTTCAAACCTTATCGGTGATCCCGGGAGGATTACTGACCTTTCACAGAAATAAGAGGGTGAGTATTTTAACATATCATTGAGTGTGATGTGCAAAACGCAGTACTTATATTTAAACACATGCTAAAAATGCAATGTTTGCCTACAAATGCATGTGATATTCCTGCTGTCCGCCTTTCTCCAAGAAACTGGCTTATGGTAACCCTACCCTATGAGAAAAATCATTATTTGGTACCCGACCCATGACTTGAATGGGGCTTACATCACCAGCAGCAAAGGCCATGGGAATCAGTTTTATGAATGTGTTGGCATTTAAAATTGGAAAATATAGCAGAGAGTCCTTATTACATGGGAATGAAACCAGACTTTAAAATTAAATAACTTTACTATCTTTTACGATGTCCACCAAGATATGCAAACAGAATACAACAGAAATGTGATTAAATACAAATTATATATAAATGTTAACCTATAAAAGGGACATTAAGTGTTAAAAGGTAATTCTACCCCCCCAATGAATTTTAGTATGTGCTAGGAAAAGGCTGGTAAACCTCGACCCCTCGCCGAGATTGCCCCCAAATGTACTTACCAGCCACGTTCCCCCGACGCCTTCTGCTTAACTCCTGTGCCTTTCCGTGCATGGGAGCCAAACAAATGGTGCTGACACGGCATCCCGCTGTGATTGGATAGGCATCGCCCCTGAAATTTTTGGGGGGTGGACATACCCTAAAAAGAATAATTTCAGCAAGTAGAAGACCACACCTCCTATGCCCCATTCTTACCTATAGAAGTGTTTTCCCCTTTAAAGCTGGCTTACCCTGTTGCGGGCTGTAAGCCCTCCACTCCTCCATGCAAATATGTATACCTGCATGGAGCTAATCAACAATGTTATATCTTTATATAAAATCTTCAGAATATGAGTGCTGACATCTCGCAGGTCCTTTCAACCCCCTGTGGGTATATAGAAACATGCCAGCATCGCCTGTCCAGTTTGAGTTACCTGCCCCTCCGAAATAGTTTGATTCCGAAGAACAATAATTGTAGATGTAAGTGAACTGGATTCATAAATGAACCCACTTTTAGTCTGAATAAGAACCAGATGAGGAAGGAAAGGTAAATTCACATAAATTCATTAATTACTGCAATAACATTTCTGTTTTTTCTCTCTAGACCTTCATAGTATAAACAGAAGAAAGACAATCTTTAGATTCAGCGCCACACCCCTCTGTTATATAATTAGCCTTTCAATTCCATCCGAGAGAGTCTGCAATCAAAATTTTGGTACATTCAATCCTCCGATTAAATCAGTATTATTTTATTATTGTTATATATTTAGTATTTATTCCGATTATAATAATAATGTTGCAAAGATTCTGAAGTATGCGCCAAGCATTCCTTAAGTGTAGTAATCAAATGGGAATAGTGCACATGTCACTCATCATGACTACGTACATATATAAATAGATGGTTGGGTATTACCTAAAGTATATCGGGAGTTTTAGTCTAAACTGTGGTGAGTGTTGTTGTTAGACAGAAATTGGAATTGGTTCATTTATCAGTGTCTTATATGGGAAGTAGGAGGACAGTGATATTGATGTTTGAAACCGATAGGTTACATCCCATTTGGAATTCTCCATACTTGCAAGGGTTACCAAAATATGGAAAGTTTCACAACCCGAAATTTCTGACCGGTTTCAGGAATCCAAATGGAACTTTGGATCTGCGGTTGATTCAGACCTGGATTCCATCTCTAGCAGTGAGTGGATAGAAATGGAGTCCAACCCCCTCTCTGGCCAATCGGAGCGTGGATTCTTCCTGCACTTCTGATGGATAATTTCTGAAAAAATATTTGACAAATTTGTAACATTCACTCAGAAAGTATCTAGACATCTACTGTATTTCCCTAAAACAACATTCGATTGCTAGCTCTAAAGGAGAGCTAGCAATCGGACTGGAGACTAGAGATGGACTAAAACGAATTGAACTGAGTTCGACCCGAACTTAATAGTTCGGATGTACACAGCCTTTAGAATTTACTGAACTACGAACTAGTTTAGGTTTTAGGAACCGCTAACGCATTTTCGATAGTTCGAAAAGTCGGTAATTATCAATTGTTGTCCGGTTGCTAACCCTAAAATGTACCGTTTGTTGATAACCCTCCAATGCGGCGTTTCGACAATACACCTAAATGTCCGTTTCGGCCCATAACCCCCAAATTATTAGTTGGTAACCCTTAAAGTATCATAGATTTCGGTAATCTCAAATGTATTATTCGGTTTCGGTTATCCTTGAATGTATCGTGTGATTTCGGTAACTCTCAAATTATTATTCGGTTTTGGTACGCCCTCAAATGTATCATTCGATTTAGTAATCCGCGAATGTATCATTCGATTCTCGGAATCTCTATAGTATTGGTGTTGGTAACCCTCGAATGTATTATTCGATTTCGTAACCCGTGTATTGTTCGATTTTCGGTAATCCTCAAAATGTATCATTCGGTACCGTTTGATTTATGTTCGATCTTGTACTCCTAAATAATATTGTTTGATTTGGGTAGACCTCAAATTCATCGTTCGGAACCCGCCAAAATATTGTGCGATTTTCAATAATTCTTTAATGTATCGTTCGGTAACCCTCGAATTGTATCATTCAATTCAGACCCTCCAATGTTCATTCAATTTCGGTAACCCTCGAAGTATCATTCAATTTCGGTAACCCTCAAATGTATATATTCAATTTCAGTAACCCTCGAATGTATATTCAATTTCAGTAACCCTCAACATGTATCATTTTTTTCCAATTTCAGTAACCTACAATGTATCATTTCAATTCAGTAACCTCAATGTATCATTCCATTTCAGTAACCCTCGATAGTATCATTCAATTTCGGTAACCCTCGAATGTATCATTAATTTCGGTAACCCGATCGAGTATCATTCAATTTCAGTAACCTCGAATGTATCATTCAATTTGCAGTAACCCTCGAATGTACATCAATTTAAGTAAACCCTGATGTATTCATTTCAGTAACCTCGTATCATTAATTCAGGAACCCTCAATGATCATTCAATTTCAGTAAACCGTCAAGTATCATTCAATTTCAGTAACCCTAGATATATCATTCAATTTCGGTAACCCTCAAAGTATCATCATTCAGTAACCAGAATGATCAGTTCAATTTCCGTAACCCGTCAATGTAACATTCATTAGTAACCCTTGAATGTATCATTCAATTTCAGTAACCCCGAATGGTATCGTTCAATTCTCAATAACCCTCGAATGTATCATTCAATTTCAGTAACCCTGAATGTATCATTCAATTTCAGAACACTTCGAATGTATCATTCAATTTCAGTACCCTAAAATTGATCATTCAATTGCATAAACCCTCGACTGTATCATTCAATTTCAGTAACCTCGACTGTATCATTTCAATTTCATAACCCTCGAAGTACATCAATTTCAGTAACCCTGAATGTATCATTCAATTTCAGTAAACCACTCGAATTATCATTCAATTCGTCCAAAGATATTCATAGTAACCCTCGAATGTATCATTCAATTCAGTAACCCTCGAATGTATCATCAATTTCGTAACCCAGAATGTATATTCAATTTCAGAACCCTCGAAATTCATTCAATTTCAGTAACCCTTTGAATGTATCATTCAATTTCATAACCCCGAAGTATATTCATTTGTAACCCTCGAAGGTATCCTTGTGAGGTTTCATTCATCCAGGTCATGGTTATATCTGTGTTTTCAATTAGACAACTGGACTTGAATGTAGTTCTTGAAGACGTTTCGCTAGTCATTCCGCCTGGCTTTCTCAATTCAGAATGACTTGTACAAGAATCTGGGCAATTAGTGTACCCTGGAAAATCCCAATTAGCATATCACAGCCAGGGGTTAAGGGTGTGATTAGATAGTGGCTAAGAGGTGTTATAGGAACGCCCAGAGTAAGGTGTTAAACAGCAATTGTACATGGCAGACAGTTGGTGTCGAACCCTCGAATGTATCATTCAATTTCAGTAACCCTCGAATGTATCATTCAATTTCAACCCTCGAAGTATCATTCAATTCAGTAACCCGAATGTATCATATCATTTCAGGAACCTCGCATGTATCATCAATTTCCAGTAACCCTCGAATGTATATTCAATTTCAGTAACCTCGAGGTATCATCAATTTCAGTAACCTCGATGATCATTCAATTTCAGTAACCCTCGAATGTATCATTCATTCAGAACACCTCGAATGTATCATTCAATTTCAAGTAACCCTCGGAATGTATCATTCAATTTCAGTAACCCGAATGTATCATTCAATTCAGTAAACCCTCGAATGTAATCATTCAATTTCAGTAACCCGAATGTTATCATCAATTTCAGTAACCCTCGAATGTATCATTCAATTTCAGTAACCTCGAATGTATCATTCAATTCAGTAACCTACATGTATCATTCAATTTCATACCCTCGAAGTATCATTCAATTCAGTACCTCGATGTATATCAATTTCAGTAACCTCGAAGTTCTGAATTCATACCGAATGTATCATTCAATTTCCGTAACCCTCGAATGTATCTTCCAATTTCAGAACCCAGAATGTATCGTTCGTTGTTTGCCAAACCCGAATGTATTGTTCAGTAACCCTCGAAATGGTGATGACCCTGAATATAGAAAACGGAAACCGAACGTTGCATGATCGTGAGGAAATTTAGTGTTTTTAAACAGGTTTTGGTGATAGTGACATCTGTTCCCAGACCATTTCAGGTCTCACAGCCATTTACAAAAGTTACTATTGATATTATTGTAATTAACTAGACTTTCCAACTGTTTTCTCTATTGACTTCAATGACTTTGCTTCTGAACTATAGAACTTTTACCGAAGTTTAATAACTTCAGGAAGTTTGTCAAGCTTCTCGGAGACAGGCGACGTTTGTGAAAGATGTTTTTGTGTTGCTTAAATTGTTGATTCCCGGTGTAATTATTCATGGTCTGTGCACTGAGATTATTTACCTCCGTGACGACAGATTTGAATCTGCAGTTTAGAGAAGGTGAGATCAGCACACGGAATAACAGGCTAAGTGCAAAGAAAGTAGAAATTCAGAATTTTGGAGGGTTTAGCACTAGGGATGGCCGGTTCGCGGATCCGAACCCGGATCCCCGTAGATTTATCTTATTCGCGAACGCGGATTTTTCGCCTTCCGAACTTCGATTCGCGGATTTTTCGGGATTTTCGAAAAATTTCGGGAAAAACGTAGTATTTCGAAATTTCGAAAATACAAGGATTTCTCTAATTCCCTACATACGTATTTTTCGAAAATATTCGAAATTACGAGGATTACTTGTATTTTCGAAAATACATATTTCGAAAATACATGAAAACTCGTAATTTCGAAAATTTTTCGAAAATACGAAAAACTCGTATTTCAAGGGTATTTTTAATTTTAACGGGTCCGCTCGCGGATTTTCGAATTTTCGACCGGATTTTGCGAAGTTCGGACATCTCTATTTAGCACCTAGCTATGTTTTGCCATTCACTTACCCTTAAAAAACATTATACGTAGCATGGTTTAAATGACAAGGGCAATGCTCCCCTGTGCAGTGAACCAATTGGATTTGACTCATTTGATTGGACCCCCGGTTATTGTGTGAAACATACCATGCTATCGTTTAAATGTCGACATTTCCTCTTTATGGTCAACGATGACTTTAAAGGGAGAAATTTGCCCCAAGGGGGTTTATGGAGACAATGTTGTTTATTTTTAGAGGGCAATTGGATTTATTGATGAACGGACTCCCCCACCCAAAAACTGAATCAGAAAGGGAGCTTTCAAACTGTTCGATTCATTATGCCAAGAAATCTAGGTTTTCTATTTATTTTATAACAAGAGCGTAAAGCCTTCTCGATGGAGCAGTCAGCCGCAATCCTGTCTTCTGTATATACTTACACACATGAATAAGTATTAATACATAGGGTCTCAATGGAGCTCAGCTACTGATATTAACTCTTAACTTATGATCATTTAGCAAGGAGAAAAGCACGGACACAATCAAGTTACGGTACGAAATGTCGACAGTTTTGCTATAAATACATATTATAGTTAAATATATTAATATGAAATATTTCAATTACATTGCCACCCAAATAATTTATTTGCTCAAAGGAATTAATAAAACGTGTCATAATAAGGGTAACGAGTTGAATTAAATAAAAGCCAGCAGTCTTACATTTAACACGAGTCCTGAAAAGTTCTAACTACAATTTTCAGAAGTTATTAAAGTTACTATGTACTATAAAGGTTCATGTTTCCTGGTTTGGTGGGGGCACTAATGACATCACTTAGTCAGTGAGCCATGCTCAAGACACTGGGAAGAAGGCGGAGACGACTTTGAAGGTAATCTCACTTTAGATGCTGGAAGTGTTAAACTTTTCAGCACCATAACTTCTGTTAGAAGTGAGAGTTGAGTACGATATTTATTGTTAAATATCAAAAGAGGATTTCTGGCAGTGAACATAATTAGTTACATGATTGTTTCTTATCACTCTAGCTTGTATATAATTATCTATATTTGGATTTATTATTGGTGACCCAAACTACGTGCTATTTCCTTAACTCCTGTTTCCAACATTGTTCAGATGTTTTAATGTGCACATTCTCACAAACTGTGTGTTCATGGCCATGTCGGATTCTGGAACGTGGCTCAAAACGTTGAGTAAGTACCATTACATCTACTCTTCTTCATGTTAGTAGTGTTTCTCTAAAAAAACAGCCCTGCCATCTTTTTTTTATATACTTGACCTGGCCAACCACTGGATGTCTTATCATTCTAATAATATGTTTATTTCCTAATATAATATTAAGAAGTACAATTGTGACCTCTGTCAATTTATGGTTTGAGTGGAAAGTAATTTATGCTTGTTGACGGCTTACCCATTCTTCATCGATTTTAAACAGGACAACACAAATAACACAAATAACACAGATAAAAAAAATGGAGAATGTCTCAGTGAAGAAACAAAACAAGGCAATTCCTCTACCTATGAGTTACACAATGTGCTCTAAACGGACACTATCTTATCAGAAATGACTGCTCTCTGCTCCTCTACAGTCAGTGCCCCTGACACAATTAAAAGAAGGGCAAAATGGAGGAGGAGCGAAAGCTGTCAGTTAATGACAAGTTAGCCATCCTTTTAAATTTAAATTATACACCCATGTTGTGAGTTAAGTGTGTCTCTTTAATGCCCCCAAACAATTCAGACAGCCAAGTGTTATATAACAATAAAGAGGCAATGTCCCTGGGAGTATTCCATCACTGATAATATATAGTTTCAAATCTGGGCACCTTGTATATGTATATTAATAGTTATAGATTGTCTTCATAATGGCCGAGAGGGAATTTGGCAGTAAAATCAAATAGGCTTGGCGCATTGTGTGGTACCGTGTTCCTGAATCCCAACAATAGGTCTGGTGGCACATTCTGCTGACCTATGACCACTTTCTAACTTCAGGTTGTAAAATGCACAAAAACCAAAGCAATTAATTTTTATGTGAGATTTAATCGGTGGTGGTTACAGTGAAATCCAACTGTAACAATTATTATTTCATTTGACAACTCAAGTGATAAAAAGTGTGGACAAGTGGTACGATCCTTACAAGGGCGATGATGTCATTTTCTGTTGCTACTCACACGCATCCGTTACATCACACATTAATCGTCTTGCATTTTTATAATGTCAATGTCTGATACCATGAACCAAATCATGGTTGTCCCTTCAAAGCCATGGGCACGGCTGCCTTCTGCACTAAAGTTATTTATTACAATTCACAAAATGCATTTGTCAAAGTGGGGGAGGAGTGTAATAGAGTTCCCGGTGTGGGTAGGCTGAATGAGATCCCAAGTAAAATAAGGAATAGAGGAGATGAATTCTGTATAACTTGGCTTGCAGCCTTGTATTGTTATACAGTTCATGGGTCTCCTTGGTGGCTTTTAATAGCCTTATATTTTACACTAGGGAGTTATTATTCACTATGTCATAGTCATTGTATCCATACCTTCCTAGTGCCACCGTTTCCCTAACAATTATAACATTAAACACGTGGCCCGTGACAAAACACCGTTGAAATTAAAAAACACAGCGACCAAAATAACAGATACCATAGAACCCAATGCAGCAGAATCACTCAACGTTGTAGAAAGGAGAAGAAATACACCATAGAGCATCGTATAGGGAACCACATGGTGTTCCATGACTGGTATAAATCAGCCTCCAACCTTATATACTCATGGTACTCAATGGCAAAAACCCCCCCCCCATTATCCCACCTCATTCACTGATACTCCCTGTAGTATCCATGTGTGTCACTGTAGGTACTGTAGGCATTATCCCTTATATCATTTTACGGTGTGCTCGTTAACTGGTGCACTTTGTTCTGTTCTTGTAAGTTAATGCAATCTTTGCACACTCCAGTACTGCCATTACCAAACTCCATTCCAGTACTTGGTGGGAATATCCATACACTTCCACATTCTAATCTTGATCCTGCTCTGGAACTGACCCATAATTGTGGCTTAAAGGGTCACTTACATCATTACACCCCCATCACCTTGGAAGACCCTCATGCATCCTTTATGTTTATTAAGATTTTAATAGAGGATTGCTTGGTTTATATCCATTGCCTAAGAAATATATGATGGAAATGTCAACGACAAGGCTAGAAGTCCATCGACACATGTAAAAGATAGAAAGATATATCTATATAAAATAAGTGAAAACAGCAAGTTATTTCTTTATTTTATTACTTACCTCCTCCCTTAGCAATGGGAGATACAAAGTAGCTCACTGGAGATTCTGTTCCCCCAGTGATGCACACTGGGCATGCCCAAGCCTGTGGCTTGGAGATGAAGAATAGATAGAAGTGGGAACAAATGCATTAATATCATCAGTTAAACACATCCACTCAGTGTTTACACTCAGTGCACACAGGTCTCCCCAGGCCGTAAATAACTTTTGGGCTACACATTTAACTGTACAATCCTTTAAGCTGAGCCAGTGTTTTGTGCTGTCGCTCTGAAACGTACCATACATGTATAACATAATTCACTTTCAATAGCATTTCTCTTTTTTTTACGGCAAGACTGCCATTTGGATAGTAGCAAATTCCTGGCTATGAGTCCTATTCTGCACATGGTAGAATTAACATAAACGGGGCATCGTCGTTATGGTGACCGCGGCAAGATGTTCCAACGCGTTTCAAAGCAGCCGATGGCCGCACTCTGCTATGCTCATAATACAAGCAGAATTAGTAGAATGGCGACTTCTCTTATGCAGCAAATTTCATTCAGAATAAATTGTAAAACAAACAGGGATTTCAGACCAGGAAGACCTCTGGCTGTTGTATTCAGTTTGAATGAAAAAAATAGAACTGGTGCATCACGTTCTCTAAACATTCTAGTTTCTATTATCTATTTAAACCACAATGCTGTAGCCAAAGAGCTCCCAAATCCTTTTGCAGATGGCGGACTTTGAAGCCACAACGAACGTGCAATACATGTGGATGTTCCCTTTAAACTGAGAACGGTGTAATGTTGAATGTTCATTAATGGCTTTGTTGTCTGCCTTTGGGATGTTGTAGGAATGTTTATCTACTAGGATGGCAGACAATAGAGCACCTGGACCTTGTTGAGATCCTTTATTATGCTGTCTGCTAACCTTTAAATAGAAATGTACCTGTGGCATCGTGTGAGACTTAAGGTGCCCATTCAATTGCCGGAATCGATGGAATTTTCTGAATATCGGCGAAGTGGAAAATTTCGTTGGATCATACTAGCCATGGCCCGGATCCGATGGCGGATTTTACCTCATTCGCGAACGGCGGATATCGCGGATTTCCGGTTTTCGCGTTTTCGAAATTTTTTAATTACGAGGATTTCTCGTATTTTCGAAAATGTGTGAAAATACGTATTTTCGAAAATTTAGAAATTACGAAAATTCGCAGATCCTCGAACGGACCGGATTTTGCGAAGTGGACATCTCAATCATTACCAGCCCCATACTAAAATATAGGGTGTCCGTAACGATTGGGAGTAATATAAAGTCTATACAGAACGATCGTTCCTTTGTATGGCCGCACAGCAGAATGACCCGATTCCATCAGAATTGGATTGGGAATTTTCGACCGCGGTGCCAATGAAGTAACACCTTAAAAGATGAATTACTTACTGATAAATGACATTGGTTGAATTTAATGGCGTGCGTCATCAGGAGTGCTGAGTGTGCAGATGCCAAAATTAGGCCTTGTAGTAAGTTTGTAAATAAATACATTTACTAATAAGTACATTTCATTTTTTTGTTTTTATATGGCCACAAGCTTTTGATTAAATTTGCCAGTCTGGTGATATTTTTTGGCTAGACAGGAAAAGACCGGTTAGTAAATGCATACCCCACCATCCTGATACTGGAACGATTAAAGGTCCTGGCATGGGCTGGGCCTAATGGAACATGGGGTGCCCATGATGTTCAGGGGGTGTCTGTAATATTCGGGTGTGGGCGTTGACTTTCGCGTACGGAGCTATGGTGGCTCCTCCCTCGCCCCGGTTTGCTGACTGAGAAGTTGGGAGGTATGGGAAGTTACCAATCAAAAGCAAAGTCTCTTTTAGATCTGTTTGGATTGTTGAGGTTTAACTGTGTATGCATACAGCTGGTCACATACTAATGGGTGTGTGACCTGTAAGAAACTCTGCAGTAGGTTAGAACTGAGCATGTGCAAAGGACATAATGGTCAGTGACCAATTGTGCAATACTGGAATGCTGGGTAAAAAACCTCATAACAGACACAGACTACTTCTTTATTCTCACCTGAATGGATGTATTGTAAACTATTTAACCATCCATTCAAATCCGTTTGATTTTCTGATTCATCATGCCTATATTTTTACAATCCGCAGCTCAATCGAGTAGGAGAATGTGTACGACTTAAAAATAAGAGACATTGATGGGTTGTGTGGAGGTTTCAGCGGAAAGGGAATGTTATTTCGCGTTATTTATAGCATTATGCAATGTCGGCTTGTGGCGGGAAGCAATGCACGAGCGCTTGGCATTGTTCGATATCGGAACAGAAAATGATTCATAATTGTTTAGCATGTAACCGACTCTGTCATTTATTGTCAGCTACGCACAACAGATCGCACCTACAAGTTTTAAGCCAAAGAGAACAAAGGCTAATGGGTGTTGTACCCTACGCCGTTTAATCCTGCCGAGGAGACACGCTGTGTCTCGTACAGTTTTACTTTCCTTGATTTCATCAGAAAGTTGGAAATAGACTTTATGGAAAGTCTCGTAGTGGCGTCGTCGTTGTGTACAGAATTACTATTTGGGTTGGGGAAGTTAAAAAGACATAGTCTGCCCTTAAACCCATAATTATCCCCTGTTATTGGCTCGTAGCGTATTTTAGGAACGCTATATACGGAGGATGTATTACAGTATGTTACCTAGTAGCTATGTATAAAGCCATTTAATGGAAGTGAAAAGTCACTTAAAGGAAAATCAAAGCTGAAATATAAATAAATGGATTTATGATTCCTAACGAACTGATAACTGTAACTCTAAAGTCAAACCATCTTAATCACAGAGAGGCCATGGGCAGGTCACCAAGTGTCACTTTTAGAAGGGGAAGGAATAGAGTGGCTATTGAGCATGGCAGCTTATTAAAGTGTCCCGGACACACTCTAGCAGGAGGGCTTGCAGAACTTGAGAAAATACAGAATTAAATCGATCCTTTTCTCCAAATTGTGCTGTTGTTCAAAGGTAAAACATGCAGCTACCTTAATTTATGAGTGATAGAATACATTCAGGCTTATTTATATTTAAGATAATAATAATAGCTCCGACCAAGAACAGTAAAATGAGGAACGTCAATCTCCCCTTCATCTGGGAACCTTTACTGATGTAGTGGTAAACATTACAGCCGGGCTTTTTTCAAGGGCTCCTTTTTATTTATTTAGCTGGTTATTATTTATTTTGCAGCTTTCATTTCACTTTAAGGAGGGATGTGTTAATAGGGTGTCACACGAGCCTGAAAGTGGACGTTTTCCGTGATTGAATAAACAGAAAGCCTGCAAGCCGTCGTATGGGCTGCCTGCATTATACGCTGCCTCCTGGGTGCATTCAGCACAGAGGGTGCTGCATTTAAATGTTCGAGGAAGAGAATAAAATGCAGCCAGAATTACCCACTGAATGAGCACACACCTACCTGATTAACAGCGTTTCTCTGCAATGAATACTGTACGCCGTGTGTCACTGTATAGAACACTAGGCTTTATCCATTGATCGTTATTCCGTAGTAATAATAATCAGGTCTATAATAAGACCTTTGTTTATGTCTATGAAGATTTCAGCCACCAGGTCCCTGTGTATTTAGTAACATTTATCACATGAAACATATTCTATTAGGAAGAATTCTAAAAGGAAAAGATAGCGTCATTTATAATCTTGTACAAAATGAAAAAGCGTCGTTTATTTTATATTAAGGAATGTTCACCCTCAAATGAAAAAATATATATTGGTAAATCTTCACCCTAAACTATCACAGAAATCTGACAGACGTAGGGCTATTATTTATGTGAGGTAAAATGTCTCCCCCTTCGCTCTGCCTCTTGTCAAGCTCTCCAAGCTTTTTACAAGCCACACAATGCTCAAAGGAAGGAGCTAGGGGAATGGCATTCTTCATTGGCTGTGATGTCACCTGTTACATCCATGATTGACAGCTGTTAACGGAAGGACGAGGAAGCAAAAAACAGGGAAGAGGACATCAGGCAGCATTTCGATTAGACCAAAATCTCTCATCTTTCTAATGGTGGTACACACCTTCCAATCATTTGTCCCAACTAACCATTCGGCTCTTTCCAACCGGTCTGTCGGGGACCGGTTGGAATAGGAAAAATAGTAAAGCTGAGTACACACCATCCAATAATCTGGCCGGCATTTTGGTGTTTTGTCTGTCAGGACTGTCGGGCCATGTCTGACAGTTTGCCACAACCAGACATGTGGTCCATAGAGGAACGCACGGTGTTGGTCATGGTTTTCCGAAGTGTCCAATCAATCATTCGGCCAATTCGAAAATAAGCAGTCAGACGCCGGTCGCATCCACCTGAAGAAACCATCCAATTTTCGGCCGACAGACCAAAACACCAAAATCCTATCGGATTATTGGATGGGTTGTACTCAGCTTTACTATTGCAGGTTTGATGATTTACTTAGGTAAAATTTTCATTAATTCTGTGAACTGCCCTTAAGATCTCCTCCATTTAGTGTGGTGTAACAGCGCCCCACGAGGAATTCTTTTTTTATAATGCTACACGAATGATCATATAAAAGCTCCCAGTCACATGATACATATGAAATATACTCATCATTTTTTATTTTATAAGATTAAAGGAAACAAGCTAGAAAAGTAAAGACACACTGCAGATACAGCTATTAAACAGCTGTAATTGTAACCCAAGACCCACAGGGGTGGGCACAGTGTCAGGTACTGCACAGGCTCTCTCCTTTCCTGACAGCAACTACTAGGTGACCGACCAATGTCCTCTCTGTAAGCAACTATGTGCAGCGAGAAAACCAATTGTTACTCACCAGGAAGGAGGGGCAACAGAAAACCAGGAATTGCATAGAGCCCATTATAGCTTTGTGTCTGTCATTGTGTTTGAAAATAACACAATGACCAACTCTTAAGATATTGAGATTACTGAGGTAAGGTAACTAAATGGGAAATGTTTATCCTAGATACGAATTTTACTCCCGTGAGATTATCAGAGGATTTAAGACAAAATCTTATAATGGGTCAATGGAAATAGAAATACATTGAAATCAAACATAGTGAGGAATTCCTGTACTGTGGGACATTTGAAGTGTTTGTGCATTGATTGGCAGTTATCATGTCCATGGCAGTGGTGTGTTTCTGTGCTGATTGACAGTTATCAGTCCATAGCAGTGGTGGTGGTATGCTGTGCATTGATTGACAGTATACAGTCAGGGCGTTGTGCTGTTCTGTGCACTTGCATTGGACAATTCACTATTCGTCCACGGGCAGTGGTGGTTTTCTGTGCATTTTATCAACTTATCCTGTCCACGGCCAGTGGTGTGTTCTGTGCATGATTGACAGTTTATCCCCGTCACGGTTCGAGTGGTGTGTTCTGTGCATTGATTGACAGTGTATCAGTCCGTCGGCAGTGGTGTGTTTATGTGCATTGATTGAACAATTCCAGTCCGTCGGCAGTGGTTGTGTTATCGTCGCATTGATATGGACAGTTATTCAGTCTAGTGGCTGGTGGTGTGTTCTATGAATAATTGAAGTTATTACAGGACATGGCAGTGTGGTGGTGTTTGTTTGCATAGATTGCGGTGACCGGGGTAACACCGGGGAAATGGACAGTGGCCGCGTTTGTGCATTGATTGAAGTTATCTTGTCACGTGACACAGTGGCCCGTCCGTGTTTCCGGGCATTGATTGGACAGTTATCCATCCATGGCCAGTGGGTGTGTCTGTGCGAAGGTGGGGTGGAGGGTGAGAGGGGGCTCGGAGGGTCCTGTACATTGATACGAACAGTTATGGCCAGAAGTTGTTCGCATGTGAGTAATTAGTGGACTAGGATGTGTTTGTGAATGATTGACAGTTATATTCGTACGTGAAGCTGCCATGGACTGGATAACTGTCAATCAATGCACAGAACACACCACTGCTATGGACTGGATAACTGTCAATCAATGCACAGAACACACCACTGCCATGGACATGATAACTGCCAATCAATGCACAGAACACTTCAAATGTCCACAGTACAGGAATTCCTCACTATGTTGATTTCAATGTATTTCTATTTCCATTGACCCATTATAAGATTTTGTCTTAAATCCTCTGATAATTCTCCGGAGTAAAATTCGTACTTAGGATAAACATTTCCCATTTATTTACCTTCAGTAATCTCAATATCTTAAAGAGTTGGTCATTGTGTTATTTTCAAACACAATGACAGACACAAAGCTATAATGGGCTCTATAGCAATTCCTGGTTTCTGTTGCCCCTCCTTCCTGGTGAGTAACAATTGGTTTTCTCGCTGCACAGAGTTGCTTACAGAGAGGACATTGGTCGGTCACCTAGTAGTTGCTGTCAGGAAAGGAGAGGAGCCTGTGCAGTACCTGACACTGTGCCCAACCCTGTGGGTCTTGGGGTTACAATTACAGCTGTTTAATAGCTGTATCATGCAGTGTGTCTTTACTTTTCTAGCTTTGGTTCTCCTTTAATCTATTATATATAAAAAATGATGAGTATAATTTCATATGTATCATTGACTGGGAGCTTTTATATGATCATTCTGTGTAGACATTAATAAAAAAAAGGAATTCCTCGTGGGGGCGCTGTTACACCACACTAAATGGAGGAGATCTTAAAGGGCAAGTTCACAGAATTAATGAAAAATTTTAACTAAGTAAATCATCAAACCTGCAATAGTAAAGCTGAGTACACACCATCCAATAATCCAGATAGGATTTTGGTGTTTTGGTCTGTCGGGCCGAAAAATTGGATGGTTTCTTCAGGTGGATGCGACCGGCGTCTGACTGCTTATTTGTCCGAATTGGCCGAATGATTGATTGGACACTTCGGAAAACCATGACCAACCGTGCGTTCCTCTATGGACCACATGCTTGGTTGTGGCAAACTGTCAGACATGGCCCGACAGTCCTGACAGACCAAAACACCAAAATGCCGGCCAGATTATTGGATGGTGTGTACTCAGCTTTACTATTTTTCCTATTCCAACCGGTCCCGACAGACCGGTTGGAAGAGCCGAATGGTTAGTTGGGACAAATGATTGGAAGGTGTGTACCCACCATTAGAAAGATGAGAGATTTTGGTCTAATCTGAAATGCTGCCTGATGTCCTCTTGCCCCTGTTTCTGCTTCCTCGTCCTTCCAGTTAACAGCTGTCAATCATGGATGTAACAGGTGACATCACAGCCAATGAATGAATGCCATTCCCCTAGCTCCTTCCTTTGAGCATGTGTGGGCTTGTAAAAAGCTTGGAGAGCTTGACGAAGAGGCAGAGCGAAGGGGGAGCATCATTTTACCTCACAATAAATAATAGCCCTACGTCTGTCAGATTTCTGTGATAGTTTAGGGTGAAGATTTACCAATATATAATTTTTCATTTGAGGGGTGAACATTCCCTTTAATATAAAATAAACGACGTCTTTTCATTTTGTACAAGATTATAAATGAGCGCTATCTTTTCCTTTTAGAATTCTTCCTAATAGAATAATGTCATGTGATTAAATGTTACTAAATACACAGGGACCTGGATGGCTGAAAATCTTCATAGACATAAACAAAGGTCTTTATTATAGACCTGATTATTATATACTACGGAATAACGATCAATGGATAAAGCCTATTGTTCTATACAGTGACACACGGCGTACAGTATTTCATTGCAGAGGAAACGCTGTTAATCAGGTAGGTGTGTGCTCATTCAGTGGGTAATTCCTGGCTGCATTTTATTCTCTTCCTCGAACATTTTAAATGCAGCACGCTCTGTGCTGAATGCACCCAGGAGGCAGCGTATAATGCAGGCAGCCCATACGACGGCTTGCAGGCTTTCTGTTTATTCAATCACGGAAAACTTGCCACTTTCAGGCTCAGTGTGACACCCTATTAACAGCATCCCTCCTTAAAGTGAAATGAAAGCTGCAAAATAAATAAATAACCAGCTAAATAAAATAAAAGGAGCCCTTGAAAAAAGCCGTGCTGTAATGTTTACCACTACATCAGTAAAGGTTCCCAGATGAAGGGGGAGATTGACGTTCCTCATTTTACTGTTCTTTTGGTCGGAGCTATTATTATTATCTTAAATATAAATAAGCCTGAATGTATTCTATCACTCATAAATTAAAGGTAGCTGCATGTTTTACCTTTGAAAACAGCACAATTTGGGAGAAAGGATCGATTTAATTCTGTATTTTCTCAAGTTCTGCAGCCCTCCTGCTAGAGTGTGTCCTGGACACTTTAATACAGCTGCACATGCTCAATAGCCACTCTATTCCTTCCCCTTCTAAAAAGTGACACTTGGCTGACCTGCCCATGGCCTCTCTGTGATTAAGATGGTTTGACTTTAGAGTTGACAGTTATCAGTTCGTTAGGAATCATAAAATCCATTTATTTATATTTCAGCTTTGATTTTCCTTTAAGTGACTTTTCACGTCCAGTAAATGGCTTTATACATAGCTACTAGGTAACATACTGTAATACATCCTCCGTATATAGCGTTCCTAAAATACGCTACGAGCCAATAACAGGGGAATAATTGATGGGTTTAAGGGCAGACTAATGTCTTTTTAACTTCCCCAAATAAGTAATTCATGTAACAACAGACGACGCCACTAACGGAAAGACTTTCCATAAAGAAATCTATTTCCAACGTTAGCTGATGAAATCAAAGGGAAAGTAAAACTGTACGAGACACAGCGTGTCTCCTCGGCAGGATTAAACGGCGTAGGGTAACAAACCCATTAGCCTTTGTTCTCTTGGCTTTAAGACTTGTAGGTGCGATTCTGTTGTGCGTAGCTGACAATAAAATGACAGAGTCGGTTACATGCTAAACAATTATGAATCATTTTCTGTTCCGATATCGAACAATGCCAGAGCGCTCGTGCATTGCTTCCCGCCACAAGCCGACATTAGCATAATGCTTATAAATAACGCGAAATAACAATTCCCTTTCCGCTGAAACCTTCCACACAACCCATCAATGTCTCTTATTTTTAAGTCGTACACATTCTCCTACTCGATTGAGCTGCTGATTGTAGAAAATATAGGCATGACTGAATCAGAAAATCAAACGGATTTGAATGGATGGTTAAATAGTTTACAATACATCCATTCAGGTGAGAATAAAAGAAGTAGTCTGTGTCTGTTATGAGGTTTTTTACCCAGCATTCCAGTATTGCACAATGTGGTCACTGACCATTATGTCCTTTGCACATGCTCAGTTCTAACCTACTGCAGGAGTTTCTTACAGGTCACACCCATTAGTATGTGAACCAGCTGTATGCATACACAGTTAAACCTCAACAATCCAAACAGATCTAAAAGAGACTTTGCTTTTGATTGGTAACTTCCCATACCTCCCAACTTCTGCAGTCAGCAAACCGGGGCGAGGGAGGAGCCACCAATAGCTCCGTACGCGAAAGTCACGCCCACACCCCGAATATTACAGACACACCCCTGAACATCATGGGCACACCCATGTTCCGATTAGGCCCAGCCCATGCCAGGACCCTTTAAATCGTTCCAGTATCAGGATGGTGGGGTATGCATTTACTAACCGGTCAGTTTCCTGTCTAGCCAAAAAATATCACCAGACTGGCAAATTTAATCAAAAGCTTGTGGCCATAATAAAAACAAAAAAATGAAATGTACTTATTAGTAAATTGTATTTATTTACCAACTTACTACAAGGCCTAATTTTGGCATCTGCACACTCAGCACTCCTGATGACGCACGCATTAACCAACACATGTGCATTTTATCAGTAAGTAATTCATCTTTAAGGTGTTTACGTCATTTGGCACCGCGGTCGAAAATTCCCAATCCAATTCTGATGGAATCGGGTCATTAACTTGCTGATGCGGCCATACAAAGGAACGATCGTTCTGTATAGACTTTATATTACTCCCAATCGTTACGGACACCCTATATTTTAGTATAGGGGCTGGTAATGATTAGAGATGTCCGAACTTCGCAAAATCCGGTCCGTTCGAGGATCTGCGAATTTTCGTAATTTCTAAAATTTTCGAAAATACGTATTTTCACACATTTTCGAAAATACGAGAAATCCTCGTAATTTAAAAAAATTTCGAAAACGCGGAAAACCGGAAAATCCGCGATATCCGCCGTTCGCGAATGAGGTAAATCCGCCATCGGATCCGGGCCATGGCTAGTAATGATCCAACAGAAATTTTCCACTTTCGCCGATATTCAGAAAATTCCATCGGATCCGGCAATGTGAATGGGCACCTTAAGTCTCACGAGATGCCCAGGGTAACATTTCTATTTAAAGGTTAGCAGACAGCATAATAAAGGATCTCAACAGGAAGGTCCAGGTGCTCTATTGTCTGCCATCCTAGTAAGATAAACATTCCATACAACATCCCAAAGGCAGACAACAGAAAGCCATTTAAATGAACAATTCAACATTACAACCCTGTTCTCAGTTTAAAGGGAACATCCACATGTATTGCACGTTCGTTGTGGCTTCAAAGTCCGCCATCTGCAAAAGGATTTGGGAGCTCTTTAAGGCTACAGCAGTGTGGTTTAAATAGATAATAGAAACTAGAATGTTTAGAGAACGTGATGCACCAGTCTCTATTTTTTCATTCAAACTGAATATCAACAGCCTAGAGGTCTTCCTGGTCTGAAATCCCTGTTTTGTTTACAATTTATTCTGAATGAAATTTGCTGCATAAGAGAAGTCGCCATTCTACTAATTCTGCTTGTATTATGAGCAATAGCAGAGTGCGGCCATCTGCTGCTTTGAAACGCGTTGGAACATCTTGCCGCGGTCACCATAAAGACGATGCCCCGGGTTATGTTAAATATCTACCATGTGCAGAATAGGACTCATAGCCAGGAATTGCTACTATCCAAATGGCAGTCTTGCCGTAATAAAAAAGAGAAAATGCTATTGAAAGTGAATTATGTTATACATGTATATGGTACGTTTCAGAGCGACAGCACAAAAACACTGGGCTCAGCTTAAAGGGATTGTACAGTTTAATGTGTAGCCCAAAAAGTTATTTACGGCCTGGGGAGACAATGTGTGCACTGAGTGTAAACAGCTGAAGTGGATGTGTTTGAACTGATGATATTAATAGCATTTGTTCCCACTTCTATCTATTCTTCATCTCCAAGCCACAGGCTTGGGCATGCCCAGTGTGCATCACTGGGGGAACAAGGAAATCTCCAGTGAGCTACTTTGTATCTCCCATTGCTAAGGGAGGAGGTAAGTTAATAAAATAAAGAAATAACTTGCTGTTTTCACTTATTTTATATAGATATATCTTTCTATCTTTTACATGTGTCGATGGACATTCTAGCCTTGCGTTGACATTTCCATCATATATTTCTTAGGCAATGGATATAAACCAGCAATCCTCTATTAAAATCTTAATAAACAATAAAGGAATGCAATGAGGGTCTATCCAAGGTGATGGGGGTGTAATGAGGTAAGTGACCCTTTAAGCCACAATTATGGGTCAGTTCCAGAGCAGGATCAAGATTAGAATTGGAAGTGTATGGATATTCCCACCAAGTACTGGAATGGAGTTTGGTAAATGGGCAGTACTGGAGTGTGCAAAGATTGCATTAACTTACAAGAACAGAACAAAGTGCACCAGTTAACAGAGCTACACCAGTAAAATGATATAAGGGATAATGCCTACAGTACCTTACAGTGAACACACATGGATACTAGCAGGGGAGTATCAGTGAATGAGGTGGGATAATGGGGGGGGGGGTGTTTGCCATTGAGTACCATGAGTATATAAAGGTTGGAGGCTGATTTATACCAGTCATGGAACACCATGTGGTTCCCTATACAGATGCTCTATGGTGTATTTCTTATCCTTTCTACAACGTTGATGTGATTCTGCTGCATTGGGTTCTATGGTATCTGTTTATTTGGTCGCTGTTTTTAATTTCTACAGGTGTTTGTCACGGGCCACGTGTTTAATGTTATAATTGTTAGGGAAACGGTGGCACTAGGGAAGGTATGGATACAATGACTATGACATAGTGAATAATATATCCCCTAGTGTAAAATATAAGGCTATTAAAAGCCACCAAGGAGACCCATGAACTGTATAACAATACAAGGCTGCAAGCCAAGTTATACAGAATTCATCTCCTCTATTCCTTATTTTACATTGGGATCTCATTCAGCCTACCCACACCGGGAACTCTATTACACTCCATCACCCCACGTTGACAAATGCATTTTGTGAATTGTAATAAAATAACTTTAGTGCAGAAGGCAGCCTATGGCCCATGGCTTTGAAGGGACAACCATGATTTGGTCATGGTATCAGACATTGACATTATAAAAATGCAAGACGATTAATGTGTGATGTAACAGGATGCGTGTGATGTAGCAACAGAAAATGACATCATCGCCCTTGTAAGGAATCGTACCACAGTGTCCACACTAATTTTATCACTTGAGTTGTCAAATGAAATAATAATTGTTACGAGTTGGATTTCACTGTAACCACCGATTAAATCTACAATAAAAATTAATTTGCTTTTGGTTTTTGTGCATTTTACAACCTGAAGTTAGAAAGTGGTCATAGGTCAGCAGAATGTGCCATCAGACCTATTGTTGGGATTCAGGAACACGGTACACACAATGCGCCAAGCCTATTTGATTTTACTGCCAAATTCCCCTCGCCATTAATGAAGACAATCTATAACTATTAATATACATATACAAGGTGCCCAGATTTGAAACTATATATTATCAGTGATGGAATACTCCCCAGGGACATTGCCTCTTTATGTTATATAACACTTGGCTGTCTGAATTGTTTGGGGCATTAAAGGAGACACACTTAACTCACAAACATGGGGTGTAATAAGTTAAATTTAAAAGGATGCTATACTTGTGCAGTAACTGACAGCTTTCTGGCTCCTCCTCCATTTTGCCCTTCTTTTAATTGTGTCAGGGGCACTGACTGTAGGAGGAGCAAGAGAGCAGTCATTTCCTGAATAAGGATAGTGTCCGTTTAGAGCACAATTGTGTAACTCATAGGTAGAGGAATTGCCTTGTTGTTTTCTTCACATGAGACATTCTCCATTTTTTTTATCTGTGTTATTTGTGTTATTTGTGTTGTCCTGTTTAAAATCGATGAAGAATGGGTAAGCCGTCAACAAGCAATAAATTACTTTCCACTCAAACCATAAATTGACAGAGGTACAAATGTACTTCTTAATATTATATTAGGAAATAAACATATTAATTAGAAATGATTAAGACATCCAGTGGTTGGCCAGGTCAAGTATATAAAAAAAAAGATGGCAGGCGTTTTGTTTTAGAGAAACACTACTAAACATGAAGAAAGAGTAGATGTAATGGTACTTACTCAACGTATTTGAGCCACGTTCCAGAATCCGACATGGCCATGAACACACAGTTTGTGAGAATAGTGCACATTATAAACATACTGAACAATGTTGGAAACAAGGAGTTAAGGAAATAGCACGTAGTTTGGGTCACAATAATAAATCCAAATATAGATAATTATATACAAGCTAGAAGTATAAGAAACAAATCATGTAACTAATTATGTTCACTGCCAGAAATCTTCTTTTGATATTTTAACAATAAATATCGATACTCAACTCTCAACTTCTAACAGAAGTTATGGTGCTGAAAAGTTTAACACTTCCAGCATCTAAAGTGAGATTACCTTCAAAGTCGTCTCCTCCTTCTTCCCCAGTGTCTTGAGCATGCTCACTGACTAAGTGATGTCATTAGTGCCCCCACCAAACCAGGAAACATGAACCTTTATAGTAACAATAGTAACTTTATAGTAACTTCTGAAAATATGTAGTTAGAACTTTATCAAGGACTCGTGTTAAATGTAAGACTGCTGGCTTTTATTTAATTCAAACTCGTTACCCTTTAATATGACACATGTTTTATTAATTCCTTTGGAGCAAAATAAATTATTTGGGTGCAATGTAATTGAAATATTTCAATATATATATATATTAACTATAAATATGTATTTTAGCAAAACTGTCGACATTTCGTACCGTAACTTGAATTGTGTCTGTGCTTTTCTCATTGCTAAATGATCATAAGTTAAGAGTTAAATATCAGTAGCTGAGCTCCAGTGAGATCCTATTGTATTAATACTTAGTCATTGTGTGTAAAGTATATACAGAAGACAGGATTGCGGCTGACTGCTCCCTGCTAGAAGGCTTTACGCTCTGTTAATAAAAATAAATAGAAAACCTAGAGTTCTTGGCATAATGAATCGAACAGTTTGAAAGCTCCCATTTCTGATTCAGTGTTTGGGTGGGGGAGTCCGTTCATCAATAAATCCAATTGCCCTCTAAAAATAAACACATTGTCTACCATAAACCCCCTTGGGGCAAATTTCTCCCTTTAAAGTCATCGTTGACCATAAAGAGGAAATGTCGGACATTTAAACGATAGCATGGTATGTTCACACAATAACCGAGGGTCCAATCAAATGAGTCAAATTCCAATTGGGTTCACTGCACAGGGAGATGCATTCCTTGTCATTTAAACCATGCTACGTATAATGATTTTTAAGGGTAAGTGAATGGCAAAACATAGGCTAGGTGCTAAATAGAGATGTCCGAACTTCGCAAAATCCGGTCGAAAATTCGAAAATCCGCGAGCGGACCCGTTAAAATTAAAAATACCCTTGAAATAACGAGATTTTTCGTATTTTCGAAAATTTTCGAAATTACGAGTTTTCATGTATTTTCGAAAATATGTATTTTCGAAAATACAAGTAATCCTCGTAATTTCGAATATTTTCGAAAATACGTATGTAGGGAATTAAGAGAAATCCTTGTATTTTCGAAAATTTTCGAAAATACATGTTTTCCCGAAATTTTCGAAAATCCGAAAAATCCGCGAATCGGAAGTTCGGAAGGCGAAAAATCCGCCGTTCGCGAATAAGATAAATCTACGGCGGATCCGGGTTCGGATCCGCGAACCGGCCATCCCTAGTGCTAAACCCTCCCAAAATTCTGAATTTCTACTTTCTTTGCAGCTTAGCCTGTTATTCCGTGTGCTGATCTCACCTTCTCTAAACTAGCAGATTCAAATCTGTCTTCACGGAGGTAAATAATCTCCAGAGTGCACAGACACATGAATAATTACACACAGGGGAATCACAATTTAAGCAACACAAAAACATCTTTCACAAACGTCGCCTGTCTCCAGTAGAGCTGGACAAACTTCCTGAAGTTATTAAACTTCGGTAAAAGTTCTATAGTTCAGAAGCAAAGTCATTGAAGTCAATAAGAGAAAACAGTTTGAGAAGTTCTAGTTAATTACAAATAAAATATCAATAGTAACTTATTGTAAATGGCTGTGAGACCTGGGAAATGGTCTTGGGAACATGTCACTATCACCAAAACCTGTTTAAACACTAAATTTCCTCACGATCATGCAACTGTCGGTTTCCGTTTTCTATATTCAAGGGTCATCACCATTTCGAGGGTTACTGAACAATACATTCGGGGTTTGGCAAAAATCGAACGATACATTCGGGGTTACTGAAATTGAATGATACATTCGAGGGTTACTGAAATTGAATGATACATTCGGGGTTACTGAAATTGAATGATACATTCGAGGGTTACTGAAATTGAATGATACATTCGAGGGTTACTGAAATTGAATGATACATTCAAAGGGTTACTGAAATTGAATGATACATTCGAGGGTTACTGAAATTGAATGATACATTCGAGGGTTACTGAAATTGAATGATACATTCGAGGGTTACTGAAATTGAATGATACATTCGAGGGTTACTGAAATTGAATGATACATTTGAGGGTTACTGAAATTGAATGATACATTCGAGGGTTACTGAAATTGAATGATACATTCAAGGGTTACTGAAATTGAATGATACATTCGAGGGTTACTGAAATTGAATGATACATTCGAGGGTTACTGAAATTGAATGATACATTCGAGGGTTACCGAAATTGAATGATACATTCGAGGGTTACTGAAATTGAATGATACATTCGAGGGTTACCGAACGATACATTAAAGAATTATTGAAAATCGAACAATATATTTGCGGGTTACCGAAATCGAATGATACATTTGAGGGCTACCAAAATCAAACAATATATATTTAGGAGTTACCAAGATCGAACAATAAATTCAAACGTTACCGAATGATACATTTGAGGATTACCGAAAATCGAACAATACAAGGGTTAACGAAATCGAATAATACATTCGAGGGTTACCAAACAATACATTAGAGATTACCGAAATCGAATGATACATTCGCGGATTACTAAAATCGAATGATACATTTGAGGGCGTACCAAAACCGAATAATACATTTGAGAGTTACCGAAATCACACGATACATTCAAGGATAACCGAAACCGAATAATACATTTGAGAGTTACCGAAATCTAATGATACATTTAAGGGTTACCAAACTATACATTTGGGGGTTATGGCCGAAACGGAACATTTAAGGGATATTGTCGAAACGCCGCATTGGAGGGTTATCAACGAAACGGTACATTTTGAGGGTTAGCAACCGGTACACAAATTGATAATTACCGACTTTTCGATAACTATCGAAAATGCGTTAGCGAGTTCCTAAAACCTAAACTAGTTCGTAGTTCAGTAAATTCTAAAAGGCTGTGTACATCCGAACTATTAAAGTTCGGGTCGAACTCAGGTTCAAATTCGTTTTTAGTCCATCTCTAGTCTCCAGTCCGATTGCTAGCTCTCCTTTAGAGCTAGCAATCGAATGTTGTTTTAGGGAAATACAGTAAGATGTCTAGATACTTTCTGATGAAATGTTACAAATTTGTCAAGATATTTTTTCAGAAAATTATCGACATCAGAAGTGCAGGAAGATGCACGCTCCGATTGGCCAAGAAGAGGGGGTTGGACTCCATTTCTAATCCAATCACTGTCTAGAGATGGAATCCAGGTCTGAATCGGAACTCGCAGATCCAAAGTTCCATTTGGATTCTGAACCGGTCAGAAATTTCGGGTTGTGAAACTTTCCATATTTTTGGTAACCCTTGAAAGTATGGAGAATTCCAAATGGGATGTAACCTATCGGTTTCAAACATCAATATCACTGTCCTCCTACTTCCCATATGTAAGACACTGATAAATGACCAATTTCCAATTTCTGTCTAACCAAAACATCACCTACAGTTTAGACTAAAACTCCCGATATACTTTAGGTAAGTACCCAACCATCTATTTATATATGTAACGTAGTCATGATGAGTGACATGTGCACTATTCCCATTTGATTATACACAATTTAAGGAATGCTTGGCTGCCATACTTCAGAATCTTTGCAACATTATTATTATAATCGGAAATAAATAATAATAATAATAACAATAATAAAAATAATACTGATTTAGATCGGAAAGGATATGAATGTACCAAAATTTTGATTGCAGCTCTTCGGATGGAATTGAAAGGGCTAATTATATACAAAGCAGGTGTGGCGCTGAATCTAAAGATTGTCTTTCCTTTGTTTATTACTATGAAGGTCTAGAGAGAAAAAACAGAAATGTTATTGCAGTAATTAATGAATTTAAGGTGAATTTACCTTTTCCTTCCATCTGGTTCTTATTCAGACTAAAAGTGGGTTCATTTATAGATCCAGTATCACTTACAGCTACAAATTAGTGTTCTTGAGAATCAAACTATTTCTGGAGGGGGCAGGGTAACTCAAACTGGGACAGCGATGCTGGATGTTTATATTATACCCACAGGGGGTTGAGAAGGAGCTGCAGAGATGTCAGCAGCTCATATTTCTGGAAGATTTTATATATAGATATAACATTGTTTGATTCAGCTACATGCAGGTAATACATATTAATGCATGGAGGAGTGGAGGGCTTACAGCCGCAACAGGGTAAGCCAGCTTTAAAAGGGGAAAACACTTCTATAAGGTAAGAATGGGGCATAGGAGGTGGGTCTTCTACTTGCTGGAAATTATTCTTTTTAAAGGGTATGTCCACCCCCCAAAAAATTTCAGGGGCGATGCCTTAGCCAATCACAGGAGCGGATGCCGGTCGAGCACCATTTGTTTGACTCCCATGCACGGAAAAGGCACAGGAGTTAAGCAGAAGGCGTCGGGGGGAACGTAGGCTGGTAAGTACATTTGGGGGCATCTCGCGAGGTCGAGGTTTACAGCCTTTTCCTAGCACATACTAAAATTTCATTGGGGGGGTAGAATTACCTTTTAACACTTAATGTCCCTTTTATAGGTTAAACATTTATATATATTTGTATTTAATCACATTTCTGTTGTATTCTGTTTGCATATCTTGGTGGACATCGTAAAAGATTAGTAAAGGTTATTTTAATTTTAAAGTCTGGTTTCATTCCCATGTAATAAGGACTCTCTGCTATATTTTCCAATTTTAAATGCCAACACATTCTTATAAAACTGATTCCCATGGTCCTTTGCTGCTGGTGATGTAAGCCCCATTCAAGTCTATGGGTCTGGTACCAAATAATGATTTGTCTCATAGGGAGGTGTTACCAGAAGCACAGTTTCTTGGGAGAAAAAGGCGGAGCAGCAGGAAATATCACATGCATTTGTAGGCAAACAATTGCATTTTTAGCATGGGTTAAATATATAGGTACTGCAGTTTTGCACATCACACATCAATGAATATGTTAAAATACTCACCCTCTTATTTCTGTAGAAAGGGTCGATATCCTCCAGGGGATCACCGATAAGGTTTGAAGGAAACTCCCCGTAAATGCGGGGCAGAGGTTTACCGGCTTCCAAATCATGGTGAGGGACCGGCTTCTGTTCTTCCTCTTCTCTGTATTCCTGTTTGGCGCTCCTGGCCTGCTCCTCGGCAATACGCTTTTCGATTGCGCCCAAGGATTCAAGAGTGAACCGGCGGAAGCTGTCAGGACCCGGTGGTAACAAGCGGACTGCCATATTGTCATCCTGCTCTGTGTGTACTGATTCTTACTTATACCATTGGAAACTGCTGAAAAACAACAAATCAAAAGAGAATATTAAAATATCTCACATGATCACATCTCTATGTCCCCCCAGCAGGGGGAGCATTACACAGTGGGCAAGTATTGTCAGACCCTTTAATTTAAAAAACAAAACATCCTAATTCTCTTCAAAATTACAGGTCTGGTGTCTAATGTCTGGTTAGCGATGCTTAAAGACCTTTACCATTAGATTTGCAACTTGCCAGTATCTCTTCCTGTAACCCATGGTCCTGTGGAGCTTTTTTGTCTGCCATTAGAAGGTGTTACAAGCAGCAGAGGATCCTGGGAAGAATAGGAGGAGAAGCAACCACCAAAGGGCGTATATTTTTATGAAAGTGATGGAATTTTTCATTTAAAAATATAGCGGTCAGGTCCTCATTACAACAGGAATCACCCAAGTACAAATTGTCATTCGATTCTGATTTTCCTTTAAACAACTATAAGTGTCAGTTTTGCACTTTGAACTCAATCAGTATGCAATCAGGTAATTCCATTATTATATAAAGTAATTTTCATTTATCCGATGATTTTGTAATATGACCCAATGCAGCTCAGTTTCCACTAAGGGGATGACCATCCATAAAAGGGTGAATAAGATAATGGCATCTAATGCACATTATCCATTGGCTAAAAAAAATGCTTTTTGAAACATATTATTTTCCTACAGATAGCTGCAGTACATCGACAGCCAAAGCTATGTAAACTACATGGCAGCACCCACTTGTAGTTGTGCAAATAACAAACCATTTTTTTTACTTTTTATCTAAGGGAAAGTAAACCTTCATTTTTAATGACAGTATATAACTCAACTAATAAGATTATCATTCACCATAAACATAACAATGCATGAAAATTAGGCATGAAATGATAATTGCTCAGTGTGTGGTGTCCACTAAGGAAATTGAGCCAAAAAATCCATCATTGCTGGATATCGGTGTGTGTGGTCCGATTTAGGTCCCATGCAATGTTCCCTCTAACCTCAAATTAGCTGTGCGCGCAGAAATATATTTTTAATGCGCATACAAAATGAAAATTTGTGCTCTTCATACCGCAGCACTTATATTTCAGAAGATTTTTGTGTGCGCACCACTTTAATCTGTGTGCGCATGCGCTGCTCCCATACACCTAAACAGATATGTTGGCTCAGGCCACCAGCATGATATGGTTTCCACTTTTATTTTCTTTTGTGTTTCCCGGGAATTATGGGTTAAAAGTAAATTGCCTGTCCTATTGGTTTCTACCTGCTCGGGTCTACTTTTTTGTGCGTTTAGACTTGTGTAAAGTGCGATTTAACGCAATGTGATACTCGCCTTCCTACATAATGTCCGACCTTTTCAAGCCCCATAGTTACTTTCGCTCTTGTGCTATTGGTTTATTGGACATCGATAAATCCAAATCATCACTGATCATAATCTTTTGATTGGCTGGTTGATAACCATTAGTATTAATTAATAAGTACTTATATTAATGGACAAGTAAAGATAACATTTACATTCAATGAGCCAGAATGGATTCTATACATATAGTTTATAGGAAGGCACACTCCATATAGTATTTAAATAATACTCATTTATTAGTGCTGAAAAACAATAAATGCCAAAATACACACAACGTTTCGGGGGGTCCAACCCCCTTCCTCAGGTTGGATTCTATCCTTTTTACTGTTTATATGGTTCAGACAGTATCAATAATAATAGCAAAATAACAATTATCATTGATTCTGCAGGTTTCTGGCTTTTGTTTTGAGGAGTTTTTGATTTCTCACTTGCCAATCTTGTTTAGAGGGAGGTCATATGCAGAGCAGTCAGAAGCTACTAAGCAATTAGTGGTTCGAGAGCTGAGAGCTTGCTTGTAACCCACGGAGAAAAAGGCCAATATTATAAAAGAGAAATAAAAGATTTCTCCACAATCCAGAGTTGACAGTTTGAAATTATACAATCCACACTGGCTCACTTATATTTTAGCTTTATCTCTCCTTTAAAGTGAATATACAGCAGTAAACATACTGCAAATAAATGGTTAAAATAATGGTTTTTTCGCACGTACATAAACATTAAATTGCAGTAAAATAGAGTGAGTCATGCCTACTGGCCATTATTCTTTTTTGCCTAGGGGAACAAAGGGGGGTTTATTATAGGAGGTGTGAGTGTTTGTCTGGGCTATCAATCTACATCAGCCAATCAAATGTTCTCTAACTGCTGTAACCACAGAAAAAGTAAAATCTGATTGGTTACTGCAGATTGCACAGGCAAACATTTACCCAACCAACCATTTACATAAACCAACAAAGTGTAAAGTGCTGGAAAGTCAAGAAAAAAAACATTTACTGTCACGTATAGTGACGTCCCTTGGATAGATTAATTTATAATGTTATTTTAATCACTGTAATATTATAATGTATTATCTGCTCTTATCAGCTCTGGGAGATTACCTGTGATGAATACTAATCAGCTGCTCCGACCTGGACGGTATCTACCAATTAGCAACCAATATTACCCACTGTTATAAACTGTTTCACAGAATGATGGGAAAGCTCTAGGTGTCTTGTAAGGCTGTGCACACAACATGCAATTTTTCATCCCGATTGACTGATAGTCCAGTGTATGGGTCGATAGGACTGAAAACATTACATGGGTTTTCGGCCTTATGCGAGCGGCGTCCAACCGTTCTTTTGTCCGAATTAGACAAATGGGTGATTGGAAGTGTCCAAAAACCACCGCTATGGTGAACTGACAGTGCTGAACGGTCGGGGGACAAAGAATTGCAAGGTGTGTATCTATCTAAAGGCTGGGTAGACACCATCCAATTGTGCAGACTGACTGACCAATATTAGAGCGTATCGGTTGGTAGGGCCAAAAAAATTGGCTGGTGTATTTGCTCGCGCCTGCGTCCGGTCTTGGTCAGCCGTTCGTCCAGATCAGATGAACGATCGATTGGGTATGTTGGAAAATCACGCACATTCCCTATGGACCACAAGATTGGTTGCAGCGAACTGTCTGCCACAGCTACTTTTGCCACAACCAACCGTGATTTGTTCTGGCCGACCGCTCGCTAATTTTCTGGTGTGTGCCCAGCCTAACAGTCCAACTACCACTACTCTATCAGTATTGAGAGGAGACAAGTCTGGGTGCTTTAGAGACATGTATATACCTGATAGATATACCTGATAGACCTCAGTGTATCCAAAACTGTGAATATTTTGTGAACCGAATCCTTCCTCTCCCCTTTGCTAAAGGTGGCCATACACCTGCCATTCCCCTCGCAATGTGCCGACAGATCACATTGGTATCTGTTGGCACATTGCGAAAGGAACCTGCACGCATGGAACGGCCATACGCGTTAAGGTGGCCATAAATATGAACGATAATGGGTAAATCCCGTCGTGGAACGGGATTATTGTTGAAGTGTATGGACTTTTCCCAACCGACCGGAGTACCGATGAATGACTGTAGTCGCCACTACGGTCAGTCGGGAAAGATGGAAAATTTCCATGGTCGTTATCGGCTCCCTTTACATAGTATAGGGAGCCAATACCATCGTAACGCGTATGGCCGCACAACCGACCGATCCCTGTACCGTGTAAAGGGAGCCGATAGCAGCCAATGGAAATTTTCCGTCTTTCCCGACCGACCGTAGCGGCGACTATAGTCGTTAGTCGGCACTACAGTCAGTCGGGAAAACCCATACACTTGAACGATATCGTCCATATGTATGGCCACCTTTAGGGGCATGTAACCTTAAACTACAATCACACCCTATCTGTTCACACTGCTCCCACGACATACTGCTCTAGTCTAGCTTGCTCACCAATAGAACCTGCTACTTGCATTGTGCATCCTCTTTCCAAATAGGACCTCAGAATTATTCCCCTGTAATTCCTTCAGCGTAATTAATCTTATTCTAGATTTATTTTCACATGGAAAACATTAAATTGGAATAATTGCCCATCACTTAAAATTAGTTCAACCACCACTGTGTTTTTGTTCATCTGTCTCCTATTTCTTTAGATATAATCTGAAGCATTGTACATTACAGCTGTCAATCAAGTTCCTTATTATCATAAACTCTTCTGCTGTGTGCCATTTTGCTGTAACTGAAATGATGACAGTTGGTATATGTGAATTTCATGGTGCCTCATAGTGATTACTGAGCATGCGTGACTTCACAGATATTTAGGTCAGATGGAAGGAGGAGTCAGGAACAGGGATGCTGAGTCTGAAACATGTCCAATTGCCCGTTCGTCCAAATTGGGTGAATAACATCGGGGCCTTGGCGCCGGCGAAATCACCTCAGATTTTTCGTCCCGACAAAACAAACTTCCTTTTTCAGTTTAAATATAGAACGGGAGGTAAAGGAGCTGTGTCTTATCTCCCGTTCTTCAACTTACACGAGATCGCACTCCTCTGCTGTTTTTCTGACAGCCCCCCAACGAAGCTCACACTGTGTGCGCATTCGAATAATGTGTGCGCATCACAAGCTCTGTTCCTCAATTAAACTGAAAAAAGGAAATTTGTTTTATAAGTGGAGAAACCCTTTAATTTAATCAGGTGACCGCTTTTTACTGGGGTACTGCAGTTAAATAACATCTGATTGGCTGGAAATAGTGAAATCAGAACTTCTGGTAAACAGTGGCTACCATCCCAGATCCCCCCCCCTGCTATTGATCCGTACCACCTGACTAAATGTAAACATGTCATAAAGGAAGAATTAAAAGGGGAGATGATATAATAATCAAACTGATAATTTAATGCAGATCTAGAGCCTCCACAGGAAATCATTTGCTGTATAAGGTGATAGCAGCTCTTCGTGTCGATGTGCGTTCTACGTTTGTTTTTCAAAAGCGCAGTGGTAAAACCATGACTCACTTCAATTAGATGCAGGAGGGAGGGGGGTGAGAATTTATTTCACTTTTATTTTCCTTCTCGTGTGTCACAGACTCTGAAAGCGCAGAGACGTCCCTGAGATCCTGACCAGTCAAGTGCTTGTTCCAACTTCACCTACGGAATGAACCTCTTCATTTAAAAGCCGTGAGAGAAAGGGAGAAGGGGGCGGGGAATCTGCCTTCATTACTTTCAGGTCAAATCATACAGTGAAATGTATGAAATTGAATATTTCCAGCTGCTACCTACAGACTTTTACAGTAATAAACAAAATGTAGCTGTAAAAACGTTTACAGATTTAACACTCTCTTAAGCAGGGGTGTTACTACAAATTAACCCCACCCACGCAGAGCTCTTTGATGCCCCCTCATTTTTCTACTTAGCTGCTATACAATCAAAGTTTTGATTGGTTAAATTACTTTGGCCAAAGTTTCCCAAAAATTGATTCAGCTTTTCGAAGGATTGGCTTGATAGACATGATTGTCCAATTTAGGAAATACGATCCATAGCTTTTCAGATCGGAGTAAGATTTAATCGTTCCCAGATATCCAACTGGAGAGTATCGACCATTGGCTAAAACAGGTACGCCAGGCACCCATATTCAACTTTACAACACAGGGAGAACATACAGATTCTTTACAGATGTAGCTGAAGGTGCATTTGAACTCAAGACTCAGATGGAATTTGAAAAGTAACTGGGTGGGGGGTAACAAAATCAATGTAGATACTTGTACATAAAAAGCCCAAAACTCAGTAGTTAAAAGCTAGCTTTAAGGGCAGTTTCCTGTTGAAATGCTTAATTACGCAGCAACAATGAATGGCCCACACATTGCATTAGGAAAAGCTGCTTTCTGGTAGATAAGCCTATAGGTCAGGTATGAAAATATCTTAAGGATGAATGCTCATTTGTAATTGTACATAATAGTATGTATACAAGGGCGATGCCAATGCATGGGGACTACTGTGTTTAACTCATTCTCATACAAACATATCACCAGCCCCCATATAGAAAGTGAATGACCTATTTCCTTATAGGCACACAGATCCTATTATAATGATCAACAAGTAAAATCTTTGGCGTGGAGCTTTTAAAGACAAAATCAAGGTAAAACACACAAAAACCCCTCCCCAATAGGTTATATACAGTAGGTTGCAGCTGGTTAAAGTTGTGAACTTGCAAACAGGAGAAAGAACTGACATGATCAACCTGCTTCCCAGTGGTGAAATTACCATTAGGCAGCATGAGCCGGGCAAGTCCATTTGCACCAGGCCTCATGCATTGAGTGTGCACTCATACGAGATAACTGCAAGTGGAGACAGCAGAGGGCTTCCTGCTCAACATTCTTTGAATGAAACTTACTACATGTCACATGACCTGCAACAGGCAGTCACCTATCCACTAAAGTCCTGAATTGAAGGGGGCTTAAGACTATAACTCAAAAGTAAATGTGTAGAAAATGCCAGTCTGAGGACTTTTGTATTCTGCTTATTTTGTGTTTCAAAAAATGTTTTATTTTCATTTGGCTTTATACAAAGATGCATCAGAGGAAAGGGTCCATGTTACAACTTACTACACGTTTAATATACAGTGGGTAGTTTCTTCCTGCGCCAGGAGCCAACAATGCCAGGAAAATTAGCACATAGCTCACTATGCAAAATCCTTCCTATTGGTGGCTACATCCCTATGAAATCTATGAAGCCTTAGCTGCTAGCAAGACCAGGAGATGTTCCCAGCTGTAGGAAACCATGTTATTTCTGATCCAGAAAATAATACTTTCCCCGCAATGTTAAATACAATTCTACACAACCATAACACACAATAATTGCATTAACTTTATCCAACCCCCTTCTACACCTTATTGGACACATAGTATTCCAAACCCCCTCTTATCTGGGCTACAATCCATCAGCTCCACTAAGTACCTTCCCATAACACTATTACTATGGATTGTCTGCGTGTTGACCTTGTGAGTGAGATGTCTAATATAATTGGCACTTATAAAGCCTTTCACTACCGCGCATTTGTTCCGGTAATAATTCTATCAGACGCTGATGTCACAATGTGCAGTTATGTGATGTTCCTTTCTTTTAGTGCCGGCAAAAGCTCGGTGTTCCCTTTCATACGTGCACAAGGATAATTTTTATTCAGGTGCTTATTTTTGCTTAGTAAGGGAATTACTAAGGTCCAAACACAAAGACGATGAACTGGAAGGAGGGGCACTAGGCACTAGACCAGATTGTATAGAATATATCAATACACATTCCAATCTTATTGTACAGTATTGGTGCCACAATCTGTATGCCCGCCTAGACAATCTGTTCCAATCACACACCCCTGCTCAGTCCTTATGTTAACCATCTGTGATAGGATTTCATTACACAGTAGACTTTATCATTTGATCAATTAGCTGCTTGTTTGGAAATATTGCCCTTTCTTTAATGTTCCCATCCCAAATTCTGTTGGCTAATTAGTGTGTGTACTAAAAATAAATCCCTTGTAATCTCCCTGCGTGTAGTTATTTGGAAAACTCTCACCTGCCATTCAAAGGGGAAGTTAATCGAGTGGATAAACATTTTTTCATCAAATCAGATCATTTTTGTACAATGTGCCGCTTACACTAGTTCTGCCAACGACACCTGTATATACATCAACGATAGTGGATAGATAATGTTCGTTGGTAAAGGTGTTATGTGACGTAAAGTAAACTATTCATCTCCCAGAACCAATCAAAAGTGATCCAGTAAAAAGCTACCATCTTGGCTTCAATCAATGTCCTTTAAAAAAGGCATCTCCTGCCCAGTTCAAATATAAAAGAGATAGGCCCATTACAAAAATGGGACATAGAACTCAACTCCGAAATATCAGAAGACCAATGGTCCGTAAACTTCACGGACACTATCAAAAAGTGTTCGAGATGGTATAAAAAAACACTCCTTACATAGGCTTCTCCCCCAGTGCCCTTCGCTATGCTGGAGAAACTGCGGTCAGGAGGGCACACGAAACATGCTCTTTGGGATTGCTCAATAACCAATAACTCGGTCAAAAAATGCACTATTGCATGGATGCTATGGAAGGACTACGTCCCAAAACTAAACTTAATGTAACTGGAACCAATTAACAATGGTACCCAAACATCCTGAGTTATATGAGGCAACCTTACAGTATAACAAATTTATAATCAGCAATTCTTTAATCAGGGAGGGGGGGGAAGGGAGATAAATTGTATTGTATACTATAAGAAAATGAAAATCTGAACCGGATTGATGTTATCTCAGTTCCAATTAAATTATTATTGCCACAGGACCCTAGAAATAAGAAACCTAACGTTACTGTGGCCCCTATTAGAAATCTGCAATTGCAGGGCCATCGATAATACAAATAATAAACGTTCGTCGCATTTGGAAATAGCCCCTGTGATGTGACTAAAATACTATATATAGTCCCATTATTTAGATGCCTGAAATGAATGAAACAAAATCAACACGGCCAATGTAAACCTATCTACGGTGGGAGCTGCCAGGCTAATACAGCAGGCTATAAGGAGTAGCCAAATAATTACAGGTATTCAGACAATGAGAATATGATCAGGCTATGTAAAGGGGGGGTAGGAAGGATGGGACTATATAAAGGGAGATGGGGGGGTCAGGCTGTGTAAAGGGGGGTAGGGTTGATGGACTATATAAAGGGAGATGGGGGGGTCAGGCTGTGTAAAGGGGTAGGGGGGATTGGACTATGTAAGGGGGTAGGGTGGATGGGACTATTAAAGGGAGATGGGGGGTCAGGCTGTGTAAAGGGGTAGGGGGGATTGGACTATGTAAGGGGGGGTAGGGTGGATGGGACTATATAAAGGGAGATGGGGGGGTCAGGCTGTGTAAAGGGGGTAGGGGGATTGGACAATGTAAAAGGGGGGGTATGGTGGATGGGACTATATAAAGGGAGAATGGGGGGGTCAGGCTGTGTAAAGGGTAGGGTAGGGGGATTGGACTATGTAAAGGGGGGGTAGGGTGGATGGGACTATATAAAGGGAGATGGGGGGTCAGGCTGTGTAAAGGGGTAGGGGGATTGGACTATGTAAAGGGGGGGTAGGGTGGATGGGACTATATAGAAGGGAGATGGGGGGTCAGGCTGTGTAAAGGGTAGGGGGGGATTGGACTATGTAAAGGGGGGTAGGAAGGATGGGACTATATAAAGGGAGATGGGGGGGTCAGGCTGTGTAAGGGGGTAGGGGGTATTGGACTATTAAGGGGGGTAGGTGGATGGGACTATATACAGGGAGATGGGGGGGTCAGCTGTGTAAAGGGGGGGGGGGATTGGACTATTTAAAAGGGGGGTAGGAAGGATGGGACTATATAAAGGGAGATGGGGGTGTCAGGCTGTGTAAAGGGGGTAGGGGTGATTGACTATGTAAAGGGGGGGTAGGGTGGATGGGACTATATAAAGGGAGATGGGGGGGTCAGGCTGTGTAAAGGGGGTAGGGGGGATTGGACTATGTAAAGGGGGGTAGGGGATGGGAACTATAAAAGGGAGATGGGGGGGTTCAGGCTGTGTAAAGGGGGTAGGGGGGATTGGACTATATAAAGGGAGATCGGGGGTCATGCTGATTAAAGGGGGGTAGGGAGGGATCAGACTATGTAAAGGGGGCCAGGGGGATTGTACTATTAATAAAGTTAAATGGGGGGCCAGTGCTATGTGAATGGCATAAGAGGATCGACTATGTAAGGGGATAGTGGGGGGATCATGCTATGTAAAAGGGATAGGGGATTGGACTATGTTAGGGGGATAGGGGGAATCTGGCTATAATGAAGGGATGGGGGAATGGATTATGTAAATTGAGGTGGGGATCAGACTATGTAAAGGGAATGGGGGTTTGACTATAGTAGAATCAGGCTATATGAAGGGGTGTCTGGGGATAAACTATTTAAAGGAGTATATGGGAGAAATCAGGCATATGAAGGGGGATGGGGGATTGGACTATATAAAGGGATGGGGGTTTGGAATACTAAAGGAAGATTGGGAGAATCAGCTATATGAAGGGTGTGTGAGGATTGGACATGTAAAGGGAATTGACAATGTAAGGGGGATAGGGGATAGGACTATATAATGGGAGATAGGGGGGTTGGACTATGTAAAGGGGGATAGGGGGATTGGACTATGTAAAGGGGGATGGGGAATGGACTATGTAAAGGGGGATAGGGGAATTGGACTATGTAAGGGGATAAGGGGGATTGGACTATGTAAAAGGGGGATAGGGGGATTGGACTATGTAAAGGGGGATGGGGGGGTTGGACTATGTAAAGGGGGGATGGGGAATTGGACTATGTAAAGGGGGATAGGGGGATCGGACTATGTAAAAGGGATAGGGGATTGGACTATGTAAAGGGGATAGGGGAATTGGACCTATTAAGTGTGATTAGGGGGATCAGACTATGTAAAGGGGGATAGGGGGATCGACTCATGTAAGGTGTGATGGGGGAAATCGGACTGTGTAAAATGGGATAGGGGGATTGGACTATTGGAGGGGGATCGTACTATGTAAAGGGGTAGTGGGATTGACTATGTAAAGGGATAGGGGAATTGGGACGAATAAAAGGGGGATCGGACTATGTAAATGGGGATTGGACTATGTAAAGGGGGATAGGGGGATTGGACTATGTAAATAAAGACGGAAGGGGGGATGCTTAGGGACGGTTATGTAAAGGGATAGGGGATTGGACTATGTAAAGGGGGATAGGATGATGGACTATGTAAAGTAAAGGGGATAGGTGCTTGGAACTATGTAAAGGTGAAGGTTAGACTAGTAGGGATAGGGATTGGACTATGTAAAGGGTGTATAGGGGATTGGACTATGTAAAGGGATAGGGATTGGCTATTTAATTGGAGGTATTGGGATGGATTTGGATATTTAGGACTATTAAAGGTGGATATTGTGGATGGACTATGTAAAGGGGGATAAGGGGGATTGGAACTATGTAAGGGGGATAGGGGGGGACTGGACATATGTAAAGGGATAGGGGGATTGGACTATTGTAAGGGGGATAGGGGGATTGGAAACTATGTAAAAAAGGGGGATAGGCGGAATTGGACTATGTAAAGGAGGTATAAGGGAGGGGGAGGGGGATATTTGGAACTTGTACAAGGGGAATAGAGGGATTGTGACGGATGTAAAGGTTGGATAGGGGATCGACTATGTAAAGGGGAATAGGGGATTGGACTTGTAAAGGGGGGGGATGGCTTGAAGGATAGGGATTTACTAGTGTAAATGGGGATAGGGGATGACAAATGGAAGAGGATTGGTTTTTAGGGGTTAGGATCACGATGTGGGTTGTCTGTTTGACCTATATACACATAAAGTGGAGCATAGGTGTTTTTGAACTTGTAAAGGGGGATCGAGTGGGATTGGACTATAGTAAAAGGGGTGGGAATCAGGACTATGTAAGGGTAAGGGGGATTGTGGGGGGTTGGACTATTAAAGGGGGGAATAGGGGTTTGGATATGTAATGTACCGGATCAGGCCTAGTTAAAGGGGGATAGGGGGGATTGGACTATGTAAGAAAGGAACTTTTCCTCCTTTATTCCCTCTTCCTATCTTCCTACCGTTTTTTCTCTTCTCTTCCCTCCCTATCCCCTTCCTGTTTCTCCTTTTTCTTCTTCACTCTTTCCCTTTGTCTTCCCTTTGCCTCCTTTTTCTTTTCCACTCTTTACCCCCCCCACGCCCTTTTTCTCTTCTGATCGGACTATGTAAAGGGGGATAGGGGGATTGGACTATGTAAAGGGGATAGGGGGATTGGACTATGTAAAGGGGGATAGGGGGGTTGGACTATGTAAAGGTGGATAGGGGGATTGGACTATGTAAAGGTGGATAGGGGGATTGGACTATGTAAAGGGGGATAGGGGGATTGGACTATGTAAAGGGGGATAGGGGGATTGGACTATGTAAAGGGGGATTGGACTATCTAAAGGGGGATAGGGGGATCAGACTATAAGAATAACTGTCTATTACTTTCAGAGGAGAAGCAATAAGTATGGTAGTACCTATGATAAATGTTAAAATGCAGGGAATAAATGCACGCACACACAATACACTACTGAATTGCACATAAGGCTACTTTATATTGTGGTTATGGAAGTCATTTAAATTCCAGCCAAGCCTTAAAAGTATTTGACATTTCCTAATCCTAAACAAATCCTCCCTCTCTCTCTCTCTCTCTCTCTCTCTCTATATATATATATATATATATATATATATATATATACACACACATATATATATATAGAGAGAGGGGGGGGGAAGAGAGGGGAGAGAGGGGGGAGGGAGGAAAAGAGAGGGGAGGAGAGAAAGGGAGAGCGAGGGGGAGATAGACAGAGGTAGGAGGCAGGGAGGTAGAGAGAGAGAGATAGGAAGTGATAGAGAGGGAGAAAGAAAGAGATGGAGAACAAGGGGGTTGTGATAGAGAGTGGGGTAAACAGAGAGGGAGGGATAGAAAGAGAGAGGGGGAGATAGAGAGGGAGGGAGGGATATAAAGAGGGAGGGAGATAGAGAGGGAGGGAGATTAGAGAGAGGGGAGGAGATAGAGAGGGAGATTAGAGAGAGGGGGAGTGGGAGGGAGATAGAGGGGGACTGAGATTAGAGAGAGAGAGTGAGAGAGAGGGAGATAGAGAGGGAGGGAGATTAAAGAGAGGGGGGAGAGGGAGATTAGAGAGGGAGGGAGATTAGAGAGAGAGGGGGAGAGGGAGGGAGATTAGAGAGAGGGGAGAGGGAGGGAGATAGTGAGGGAGGGAGGAAGATTAGAGAGAGGGGGAGAGGGTGGGAGATAGTGAGGGAGGGAGGGAGATTAGAGAGAGGGGGAGAGAGGGAGATAGTGAGGGAGGGAGATTAGAGAGAGAGGGAGATAGTGAGGGAGGGAGGGAGATTAGAGAGAGGGGGAGAGGGAGGGAGATAGAGAGGGAGGGAGATTAGAGAGAGGGGGAGAGGGAGGGAGATTAGAGAGAGAGGGGGGGAGAGGGAGACAAGAGAGGGAGGGAGATTAGAAATAGAGAGATAACATATAGAAAACCAGTCCACTAATTTCCATTATCTGGCAAACTGTATGTCACTGGTCCCGCACACAGAATGGCACAAAGATTTGATAAACAGGAGATATGATCTTGTATAACAGATCCAAGAGACTGTTACAGGTCCTGGGGATAATGTATCTTGCCCAAGATCACATAAAGGGCAAATTAATGGGAAAAAAAGTCAAGCTTTTTCATTCCCTTTAATCTAAACCATAATGATCTCAGCTAACCTGCTCCCCTTCCTGTCTCAAGTTTCTCAGGATATTGATTTGAATCAGCCGATGGCCCCACGCTCTTAAATAAGCAAAGAAAACAAGCTCAGCTCTGCCCAGGTGATTTCACCCATGAGTGAGATCTTGTAGATGTCCCTCCATCATTCTGGGAAGTCAAACATCTCACAACCCCCATTCCTCTGCCAGTATCCCAGGAAGAAATCAGGAGGTGATGACAGCTAAACGCTTGCTATGGTTATCATCTCATCAATTAAAGGGATCACCCTTTCATCACTTACCTTATTCTTCATCTGAATAATATCACCATGTGACTCTAAAGGTTCGTACACACGCTTAATTTCCGAGCGGGCTACGACCCCTGACGGGTGAGCGCTACACGCGACGAACGTCCGTTTCGCCCGAGAATCGTCCGTGTGTATGCGTACACACGGACAACCTTTACACAATAAAACATCTTTAAATCGGGGGATAGAGAGGAGTTTGTAGGAGGAGGTTGTACCAAGAGAACCAATATGGCTCGGTACAGCCCCTTGTAATTTTAATGTAACAAATCAACAGTGGCTCTTATATAGGGTGTACATAGGGTGTATATAGGGTGTATATAGGGTGTACATAGGGTGTATATAGGGTGTATATGTGATATAGGGTTGTATATAGGGTGGACATAGGGTGTATATAGGGGGTATAAGGTGGTATGGGTGTACATAGGGTGATATAGGGTTGTATCATAGGGTGTATATAGGGTTACTATAGGGGTGTATATGAGGGTTTGGACTATAGGTGTATATACGGGTACTGGTATATAGGTGTATCATAGGCGTGTTGTATTATAGGGGGTTATATAGGGTGTATATAGGGTGTATATAGGGTGTATATAGGGTGTACACAGGGTGTATATAGGGTGTATATAGGGTGTCACAGTCATTTATTGATAAATCCGACATAAAATAATTTTCCCAGCTATTTCCCGGCTTTAAAAAAAAAAAAGCAAAGCCAGACAATAGTGTAGAAATAGCATTGGTACATTGGTCTCTCAGGCAGAGTAGACACAATGGGACACAGCGTCCATATTCTCGGTTCCACACTTGCGACCGGTCAGCCAGGGCAAAGGGCAGTCAGCTACAGCAAAAGTAGCCTACAACCATGGTACATTGGTGAAAAGAGGCTGGTGTAACTTTAATTAATACAATAATAGCCTCTGTTGGTATATTGCCCCGAGAGTATTGAAAAGGGAACATTATATAATGGAGTGTATTGGTTCATAATAGTTATTCCAGATTAAAGAATCATATTGGATCATTTATTAAGGACATTGGTGATGCTGGTCCAATCAGATCAAAGCACTGGTAATTCAATCATTGAATTTGTTTTAAATGATTGTGTTAATGATCAATACAGAAGGTAAATCAGAGAGAAAAGCTAATCTTCTATTGGAGTAATAGAGTAATAGAGAAATCCACGGCTGCCATCAGAACTTTCTGGGCCGTATACAACAATCCCCATCTGATTATGTGTGACAGATGATCGGACAAGGGCCCGGTATTGTAGAGGATGGGCCCTATTACTGGTAAGTCTGAGAAATCCTATTACAGGTGAGTACTGGTACTCACTAGTACTAGTACTGGTACTCACTAGTACACTAGTACTGGTACTCACTAGTACACTAGTACTGTGAGGTCCACACAGGTGAACCAATTAAAATGCTTGGAAATACTTCTCTCTATACTTCCCTGCTTCCTATAAAATCATAGACAGTAGTTATATATATATATAATGTACATGAATCATTCACAACGCAAAGAAAAGCATCTCATTGCTTCCTACTAAATACATGAAATGTGAGAATTAAAATTATACCTAAAAGGAAAACGTTTTACATTTTCTTTGTATGGCTTAGTAAAGTAAAATAAAGGGAAAGTTACCCTTAAAAACAATTTAAAACGGTAGGGAAGGAGGCAGGTGACTGAGGGGATAGGGCACAGATAGTTGTCACTAAAGTCGTCTTTGACTATTGATATCAGCAGGGGTGTCTCTCTAATTAGGCAATATGAGCAAAATGCTCAGGGCAGCACCCCTGCTTAATATCAGAGAGGCGGCAGAGAGGCAGCCAGAACAGAAGGAAAATAAACATAGCGCCTAGCAGTACACAGAGGCATTCAAAAGTTTGGCTCAGGTGGCAAAAACTCCAGAGACACTCCTGGATATCAGTAAACACACATGCAAACGGGGGGCCTGACCTACAACGCATCCGACCCAGCGGATTATCAACGATGCCCAACTGAAAGGGTGTTTCAGACAACCCAAGGGCCCATACATTAACCGATAGTCATCCAAAATGCCCGTTTGTGCACCGTGGGTCAGGCCCTACAATTCCTTGTGTGTACTGACCCTTAAGATGGGAGGCATGTGTAGTATCTCCTACTGTACCTCCCATTAAAATGATAGATTTTTGTTTGTTAAACTTATTTTTTAGGGAAAAAGAGAACTTATTTTATTAGGACCGTGTGAAAAGAAACTTGAACAGAAGTTTTCTTAATACAATTGTATCATATCAGGATTGTACAATCGGTATCATAAAAGTCAAAGTACCCTGAAGGCTTCCTCTAGAGATATTTCTCTGGAGAACGTTTTATTAGAGAAAGCCAACTTGGAGCAATTAAAGCGTTAGGTTATTTAATATCCAACAAATGCTAAAAAAACAGCCATATTGGATGCTTGTGAAGGTTCTCATTCATCCAGGTCATGGTATATCTGTTGTATTTAATTAGATCAACTGGACTTGAGTTTAGTTCTTGAAGACGTCGCTAGTCAATCCGACTGGCTTTCTCAATTCAGAATGACTTGTACAAGAATCTGTGGCAATTATGTACCTGGAAAATCCCAATAGCAATCACAGCCAGGTGTTAAGGGTGTGATTAGATAGTGGCTAAGAGGTTGTATAGGAACACCTTACTCTGGGCGTTCCTATAACACCTCTTAGCCACTATCTAATCACACCCTTAACACTGGCTGTGATATGCTAATTGGGATTTTCCAGGGTACATAATTGCCACAGATTCTTGTACAAGTCATTCTGAATTGAGAGATCCAGTCGGATGACTAGCGAAACGTCTTCAAGAACTAACTTCAAGTCCAGTTGATCTAACTGAATACAGCAGATAGGCCATATTGGATGTTACCTAGAGAATTATACCAGCCAATCCAATGAATACATTCATTATTCTATAGACCTATTAAGTGCCAACTGCTCGGGTTTTGTACCGGGGAAAATTTTCGGTTCTGTGAGTTCTAATAACGTCTTTCCAGTTCATTAAGAATTACAAAACGGAAAACAGATTGTGGCAAATTTAGAGGGGAAGTCTGGAGTTAATCAAGAAAAGCTAAAAATAGTCAAAGCGAGAGAGAACAAGAGCAGACACCAGCAGTAGAAGAGGAAGATACAAGTAAAGGATCTCAGGTTTTTGTACAGTCCTAAATAAGCTGAAACTTAATAGTGAAAATATCATAATATTATCCTATCAAATAAACAAGTTCATAAACGCTGACAATGCAAAGTCACTGATGAGGTTATGGAATTGCTTTGTCACAGCACAAGAAAGAAAGGACTCACCTAGGGCCCTGACCTTTCAAACTGGGGCCATAAATAGAGATGAGTTCCGAAACAAACCTGGTTTAGACAACGGCGAGAAATTGGCGACGTAATCAGATTCCATTTTAATTGGGTTTGAATCGGATTTTCGGAATTCCGCGGGGCCGCTAGCAGAACGAAACTAACCAGTCTCGTTCATCTTTATCCATAAGTCATGTAAAACAAGGCTATGTGATGAAATATGCTTCTTATTCCCCTAGTGACATCCCCCAAAATGATCAGTACAGGTAGTTATCTGAACCGTAGGTAAGTTTCCTAATGTGTGGCCAGATGAGGAGATATTTTCTCCTTAATTGGTCCCCCTGTCCAATAATTTGATTGTATTGGCTGGGGAAACCTTACCAGATTGGTCCTGCTGATGAGTGGTGCAAATATAAGAGGTCATTAGCTAAACCTTGAAACGGTTTGGTACCTCTCTCTCCTGCTCTTGACCTGTTCATCTGACCAAAGGAGCCAAGTAGCAGAGAAGAAGGTTTAGAGGACTGCACTTTCGGTTTATTTGGTCAGTGACGGTTCTTCAAACGTGGACAAAAGACATTAAAAAGGGCAGGATACATTCTAGAAATGTCCTACTAGAAATCAATGCACTTAGAAAGGTAAAATGGGGTTCTCCCTTCTTTCCAATGACCATTTCTGAGATTGCTCTCCCCATGTCTCTACATAATTGATTCTTGTTTTAGAAAAGCAATATCTGTTTATTTATTGATAAAGATTCCTTTTTTTTTTGGGAGCAATGTCAATACAAAGTCAAGGTCTACCTCTTATCCTCTTAATTGCTGTAGTCAATAAAATATATTGAGAGAATTCCCCTCTAATCTTTTTTGTTTCTGGTTAAATAGCTTTCAGTAAATATAACATGTTCTAAAGTGCTCTAATGGTGTCAGGGGATTTTCATAATAAAGAGCGAAGATTTTTTATTTTTTTTTACTGCTATGGACAATTATTCGTTTCATAGTTGTCAACATATAAAAATGAATTTTGGGTTTATAACTTGGGGGCTGGCCTTAAAGGTAGTTATCAGAACAGCATTAAAAGGAATAGATCTCACTAAGTTATAAGCTTGTAAAGTTACACTTCCTAAACTGCCGTGTCTCTGTGTCTATGTGACAGGCAGGTGTTATAAGCCCCACCCACCCAAATTTTTTTTAAAGCTATATCCGGTTTTCCCATCAACTGCTTGGTTGAGCGGTTTATCGGGAAAAGGAAACCGGGCCAGGTGGAAAATTTTCGGCAACCCCATCTTCTGCTCATTCGTATGGAGACCACAGTTTGCCTTTAAGTTATTGCTCCTTTACAATAGTTGGAAATTACAAAATGCATCATAGAACACTGATTAAGTGAGGTATGTTAATTGCCAGTTGATAGTTTACAGCGAGGATAAAAAATTAGCTGTGGTCCTAAGTTACCAATAATGATCTGTACTTTACGTCTGTATTTTAAAGGAGAACTATCGTGTCTATAAAGTACTTTATAAAAATGGTAAAATGAAAAGTACTTGGGACAGGGATATAGGATTGGTAATTCCTACCTCCCAATATTGTGATAGATAGATAGATAGATAGATAGATAGATAGAAAGATAGATAGATAGATAGATAGATAGATAGATAGATGGTAGATAGATAGATAGATAGATAGATAGATAGATAGATAGATAGATGGTAGATAGATACATAGATACATAGATACATAGATACATAGATAGATAGATAGATGGTAGATAGATAGATAGAATAGATGATAGATAGATGATAGATAGATGATAGATAGATGATAGATAGAATAGATAGATGATAGATAGATAATAGATAGATGGTAGATAGATAGATAGATGATTGATAGATAGATAGATAGATAGATAGAATAGATGATAGATAAATGATAGATAGATGATAGATAGAATAGATAGATGATAGATAGATAGATAATAGGTAGATAGATAGATAGACAGACAGACAGACAGAGAGACAGGTAGATAGATAGATAGATAGATAGATAGATAGATAGATAGATAGTAAAAAAAATGTCTGCTTTTGTCTGTTTCCTGGACAAATGAAAGCAGGACCCATAAACCAGTAGAATAAAATAACTAGGTCTATAAAATCTGTATCTATTGCCAGTTCTAGTGATTTACTTGATAACAATGTAGCTGGTTTGATTAGTTGCCTATAAGTAACTAACTTGTTTGCCTTCTATAAATTCCCCAGTCTGTGAATATAAACCTTTAAGAATGGATCTGCCCTTTAAATCATATATTTGTCAATACATTCCTGACCTTCGATGAAGACACTTATCCCATGTGTCTGCGTGAAGTGAGAAATGGACCTTTATTAAAACAGACACAGACATGTTAATCAACAATACTAGAAAACCAATGGTACATTACTGATCCCTCCCACCAGGGCATTGACGCAATGATTTGTAATGATGGCCAATAGGGGTGGATGTCTGATGTGTAAATGTCCATTACTAATGAAAATCTAGAATCCAAGGTGATAATTTAAAGGGGGACAAAAGTCAAAATATACTATAGAAGGAAAGCTATGTCTTCAGATTCTCAAATAAGAAAGGTGGAGAATAACAATGGAGCCATTTGCAAGCTGCATTGATTTGGATAACCACGAAAACTTAATAACCACTAAACACCTACATTCCATAATTATATGGGAGATAGGCGCGAATGTCCCTACTTCCTATTTTGCTGTCATTAAAGAGTTGAAAGATTTAGTTATTTTAATAACAGCAAACACAGAGGTAGGAATACTGGCTAATACATGCAGTTGTTGATTATGGGTGATAGTCAGTGTTTGGTGTTTACTGACCCTTTAACATGTGACTGATTATTCATTTCAGAGGTACAGTAAAAAAAAAGGGTCAAATTTAGAACTATAAGTCATCGATCTGCCTGACCTTCCCTTAAAGCCATTTTTCAGTTTAGTTCTCCTTAAAACCTTTTCTGTTACCATTTCTTTCTATTATATACATCTCCTAATTGCACAAAGCTACATTGTGACATCATTCAGATGTTCTAGTGATGTCATAATCCCAGATCACTTTTATTACAATCTACCGGCCAAGCTTCTTTGTATTAAAACGCAGTTTGCGTCTCTTCATACTGGGGGGAAGGAAATGGGGTTATGGATCTATTTTTATGTTTTTTTATCACTCTGCCCTACTTTACTTTGTCCATAGAGACCGTGTTTGGGGCCTGGGTTCATTTTTTATGTATAACAGTGACATAAGTAATGTTTTGGTTTCATGTGCTGGGTAGGTTAGCACTGATATCTTGCAGCGCTGAGGTCCTGAGTTCGATTCCACCGTTGGACACATCTGCAAGGGGTTTGTATGTTCTCCCCGTGCTTGCGTGGGTTTCCTCCGGGCACTCCGATTCCCCCACAATCATAAAGACATACTGATAGGTTGTATGTGTCAAATAAATGTGCTTAGATTGTATACAGGACCTGATGTGAATGTATACATGTAATTGTAAAGCGATATGGAAGATATATAAATCCATAATAATAATAATAATAATTATGCAGTGTGGCTAAGGCCAGGCAATAACAATGGTCAAAATCAATCGACCACATTAACGTCCCTTTAATCAAGGCCCAGTAGACAGATCTATTTATAGAACCTTGTGACATTCCCAGAGTTCTCTTTAGAGATCCCATGGCTCAGGGAATCTCAAACCCAGCGGCTCTGGTCTCCAATCAGAATCAACGTTCCCTCTAAATTATATTCCAACATTTTCCATCAGTGTGCTCACATGCTTCCCAACTGTCCCGATTTCTCCTGGAATTTCCCAAGTCTGGGTTTGTCCAGGAATTTCCAGACCAGGTCATGGATAGAGGGACACATTTGGGAGGTCTGTTTAATGCATGCAGGGCTAGGAGAAATTGCAAAGCACCGATAGGCTGAAATAATAATGTAAACAAGATTTCTAGCCAATCAACTGACAAACCTAATAAGCAAGGTGTGCTTATTAGAGTGGAGGGTTAATTGTACAGTGCCAGGTGGCGCCTTCCACTAAAATGACTGTGTTTCTTTATTACGTGCCGTAGGAAAATGTCAGCGGCACTTTAAGCAAAATGTATTGGGCTTACTGGAAACGTCACATTATTACCAACATTTTCTTTCAGCGCGTATATGGTTAAGTCCATTGAGCATCCAAATCCTTAAAGAAATAAAATAATTCCCTCCATCAGCCCCAGTATGTTCATTGTCCTTTTGTGGTTACGCAAATGTCATTAATTATGTGCCGTCCGATGGGACGATTTAACAGTGACAGGCGGCGATGACATTAGCCGAGAGCGAAGAGTAATTCTCAGTGGCGTTTTATCGGACAGGTCACACTGGGTATTTATAACGTGGCGATTTCTAGACACTTCACGGGAGATAAAATGATCCCCACTTGGGACGTGTCTATAGACGATAAACACTGGAGCTGCCATAGGAATTGACATTTTTAACACTTTCCTTTCACAATCATTTTAATAATCAGGCGGTTTTATTTCCCTTTTATTGTAACAAACAAGATACAAAGGGAAATATTCCCATTGGCTCCCATTCGATAATAAGTAATTCAGAGCTATGTACGGAGAGCTGGTATTGGCTATTAGTGTCAAAAAACTGGGGTTAAAGATTCCGAATGGTTGGCTATGTACAGAGAGCTGTATCAGCTCGGTGCATTGCCTAAAGGGGGCAATAGAGAGCGATCTTGTTCACGCAGCAGAGATTGTCATTAAGCTAGGCAAGTATGACAATGAACCTTAAAGGACAATGAAAGAACTATAATATATTAGGTTCAGGTGATTCCCATGTAATAAGGACCTGCTATATATTATATTTTTAAATGCTTACAAAAAACATTTCAATCATTTATGCTCCCTCACTTCCTGTTTCCCATGGTCCTTTGCCGCTGGTGATGTAAGCGCCATTCAAGTCTACAGGGCTGGTGCCAAATAAAGATTTGTCTCACATGTCTCAGCAGAGGAGTTTGGGAACAAAAAGAAGAGCAATGCCCACAAACAACACAATACATTTTAGGCAAATTATAGTATTTCCAAGGATAAAAACATTTTCTTTTATATAAATATATCCAATCATTAGCTACTTGACATATGACAGGAAGATTCCTTTGCAGAGCCCGACTGCCCAATGAATGTCCATTACGGCCGAGAATTAGTATAGTACAGTATAGTAAAGTACAGTATAGTACAGTATAATATGGTACAGTATAGTATAGTACAGTACAGTATAATATGGTACAGTATAGTATAGTACAGTATAGTACAGTACAGTACAGTATAGTACAGTACAGTACAGTACAGTATAGTATAATATAGTATAGTACAGTATAGTACAGTATAGTATAGTACAGTACAGTACAGTATAGTACAGTATAGTACAGTATAGTATAGTACAGTATAGTATAGTACAGTACAGTATAGTATAGTATAGTACAGTATAGTATAGTACAGTATAGTATAGTACAGTACAGTATAGTATAGTATAGTACAGTATAGTACAGTATAGTACAGTACAGTACAGTATAGTACAGTACAGTACAGTACAGTATAGTATAATATAGTATAGTACAGTATAGTATAGTAAAGTACAGTATAATACAGTATAGTATAGTATAGTACAGTATAGTATAGTACAGTATAGTATAGTACAGTACAGTATAGTATAGTATAGTACAGTATAGAACAGTACAGTACAGTATAGTACAGTACAGTACAATACAGTATAGTATAATATAGTATAGCACAGTATAGTATAGTACAGTACAGTATAGTATAGTATAGTACAGTACAGTATAGTACAGTATAGTACAGTACAGTACAGTATAGTATAATATAGTACAGTATAGTATAGTACAGTATAGTATAGTACAGTACAGTATAGTATAGTATAGTACAGTACAGTATAGTACAGTATAGTACAGTACAGTATAGTACAGTATAGTACAGTATAGTACAGTACAGTACAGTATAGTATAGTATAGTACAGTATTGTATAGTACAGTATAGTACAGTATAGTACAGTACAGTACAGTATAGTATAGTATAGTACAGTACAGTATAGTACAGTATAGTACAGTATAGTACAGTACAGTACAGTATAGTATAGTACAGTACAGTATAGTACAGTATAGTACAGTATAGTACAGTACAGTACAGTACAGTACAGTATAGTATAGTACAGTACAGTATAGTACAGTATAGTACAGTATAGTACAGTACAGTACAGTATAGTATAGTATAGTATAGTACAGTACAGTATAGTATAGTATAGTACAGTATAGTACAGTATAGTACAGTGCAGTACAGTATAGTACAGTGCAGTACAGTATAGTACAGTACAGTACAGTACAGTGCAGTATAGTACAGTATAGTATATTACAGTACAGTACAGTATAGTATAGTATTTGAGGTTGAATAAAGACATACGTCCATCCAGTCCAACCCATCTAGCAATATCCTCATTTCCTGCCTAACTGTAACATTCCTTGTTTGCAGAAACTCATCCAGCTTTTTATTAAACTGACCAATGAACCTGCCACAACAACGTCCACTGGAAGACAGTTCCATAGTTTAAACGATGTCCGCATGTCCTCTGACATGTTCTATTGGTGAACAATGCCCCAGATAGTTTATTGTTAATGTATTTATACACAGTAATCATATCCCAACGCAAGCGCCTTTTCTCCAGGGTTCATAATTGTAACTTCAATCTGTCTTCATTTAGTCTATGGACAATCAGTCCGGCCTATTGTCCATACACGAACCAATTCTCAGCCATAATGAACGCTCGTCAGGTGCTGTGGAGGAATCTTCCTGTCTTTACATATTCCGGCCAATAGATCTACTAATACTCGCCATTGGATACGATTTTCCAACATGTCCAATCATCTGGACCTAACGATTTTGCCCACAAATAAAACATTCGGGCCGATCAGCCATGTTGGTAAATCCCAATTACTGACAAATCTATCTGGTGCATTTACTAGGCCTCACACGAGATTTTGCTATTATTTATCACAGGTTATAGGATCAAAATACAAATTCCAAGACAGCCGATTCCCATTTATCGTAACCAGGGGGCCAGTGGTACAGTAGTGTGAGGTCAGTAGTGTGAGGTCATCGATAACCGAACAAAGAAAACCACAATCCTTCAATAATAGATGCAAAAATCAATGTATCTAACAGCAAATGACACCTGATCTGTGTTGGAGAGATAAAACAGGGTTAAATAGTAAGGGTAAATTGCACGGTGGCTTTAGTCTTTCAAACCAGGCTCTGTGGTTACATTACTATTATACCCTGTACATCTCTGGGGAGTATTATCATAGTAAATGGGGGGAATAAACCTTGCTAATGGAAAGTCAGTAGGAGAAAGGAAGCCATATTGATTTCCAGCCCTCCCTTGCGATTGGTCACTTCCACTGTGTACCCAAAGCATAACTGAACATAATCTCTGATTTTGATTGGCTAACAGAACATTATTTCATTACTAATCCCCACACAAATTAGTTATTTCTCAAAATGTAACTTACTTGGTGAATAAAGTACAAGGATATTCAAATTGATGGTTCTATGGTCGTAAAGAAGCTTAAGGCCACTGAAAATTTAAGTAAACGGGACAAGGTCCTGCTAAAAGCCAACCTGAAAATCTCCATCAGTCGGACTCCATAGTGAATCAGCGAGTGGTTCAAACCCCATCATTCTGATTGGTTAATGAGACCTAAGTAAAGGATAATAGTAATCTACATGTGATTGCCCCTATTAATTAGTCAGAGAGTAAAGGTCACAGGAACATTGGCTTCTGGGTATTTAATGGACTCTCCTGTCACCCTTGTCTGCACAGCAATGGCTTCATGTGTCATTTCATTCATCTAGTGCCCCCTGTACAATACTAAATAATAAGGTAATTAAGATAATGGCCAAAGCAGTTAATAAACATCCAAAATAAACCAACATACAAGATTTTCAGCCAACCCACTGATATTATCATGGATGAATGGGCAATTGGCTAGGCTGGTAAATCACAGCACAGCTCGATCGGTCGTGGACCGATAGATACCCCCAGAAACACTGTCCACCTTTCCTGTCACAGTGTTCATATACTTCAAGTCCTCTATTGTCTCCCATAAACCTGTGAGGTTGGGGTCATCAATTTACTACTAATTAGAATCCAATGGGAAAGAGGGGGGACACAGAACTCTGTCGGATCATCATTTCAGAGGCGAGCAATAGAATCAGGCCAGGCTCGTTTAGATTTTCGATTTCCTTCTCCTTTAAAAAATAACGGGCTGTTTATTCAGTCGTGTGTGATAGTGTCTGGTCTGGGTGGAAGGAATTATAGTGAGTGACACGGAGAGGATTGTGTCGTCTGTGTGGAGGTGTCACTAGAAGGCTAAGAATGTGATGGGGTCACAGAGGGTGGCAGTGCGGACAGATTACAGGGAATGGTGGGAAGGAGAGGGAACCGTCAGGGAAATAAAGAAATCCAATAACTGTACTGGGAATCACAGGCTCGTCCCAATGAGGAGCTAACAAGCCCTGGTTGAGCAGATCTCTAGATTATGGGCCCCTGGGATGGTTGGCACATAGGGCCCTTCCTTAAAAGCCCCCAGCAGCCTGAAATCCCAAACCCCAGACTATATAGGTAGTGCCCCCCTAGACTGAGTAGACCCGGCCGGCAATCCAAGTGATACAATGTATCATAGACTTCCTATCAGACACAGGGCAGGAGGGATCATTTCACCTGCATATTTCCTGTCCAGGTACCTTGTCTCCTGTTTACCCCATTAGGAACTGAGAATGTGATTATTACTATTATTACAGATTATTATTATTACTAACACCGGGATCGGTCACGTGATTATTACTATTATTACTGATTATTATTATTACTAACACCAGGATCGTCAGTGATGATTACTATTATACTGATTATTATTAACAAACCGGATCGGGTCACGTGATGATTAATTTATTACTGATATATTATTACATAACCACGGGATCGGTCACGTGATTATACTATATTACGATTATTTATTCAACACCGGGATCGGTCACGTGATTGATTATATTATACATGATTATGATTATTACTACACCAGGGATCGGTCACGTGATATTATATGATTACTGATTATTATTATTAATAACACCGGATCGGTCACGTGAGTATTACTTATTATATTGATTATTATTATTATACTACACCGGGATCGGTCATGTGATTATTACTAATTATTACTGATGAATTATTACTAAACCGGGATCGGTCACGTGTGTATTTACTTTACTGATTATTTATATACTAACCCGGGAGATCTGGTCAATCGATATTACTATTATTACGATTATAATATTACGTAACACGGGACGGTCACGTCGATTATTAATTAATACTGATTATTATGATTAATAACAACCGGGATCGGTCACGGATTTTATTCACGTGATTATTACTATTATTACTGATTATTATTATTACTAACACCGGGATCGGTCACGTGATTATTACTA
>CM033474.1:11028282-11075782 GCA_019447015.1 Hymenochirus boettgeri
GATAGATAGATAGATAGATAGATAGATAATAGATAGATAATAGATAGATAGATAAAAGATAAATAGATAGATAGATAGATAGATAGATAGATAGAGGATAGATAGATAGATAGATAGAGGATATATATATATATATATATATATATATATATATATATATATATATAGGTGTACTAGAAGGTAAGAATGTGATGGGGTCACAGAAGGGTGGCAGTGCGGACAGTTTACAGGGAAGTAAGCGTGGGAGAAGGAGAGGAACGTTCAGGGAAATAAACGCAAATCCAATAACTGTACTGGGGAATCACAGGCTCGTCCCAATGAGGAGGCTAACAAAGCCCGGTGAGGCAGATATCATAGATTCATGGGCCCCATGGGATGGTTGGCACATAGGGCCTTCCTACAAAGGCCCCCCTCCCAGCAGCCTGATAATCCCAAACCCCAGACTATAGGTAGGTGCCCCCCTAGACTGAGTTAGACACCGGCCGGCAATCCAAGGTATACAATGATCTAGACTTCCATCAGACACAGGGCAGGTAGGATCATTTCACCTGCATATTCTGTCCAGGGTACCTTGTCTCCTGTTTACCCCATTGTGAATGGTACTATTACTAATGAACCGGACGTCAGTGTTATTACTATATGACTGTAATTAACAGATGTCATGATATTACTATTAACTGATATTCACACGGGATCGGTCACGTGATGATTAATATTATTACGATTATTATTATTAACTAACACCAGGGAATCGGTCACGTGATATACTATTAGTACTGATTATTTCTAAAACACCGGGATTCGGTCACGTGATTGATTAAGATTATTATATGATATTATATATACTAACACAGGGATCGGTCAACGTGATTATTTTACTATTTATTACGTGATTATTCATACAACACGGGGTCGGTCACGTGGATGATAGTACATTATATGATTACTGGTATTATATACTAACAACCGGACGGTCGGCGATGTGAATTACTGATTACTGATTATTAGTATTACTAACACCGGGATCGGTCACGTGAGTTTACTATTATATTACTGATATTATATTACTAACACGCGGATGGTCACGTGATTATTACTATTATTACTGATTATATTAGATACTAACACCGGATCAGTCACGTGATTATCTACTATATCTACTGATGTATTATTATTACTAACACCGGGATGCGTCACGTGATATACTATTATACTTGATATTATTATGTCTAAACCGGGATCGCGTACGTGATATTACTTATTATACTTATTATTATTATACAACACCGAGGATCGGTCAGTGATATTACTATATTACGAGTTATTATTAGTACTAACACGGGATACGGTAAGTGATTATTACTATTATACTGATATATTATTACTAACACCGGATCGTCCGTGATGATTACTATTATTGTAGATTATTATTATTACAACACCGGGATCGGTCAGTGATTATTTACTATTATTACCTGATTATTATTATTACTACACCGGATCGGTCCGGTTGATCAGATTCTGAAGTTACTACGACCACGTGTGATTATTATTACGTAGTTATTACCGTGTCGCGCACTGATTTTATTAGTACTTATATTATTACTAACACCGGGATCGGTTCACGTGATGATTACTATTATTACTGATTCATTATTATTACTAACACCGGGATCGGTCATGTGATTATTACTATTATTACTGATTATTATTATACCTAAACCAGGGATCGGTCATGTGATGATTACTAGTATTACTGATTATTATTGATTATAACCCCGGGATACGGTCCACGTGCATTATTACTATATTAATGAATATTATTATTATTACTAACACCAGGCCGGTCACGTGTGATGATTACTATGTATGTAATGATATATTATAAAAACACCGGACTCGGTCATGTGATGATTACTATTATTAACTGATTATTATTATTACTAACACCAGGACTCGGGGTCATGTGATGGATCTATATTACTGATTAGTTATTTAGTACTAAACACAAGGATCGGTCACGTGGATGATGACTAGTCATTACTGATTATATTTAGTATTAAACCACAGGGACGGTCATGTGATTATTACTATTATTCTGAGTATCTTTATTACTAACACCAGGATCGGTCATGTGATGATTACTATAGTACTGATTATATATTACTAACCCCGGGATCGGTCATGTGATTATTACTAATACTATGATTATGTATTTAGAACACCAGGATCGGTTCATGTGATTTAATTACTATTATGTTATGATGATTATTATTACTAACCCGGGATCGGTCATGTGTATGTTACTATTATTGATGATTATATTATATACTACACACGCAGGATCGGTCATGTGATATTACAAATTTACTGATATTATATAACTAACACCGGATCGGTCCATGTGTGATGATTACTATTATTATGATTTATTATTATTACATAACCAGGGATCGTGCATGTCGATTACTAATATATATGATTATTATTATACTAACACCAGGATCGGTCATGTGATGACTACATTATTACTGATGATTATATTAATAACCCGGGACTGGTCATGTGATTATTACTAAATACTGATTATTATATTACTAAACACAGGACCGCGTAATGTGATGATTACTATTATTACTGATTATTTTACTAACACCGGGATGCGGTCACGTGGTTATTATATTATTACTCGATATTTATTATGTACTAACAATTGGGTAGCGGTCATTTGGTGTATTACAATTATTATGAATTAGTATTATTACTAACACCGGACTCGGTCACGTAATTATGATATATATACTGATTATTATTATTACTAAGCACCGGGATCGGCACGTGATTTTTTGCTATCTTATTATGTGGATTATTATTATGTACTAACACCAGGATCTGGTCACGGTGATTATGTACTATTAGTATTGATTATTAATTATTACTAACACCAGGATCGGTCACGTGATGATTTACATTATTATGATTTTATTATTCAAACACCGGGATCGGTCACGTGATTATACTATTATTCACTGGATTATTATTATTGATAACACCGGGATCGGTCACGTGATATTACTATTATTACTGATTATTATCATTACTAACACCAGGACGGTCAGTGATGAGTTTACTATTATTACTGATTATTATTATTACGAAACAGGACGGTCACGTGATGATTACTATTATTACGTGTATTATTATTACTAACACCGGGATCGGTCATGTGATTATTACTATTATTACTGATTATTATTATTACTAACACCAGGAGCGGTCACGTGATGAGTGACGATTATTACGATTATATTATTACTAACACCGGGATCGAGTTCACGTGAGTATTACTATTATTATTGATTATTATTTATATTATTTACTACACCAGGACTCGGGTCACGTGATGATTACTATTATTACTGATATTATTATTACTAAACACAGGATCGGTATGTGATGATTACTATTATTACTGATTATTATTATTACTAAACACCAGGATCGGTCACGTGATGATTACTATTATTACTGGATTATATTATACTAACACCGGGATCAGTCATGTGATTATTACTATATTACGTGATTATTATTATTACTAACACCAGGATCGGTCACGTGATGATTACTTATTATTAATGATTATTATTATTCTAACACCGGATCGGTCACGTGGATATTACTATTAGTACTGATTATTTCTTATTACTAACACCAGCAGATCGGTCACGTGATGAGTACTATTATTACTGATTATTATTATACTAACCATTGGGTCGTCATGTATTATTACAATTATTATTGATTATTTTATTACTAACAACGGGATCGGTCACGTGATTATTACTATTATATTGATTATATTACTAACACCAGGATCGGCCACGTGATGAATTACTATTATATTGAGTATTACTAACACCGGATCGGTCATGTGATTATTACTTATTACTGATTATTATTATTACTAACACCGGATCGGTCATGCGATGATTACTATTATTATTGATTATTATTATTACTAACACCGGGACGGTCAGTGATTATTGCTAGTATTATTGATTATTATTTTACTAACACCAGGATCGGTCATGTGATTATTACTATATACTGATTATTATTATACTAACCCCGGGATCGGTCATGTGATTATTACTATTATTGCTGATTATTTAGTATTACTAACACCAGATCGGTCATGTGTTATTACTAATATTACTGATATTATTTTACTAACACCAGGATCGGTCAGGTGATGATTACTATTATTATGATTATTATTATACTAAACCGGGATCGGCCACGTGATTATTACTATTATTACTGATTATATATTATACTAACACCGGGATCGGTCACGTGGTTATTACTATTATTACTGATTATTATTATTACTAACATTGGGTTCGGTCATTTGGTTATTACAATTATTATTGATTATTATTATTACTAACACCGGAATCAGTCACGTAATTATTACTATTATTAGTGATTATTATTATTACTAACACCGGGATCGGTCAATGTGATTATTAGATATTACTTAATCGATTATTATTATTATTACTAACACCAGGATCGGTCACGTGATTATTGCTATTATTATTGACTATATATGATTACTACACCCCAGATCGGTCACGTTAATTATTACATTATTAGTGATTAGTATTATTTACTAACACACGGGATCGGTCACGTGATTATTGCTATTATTATTGATTATATTATTACTAACACCAGGAGCGGTAACGTGATATTACTATTATTACTGATTATTATTATTAACAAACATGGGATCAGTCATGTGTATTATTACTATTATTTAGTGATTATTATATTACAACACTGGATCGGTCATGTGATTATTACTATTAGTAAGTATTATTATTATACTAACACAATGGGATCGGTTCACGTGATTATTACTATTATTATTGATTATAGTATTACTAACACCAGGATCGGTCACGTGATGATTACTATTATTACTGATTATTATTATTACTAACACCGGGATCGGTCACGTGATTATTACTATTATTACTGATTATTATTATTACTAACACCAGGATCAGTCAGGTGATGATTTCTATTATTATGATTATTATTATTAATAAATTGGGGATCGCGTCATGTGATTATTACTAATTATTACTGATATTATTATACTAACACCGGGATGGTAGTGATTTACTTATTATTGATTATTATTATTACAACACGGGATGAGCCTACGGATGATATATTATATTGATTATTATTATTACTAAACAACCAGGATCGCTCACGTGATGATTACTATTATTACTGAATTAGTATTATTACTAACACCGGGCTCGGTCCAGTGTGATTATATTATATTGATTATTATTATTACTAACACCGGGATCGGTCATGTGATTATTACTATTATTATTGATTATTATTATTACTAACATTGGGATCGGTCATGTGATGATTACAATTATTATTGATTATTATTATTACTAACACCGGGATCGGTCATGTGATTATTACAATTATTATTGATTATTATTATTATCACTAACACCGGGATCGGTCATGTGATGATTACTATTATTATTGATTATTAATATTACTAACATTGGGATCGATCACGTGATTATTACTATTATTATTATTATACTAACACCGGGTCGGTCATGTGATTTATTACAATTATTATGATTATTATTACTAACATTGGGATCGGTCACGTGATTATTACTATTATTATTGATTATTATTATTACTAACACCGGGGTCAGTCATGTGATTATTACAATTATTATTGATTATTATTATTACTTACATTGGGATCGGTCACGTGATGATTACTATTATTAATGATTATTATTATTACTAACACCAGGATCGGTCATGTGATTATTACAATTATTATTGATTATTATTATTACTAACACCAGGATCGGTAATGTGGTGATTACTATTATTAATGATTATTATTATTACTAACACCGGATCGGTCATGTGATGATTACTATTATTATTGATTATTATTATTACTAACACCGGGATCGGTCATGTGATTATTACAATTATTATTGATTATTATTATTACTAACACCGGGATCGGTCATGTGATTATTACTTTATTTACTGATTATATTATTACTAACACCCGGATCGGTAATGTGATGATTACTATTATTAATGATTATTATTATACTAACACCGGGATCGGTAATGTGGATGGATTACTATTATTATTGATTATTATTATTACTAACACGGGATCCGGTAATGTGGTGATTACTGTTATGATGATATATATTATTACTAACACCAGGTGTATCATGTGATGATTACTATTATTATTGATTATTATTATTACTAAACACCGGGATCGGTCATGTGATTATTACAATTATTTTGATTATTATTATTACTAACACCGGGATCGGTCATGTGATGATTACTATTATTATTGATTATTATTATTACTAACACCGGGAGGTGTACTAGAAGGTAGAATGTGATGGGGTCACAGAGGGTGGCAGTGCGGACAGTTTATCAGGGAATGTGAGCGTGGGAGAAGGAGAGGAACCGTCTAGGGAAATAACGCAAATCCAATAACGTACTGGGGAATCACAGGCTCGCCAATGAGGAGGCTAACAAAGCCCTGGTGAGGCAGATCTCTAGATTCTGGGCCCCATGGGATGGTTGGCACATAGGGCCCTTCCTACAAAGCCCCCCCAGCAGCCTGAAAATCCCAAACCCCAGACTATATAGGTAGGTGCCCCCCTAGACTGAGTTAGAACCGGCGGCAATCCAAGATACAATGATCTTAGGATTCCTATCAGACACAGCGGCAGGAAGGATCATTTCACCTGCATATTCTGTCAGGTACTTGTCTCCTGTGTTACCCCATGTGGATGGTATTACATGACGATATTATTTGATAAGGACACGTGTATTATATATACTGTAATTGACACAATTCCTGATATTATTTAACTATATCACAGGGATCGGTCACGTGATTATTATATTATTACTGATTATTATTATTAACTAACCACAGGGAATCGGTCACGTTGATATACTATTATACTGATTATTTCAAAAAAACACCGGGACTCGGTCACGTGATTGATTAATATTATTATATTATTATATATACTAACACAGGGATCGGTAACGTGATTATTTACTATTTATTACTGATTATTCAATACACACGGGTCGGTCACGTGGATGATTATATTATATGTTATGTATTATTATACTAACAACGGACGCAGGCATGTATATTATATACTGATTATTATATTACTAACACCGCGGATCGGTCACGTGGTATTCTATTTACTGAGTTACTGGATGTTATATTACTAACACGCAGGAGGTCACGTGATTATTACTATTATTAATGATTATATTAGTACTAACACCGGATCAGGTCACGTGAATTGCTACTATTATTACTGATGATTATTATTACTAACACCAGGATTGCGTCACGTGGATATACTATTATCTTGATATTATTATATACCAACACCGGGGATCGGTACGTGATATTACTTATTATACTTGATTATTATTACTAAACACCGGATCGGTCAGTGATGATTACTAGTATTACGAGTATTATTAGTACTAACACGCGGATACGGTAGTGATTATTTACTATTATACTGATATATTATTACTAACACCAGGATCGGTGCCGTGATGATTACTATTATTAGGTAAGATTATTATTATTACAACACCGGGATCGGTCATCGTGATTATTTAAGTTATTACCTGATTTTATTATTACTACCGGGACCACGGTGATCTGACGTGTCTAACGGACTGCACGGATGATTTATTACTAAATTATACTAACTGTTGCACTGATATACTATTATAATTATATTATTACTAACACCGGGATCGGTCACGTGTGATTACTATTATTACTGATTATTATTATTACTAACACCGGGATCGGTCATGTGATTATTATATTATTACTGATTATTATTATTACTAACACACAGGACGGCATGTGATGATTACTATGTATTACTGATTATGTATGTATTACTAACCCGGGATCGGTCCACGTTGCATTATTACTATTATTTAACTGATTATATTATTATTACTAACACCAGGGCTCGGTCACGTGATGATGATTACTAGTACGTAATGATTATATTATAAAAACACCAGGATCGGTCAGTGATGATTACATTATTAATGATTATTATTATTACTAACACCAGGATCGGTCATGTGATGATTATTATATATTAGTTATATTAGTACTAAACACCAAGGATCGGCACGTGGATGATACTATATTAATGATTATATTAGTATAAACCCGGGATCGGTCATGTGATTATTACTACTATTCTGATGTATTCTATTATTACTAACACCAGGATCGGTCATGTGATGATTACATGAGTTACTGATTATATATTACTAACCCCGGGATTCGGTCATGTGATTATTACTAATTACTTGATTATATATATTAGAACACCAGGATCGGTCATGTGATTTATTACTATTATGTACTGATATTATTATTACTAACCCCGGGATCGGTTCATGTGATTATTACTTTATTGATGATTATTATTACTACCACGCAGGATCGGTCAGTGATTATTACTAAATTTACTGATTATTATTATAACTAACACCAGGATCGGTCCAGTGGTGATGATTACTATATTACTGATATTATTATTAATAACCGGGATCGTGCATGTCGATTACTAATATTACTGATTATTATTATACTAACACCAGGATCGGTCATGTGATGATACATGATTACTGATGATTATATTAATAACCCGGGATGGTCATGTGATTTATTACTAAATTACTGATTAGTATATTATCTAAACACCAGGACCGGTAATGTGATGATTACATTATTACTGATATTATTATATACTAACACCGGGATCGGTCACGTGGTTATTATATTATTACTGATTTTATTATGTACTAACATTGGGTAGCGGTCATTTGGTTGTATTACAATTATTATGATTAGTATTATTACTAACACAACGGATCGGTCAGTAATTATACTATATATACTGATTATTATTATTACTAACACCGGGATCGCGCACGTGATTTTTTGCTATCTTATTATTGGATTATTATTATTACTAACACCAGGATCGGTCACGGATTATACTATTAGTATTGTTATTAATTATTACTAACACCAGGATCGGTCACGTGATGATTTACATTATTATGATTTATATTACAAACACAGGGATCGTCACGTGGATTATGACTATTATTACTGATTATTATTATTGATAACACCGGGATCGGTCACGTGAGTTTACTATTATTACTATTATTATCATTACTAACACCAGGACGGTTCAGTGTGATACTATTATTACTGATTATTATTATTACTAAACCAGGAGCGGTGCACTGATGATTACTATTATTACGGTTATTATTATTACTAACCCGGGATCGGTCATGTGATATTATATTATTACTGATTATTATTATTACTAACACCAGGAGCGGTCACGTGAGGATACTGATTATTACGATTTATATTATTACTAACACCGGATCGAGTTCACCGTGAGTATTACTATTATTATCTGATATTATATTTTTATTACTAACACCAGGATTCGGTCACGTGATGATTACTATTATTACTGATATTATTATTACTAAACACAGGATCGGTATGTGATGATTACTATTATTACTGATTATTATTATTACTAAACACCAGGATCGGTCACGTGATGATTACTATTATTACTGGATTATATTATACTAACACCGGGATCAGTCATGTGATTATTACTATATTACTGATTATTATTATTACTAACACCAGGATCGGTCACGTGATGATTACTTATTATTAATGATTATTATTATTCTAACACCGGATCGGTCACGTGGATATTACTATTAGTACTGATTATTTCTTATTACTAACACCAGCAGATCGGTCACGTGATGAGTACTATTATTACTGATTATTATTATACTAACCATTGGGTCGTCATGTATTATTACAATTATTATTGATTATTTTATTACTAACAACGGGATCGGTCACGTGATTATTACTATTATATTGATTATATTACTAACACCAGGATCGGCCACGTGATGAATTACTATTATATTGAGTATTACTAACACCGGATCGGTCATGTGATTATTACTTATTACTGATTATTATTATTACTAACACCGGATCGGTCATGCGATGATTACTATTATTATTGATTATTATTATTACTAACACCGGGACGGTCAGTGATTATTGCTATTATTATTGATTATTATTTTACTAACACCAGGATCGGTCATGTGATTATTACTATATACTGATTATTATTATACTAACCCCGGGATCGGTCATGTGATTATTACTATTATTGCTGATTATTTAGTATTACTAACACCAGATCGGTCATGTGTTATTACTAATATTACTGATATTATTTTACTAACACCAGGATCGGTCAGGTGATGATTACTATTACTTATGATTATTATTATACTAAACCGGGATCGGCCACGTGATTATTACTATTATTACTGATTATATATTATACTAACACCGGGATCGGTCACAGTGATTATTACTATTATTATGATTATTATATTACTAAACATGGGTTCGGTTCATTTAGTTATTACAATTATTATTGATTATTATTATTACTAACACCGGAATCAGTCACGTAATTATTACTATTATTAGTGATTATTATTATTACTAACACCAGGATCGGTCACGTGATTATTACTATTATTACTGATTATTATTATTATTACTAACACAGGATCGGTCACGTGATTATTGCTATTATTATTGATTATTATTATTACTAACACCAGAATCGGTCACGTAATTATTACATTATTAGTGATTAGTATTATTTACTAAACCGGGATCGGTCACGTGATTATTGCTATTATTATTGATTATTATTATTACTAACACCAGGATCGGTAACGTGATGATTACTATTATTACTGATTATTATTATTACAAACATTGGGATCGGTCATGTGATTATTACTATTATTAGTGATTATTATTATTACTAACACCTGGATCGGTCATGTGATTATACTATTATTAGTATTATTATATACTAACACTGGGATCGGTCACGTGATTATTGCTATTATTATTGATTATTATTATTACTAACACCAGGATTGGTCACGTGATGATTACTATTATTACTGATTATTATTATTACTAACACCGGGATCGGTCACGTGATTATTACTATTATTACTGATTATTATTATTACTAACACCAGGATCAGTCAGGTGATGATTTCTATTATTATGTTATTATTATTAATAAAATTGGGGATCGCGTCATGTGATTATTACTATTATTACTGATATTATTATACTAACACCGGAAGGATATGTGATTTATATATTATTGATTTATTATTACAACACGGATCAGCTCACGTGATGATAATATTATAATTGATTATTATTATTACTAAACACCAGGATTGGTAACGTGATGATTACTATTATACTGAATTAGTATTATTACTAACACCGGGGTCGGTCAACGTGATGATTACTATTATATGATTATTATTATTACTAACACCGGGATCGGTCATGTGATTATTACTATTATTATTGATTATATATATTAACTAACATTTGGGATCGGTCATGTGATGATTTACAATTATTATTGATTATTATTATTACTAAACACCGGGATCGGTTCATTGTGATTATTACAATTATTATTGATTATTAATATTATCACCCACAGGGATCGGTTATTCATGTGATGATTACTATTATTATTGATTATTAATATTACTAACATTGGGATCGATCACGTGATTATTACTATTATTATTATTATTACTAACACCGGGGTCGGTCATGTGATTATTACAATTATTATTGATTATTATTATTACTAACATTGGGATCGGTCACGTGATTATTACTATTATTATTGATTATTATTATTACTAACACCGGGGGTCAGGTCATGTGATATCTACAAGTTATATATGATTATTATATTACTTACATTTGGGATCGGTTCACGTTGATGATTACTATTATTAATGATTATTATTATTACTAACACCGGATCGGTCATGTGATTATTACAATTATTATGTGAATTATTATTATTACAACACCAGGATCGGGTAATGTGGTGATTAATATTATTAATGATTATTATTATTACTAACACCGGATCGGTCATGTGATGCATTACTATTAATTGGTGGATTATTATTATTACAACACCGGGATGCGTCATGTGATTATACAATTATTATGATTTATTATTATACTAACACCGGGATCGGTCCATTGTGATTATTACTGTTATTACTGATTATTATTATTACTAACACCCGGATCGGTAATGTGATGATTACTATTATTAATGATTATATTATACTAACACCGGGATCGGTAATGTGATGGATTACTATTATGATTATTATTATTACTAACACCGGGACGGTAATGTGGTGATTACTATTGTATATGATTTATATTATTACTAACACCCGGGATCGGTCATGTGATATTACTCTTTTATTGATTATTATATTACTAAACACCGGGACCGTCAGGTCATGTGATTATTAGAATTATTATGATTATTATATTACTAACACCGGGATCGGTCATGTGATTATTACAGTATTACTGATTATTATTATTACTAACACCAGGATCGGTTAATGTGATGATTACTATTATTATGATTATATTATTACTAACACGGGATCGGTCATGTGATGATTGATTAACTATATTAGGATTAGTCTTGATAACCACCGGGATCGGTCAATGGATATATACTGATGACTGTATTTGTATTGTTACTAACACCGAGGTCGTACATGTGATGTTTACTATTTTTATGATTATTATTATTACTAACACCGGGGATCGGTCATGTTGATTATTACTGATTATTATTATTACTAACACCAGGATCGGTAATGTGATGATTACTATTATTATTGATTATTATTATTACTAACACCGGGATCGGTCATGTGATGATTACTATTACTACTGATTATTATTATTACTAATAGTTCATGTGGTTAAACACCGTAATGAGCGAATGGAATGTGATCATTATTATTGTGATTTGATGATTAAATGGATATACTAACATATATAGTAAATCAGATGGGGAGGGAGATGCAGGATTTATCATGCATTAGTAATGCACTGAGCACACGTCCCACAAGGGCTGTCCCAGGACTGATTGACAAGGTCCTGTAGTGACCTGTACAGTAGATCTGACTCTGAAGACGCGTGATACCCTGTCAATCCCCACAGCTCATTCAGACACCCTGTAATGTCAGCAAAACACTTCCTATGATATGGAATCAAACCACTGGGCTATGGCCTGTTCACAAGCACTAGGTCCCATGTGTAAGAATTTGCAGCAGATTTCAAAGCAATTCCTGACAATAGTCGAATAACGAATATTCTACCGTATTCAGCTCAATGTTAAAGTGTTAGCCCCAATGTTTCCCTAAAAATATGTTGGGAACAATTGAATGTTAAATTATTCTAATATCTATGTAGTGCATAGCCAGCAACAGACAGAAATAGACAGATAGATAGATAGATAGACAGACAGACAGACAGACAGACAGATAGACTATCTCTCTTTCTCTCTCTCTCTCTCTCTCTGTCTGTCTATCTATCTATCTATCTATCTATCTATCTATCTATCTATCTATCTATCTATCTATCTATCTGTCTGTCTGTCTGTTTCTCTGTCTGCCTGTCTATCTATCTATCTGTCTGTCTGTCTGTCTGTCTGTCTATCTATCTATCTATCTGTCTATTTCTGTCTGTTGCTGGCTATCACTACATAGATATTAGATAATTAACATTCAATTGTTCCCAATATTTTTAGGGAAACATTGGGGCTAACACTTTAACATTGGAGCTGAAATCGGTAGAATATTTCGTTATTTCGACTATTGTCAGGAATTGCTTTGAAATCTGCCTGCAATTCTTACACATGGGACCTAGTGCTTGTGAACAGGCCATAGCCCAGTGGTTTGATCCATATCATAGGAAGTGGTTTTGCTGACATTACAGGGTGTCTGAATGAGCTTGGGGATTGACAGGGTCATCACGCGTCTTCAGAGTCCAGATCTACTGTACAGGTCACTACAGGACCTTGTCAATCAGTCCTGGGACAGCCCTTGTGGGACGTGTGCTCAGTGCATTACTAATGCATGATAAATCCTGCATCTCCCTCCCCATCGGATTTACTATATATTGTTAGTATATCCATTTAATCATCAAATCACAAAATAATGATCACCTTCCATTCGCTCATTACTGTGTTTTAACCACATAACTATTAGTAATATATAATAATCAGTAGTAAAGTAAATCATCACATGACCGATCCCCGGTGTTATTAATATAATAATCAATATAATAGTAAATCACATTACCGATCCTGGTGTTAGTAATATAATAATTCAGTAATAACAGTAATATCACATGACCGATCCCCGGTGTTAGTAATAATACTAATCATAAAAATATAATAATCACATGACCTATCCCTGTTGTTAGTAATTAATAATAATCAATAAATAATAGTAATAATCACATGACCGAGTCCCGGTGTTGAGTAATAATAGAATCAATATAAATAGTAATCATCACATGTAACCGATCCCGGTGGTTAGTAATAATAATAATCATTAAATGTAATCTCACATTACCGATCGGTGTTATATAATATACTCAGTAATATAATAATCACATGACCGATCCCGGTGTTAGTAATAATAATAATCAATATAATTGTAATAATCACAGACCGATCCCGGTGTTATAGTAATAAATAATCAATATAATAGTAACATCACTGAACCGCCCGGTGTTAGTAATAATAATAATCATTAATAATAGTAATCACCACATTACCGGATCCCGGTGTTAGTAAATAAAATAATCAATAATAATAGTATCTCATCACATGACCGATCCCGGTGTTAGTATATAATAATCATTAATAATAGTATCATCACATTACCGATCCTGGTGTTAGTAATAATAATAGTCGTAAATAATAGTAATAATCACACATGACCGATCCCGGTGTTAGTAATAATAATAATCAATAATAATTGTATAATCACATGACGATCCCGGTGTTGTATAATAATAATCATAATAATAGTAATCATCACATGACCGATCCCGGTGTTAGTAATATAATAATCATTAATAATAGTAATCACCACATTACCCGATCCTGGTGTTTAGTAATTAATAAATCAATAATAATTGTAATAATCCATGACCGATCCTGGTGTTAGTAATAATAATAATCATTAATAATAGTAATCATCAACGTGACCCGATCCCAATGTAAGTAATATAAAATCAATATAATTGTAATAATCACATGACTGACCCCTGACCCCCGGTGTTTGTAATAATAATAATCAATAATATAGTAATATCACGTGACCGATCCCAATGTTAGTAATAATATATCAATAATAATTGTAATAATCACATGACCGACCCGGTGTTAGTAATAATAATAATAATCGTAATAATCACGTGATCGATCCCATGTTAGTAATATTATAATCAATAATATAGTAATCACCACAAATGGAACCGATCCGGTGTTAGTGGATATAATATAATAATCAATAATAATTGTAATATCACATGACCGATCCCGGTGTTTAGTAATAATAAAATCAATATAATTGTAATCATCACATGACCGATCCCAATGTTAGTATAATAATAATCAATAATAATGTAATATCACATGACGTCCCGGTTTAGTATATATAACATAATAATAGTATCATCACGTGACCGATCCCGGTGTTAGTATAATAATAATCAGTATATAGTAATCATCACTTGACCAATCCTGGTGTTAGTAATACTACAATACAGTATAATAGTAATCATCACGTAGCGATCCAGGTGTTTAGTAATAATAATAATCAATATAATATAATCATCACATATCCTACTCCAGGTGTTAGTATAATAATATCAGTAATAATAGTAATAATCACATGACCGATCCCAATTTTATTAATAATATAATCAATAATAATAGAAATCATCACCTGACTGATCCTGGTGTAGTAAGAATACTAATCAGTAATAATATAATAAATCACGTGACCGATCCCGGTTAGTAATAATAATAATCAGTATAATAGTAATCATCACGTGACCAATCTGGTGTTAGTAATACTAATAATCAATAATAATAGCATAATCACGTGACCGATCCCAGTGTTAGTATAATAATAATCACTAATAATAGTATAATCACATACCGATCCAGTGTTAGTAATAATAATAATCACTAATAATAGTAATAATCACATGCCCGTCCCATTTTGTAATAATAATAATCAGTAATAATAGTAATCATCACGTTACCGATCCTGGTGTTAGTAATAAATAATATCAATAATAATAGCAATAATCACGTGACCGTCCCGGGTTTAGTAAATAATAACAGTCACTAATAATGTAATAATTAAGTGACCGATTCTGGTGTTAGTAATAATTAATCATAATAATAGCAATAATCACGTGACCGATCCTGTGTAGTAATAATAATAATAATCATTAATAATAGTAATAATCACTTGACCGATCCTGGTGTTATAATAATAATAATCACAATAAATAGTAATAATTAACTTGACTGATTCCGGTGTTAGTAATAATAATAATCAATAATAATTGTAATAACCAAATGACCGAACCCAATGTTAGTAATAATAATAATCAGTAATAATAGTAATAATCACGTGACCGATCCCGGTGTTAGTAATAATAATAATCAGTAATAATAGTAATAATCACGTGGCCGATCCGGTTTAGTATATAATAATCATCAGTATAATAGTAATCATCACCTGACCGATCCTGGTGTTAGTAATAATAATATCAGTAATATTAGTAATAATCACATGACCGATCCTGGTGTTAGTAATAATAATAATCAGCAATAATAGTAATAATCACATGACCGATCCCGGGGTTAGTAATAATAATAATCAGTAATAATAGTAATAATCACATGACCGATCCTGGTGTTAGTAATAATAATAATCAATAATAATAGCAATAATCACGTGACCGATCCCGGTGTTAGTAATAATAATAATCAATAATAATAGTAATAATCACATGACCGATCCCGGTGTAGTAATAATAATCTCAAGTAAAATAGTAATAATCACATGACCGATCCTGGTGGTTAGTAATACTCAATAATATAGTAATCATCACGTGGCCGATCCTGGTGTTGTAATAATATAATCAATATAATAGTAATAATCACGTGACCGATCCCGTGTTAGTAATAATAATAATCATAAAATTGTAATAATCACATGACGCGATCCCAATGGTTATTAATAATAATAATCAGTAATAATAGTCTCATCACGTGACCGATCTGGTGTTTGTATAAGAAAATAATCATACTAATAGTAATAATCACACGTGACCGATCCGGTGTTAGTATAATAATAATCATTAAATAATAGTAATCATCACGTGACCGATCCTGGTGTTAGTAATAATAATAATCAGTAATATAGTAAATAATCACATGATGACCGATCCCGGTGTTAGTAATATAATAATCAGTAATAATAGTAATCATCACGTGACCGATCCTGGTGTTAGTAATAATAATAATCAGTAATAATAGTAATCATCACATCCGATCCTGGTGTTTAGTAATAATAATATCAGTAATAATAGGTAATCATCACGTGACCCGAGTCTGGTGTAGTAAATAAATAATATAATAATCATAATAATAGTAATATCACGGTGACCGATCCGGTGTTAGTAAATAATATAATCGTAATAATAGCTCCATCACGTGACCGCTCCTGGTGTTTAGTAATAATAATAATCAGTAATAATATATAATCACATGACCCGATCCCGGGTTAGTAATAATAATAACAGTAATAATATAATCATCACGTGACCGCTCCTGTTTAGTAATAATAATAATCAGTAATAATAGTACTCATCACGTGACCGTCCTGGTGTTAGTAATAATAATAATAGTAATAATAGTAAAATCACGTGACCGATCCCGGTGTTAGTAATAATAATAATCCAGTGAATAATAGTCATATCCACGTGACCGATCCCTGTGTTTATAATAAAAATCATAATATATAGTAAATCATCACGTGACCGATCCTGGTGTTAGTAATATAATAATCAATACTAATAGTATAATCCGTGACCAGATCCTGGTGTTAGTAATAATAATAATCCATAATAAGAGCAAAAAATCACGTGACGCGATCCCGGTGTTATAATAATAATAATCAGTATAATATCAATAATTACGTGACCGATCCGGTTGTTTAGTAATAATACAATCAATAATAATTGTAATAACCAAATGACCTAACACCAATGTTTAGTAACTAATAATAATCAGTAATAATAGTAATAACCACGTGACCGATCCCGGTGTTAGTATAAATATCAGTAATAATAGTAATCATCACATTACGCGAGTCCTGTGTTTAGTAATAATAACTAATCATATTTAGTAATAATCAGCATGACCAGCTCCCGGGTTATTAATATAATATCAGTAATATGTACCATCACATGACCGATCCTGTGGTTAGTATAATAATAATCATATATATTAGTAATCGACTGCACCGATCCCGGGTTATTAATAATAATAATCATAATAATAGTAATCATCACACACTGGACCGATCCTGGTGTTAGTTAATAATAATTCAGTAAATTTAGTAATATCACTGACCGATCCTGCGTGGTAGTATATAATAATCATCAATAAAGTAAATAATACATGACCGATCCCGGGGTTAGTAATAATAATCAATCATCAATAATAGTAATAATCACATGAACCGATCCTTGTGTTCGAAATATATAATCAGTAATTAGTATAATCACATGACCGATCCCGGGGTTAGTAATATAATAATCAGTACTATGTAATCATCACTGACCGATCCTGGTGTTAGTAATAATAATACTAGGTAATATAGTAGTAATAATCACATGACGCTCCCTTGGTTAATTACTAATATAATCATAATATAGTCATCATCACGTGCCGATCCTGTGTTTAGTATAAATAATAATCATAATAATATATCATCACATGACCGATCCTGGTGTTAGTAATATAATAATCATAATAATAGTAATCATCACTGACCGATCCGTTTTTTAATAATATATCATTAGTACTAGTAATCATCAATCAGTGACCGCAGCCTGTGTTAGTAATAATAATATATTCTTATAATAATAGTAATAATCACGTGGACCGATCCCGGGAGTAATACTAATCATACTATAATCATACATGCCGATCCGTGAGGAATAATATAATCAGTAATATATTCACATGCCGTCCCGGTGTTAGTATAATAATAATCAGTAATAATAGTAAACTACACTGAACCGATCCGGTGTTAGTAATAATAAAATCAGTAATAATGTAATACACGTGGACCGATCCCGGTGTTAGTAATAATATAAACAGGTATAATAGTAATAATCACGTGCCGATCCGGTGTTAGTAATAATCATAATCATTAAATAATAGTATATATCACTGCAGTCGTGTAGTAATATACAGTATATAGAAACACCGTATCGTAGTATAATATAATCAGTAATACTAGTATCAATCACGTGACCGATCCCTGGTTGTTGTATAATAATAATAGTATAACTAAATAATCACAGTGACCGATCCCGGTGTTGAATAATAATAATCACCGTTAATAATAGTATCATCACGTGACGTCCTCGGTGTTAGTAAATATAATCAGACTAATCAGTAAATAATCTACCGTCCGAATAATAATACTGATAGTAAACCGTGACCGATCCCGGTGTTTAGTAACTAATAATAATATGTATACATGATCCCGGTAATAATAGTACATAATGTAATACACGTGACCAATCCTGGTGTTAGTAATAATAATCATCAGTAGATATAGTTACAAAAACACGTGACTCGATCCGGTGTTAGTAATTATAAATCAGTAATCTAGTAATAATCACATGACCGTCCCGTTGTTAGTATATATAATCCATAATCATATAATAGTAATACTCACGTGACCGATCCGTTGTTAGTAATTGAATAATCAGTCATATAATGTAGATACACCGTTACCGCTCCCTGTTGTTAGTAATATAATACCTAAATAATATTACTATCAATCACGTGACCGACCCGGTGTTTGAAATATCAGTATAAATGTAAATAATCACGTGACCGATCCCTGTGTTAGTAATAATAATAATCAGTAATAATATTAATCATCACGTGACCGATCCCGGTGTTAGAAATAATCAGTAGTAATAGTAATCATCACGTGACCGATCCTGGTGTTCAATAATAATCAGTAATAATAGTAATAATCACGTGACCGATCCGTGTTTTATCAATAATAATAATCTGTCAAATAGTAATAATCACTTCTCAGTTCTAATGGGGTAACACAGGAGACAAGGTACCCTGACAGAAATATGCAGGTGAAATGATCCTCTCCTGCCCTGTGTCTGATAGGAAGTCCTAAGAATCAATTGTATCCTTGGATTGCCGCCGGTTCTAACTCAGTCTAGGGGGGCACTACCTATATAGTCTGGGGGTTTGGGATTATATCAGGGCTGCTGGGAGGGCCTTTGAGGAAGGGCCCTATGTGCCAACCATCCCAGGGGCCCATATCTAAGATCTGCCTCAACCAGGGCTTTGTTAGCTCCTCATTGGGACGAGCCTGTGATTCCCCAGTACGTTATTGGATTTGCGTTATTTCCCTAACGGCCCTCTCCTTCTCCCACGTTCCACCATTCCCCTGTAAACTGTCCGCCTGCCACCCTTCTGTGACCCCATCACATTCTTACCTTCTAGTGACAAACACCTCCACACGGCGACCAATCCTCTCCGTGTCACTCACTATAAATTCCTATCCACCGACCAACACTATCACAAGCACGGACGAATAACTCAGCCCTATTTTTAAAGGAGAGGAATCGAAAATCTAAACGGCCTGGCCTTATTCTATTGCTCGCTCCTCTGAAAAATGAATGAATCCGACAGAGTTCTTGTCCCCCCTCTTTCCCCATTGGATCTAATTAGTAGTAATTGATTGACGCCCACACCTCACAGGTCTTATGGGAGACAATATAGGATTGAAGTATATGAACACTGTGACAGAAAGGTGGACAGTGTTTTCTGGGGGTATCTAATCGGTCCACGACCGATCGAGCTGTGCGGTGCTTTACCAGCCTAGCCACTTGCCCATTCAAATCCATATAATATCAGTGGGTTTGGCTGAAAATCTTGTATGTTGGTTTATTTTGGATGTTTATTAACTGCTTTGTTGGCCATTAATCATCTTAAATGACCTTATTATTTAGTTTGTCAGGGGGCACTTAGAGATGAACATGACCATTGACCATTGCTGTGCAGACAAGGGTGACAGGAGAGTCCATTAATCCCCGAAGCCAATGTTTCCTGTGACCTTACTCTCTACTACTTAATAGGGGGCAATCACTGTAGATTACTGCCTGACTGAATGTAATAAAGAGACAGGTAATCAGCGCTGATTAGGTCGTGTGACCAGCTGATGTTACTAAGAGACAGGTAATCAGCGTGGTTAGGACGTGACACGCTGAAGGTAATTAAGAGACAGGTAATCAGTGCTGTTAGTCTGTGACACAGCTGAATGTAATCAAGCGACAGGTAATCAGCCGCTGATTTGTGATTGTGACACAGTCTGAATGCAATCAAGAGACAGGTAATCAGTGTGATTAGGTCTGGACACAGCTGAATGCACTCAAAAAGGGGACAGGTAATCAGCGCTGATTGGTATGTGGACACAGCTGAATGCAATCAAAAAAGGGTAATCAGCGTGATTAGGATGGTCTGTAACACAGCTTGAAAGCAAGTAAGAGACAGGTAATCACACTGATTAGGCTTGTGACACAGGCTGAATGTACTAAAGAGAAGATAATCAGCACTGATTAGGTCTGTGACACAGCTGAATGTAATCAAGAGACAGGTAATCAGACGCTGATTAGGGATTTTGACACAGTCTTGAATGCAATCAAATAAGAGAAGGTAATCAGCGCTGATTAGGTATGTGCATCACAGCGGAATGACAATCAAGAAACGGGTAATCAGCCGCCTGATTGATTAGGTAGTAACACAGCTGAAAGCAATGAAGAGACAGGTAATCAGACACTGATTAGGCCTGTGACACGATGAATGTAATTTAAGAGACAGATAATCAGCACTGATTAGGTCTGTGGACACGCTGATGCAACCACAAGAGAAGGTAAATAAGCGCTATTAGGTATGTGACACAGTTTGAATGCCAATTAAAGACAGGTAATCAGCAATGATTAGGCCTTGTGACACAGTGAATGTCATAAAGAGACGGTAATCAGCGTGATTAGGTATGTGACAAAGCTGAATGCAATCAAGAGGACAGGTAATTCCAGCGCGGAGTAGGGGAGGTGTGACACAGCTGAAGTAATAACGAGACAGGTATAATCAGCACTGATTGAGGTCTGTGACAAAGATGAATGTAATAAAGAGACAGTAATCAGGCACATTTTAATGAGGTCTGTGTGACATAGTGATGAATGCATCAAAGAGACAGGTAATCAGCATGATTAGGTCTGTGACACAGTCTGAATGTAATAAGAGACAGGTAATCAGCACTGAGTAGTCTGTGACACAGTGAATGTAATTCAAGAGACAGGTAATAAGCGCTGATTAGGTCTGTAACACAGCGGAATGTAATTCAAGAGACAGGGATAAGCACTGATAGGGTTCTGTGGACACACTGAATTATAAGAGAAAGGTAAGCAGTGCCTGATTAGGCGTGACACAGCTGAATGTAGATCAAGAGGACAGGTAATCAGCGCTGCGTTAGGACTGCTGCACAGTGAACGGTTAATTAAGAGACAGGGTAATCGTGCTGATAGGTCTGTGACACAGCTGAATGTAGTAAGAGATAGGTATCATTGCTGATTTGGTCTGTGGGACACAGTGAATGTCATAAAGAGACAGGTAATAAGAGCTGATTAGCCGGTCTGTGACACGCTGAATGTATTCAAGAGAGACAGGCAATCAGCATTGATAGGTCTGGGACACAGATGAAATGTAATCAAGAGACAGGTAATTCAGCATGATTATGTCTGTACACAGCTGAAGGACTGAATGTAATCAAGAGACCAGGTAATAGCCGCTAATAGGTCTGTGACACAGCTGATGAATGTAAATTAAGAGACAGGTATCAGGGCTGAGGAGTCTGTGACAAAGCTTTGAAGTAATTTAGAGACAGGTAATTCAGTTGGCCTTGATTTAGGCTGTTTTTGAACACAGCTGAATGTAATCAAGAGAAGGTAATCAGCGCAATTAGGCGGGACACAGCTGAAGTAATTCAGAGACAGGAAATCAGTGCTGATTAGGTCTGTGACACAGCGAATGTAATCAAGAGGACAGGTAATTAAGAGCTGATTAGGTGTGACACAGCTGAATGTAATCAAGGAGACCGGTAATCAGTGCTGATTAGGTCTGTGGACACAAGCTGAATGTAATAAGAGACAGGTAAATCCAGTGCTGATTAGGTCTGTGACACAGCTGAATTGGATCAAAGCGAAGGTTAAATCAGGGCTTTAGGTCTTGTGGACACAGCTGAATGAACTTAAGAGAACAGGTGGTAACAGTTATGATAGGTCGTGACACAGCTGAATTGTAATCAAGAGGACAGTAACAGCGCTCATTAGGTCTGTGACATCAGGGCTGTGAATGTAATAAAGCGGACAGGTAATCAGGCTGATTAGGTCTGTGGGAACAGGCACTTCTAGGTTTGGGCTTGCTGAGGGTCAAACTTTTAGGAAATGCGCCTTCGATCGTCTTTGGGCGGCCCACGCCAGCCGTATGAAAGTGGCAACGGCTGTGGTTGGGGGGCGTTTGGCTTTGTCAATGGGCGTGGCTAACATTTTAAGAGTTTTGAGCTTCCTATCACATAATTTGTAAACAATTCATCAGTCCGGCGATTAGCAATATTTCAATTCCTATAACAGGTATTACTCCCTTCTCACAAATAGCTTGTTTGTCACTACTATATTGCTTCCTTTCAGGTTTTCAGGCTCAGCCATTCACCAATATCTCCCAGCACCCCCCATGAAACAACAAACAATTACACGGTACACCCCTAACCCCTCCCTATACAGAGACCCAAACCCACATATCCAGCAGCCCTATGACCAAGCCACATATACCCATAATAATATCTCCCTAAGTCCTTAATCCCTATACATTCATATTCAAGGCCCATGATAAGGACCCAGGAGGTTATAGGCCATGCAACTAATTCCAGCTGGCAGCCCCCCCCATGATAAGACCCCAGGCAGGGAAGGTACAGACGGCCACTGAATCCAGCCAGCCCCCCCAAGTAAGGACCCAGTCCCAGGGCGGGAGGGGACCCCCCCATTATAAGACCCCAGGGAGGTTAGGTCCACCATTACAGGCCAGAGGGCACTGAATCCAGCCGCCACCCCACCACACACCCATGATAGACCCCAGGGAGGGAGAACCCCCCATGATTAAGGGACCCCAGGGGAGTGGAGGTTACAATCAGCACCCCCCCCAGGATAAGGACCCACCAGTACCCAGGGAGGAGACCCCACATGATAAGAACCCAGGGATGATTTAGGTTACATTACAGCCATGAGGCCATGATCCAGCCAGCCCCCCACCCCCATTGGGATAAGAGTCCCCAAGGGACTCAGGGAGGTTAAATTACAGGCATGAGGCAACTGATACAGCCACACACCCCCAAGCTTATAAGACAGTGAGACAGCAGGAATACTACACAGTTGCAGGCAGCTGCTTAACTCATGTGCTGGTTGCGATGATCGGTCTGCTCCGTTCCTTCCAAGTTTTGCAAAATTCAGGGATGGGGTGGACACTCTCGCTCTCTTCTCCACTGTCTCCACACAGACACAGATATAGGGAAAAGTCTGACTCCAGAACTTGCGCTGGCCGTGTGACTGACCTGTCCTGACCTCATCATCAAGTGCGCAGGGTAGTGAGCGCGCTGCAATATGTGGATGCCAGCCAGAGTGCAGTCACTATCAGCACCTAGCCTTGACAGCTTGCGGTCGCACACAGCGTGAGAGTTAATAAGGCAAGCAGGCAGCGCAGTGGTCCCGTAAATTGGGAAGGTGCGCTTCCTTCACATCCTTCCCACAAGATAAGTTGCCTTCTTGCGCCGGTCACGCAGGCGCGGCGCGCCGGTGTTGCCTTAACTGCCACCAGGGAGCGGTTCTTACAAATGAAACATTTTTTTGCGGCTTTTAGATTGTCCGCCTTGGCAGGATGCAGCCTGAGTCACAGGGACTCAGTGATGTCCTCTTACAGGGGCGGGCCTGTATGTGACACTAGCTGAATGTATAAAGAGACAGTAATCAGCACTGATTAGGTCTGTTGGACACGCGTGAATGTAATAGAGGGACCAGGTAATCAGCACTGATTAGGGTCTTGTGACACAGGCTGAATGTATAAAGCGGGACAGGTATAATCAGCACTGATTAGGGGTCTTTGTGACACAGCTAAATGTAATAAAGAGAAAGGTGGTTAATTCAGCATGATAGGTCTGGTGACACAGTCAATGAATAAAGAGCAGGTATATCAGCATGTTAGGTCTGTGGGACACAGTCTAACTAAAATGTAATAAGAGACAGGTTATCAGCACTGATTAGGTCTTGTGACACAAGTCTAAATGTAATAAGAGACAGGGTAATCAGCGCTGTTTTTTGATTAGGAATGTAACACAGCGAATGTAATCAAGAGGGACAGGGTAATCAGTGCTGCTTGATTAGGTAGGGGACACAGCTAAATGTAATAAAGAGACAGGTAAATTCGCATGATTAGGTCTGTGACCCAGCTGAATGTAATTAAAAGCGAAGGTAATCAGCACTGATTTGGTCGTGACACAGCGAAAAGTATAAAGAGACCGGTAATCAGCACTGATTAGGTCTGTGACACAGATAATGTTAATAATAAGAGACAGGTAATCAGCACTGATTAGCGGTGACACAGCTAAATGTCATAAAGAGAAAGGTAATCAGCACGTTGATTAGGTCGGTGACACACTCTAAATGTAATAAAGAGGACACGGTAATCAGCACTGATTGGTCTGTGAACAGCAAATGTAGATAAAGAGAAAGGTGAATCAGCACTGATAGGCCTGTGACACGCTGAAGTAATCAAGAGACAGGTAATCAGGCTGATTAGGAATGTAACACAGCTGAATGTAATCAAGAGAGACAGGTGTAATTCAGCCACTGATCCAAGACTACTACAGCGGAATGCAATCAAAGGCAGGTGATGATTGTCTTGATGGTGCTTGCAAACAACATTAGCACAACAAGAAGTAAGAAAAACCTCAGGCACAGATATTTAGCTCGGTTACAGCAAATGGCTGAATTGCTTTTCTATCATACTATAGTATCTACAACACCTAATGCTGCTTCCACCTTCAAGACAAATGTGGTGTGCTGGAGGCATTCTCTAAAGGAGGATGAGGCTTATACTGAGTCACTGGTCCAAGGTGCTGAACTTCTACGGGTGCTGAAACGTTACATTAAAACCAAGTCACAGTCGATTGGAAATCCAGAACTGGATCAAGGATGAATGGGGCCCTGTGTTAATGTTCTTGATTGGGGAACTCTTATTATAGCTTAATACAGGAGCGGTATCTTTAAGAAAAAGAGATCTGGGGGGACAGTAGAGCACTAAGTAAAAACAAACTGACATTACTGCCACTAGGGGGAAGCGATATAGTTAACATTCTGGCCATCCGTAAATTAAATAAACAAGCGCCTCTCAGCGTCCCGTATTATCCAGGTTAAACCCCAGCTGATTCCTTAACCGCTGTTCAATGTTCTAGTGCCCTATAATGCAACATAGTGACACAAGGTCAGTGACCAGCCCAGATCAGTTACGCAAGGATTGAAAAGATCTGCCATACTCTGTTGGCCGCTCCATCTCCACGTATTGGGATTGGTAGGTAGGTGGGTATGTGCAGTGGGCATAACTACAGGATCAACCGCAGGGGACACGGGAGCCAAGGGGGGCCACCCTCTTCTTATAGTTCCTAACACCAGGATATACTCACCAGGAAAAACCCATGAAAGCACCGATGTGGCACCCATAAGTTTTGCAGGGGGGGGCCCCACGATTCCGAGTATGCAACTGGGTTGATAGGCGGGCAGGTCTCATGATCACATGACGGGGACTGATACAATGTAATGTTTTGCTTCAGAGAACCAAAAAGCCCCCCAGTCAGGAAATGTCAATGTTCCGAGAGATTGGTCACAAGCTTTACCCTTCTCCAGCTTGTGGGGGTCACGTCTGAAATAACAGGGTCCCACAAAACACATAAACCCACCACACTGAAAAACACAACATAAACGGGGTCCCAGAAGTGGGACAAACAAAAATTGAGGAAAGTATGTGAATGGAGGAATGCTAAACCTGTAGCCTTGCAAGAACAATCAATTATAACAGGGAGGGCGTATGTGCCTTTAAAGAGGGGTTAAAGGGGGTAATAAGTTTGATAAAATTAAGAAAATCCAGTTATAACAATTTAAACTAATATTTTTCTCAAACATAAAACTGATGTTGTTTTTTTTTCTTTAAAGAAAATAAAGGTTCAATAAGAAAAAGTACAATCAGTTTTTTTTGTAAATGTATTGATTATATGGCCAGCACGGTGGCTCGTGGTGTAGCACTGAACCTTGCAGCTCTGAAAGTCAGAGGTTCATTCACCTGTGGACCACATCTGCAAGGAGTTTGGATGTTCTCTCCCGTGCTTGCGTTGGGTCGTTCCTCCGGTGCACTCCGGTTTACCCCCAAATCATAAGACATACGGATAGGTGTACGTGTCAAAATAAATGTGATTTAATTTGTAAGCTCTTCGGGCATTGGGCCTGATGTGAATGTATGACATGAATGTGTAAAGACATATCGGAGAGTTGGGAGCAATATATAATATCCCCAATAACATAATAATAAAAAAAGATATCCCCACCCCAGATTTTACCAGGGTCCTCTAACACAGGACACAGCTTAGGTGGCGCCAGTGGTTCCACACTTGGGAAGCCACATTTCGTGTTCTAGGAGGTTAGAGAAGAGAGTGACGGAGGGGGGAATATTCTATCCCATTCTTTCCTTGGATTGCTCCCTGGTGAGGTATATGAAGGACAACAGCGAGATTCACACCTGCCTCCAGCTTTAACTGCAGGTGCTGCCAGACCTGTTGCTCTTCTCGGAGTCTGCCACAGATTATAAAGGGGGGTCTCTGTGTGAAGCAATTTTTATCTTCCATTAGTTTGTGAAAGGAACCCACTTGGCTGGGATCTTCCATGAAAGTTTTAGCTTGTTGGAGTATAAACTCTGACCTGGAGGTTATGGAGGATGAGCTTGTATGTACACTGGACTGTAGGAACCAGCCTGGGCACAGGGGTGGTGACTGGGGGACAGTTGGGGGTGGTTTGGACCTTGATGTTCTACCTTTTGTCTGCACCAAGAACATTGACCATAAAGAGGGGAGTGTACCCAGTGAAGCCCAGGATCACCCTCCTGTGTGGGTCTCTGTGTGTGTGGGGGTGCTGTGATGGTGTGCAAGTTGTTTTGAAACTGGCTGATTTGGGGATTGTACAGTCATGCTCGCCATTAGCGATGAGCTTCAGTCTGGTGTCCACAATTCTGTGTTAATACAAGCAATGGACCCCTGAGGATGGAGGAAGAAAATGAATTCCACCAGGGAGTGAAAGGTGGGTTGGTTTCCCCCCAGTGTTGGGGTGGGGTGGGGGGGGTGGGGGGGGAACTATAGCCGGTTATCTATTAAGAGGGGTTACTTACAGAGTCTCAGTGATCTTCACACAAGGAACCCCCCCCATCCCTCCCTGGACTATCAGCAGGTAACAATACAAAAATCCTGTGACCTCTCTGGAAAGTCTATGGTCCCCCCAGTCTCCCCTATGATCCTTCCTATTTTTCCCCCTTCCATCTGGGGGCGGATTCCCCTTATTCCGTGGCCTCCCACAAAAAACAACAGGAATGTGCTTTTAATTGGGACTAAATATCAGGGATGGGGGCAGAACACTTTTTTCTGGAGTTTTCACCCCCTGTAAAACTTAAAGGCACATGCAGTCAGGAGTTGGGACGGACAGACAGACAGACCTGCCATGATGTAAGTAGCTTCTATTTTAGTTTCATTCCCTTACCTGTAGCCAAGTTTCTCCAGCCCAGTGATTTGATTCCAAGTGAATACATTCATCTGCAGTCCACTTCCAATTCATCAGTGTACAGTTTTCTACGTCTCACTGCAAGGAAGGACATTTGGCTTGTTATATGATGTTATTATTGTAAAAACTGGTAGGGGGTACAGTGTGTCTAAAGGGGTGACATGGTTAAAGTAGTTAGTAAGAGATGACGTGTGTGTGTTGTTGTGACGGTTTAAAAATTTCTAGAAAGTCCTGAAAATAGGAAGTTTACCTAAAGACAATGTGTAAATTTTTTAAGGAAAGTTTTACTTAACTTAAAAGATATAGTGGGACTTTGAAGGAAGTTTTACTTAAAAAATATATGTGTGACTTTAAGGAGTTTTTTTGTTTCACTTAAAATTATAGATGTGACTTTAAGAAAGTTTTACTCTTAAAAACAATAGTTTGACTTAAGGGAAGTTTTACTTAAATACTATAGTGTGACTGGTAAGGACGATCTTTTGTGAGTTCTTAAAAATCAACAAAGTGGAATGAACAGTCAAGCCAAAAAACTGTCCCAAGACATCACGATTATTGTAAATATAGTCGGGGGATTGGAGTACCAAAATTACCCAAATAACCTCCCCCCCTCATGACCAAATACACCAAATATGCAACTCAGGCTATGGGATGGATTGATGGGTTTAGGGGTTTTGTAATAACTTCTATATGTTAAAATTGAATCAATAAAAAACGATGTCATGAAGGGTTAACTCATACCTCTGGTTGTTCTATGTAAATATCATCATTGTATGATACTACTCCCAGGGATCATCCATTTTTCATTGTAAGGGAAATATTATGCGAAAAGGTGAAATTGCTACGGAGAAATCTTATTCATCAGCGGTTATTTTGACTGATGGTGAAGGATTAGGACAGAGTTAAGATTGTTGTGGGTTTAGGTTAACCTTTTCTTGCGTGATATCAATTAAGGTCATCTTTTAAGGGGCAGTTAGTAAAGTTAACAGGACAGTATTGTTTATGTATGCATTGAAGTATGTGTAAATGGGAAACAGTTGTGTCCATGACATATTAACTTGCAGACTTTACACACACACACACACCCACAACGCACGAACATTACGGAACTATAAGTGTTAGAGAGAAAGGGCAAACTAAATAATAAGGAGACTAGGAAGAGCCAGCAATGGAGACAGGCAGGTTAGGGTACATTGGTGATTTCAATGGAGGTGATCACTTAACCAGTGATGGCTAATCTGTTATAGACTGAGTGCACAAAAGCCAGTTATATTGCAAGTGCAACCACGAGAGTTAAAATGAATTTACTGAGTTTGCTTAGAAAAAAACAGAAAGATACAGTAGTAGAATTGATTATAGAGTTATGGAATAGAATTATTGAGATTATATTGGAAATGTTTGTTTGCACAATTACATTTTGATACATGTGAGGTAGTGTGCTCCTCTCACGTTAGATCGAAACCCCAGGGTAGGGGTGTATGGAGGATACACTACTGTTATTGGTAATGACAGCCTTGGTGTGCTAGGTTGAATCAATACTTGTTTTGATCTATCATGTTACCAGAAAGGATGTGCTCTCTGCCTTTCTGGTAACAAAATCTGGTGAATTCTGCGTGCATAAGTGCCAACAGAAGAGGGCTCTGAGTGCCAACCTCGGCAGCGGTGATATAGGTTTCACCACCACTGACTTAATCATAAATTATACTAATCTATTGAACCATTGCGATTCCCCTAGGACATGTGGGACTCCAAAGGTAGATGTTCAGTTATATACAGTAGATGGGAAGTTGTTTTTTTGTAACATTTAATATGTTAATTTAAAATTGTTAATAAGATATTTTCAAAGATGCATAGAAGTTATTTATTATCAGAGACTGGCATCATAGAAGTTTTTATATCATCAGAGGACTGGCCATAGAAGTTATTTATATCAGAGACTGGGATATAAGTATTAATCCAGAGGACTGGCATAGAAGTTTAGTCAGAGGACTGGCGTAGATAGAGTATTAGATCAGAGAATGGCATTAGAAGTTTTTCTATCAGAGGGGACTGGCATAGAAGTAGTTATATCAGGAGACTGGCATAGAAGTTTTATATCAGAGACTGGCATAGAAGTATTTATATCAGGAGACGCTAGAAGTATTTATATCAAGGACGGGCATAGAAGTTTTTATAATCAGAGACTGGATTAGAAGAATTATTTATTATCAAGAGCGGCATAGATTTATTAGATCAGAGACTGGCATAGAAAGTATTTAGATCCAGAAGACTGGCATTAGAATTATTAGATCAGAGGAACTGGCCATAGAAGTATTTATATCAGAGGACTGCATAGAAGTATTTATTTCAGAGACTGGCATAGAAAGTATTTATTCAGAGACTGGCAAATAGAAGTTTTATATCAAGAGATGGCATAGGAATTATTTATATCAGAGAACTGGCAGTAGAATTATTAGAGAAGAGAGGCATAGAAGTATTTATATCAGAGACGGCATTAGAAGTAATTATTATCAAGAGACTGATATAAGTATTTATATCAGAGCCTGGCCGTAGAAAGTTTTAGATCGAGAGACTGGCGTTAAGATTAGAAAGTATTTATATCAGAGATGGCATAGAAGTTTTTATACAGAGACGGGCATAGAAGTATTATATCAGAGACTGGCATAGAAGTATTTCATATCAGAGGACTGGCATAGAAGTTTTGATATCAGAGACTGGCCATAGAATATTATATCAGAGACTGGCATAGACATAGAGAATATTTATATCCGAGGATGCATAGAATTATTTTCTATCAGAGATGGCATAGAATATTTATATCGAGGACTGGGCCATATGAAGTATTTATATTCAGAGACTGGCCATTAGAAGTAGTATTTTAGTTCGGAGACTGGAATAGAAGTATTTATTTCAGAGAGCTGGCAAGAAGTATTGATATCAGAGACTGCATAGAAGTATTTATATCAGAGGAGGGACTTGGTAGGGAAGTATTATGACAGCGGACTGGCATAGAAGATGTAAATTTTTAAAATTTTTTTCAGAGACTGGCATAGAAGTATTGTAATCAGAGACGCATAGAAGTATTATTCCGAGGAACTGCCGAGACGTATTTATATCAGAGGGGACTGGATAGAAGTATTATTCAGAAAGACTGCATATAGAAGTATTTATTTCAGAGACTGGCGTTTAGAATTAGAAGTAATTTCTATCAGAGATTTTTGGCATAGAAGTATATTTATTCAGAGGACTGGGGCCATAGAAAGTATTTATAATCAGAGGACTGGCAAGAAAGTATTCATTTCAGAGACTGGCAGTAGAGTATGAGATCATCAAGAGACTGGCATAGATAGTTATTATTAGAGACTGTTATGGAAGTAGTATATTCAGAGACTGGCATAGAAGTAGTTTTTTCAGAGATGGGCATAGAAGTAGTAATTTCAGAGACTGGCATAGAAGTATTTATATCAGAGACTGGAAGAAGTATTATTTCACGAGACTGCCCATAGAAGTAATTTATATCAGAGACTGGCACGAAGTATTTATCAGGAGACTGGATAGAATTATTTATATTAGAGACTGTTATAGAAGATTTATATCAGAGACGGGCATAGAAATTATTTATATTAGAGACTGTTATAGGAAGTATTATATCAGGGACTGGCAAGAGTATTTATTTCAGAGACTGGATAGAATATTTTATTATCAGAGCATGCATAGAAATATTATATCAGAGACTGGAAGAAGTAGTATTAGTATTTATCAGAGACTGGATAGGAATATTATTAAGAGGGACTGGCATAAGAAGTATTTTTTATATCAGAGACTGGCATAGAAGTATTTATTGTCAGAGCTGGCATAGAATTTATTTATATCAAGGAGACTGGCAAGGAATATTATATTCAGAGGGCTGGCATGAATTATTATATCAGAGGACTGGAATAGAATTATTTATATCAGAGACTGGCATAGAAGTAATAGAAGTATTGATATCAGAGACTGGATATGGACTTTTGCCTTTAGTTGGATTAACCCATTAGCAAGCTGTTAGGTAATAAGGTGGTAAATGTTGGAATTTACCACATATGTCTATTTAGTTACTTGCGACCGAAATCAATCTCCTGGCCCATTGAACACACGGCTACATGAAGCTGCGTTTTTCCCCCAGAAAATATTTCAATATTGCAAACAGACAATGAAACAATAATAGCAGCTTGGCTGTTAGAAACTAATGTTTCCATGTTATGTTACATGTGGGATCCATTTAACACTGGGAATACAGGACACAGGATTATCCCTGGCAAGTAATAAAAAATAGCCCAAATTGCCATATGTTTGGGGGGTGGGGGGCGTCCCGTATTTCTCGGGTGGTCAGTTTTTTTCTCATTATTATTTGTCAAATTATTTTGACAAATTTAAATTTTGAAATAGTGTTTCATTGTTAATGAAGTGAACTGCCTTCTGGGCTGAAGAATAACGATGGTGCTGCCATGCTGCATGTTCACACCATGTCATTGCAGATGGAAGGTTGAAAGGCAGAGTTCAGTTATGTAACATTTTGGGGCTGACGTACCACAAATACATATAGACACACCAAACGCGCAAACACACACACACACATGTGACATGCCCACCACAAACATAGTACACACTCATATATAATAAAATAAAAACAGGGACATGCCACACAAAACATAAACCACACACCACACCATATATATATATATAATATATATATATATATAAAAATACACCATGGACATGCACACACAAACATAGACACACACACATACATATACACAAACACCTACACACACATATATACCTATACACCATGACATGCCACACAAACATAGACCACACACATACAAACACACACACACACACACACATATATATACATACACACATGACATGCACCACACAAACATAGAACCACACACACATACATAACAAAACACACACTTATTACATACACAATGGACATGCACACACAAACAGACAAACACATAAAACACATGGACATGCACACACAAACAGACACACACTACATACACACATGACATGCACACACAAACAGACACACACATACAATACACACATGGACATGCACACACAAACATAACACACATCACATACACACACACACATATATATACATACACACACCATGCACACAAAAATAGACACACACCACATACTACTCCCCAAACATGATAATACATACACACATGGACATGCACACAAACAACAAACACATACATACACACATGGACATGCACACACAAACAGACACACACATACATACACACATGGAACATGCACACACAAACATAGCACACACACATACACACACACATATATACAGACACACAGGACATGCACACACAAACATAGCACACAACAACACACACACACAATACATACCACATGGACATGGACCATCACACACACACAACTAGAGGCAGTGAACCCCCGGTATTGTAATCTATAGTGTCATGTAATCATCGACCCCCTGCATCATCTACTATAAAGCCTTTGTTATCTGGGAGGAATTCCATTGATGGAAGCCCAAGGACATATTTGTATAGGCCTTTGCCTAACCCGGCCTGATGCAGTGGGCGGAATGTATTGCCAGTTGTATCTGTACAAGGTCCTTGTCCTTTCAGTGATTTTATAATCCCCCGAGGGTTCCTGGTGTTTTACCCTGGTTAATTTGCACCCTCCCCCAGACGGAGGGCAGACAGACACTCCTCATGGTACATCATGGAACCTGTCCCTATAGTAGGATCTCTTCCCAAAGTGCTTCTCTAGGGGTGCTGTGCTGGAGGTGTCACCTACCAACGGTGCCCCCTCTGGTTATAGGTTTCTGGGTTGAATGAATGTTGCTTTGACCAGGTCTGTGGTTTGGACAAGAGAATGGCTTTTTATTTCTCTGCAATAGTGGTATAAGATATATGATGTTGCCTTAGACTACAATGCCATCATCCTCTGTTGAGCATAAACTGATCCGCAGGTCTTATAGATGTGGCCAAGGCTGGATTTAAACCGCAAAGTCCCAGTGCTAAATACTGAGCCACCGTACTGCTCTGTGTGTAGTAGGGAATCCACCAGATCAATGTTCCTGTGGCGTGTGTGCTATGTGATATATACACTCTCTGGGTTTGTGCTCTATGTATAAACAGCGCCTGCATTACCATGAGACTTTATTTATTGGTGCAATATTGTTGGGTGTAGCGCAGAAGTGCGCGGGTGCTCAAATAAAAATTGTAGGTAAAATCCCCCCAAACCTAAACCACAAAAGAAAAATCTGAGAGATGTAAGTCTAACCTGAAATGCGCCTGATTTTTTAGTTACTCTTTTTTGGCTTTCTGGGTTCTTCCAGTTTGCAGCGTCAGTTACGCATATGTCATCCACCAGCCAATGACTGAACGCAAAACCCCTTGCTGCCTCTTCGAGCCCGTGCGAGTTGTAAAAATGCTTGAGATCTTGGACAGGAGGCGGACCCTTTTTGAGAAATAGAGGAAGGAGGAAGGAGATCATTTCACTGTATAACAGGTTAGCTCTACGTCTGGCAGCATCATAACTATTGGTAGTTTTGCCAATATATATTAATCTGAGGGTGAACAATGCCTTAAAATGAACATGACTCATACAAAGCTTCACAGTAAACAGATCCAGTAGATTGAAAACAACATTCCAAATGTAATCAATAGACGTACAGTACAGTACAGGGCAGGCAGAGCATTAACTTGGCTTACCCATCCAATAAATACACAATTTTATAGGCCACAGAAACTAACCACCCCTTACAAGCTTCCGTCTATAAATCTCCTGTACACGGTTGTCTATTACCAGCAGGTAAAAGACTAACCTAGACTATATAAATGAATATAAAGCGATTGCCTGTAGGTCAGATAAACCATGGTTGGTCCACACTAGTGCATTTTAACTTGCGATCTGATCGCCGGTTGAGATCCAATCGCGGGTGAAAAGTGCACGCTATTGTTTGGCCAATGGTCCAGCCATAATAGCAGCAAGATGGACCAGCGGTGCACTCACTCCGATAGCCCGACCTTGGCGGATCGTAGAGCAAGTGTAGTGTGGCCTCAGCTGACCCTACGATAACGGGATAGTCCCATTATCATCGATTGTTGGATCATGTATGGTTAGTCGAAGATGGGCCAAAAAATTTCCCTATAGGAGGCAGTTTAATTTTTTTTTTCTGTTTTGTCAAACCAATCGAACGATCAGCGAATCATGTGATCCGATTGTACCATGTAGGGCTGGGCGTTACTCTTTATCCCAAACATTAGTGGCTCGCTGATAACTGGACAAAGGAAGTCAGATAGTTGTGTTGTTTTACTAGGTGTGAATACACAGGAGAGCTAATATCTCTGATTATAGGCTATTGAAGGTGTGTAAAAATATTATAATATGACAGTTATACTTACCCTTTATGTTTGTGTAGCTGGTCAGTGTTTAGAAGTTCCATAAATACATACGGGCTGAGCCCCACTTCAACGCACCAAATCGTGCTCGCAACCGTGAGCGCGATCGCATGCAGTTTTGTGCACGTTCTTGTGCATTTTTGCGCACACCATTGTCCCGTTTTCTGTTAGTGAGACTCATGCGTTTACGCACCAAAAATGTGAACGTTGCGTTACCAAAAAAATGATTTTTAGCGAAAATCGTGGGGGAGCAATTGCGATGCGCAAACGCGTTAGTGTGGCCTAGCCCAAGTCTGTGGGTATTTTCTAGCTGCATGGTCAATTATGTGGGAAGGTTGGGAATTTGCACATTACAGCTGCTAATGCAGCCCCTTCCTTCCAATGCACCAGAGCACAGGTCAGCCAGACACGCCACAGCCTGCTAGGACCAACAGGGCGGCATTTCGGATACCAGGAGAGTTTTAGAATTACTCCCATAATGATGTCCCTGTCCTTTAGCTATGGGGTGGGGGTGTTTGGTCTGGAGGTTGCACTTTAATTCCAGTGCAAGAGGAATGTGCAGGGACCACTGGGGTCTTTAAAGTAAAACATTTGGTGCATGTTGCGGTTATTAGCTCCAAGACATATTGTGGTGATTATCCTCCTATGTCAGGGCGAAGTGTGTGACAGGGGATTCTGGGATTGTTTGCAGCTGGTCTATTCTTTTAGTGTTCTTTTTTTTGATTCATAAAGGGCTAGGCCACACAAAACGCGTTTTTTTTGTGCGCGTTTTGCGCACACGATTGCCACATGCATTTTGGTTAAAATGGAAACTGGCGGAGAACGCAAATGTCTGCGATTTTCGATGCGTAGACGATTTTGCACGTCCGTTTCGTTCTGCGGCACCATTTTTTAGGCAACGCATGCATTTTTATAAGTTAAATGACAAAAACAGTGCGTAAAAGCATATCGATGGCGCGACAATGCACAGAAATCGCACATGCAATCGCCGTGTGATAACACTTGTGATTGCATACGTGATTTGGTGCATTGTAGTGTGGCCTCAGCCTTAGTGGACAGTAAAGGTTGGTTTAGACACACACATACATATACACATCACACCACATGGACACACAACATGATTGACACACACAGACACACACAGACACACCACACATAAATATACAGCACACACAAACATAGACACACACATACATATAGAACATACACACATGGACACACACACACAAAGATAGACACACACACAGATAGACATAACACATGGACACACACACACACAAGATAGACCACACATACACACACACACACATATGTTGACACATTATATATATATATAGATATATATATATATATATATATACAACACATACACACATGGACATGCACACACCAAAGATAGACACACACACACACACACACACATATATATAATATATATATATATACACCACACATACACACATGGACATGCCACACCAAAGATAGACACACACACACACACCACACAACACATATTGACACACACACACACACACACATTATATATATATATATATAATAATATATATATATAATCTACCACACATGGACATGCACACACAAAGATAGACACACACGTACACACACACACACTGGACACACATACCACACATATAGATTATAAATTATAATGTGAATTTTCTAGTCTATTGGTGTATAGAGTGACCATACGGGGTTCTGGAGTTCTGGATCATTATGGCGCAGAGGCATGAACCCTGTATATGTATCTATAGGTGTCATGTAATCATCAGTTAATCTGTTTAAAATTATCTGGGATTATTTGCAGCTGGTCTTTTTTTAGTGTTACTTTTTTTTGTTTGATTCATTTGGTTGCCAAGTAAAGGTTAAAGATGTGGTGGCTACCAAAACGCTAGACTGGCTCCTAGAGTTTGAGAGTGGTTTAGTTTTAAACTTAATTAGGTTCTAACACCTAGATCTACCAACCAATAAGCTGGTATAGATTTATCATATTGGGGTCTCTCTTTGGGGTCGTTATTGGTAGATATATTATAAATCCACATTGTGCAAATCTATTGCCAAACATTTTCACACCCTCTCATTGGATAATAAACACCCAACAATCTGAGCGTACAATCTTTATACGGTCTTACCAAAACTTAAAAAGTTTGTGATTCCTAGACACACCCTTAAATGACACAACTGTGGTATGGTGGTATATGTGTAATCTGTTGAAGTATGGTACGTGTGTGGCTACTTTGGCAACCTGTTTAAATCTATTCGCAATAAGTTCAGTCTGTTTGGCCCTCATATTACAAAGTGTAATGTTATAAAGTTGTACAATCAAAATTTTTCAGTGGTGTCCACAGTTCAGAGTGCAGCTAGGGAATGCTAGGACTGTCCAGAACTCCAGTGCTGAGAATAATTTTCTTGCTATTAAAATCAGCCACAGAAAAGGTTTTGAACTATTTCAGTTGCCAATTTTGGCCGTGTGGTCGGTTAATGTGACTTTAACCACAGTGGCTGTTGGGGAATCACAATACACAGATGGTATTGAATGGTATTGGTACATCCCATCAGGACCCAGTCAATGAACGTCATAGCGATCAGGACACACGTTTTTAAAAGTCCACGGTTGGTAATGGGTTCGATGCTGTTTTCCTTATATCTATCAAGGGAGATCAATAAAAGTTCTTATTGGTTAAAATGGTTGTCTATTTTTTTTGCACCAACCAATCGAGGTATGCTTCAAATGTTAAATAAGATCTGATTGGTTGGGGTAAATTAGCACCATTTTAAACAATAAGAACTTTTATTGATAACCCTGAATATCTTTATCAGCATTCAGTTTATAGTCAGATAAATAGATGTATTTTGCGCATAATCCTTTAGACCTTATACTGAAACCATTTACTTTCCTTTACCTTAAAAAAAAAGGAACACCCCCTCAGCCAAGCAGGTTAGATTTTCTAACTGGGGAACAGGAAAGGAAGATCCTGGTGTGAACAGTGAATTTATAGTCAATTTGCCTGTGTGCCTGGGGGCTCTCATTTGCCTGGCAATATAGTTTAAACTGTCATGTTTGACATAACATTCTCTTGGGAGTCTCTTTATATTTCCAAAATATTGTTTTTCAACTACCAGGGTAAGTTGTCCAGTATGTCCAGTGACCTTTAAAAAACTTTATTAAAATGGAAGTAGGAGTCATGCAGTCACAGAAGCTCCAAATTAGTTGCTGACCTTCCGACAGCTCCTCCATTGTTAGTGCCCGGACCTGCAGGACTGCTCTGAGAAGCTGCCTAGTGGCGAATTTCGGAGCTTGCTTGCTGGAGTTTTCAGCTTAATTAGGATTCATAGATTTTAAATTGAAATTTCATGAAAACAATTTACCCCACTTAACATAATGAAACATTTTTCCTAGAATTGAGACGGAAATTAAAACAAAGTTCCCAAGTTACAATTTGTACACCAACTGTGCTTTGAAAAGCAAGTACATGTGACACAGTCTTTATGTTTCACACTAACCATGTTTTTGTACTTCCCATGCTGGGTTTAGAAAATGTTACCGCTGTAGTGAAATATTTTCGGACTCTGTCAAGATTATCTTGTGTGAATCATTTAGAAGTGATATATCATTTTGCTAATGTGTGTTTTTCTGCGCTGTTAGAATAAATCTATTTTACACCAAAAAACCTGTTGGTCTCTAGCTGTCCCTTTATCCCATACACATCTCTCCTTGTACAGGGTCCCCCCCCAACTCCATCCTGTTTAATCTCTCTCCTTACATGTGACCTTGCATTATCTTAAGCTCCCTATGGACTGAAAGCATTTCCGTTGTTTATGCAATGCCTGAGCTGTCCTTTAGCCTTGCTCTTTACTACAGGGCTACATTAAAGGTTTGCTATTTTGTGCCATAAGAGGGCGCCATTTTAATTGTTGCTATTGGTATTGGTACTGATCCGTTGTGTGACAACACACATCACTTAAAGGGCCATCACGGTAAAAAGATTCAGTTAGGTCCCATAATAAATCTGAATTGGCTTCCACTCCTATGAGGAGACTATTCAGATGTTGTATGCCATGTCTTTAAAGAGAAACTATTGTCTAAAACCAATTTTCCGGATTATACCTCTGGGACCACTGTTGATTAAAATGGCAGGCACCTTTTCCGTCTTCCTTATTCCTACCCCCATCTTTTCCAGTGGTACGACATGCTCAGTCTGCCTAAATTCATTGAGTGTGTCTATCTTCATGACAAAGAAGGTGGGGAGAGGGGGAGGAGCTAATCTTTTTAGTTACATTGTGTCTCCCTGATATGGGGGGGTGGAGTAATGATAGTGTAGTACTTGAATGAATTTGACTGATTCTGGGGTATCTTTGGATAATGGACACATTATTTATAACAGCTATTCCTGGGATAAAAATGTGTTTCATGTCTCCTTATGGACATGGAGAGGATGGTCTTAGCAAACTAATGTAGAAGATTGCCGTCTCTCTTCAAAACAGCAATCCTTTCAGGAAAATTCAATCAAAAGTTCTTATCGTCAAATAATACATTAAACTCACTAAAATATACTTTAAAAATCATCTTTTCATCTATGCATCCTTTAGTCTTCACTTCCCCTTTAATTATTAATTTACAATATTTAAATATAATACAGCGTGAAAAGGAATATCTGTTGATGTCTCACACCTGCCATGTGTGCCTATGTAGGCTGTGGAGCTCAAGGTTATATCCATATGCTTCCACGGGTTATGGTTTGATATCCCTAGAATTTTAATTTTCTTTGTTTGATTTTGCTGTTTTGTTACACTTTGTTTGCATACCAGTGCCCTCTAGTTCAGTGGCAGTAGTTCTGTTGTGTTTTTTTTGGGGGGGGGGTTATTACATGATCATGACATAGATGGGTGACTATTATAAGGGTAATTTGCTGTGATTGATAGCTTCGGTGACTATTATTGGGATACCTATGCTTGTGTTTTATTATTAAACATAAATACTTGTGATCTTTTAAAGATATTAGAATTCCAACGACCTGTGTAACTCACTGTGTGGTCTCAACTTTTTTCCATACATAGTTATAACCTGTATATATATATAACGTAGGCTGGCAGATCTCAAATGATTTCAAGCTAAAATATAAATACACCTGAATAGATTCTGATTTCCCAGATATCTGTAACTGTCACCTGTGAACAACATTGTAAAGAAACCATCTGTATTGTGGTAGTTACTTTGACAATTCGGCAAGGGGCGTAAAGAAATAACTGAGACGTGCAGCTGTGTAAAAAAGTGTCCATGACACAGTTTGGTAGGAGTGCTGCATAAACTGAAAAAAGCCAAAAGAGTGAAATAGATAATTTATCCAAAACTGCTGATTGAAAGGGAAAAATAAAGCTATGGTTTTGAATTATAGAATCCATTCAGGCCTACAATTATATATTACTTGGATACGTGCATATTGTACCTTCGGAAAAACATTTGCAGCATCTTAGGATTAAAGGGTCTAGACATACATTTCTTGGACAGACATTAAATTTACTTGGTTAGAATTCCTGTGTTCTTAGTGCTTAACATAGTAGCTGACATTCATACCATTAGGGGTCTTAGATAATGCTGCAGAAAGCAGGAAACAGACATCCCCGTGCTGTACTTATATATGCTTTTATCAATTACAATTCCCCCTTTAGCTATTAAGTCTGGTATTGAAAGTTTTCTTCTCGTTCCCAGTCTGTGTAATGTTGACTAGAGGTATTAGGGAAGCCATTTATTCCTGCAAATGGAAGCATTATTTTTCAATTCCTTTTGGCTTGGAAACATTCTACATGTTCCTTCCTGTTAACATGCAATAGATACGACTTGACTTTGTATGTATTATCTGACGAACTGTATCACAAAACCTCATTACGAACACGTCCAATTATAAGGGACTATTTATGTCCTCGGGTCCCCCTTAACATATAGTCCAGGTCTGGCCAGAACCATTTTTCTTCGCCTTTATTTAAACGCAGTGCTATTTCTAATTATTTATTCTTAGGGATTTTAATGACTGTCTAGTTGCTAGGGTAAGCTAGCCATAGCAGCAGGTTAAGGCTAGCTTATCGACGCTTAGGGTTACTAGAACACTATCACGCACAGCAATGCAGCAGGATTTTCGTTATGTGCTGCTTGTGTGTGATACTCTGTGCGCAGTGCTCTAGGTCCTATCTGTTTTATTGGCACGCATGCAATCCATACAAAAAGTCATGACGACATTGTAAACCAATGACGTACAGACGCTGTCCTGGCAATGCGAACGGGCGAGCGAATGTAACACAATCGCTCTCCCACACACAAGAGGGACCTAACCCTTATCGTTGCAGTAACCAGCTTTATAAATACCATGAAATGTTATTTACTGTTGCAGTAACCTGCTATGTATTTAGCTGCTTTTGTACAGAGACAGTGTGTTCGTAACACATTATTTGCTTTAGTTGAGCCTTGCCAGACTGAAAATAGGATAAAAAGTGTTAAGTTGTCCTGAATTGGCTGGGGGCCTGGAATGGGTCGCGTGTTTCCTTCTGACATAGAAACGTTAATACCCTAAAAGCTGAGTGATTGATGCCAGGGTGTGTGGGGATAAGGTGCCCTCACTGGAATAAAGTGCTGCGAGGTCACTGATGAAAACCTCAGTTTTAAAGTCTTTTTGTTACTTCTGTAAAAAAGATTTTACCTTAAAGGACAAACTATAGTGTAAAAATTAACTTTTAAAAAATGAGAAGCACCTGGGGGCAGGAGATAGGATTGATTATGCCTACCTCCCAATATTGTTTGTTGAGGAGCTACAGCACATACAGTTTTCATCTGCCAGGTTATGGCCCGGGCCTTTCTATATTAAAGATAGTGCTGAACATACAGGAAGATTGGGCAGAAGCAGTTTTCTTTGTCCTTGCTCCTATAGAAATTATATTGGGAGGTAAAAAGCACCAATCCTACCTCCTGCCTCAGGTACTTGTTTTTCACAAAATTAATACGCACTATAGTTTCCCTTTAAGTTTTCCTTTTACAAATATTTATGGGAAAATTTAAAACAAAGAGTGGAAGTCTACATTGATTTCAATGAATTCAGTACAGCTTGGGAAACGTCTCCATACCTTTCTGGGGAAACAGACATAATAGACAAGGCTGCCTGCTACACTTTTGGCAGGGACGAGGGCCATTCGGCCATTAAAGGGTAACCACTGAACGTCAGGCAAACTGGTCAGACACCTGCTCTTTGCACTGTGATTGGTGTTCGCTGGGCTGGAGAGAATTGTCTGGAGGGATGTAGGTGAAAGGTGGCGCCTTAGCAGATTGCACAGGGACTAGGAGACCGGCCACTTTGTGACAACAAATGCCACTGACAGCATTTTGTCATTGAGGGAACTTTTGGAGCTGTCACCTTGTTTATGTTTGAGTTGGACAGAAGCGAATGGGGCTGTCTGCAGGGGTGGGGCTGTCTAAGGTGGTTACAGTTCAAAAACAAAACTGATGTATAAGATGGATGATCCCAAGTCTCTGTCCGCCTACAACTGACGGTTTTTAAAATGCTTTCCCTCGCGGTTAACCATGTACGTGCTGGACTGTCTGGGGCTTTTAAGCAACAGGGACCCATCGTCTGGCTCTGCGCATCTCCCAGAGGATTCGGGAATTGTAATTCACCTTTAAGGGCATGGCCACACTGCGCGCCGCACATGCATGCGATTCCTGTGAGTTTGCGCATGCGATTTCTCCTACGATTCAGATTATACCTAGAAATCAACCGGCCCTCTGCAAAACTATAATGGGGTCCCACTTCCTGCTGCCTCTTCCCTGCTTTACCTACCTCCCAGGTTAAAGTTACTTAATAATAATAATAAAATACATTAAGTTTGATTCCCTTTGTATCAGGGATTATATATTTTTTTTAATTTTATCTAAAACTTCAATAGATACATAAAAGGAAATTATTGTAGATTGCTGCTATGGGGTCTGTAGCTTTAGGACTAAATATTCAGCTGTCTAGATCTTACATAAGGAATCATTTATCAAATTTTCATTATAAGGCAGCACATTAGTTCCCCTTTAAGGGATTGTACCTGATGTTGTTGTGTGACTTACACCCAGTACTTGTACTTAAGGAAGCTCAGTACCTCTTCCCCAGCTCTCTGCATGACTATCTGACTCTCTGTAAGGGCAAGCATGCTCAGTAATTCCAGTGGGCAGATTGAGAGAGGAATTTCCCACCATGCAGTTCACATACCACTGTCACCATTCCAGCTACGACAAGCTACAAACACAAGTGGTATTTGCGGTTTAAAGTCTGCAAATAGCACTACCATTTCCCAATACATAGGAGGTGTAAGATGCGTTGTTGAATCGCTTATTTTGCAATTGCGGTGCCGAATAAATAATAAGGCCAATTGTGCTTAAAATAATGTACAAGTACAAACTTAGGGGAAAGAAGTGCATCTAGCATTTCCCCTAATGGTGTCATTTACCCTTTAATAACTTGGTTCTTTCTGTCATACCTCCCTATTCAATATCCAAAAAGCCTCATTTCTCCAACCCTCGCCTAATAGTAAAACTGAATTAGCCTCTCTGCTTTCAGATAAGTTGACCTTATTTTCTGTTTGTTACTTTTAACCCATATCCACCGGGGACCTTACAACCTTTCCCGCATTGATTGGAAGGGTAATGCGATCGTCCGTCGTTAGATTTGCCTGAGTTCGAAGGCTCCTGTAATATTGTTATACAGAATGTTTGGCTGTGTGGTTCATTTCCATCACTGCATTTATCAGTAAAAACCAGGTGTCTTATTATACTTCCAGGCAGTAACCTACTTCCTTGCAGTAAGCTTGCTTGAGTATGGCCCTACTGTACCATGGCCCACCTATGTCCACCTATGCCCTACCATGTCCCGTACCTAAGGCCTATCTATTCCCTACCAAGTTGATCTCCTACTATTGCCCTACCGATGCCCCTCCCTATGGCCCACCTATCTCCCTACCTATGTGCCTACCTAAAGCCCTACCATGGCCCTACCCAGGCCCTACCCATGGCCCGCCTATGTCCCTACCTAGTCCTACCTATGGCCTCCCTACCCAGGCCCTACCAATGGCACAATGAAATTAACCTTCGCCACCTGAAATCCTGCAAGACCAACAGTTGGACGTTATTGAGTTGCTGTAACTGCTACTCTTGTGACTCTATGACGGATGCTATGGATGAAATCCTCCCGTGTTGTCTAGCAGTTATATGGTTATTAGCTTGTCAGGGGCCAATGTCAGTCTACTCTTCCTTTAAATGCCTCTGCACTTGTTCCTGTTATATCTATATTATCTAGTGGTCATATAAAAGTAATGGTCTTTTATTCTACTAAAAGGAAACGAACTTTGTCCACAATCATCAATGTAAAATACCAGTAATTTCCTGGGCAGGAGAAGCTACTGAAAATGTATATTTAACATGGCATTCCATGAGCGTGACCTTTGAAAGTGGGGGTTGGTGGCTCCGGGGAGTGAGAGCAAGGCGGCCGCGAGCGAGATATGGCCGGGCGAGCGAGGAGCGAGCGAGGGAGCCAGGATGGGAGTGTGGAGCGATCAGCGAGCCAGGCGCGGGCGAGTGCGAGCGAGAGTGGATATGCGCGAGGAGCGAGCGGGGAGGCGACGATGCAGCCGAGCGAGGAGTGAGCGCCAGAGGAGCGAGCAGCGGAGTCGAGCGAGCGAGGAGTGCGAGCAGCGTAGCGAGCGAGCTAGCGGCGAAGCGAGCGAGGGCAGGGGGAGAGAGCTGAGGCGGAGAGCGAGCGAGTAGGCGCCCACCCCAAGGAGCGATCTGAGCAGCGGCGAGGAGCGAGCGAGAGCGAGGAGTCGAGCGAGCCGGATGCTGAGGCGAGCGAGGCGGAGCGAGTCGATCGAAGCAGCGAGCGATCGAGTCGAGGAGGCGAGGAGCTAGGGGCGAGATAGCGAGCGAGCGACGAGCGCTTATGGAGCGCCCAAGGAGTCGAGCTAGGCTAGCTAAGCGATCACGAGGATCGATCTAGCGAGGCAGGTAGACAGCGAGGAATCAGCGAGCGAGGGAGCGAGAGAGGGAGAGAGGGAGGAGAGGAGGAGCGAGGTCGAGGAGCGAGCGAGCAGCGAGCGAGCGAGCGAGAGCGCGGGGAGCGAGCGAGCGAGCGGGAGAGATGAGCGAGAGCAGCGAGCGAGCGTGCGAGCCACTGGGGCAGATGAGCGAGCGAGCGAGCGGCGATCTAGTTATTATCATTGATCGAGTGATGCAGCAGCAGCGATCATCTATCTGGTATCTAGCTATGGATCTATATTAGCGATAGTATCTATCAGTATCTGTCATCTATCGATCTGTCCATCTATCTATGATCGATTATCTATCTATTATCTATCTAATATCTAGCCTATGTTCTATCTATCTTAGCTAGTAGCTGTATACAGGTAAACACTATCATGATGGGAGCCGATAATCGGAATCTATACAGGATCGATCTATCTAATTGGTCGAGGAGCTAGCGACTAGGTGCGAGCGAGCGGAGCGGAGGGCGAGCGCTTCCTCTGAGGAGCAGCTACCGAGCAGCAATGGAGCGATGACGAGCGAGAGCGAGACAAGGTAGCTAGG
>CM033474.1:11080782-11148706 GCA_019447015.1 Hymenochirus boettgeri
CCATTGGTAGGGCCATGGGTGGGGCCATAGGTAGGGACATAGGTAGGGACATAGGCAGGGCCATGGGTAGGGCCATGGGTAGGGCCATGGTAGGGCTTTAGGTAGGCACATAGGTAGGGAGATAGGTAGGGCCATAGGGAGGGGCATAGGTAGGGCAATAGGTAGGGAAATTGGTTAGGGACATAGATAGGGCCTTAGGTAGGGACATAGGTAGGGCAATAGGTAGGGACATAGGTGGGGCCATAGGTACAGTAGGGGCCATTATGCAAGCAAGCATTACTGCAAGGAAGTAGGTTACTGCCTGGAAGTATAATAAGAACCTGGTTTTTACTGATAAATGCAGGGATGGGGAAATTGAACCCACAGCCAAACATTCTGTATAACAATATTACAGGAGCCTTCGAACTCAAGCAAATCTAACGACGGACGATCGCATTACCCCTTCCAATCAATGCTGGGAAAGGTTTAAGGTCCCCGGGGGGATATGGGTTAAAATGTAACAACAGAAAATAAGGTCACACTTATCTGAAAGCAGAGAGGCTAATTACAGTTTTACTATTAGGCAGAGGGTTGGAGAAATGAGGCTTTTGTGATATTGAATAGGGAGGTATGACAGAAAGAACCAAGTATTAAAGGGTAAATGACACCATTAGGGGAAAAGTAGATGCTAGATCACTCTTTCCCCTTAAGTTTGTACTTGTACATTATTTTTAAAGCACAATTGGCCTTATTTATTCGGCACCGCAATTGGCAAATAAGCGATTCAAACAACGCATTTACACCTCCCCTATGTAATGGGAAATGGTAGTGCTATTTGCAGACTTTAAACACGCAAAATACCACTGTGTTTGTAGCTTGCTGTAGCTGGAATGGTGACAGTGGTATGTGAACTGCATGGTGGGAAATTCCTTCTCTCAATGCTGCCTCATGGAATTACTGAGCATGCTTGCCCTTACAGAGAGTCAGATAGTCATGCAGAGAGCTGGGGAATGAGGTACTGAGCTTCCGTTAAGTACAAGTACTGGGTTGAAAGTCACACAAACACATCAGTGTACAATTCCTTTAAAGGGGAACTAATGCTGCCTTATAATGAAAATTTGATAAATGATTCCTTATGTAAAGATCTAGACAGCTATATATTTAATGTCTAAATGCTACAGACCCCATAGCAGCATCTACAATAATTTCCTTTATGTATCTATTGAAGTTTTAGATAAAATTAAAAAAAATATATAATCCCTGATACAAAGGGAATCAAACTTAATGTATTATATTATATTATTAAAACTTTAACCTGGGAGGTAGGTAAAGCAGGGATAAGAGGCAGCAGGAGTGGGACCCCATTATAGTTTTGCAGAGGGTCCGGTGTGATTTCTAGGTATATCATGAATCGTAGGAGAAATCGCATGCGCAAACTCACAGGAATCGCATTGCATGTGGGCGCAGTGTGGCCATGCCCTTAAAGGTGAATTACAATTTCCCAGAATCCTCTGGGAGATGCGCAGAGCCAGACGATGGGTCCCTGTTGCTGTAAAAGCCCCAGACAGTCCAGCACGTACATGGTTAACCGCGAGAGCATTTTAAAAACCGTCAGTTAGTAGGCGGACAGAGACTTGGGGATCATCCATCTTATAATCAGTTGTTTTGAACTGTAACCACCTTAGACTAGCCCCACCCCATGCAGACAGCCCCATTCGCTTCGTCCAACTCAAACATAAACAAAGGTGACAGCTGCCAAAAGTTCCTCAATGACAAAAATGCTTGTCAGTGGCATTTGTTGTCACAAAGTGGCCCGGTCTCCTAGTCCCTGTGCAATCTGCTAAGGCGCACCTTGTCACCTACATCCCTCCCAGACAATTTCTCTCCAGCCCAGCGAACACCAATCACAGTGCAAAGAGCAGGGTGTCTTGACCAGTTTGCCTGACGTTCAGTGGTTTACCTTTAATGGCCGAATGGCCCTCGTTACCTGCCAAAAAGTGTAGCAGGCAGCCTGTCTATTATTGTCTGTTTCCCCAGAAAGGTATGGAGACGTTTCCCAAGCTGTACTGAATTCATTAGCAATCAATGTAGACTTCCACTCTTTGTTTTTAAATTTTCCCATAAATATTTGTAAAAGGAAAAATAAAGGGAAAATAGTGCGTATTACATTTTGTGAAAAAACAAGTACCTGAGGCAGGGAGGTAGGATTGGTGCTTTTTACCTCCCAATATAATTTCTTGAGGAGCAGACAGAAGACGAAAGAAAACTGCTTCTGCCAATTTCCTGTATGCTTCAGCACTATCTTTAATATAGAAAGGCCCAGGGCCATAACCTGGCAGATGAAAAATGTATGTGCTGTAGCTCCTCAACAAAACAATATTGGGAGGTAGGAATAATCAATCCTATCTCCTGACCCCAAGTGCTTCTCATTTTTTAAAAGTTAATTTTACACTATAGTTGTCCTTTAAGGTAAAATCTTTTTTACAGAAGTTAACCATAAAAGACTTTAAAACTGAGTGTTTTCTATCAGTGACCTCGCAGCACTTTATTCCAGTGAGGGCACCTTATACCCAAACACACCTGGCATCAATCACTCAGCTTATTAGGGTATTAACGTTTCTCCATAGTCAGAAGGAAACACGCGACCCATTCCAGGCCCCCAGCCAATTAAAGGACAACTAACACTTTTTTCCTATTTTCAGTCTGGGCACGGCTCAAACTAAAGCAAATGAATGTGTTAACGAAACACACTGTCTCTGTACAAAACAGCAGTAAATACATAGCAGGTTACTGCAAACAGTAAATAACATTTCATGGTATTTATAAAGCTGGTTACTGCAACGATAAGGGTTAGGTCCCTCTTGTGTGTGTTGGAGAGCGATTGTGTTACATTCGCTCGCCCGATTCGCATTGCCAGGACAGCGCTCTGTACGTCATTGGTTTACATGCGTCCATGACTTTTTGTATGGATTGCATGCGTGCAATAAAACAGATAGGACCTAGAGCATGCGCACATAGAGTATCACACAAGCAGCACATAACGAAAATCCTGCATGCATTGCTGTGCGTGATAGTGTTCTAGTAACCCTAAGCGTCGAATAAGCAGGCTTAACCTGTGCTATGGCTAGCTTACCCTAGCAACTAGACAGTCATTAAAATCCCTAAGAAAAAAATAATTAGAAATAGCACTGCGTTTAAATAAAAAATGGCGAAAAGAAGAAATGGTTTGGCCAGACCTGGACTATACTGTTAAAGGGGGACCCGAGGACATAAATAGTCCCTTGATAATTGGCTGTTCGTCGATGAGTCATTTTGATACATTCCGCAAACATACATACATACAAAGTCAAGCGTCTATTGCAATGGTTCACATGTAGAATGTTTCCAAGCCAAAAGGAATTGAAAAAAATAATGCTTCCATTTTGCAGGAATAAATGGCTTCCCTAATACTCTAGCAAACATTACACAGACTGGGAACGAGAGAAAAACTTTCAGAACCAGACTTAATAGCTAAAGGGGGGAATTGTAATTGATAAAAAGCATTATAAAGTACAGCACGGGGATGTCTGTTTCCTGCTTTCTGCAGCATTATCTAAGACCCCTAATGGTATTGAATGTCAGCTACCTATGTTAATGCACTGAAGAACACACAGGAATTCTACCAAGTAAATTTAATGCTGTCCAATGAAATGTGATGTCTAGACCCTTTAACTCCTAAGATGCTGCAAATGTTTTTCCCGAAGGTACACAAGATGCAACGTATCCGAAGTAATATATATAATTGTAGAATGGATTCTATAATTCAAAACCATAGCTTTATTTTTCCCCTTTCAAATCAGCAGTTTTGGATAAATATCATTTCACTCTTTGGCTTTTTCAGTTTATGCAGCACTCCTACCAAACTGTGTCATGGACACTTTACACAGCTGCACGTGTCAGTTATTTCTTTACGCCCCTTGCCCGAATTGTAAAGTAACTACCACCAATACAGATGGTTTCTTTACAATGTTGTTCACAGGTGACAGTTACAGATATCTGGGAATTACAGAATCTATTCAGGTGTATTTATATTTAGCTTGAAATCATTTGAGAATCTGCCAGCCTACAGTTATATATATATACAGGTTATAATCTATGTATGGAAATAAGAAGTTGAGACCACACAGTGAGTTACACAGGTCGTTGGAATTCTAATATCTTTAAAATACACAAGTATTTATGTTTTAATAAAACACAGCAGCATAGTATCCCAATAATAGTCACCAAGCTATATCACAGCAAATTACCCTTATAATAGTCACCCATCTATGTCATGATATTGTAATAACCCCCCCCCCAAAAAAACACAACAGAACTACTGCCACTGAACACTAGAGGGCACTGGTATGCAACAAAGTGTAACAAAACAGCAAAATCAAACAAAGAAAATTAAAATTCTAGGGATATCCAAACCATAACCGGTGAAGCATATGGATATAAACCTTTGAGCTCCACAGCCTACATAGGCACACATGGCAGGTGTGAGAGACATCAACAGATATTCCTTTTCACGCTGTATTATATTTAAATACTGTTAAATTTAATAATTAAAGGGGAAGTGAAGACTAAAGGAGGCATAGATGAAAAGATGATTTTTAAAGTATATTTTAGTGAGTTTAAATGTATTATTTGACGATAAGAACTTTTATTGAATTTTCCATGAAAGTTTGCTTGTTTTGAAGAGAGACGGCCAATCTTTTACAATTAGTTGCTAAGACCATCCTCTCCATGTCCATAAGGGAGACATGAAACACATTTTTATCCCAGGAATAGCTGTTATAATAATGGTGTCATTTCCAAAGATACCCCCGAATCAGTCAAATTCATTCAAGTACTACACTATCATTACTCCCACCCCCCCATATCAGGGAGACACAATGTAACTAAAAAGATAGCTCCTCCCCCTCTCCCCACCTTCTTTCAGTGAGATAGACACACTCAATGGAATTGTATGCAGACTGAGCATGTCTGTACCACTGGAAGAAGATGGGGGTAAGGAATAAGGAAAGAAAAGGGTTGAACCATTTTAATCAACAGGGTCCAAGGTATAATCCAGGAAAATTGTGTTTTAGACAATAGTTCTCTTAAAGACATGGCATACAACCATTGAATAGTCTCCTCTATTGGAGTGGAAGCCAATCAGATTTATTAATGGGACCTAAACTGAATCTTATTTACCGTGATGGCCCTAAGTGATGTGTGTTTCACAACGGATCAGTACCAATACCAATAGCAACAATTAAAATGGCGCCCTCTTATGGCACAAAATAGCAAACCTTTATGTAGCCCTGTAGTAAAGAGCAAGGCTAAAGGACAGGCTTCAGGCATTGCATAAACAACGGACAAAATGCTTTCAGTCCATAGGGAGCTTTAAGATAATGGCAAGGTCACATGTAGAAGGAGAGAGATTTGTAAACAGGATGGAGTTGGGGGGGGACCCGGTACAAGGGAGAGATGTGTATGGGATAAAGGGACAGCTAGAGAACCACAGGTTTTTTGTGTGTAAAAATAGATTTATTCTAACAGCGCAGAAAAACACATTAGCAAAATGATATATCACATTCTAATGAATTCACACAAAGATATATCTTGACAGAGTCCGGAAAATATTTCACTACAGCGGTAACATTTCTAAACCCAGCATGGGAAAGATACAAAACATGGGTAGTGTGAAACTAAGAGACTGTGTCACATGTACTGCTTTCAAAGCACAGTTGGTGTACAAATTGTAACTTGGGTACTTGTTTTTAATTTCCGTCCTCAATTCTAGGAAAAATGTTTCATATGTAAAGTGGGGTAAATTGTTTCCATGAAATTTCAATTTAAAATCTATGAATCCTAATTAAGCTGAAACTCCAGCAAGCAAGCTCCGAAATTCGCCACTAGTGGCAGCTTCTCAGAGCAGTCCTGCAGGTCCGGGCACTAACAATGGGAGGAGCTGTCGGAAGGTCAGCAACTAACTTTGGAGAGCTTCTGTACTGTCATGACTCCTACTTCCACTTTAATAAAGTTTTTTAAAGGTCACTGGACATACTGGACAACTTTACCCTGGTAGTTGAAAAAACAATATTTGGAAAATTAAAGAGACTCCCAAGCAGAATAATGTTATTCAACATGACAGTTTAAACTATATTTGCCAGGCAAATGAGAGCCCCCAGGCACACAGGCAAATTGACTATTAAATTCACTGTTACACAGGATCTTCCTTTCCTGTCCCCAGTTAGAAAATCTAACCTGCTTGCGCTGAGGGGTGTGTTACCTTTTTTTTTAAGGTAAAGGGAAAGTAAATGGTTTCAGTATAAGGTCTAAAGGATTATGCGCAAAATACATCTATTTATCTGCTATACTGAATGCTGATAAAGATATTCAGGGTTATTCAATAAAAGTTCTTATGTTTAAAATGGTGCTAATTTACCCCAACCAATCAGATCTTATTAAACATTTGAAAGCATACCTCTGTGATGGTTGGTGCAAAAATTAGACACCATTTTAAAACATAGAACTTTTATTGAATCTCCCTGATAGATTATAAGGAAGGAAACAGCATGAAACCATTACCAACCGTGACTTTAAACTGTGTCTGATCGCTATGACGTCATTGCTGGGTCCTGATGGGATGTACCAATACCATTCAATACCATCTGTGTATTGTGATTCCCAACAGCCACTGTGTTAAAGTCACATTAACCGACCACACGGCCAAAATTGGCAACTGAAAATAGTTCAAAAACCTTTTTGTGGCTGATTTTATAGCAAGAAAATTGATTCTCAGCACTGGGAGTTCTGACATTCCTAGCATTCCCTAGCTGCACTCTTGAACTGGGACACCACTGAAAAGTTTGATTGTACAACTTTATACATTACACTTTGTAATTGAGGGCCAAACAGACTGAATTACTTGCGAATAGATTAAACAGGTTGCCAAAGTAGCCACACAACGTACCATAACTTCCAACAGATTATCACATATAAACCATACCACAGTTGTGTCATTTAAGGGTTGTGTCTAGGAATCACCAAATTTTAAAGTTTTGGTAAGACCGTATAAAGATTGTACGCTCAGATTGTTGGGTGTTTATATTATCCAATGAGAGGGTGTGAAAATGTTTGGCAATAGATTGCACAATGTGGATTATAATAATATCTACCAATAAGCGACCCAAAGAGAGACCCCATATGATAAATCATATACCAGCTATTGGTTGGGAGATCTAGGTGTATAGAACCCTAATAGTTTAAAAATTTAAAAGCCACTCTCAAACCTCTAGGAGCCAGTCTAGCGTTTCTGGTAGCCACCACATCTTTAACCTTTACTTGGCAAACCAATGAAAAACAAAAAAAAAGTAACACTAAAAAAAGACCACGCGCAATAATCCCAGATAATTTATAACAGATTAACTGATGATTACATTACAACCTCATAGATACATATACCAGGGGTTCATGCCTCTGCGCCATACATGATCCAGACTCCAGAACCCCGTATGGTCACTTCTATACACCAAATAGATAGAAATTCTACATTATAATTTATATCTATATGTGTGTGTATGTGGTCCAGTGTTGTGTGTGTGTACGTGTGTGTCTATCTTTGTGGGTGCATGTCCATGTGGTATATAATATATATATATATATAATATATATATATATATATATGTGTGTGTGTGTGTGTCAATGTGTGTGGTGTGTGTGTGTTGTGTGTGTGTCTATCTTTGTGTGTGCATGTCCATGTGTGTATGTGTGTGTATATATTAATATATTATATATATAGTGTGTGTGTGTGTGTGTGTGTCTATCTTGTGTGTGCATGTCATGTGGTGTATGTGTGTGATATATATATATATATATATATATATATAATATATATGTGTCAACATATGTGTGTGTGTGTGTATGTGTGTGTCTATCTTTGTGTGTGTGTGTGTCCATGTGTGTATGTCTATATGTATGTGTGTGTCTATCTTTGTGTGTGTGTGTCCATGTGTGTATGTCTATATGTATGTGTGTGTCTATGTTTGTGTGTGCTGTATATTTATGTGTGGTGTGTCTTGTGTGTGTGTTGTGTGTGTCATATGGTGTGTGTCCATGTGTGTGTATGTGTATATGTATGGTGTGTCTAAACCAACCTTATACTTGTCCACTAAGGCTGAGGCCACACTACAATGCACCAAATCACGTATGCAATCACAAGATAGATAGATAGATAGATAGATAGATAGATAGATAGATAGATAGATAATAGATAGATAGATAGATAGATAGATAGATAGAGATAGTAGATAGATAATAGACGATAGATAGATAATGTATAGACACAGGATAGATAAATAGATGTTAAATTGATAGATAAATAGATAGATAGATAATAGATGGATAATAGATTGCTATATAGATAGCTATTGGTGACCACAAAAAAGTGTTTTGGATATTTTAAGGTAAGTAGCGGGGAGACGCACGCACATAGGTTTAAGTGGTTTTATTGTGACATTCTGTGCTCACAGAATCACACAATAAAAGCACTTAAACCTATGTGTGTGCGTCGGCCCGCTACTTACCTTGATATATAGATAGATTGATAATAGATGAATATATAGATAATATATATAAATAGATGATAGACAAATAGATGATAGATAGATGATAGATAGATAATAGATAGATAGATAGATAAAAGATAAATAGATAGATAGATAGATAGATAGAGGATAGATAGATAGAGAATAGATAGATAGATAGATAGATAGATAGATAGATAGATAGATAGATTGATAGATAGATAGATAGATAGATAGGTAGATAGATAGACAGGGGATAGATAGATAGATAGATAGATAGATAATAGATAGATAATAGATAGATAGATAGATAGATAGATAGATAGATAGATAGATAATAGATAGATAATAGATAGATAGATAAAAGATAAATAGATAGATAGATAGATAGATAGATAGATAGATAGATAGATAGATAGATAGAGGATATATATATATATATATATATATATATATATATATAGATGATAGATGATAGATAGATAGATAGATAGATAGATAGATAGATAGATAGATAGATAGATAGATTGATATACACTGTAGATGATAGATAAATAGATAGATGGGTAATAAACAGATAGATAGATAATAGATATAGATAGTAGATAGATAATTGTAATAGATATAGATAGTAGATAGATAATTGATGATAGGTAGATAGATAGATAGAGATAGATAGATAGATAGATAGATAGAGATAGATAGTAGATAGATAATAGACAATAGATAGATAGATAATGTATAGATAGATTATAGATAAATAGATAGATGTTAAATGTATAGCTAAATAGATAGATAGATAGACAGAGGATAGATAGATAGATAGATAGATAGATAGATAGATAGATAATAGATAGATGGACAGATAGATAGATGACAGATATATGATAGATAGATAGATAGATAGATAAATAGATAGATAACAGATAGATGATAGATAGATAGATGATAGATAGATAGATAGATAATAAATAGATAGATAGATAGATAGATAGATAGATAGACAGGGGATAGATAGATAGATAGATAGATAATAGATAGATATATAGATAGATAGATAGATAACAGATAGATGATAGATAGATAGATAGATGATAGATAGATAAATAGATAGATAATAGATAGATAAATAGATAAATAATATAGATAAATAGATAGATAGATTATCGATGTATAAATGATAGATAGATAGATAATAGATAGATAGATAGATAGATAGATAGATAATTGGGAGATAGATAGATAGATAGATAGATAGATAGATAGATAGATAGATAGATAGATAGATAGATGATAGATAGATAGATAGATAGATAGATAGATAGATAATAGGGAGATAATAGATAGATAGATAGATAGATAGATAGATAGATAGATAATAGATATATAGATAGATAGATAGACAGAGGATGGATAGCTAGATAGATAAATAAATAATGGATAAATAGATAGATAATAGCTAGAAAGATAGATAGATGAGAGGAGAATTGAGTCTCCTCCCCGGGCACCCCCACTTTCAAAGGTCACGCTCATGGAATGCCCATGTTAAATATACATTTCAGTAGCTTCTCCTGCCCAGGAAATTACTGGTATTTTACATTAGATGATTGTGGACAAAGTTCAGTTTCCTTTTAGTAGAATAAAAGACCATTACTTTTATATGACCACTAGATAATATAGATATAACAGGAACAAGTGCAGAGGCATTTTAAAGGAAGAGTAGACATGACATGGCCCCTGACAAGCTAATAACCATATAACTGCTAGAACACGGGAGGATTTCATCCATTAGCATCCGTCATAGAGTCACAGAGTAGCAGTTACAGGCAACTCAATAACAGTCCAACTGTTGGTCTTGCAGGATTCAGGTGGCGAAGGTTAATTTTCATTGTGCCATTGGTAGGGCCATGGGTAGGGCCATAGGTAGGGACATAGGTAGGGACATAGGCAGGGCCATGGGTAGGGCCATGGGTAGGGCCATGGTAGGGCTTTAGGTAGGCACATAGGTAGGGAGATAGGTAGGGCCATAGGGAGGGGCATAGGTAGGGCAATAGGTAGGGAAATTGGTAGGGACATAGATAGGGCCTTAGGTAGGGACATAGGTAGGGCAATAGGTAGGGACATAGGTGGGGCCATAGGTACAGTAGGGCCATTACTGCAAGCAAGCATTACTGCAAGGAAGTAGGTTACTGCCTGGAAGTATAATAAGAACCTGGTTTTTACTGATAAATGCAGTGGATGGAAATTGAACCCACAGCCAAACATTCTGTATAACAATATTACAGGAGCCTTCGAACTCAAGGCAAATCTAACGACGGACGATCGCATTACCCTTCCAATCAATGCCTGGGAAAGGTTTAAGGTCCCCGGTGGATATGGGTTAAAATGTAACAAACAGAAAATAAGGTCACACTTATCTGAAAGCAGAGAGGCTAATTACAGTTCTTACTATTAGGCAGAGGGTTGGAGAAATGAGGCTTTTGTGATATTGAATAGGGAGGTATGACAGAAAGAACCAAGTATTAAAGGGTAAATGACACCATTAGGGGAAAATGCTAGATGCACTTCTTTCCCCTTAAGTTTGTACTTGTACATTATTTTTAAAGCACAATTGGCCTTATTTATTCGGCACCGCAATTGCAAATAAGCGATTCAACAACGCATTTACACCTCCCTATGTAATGGGAAATGGTAGTGCTATTTGCAGACTTTAAACCGCAAATACCACTGTGTTTTGTAGCTTTGCTGTAGCTGGAATGGTGACAGCTGGTATGTGAACTGCATGGTGGGAAATTCCTTCTCTCAATGCTGCCTCACTGGAATTACTGAGCATGCTTGCCCTTACAGAGAGTCAGATAGTCATGCAGAGAGCTGGGGAATGAGGTACTGAGCTTCCGTTAAGTACAAGTACTGGGTTGAAGTCACACAAACACATCAGTGTACAATTCCTTTAAAGGGGAACTAATGCTGCCTTATAATGAAAATTTGATAAATGATTCCTTATGTAAAGATCTAGACAGCTATATATTTAATGTCTAAATGCTACAGACCCCATAGCAGCATCTACAATAATTTCCTTTTATGTATCTATTGAAGTTTTAGATAAAATTAAAAAAAATATATAATCCCTGATTACAAAGGGAATCAAACTTAATGTATTATTATTATTATTATTAATAACTTTTAACCTGGGAGGTAGGTAAAGCAGGGATAAGAGGCAGCAGGAAGTGGGACCCCATTATAGTTTTGCAGAGGGTCCGGTGATTTCTAGGTATATCATGAATCGTAGGAGAAATCGCATGCGCAAACTCACAGGAATCGCATTGCATGTGCGGCGCAGTGTGGCCATGCCCTTAAAGGTGAATTACAATTCCCAGAATCCTCTGGGAGATGCGCAGAGCCAGACGATGGGTCCCTGTTGCTGTAAAAGCCCCAGACAGTCCAGCACGTACATGGTTAACCGCGAGAGCATTTTAAAACCCGTCAGTTAGTAGGCGGACAGAGACTTGGGGATCATCCATCTTTATAATCAGTTGTTTTGAACTGTAACCACCTTAGACTAGCCCCACCCCATGCAGACAGCCCCATTCGCTTCGTCCAACTCAAACATAAACAAAGGTGACAGCTGCCAAAAGTTCCCTCAATGACAAAATGCTGTCAGTGGCCATTTGTTGTCACAAAGTGGCCCGGTCTCCTAGTCCCTGTGCAATCTGCTAAGGCGCCACCTTGTCACCTACATCCCTCCCAGACAATTTCTCTCCAGCCCAGCGAACACCAATCACAGTGCAAAGAGCAGGTGTCTTGACCAGTTTGCCTGACGTTCAGCTGGTTTACCCTTTAATGGCCGAATGGCCCTCGTTCACCTGCCAAAAGTGTAGCAGGCAGCCTTGTCTATTATTGTCTGTTTCCCCAGAAAGGTATGGAGACGTTTCCCAAGCTGTACTGAATTCATTAGAATCAATGTAGACTTCCACTCTTTGTTTTAAATTTTCCCATAAATATTTGTAAAGGAAAACTTAAAGGGAAACTATAGTGCGTATTACATTTTGTGAAAAAACAAGTACCTGAGGCAGGGAGGTAGGATTGGTGCTTTTTACCTCCCAATATAATTTCTATGAGGAGCAGCAGGACGAAGAAAACTGCTTCTGCCAATCTTCCTGTATGCTTCAGCACTATCTTTAATATAGAAAGGCCCAGGGCCATAACCTGGCAGATGAAAACTGTATGTGCTGTAGCTCCTCAACAAAACAATATTGGGAGGTAGGAATAATCAATCCTATCTCCCTGCCCCAGGTGCTTCTCATTTTTTAAAAGTTAATTTTTACACTATAGTTGTCCTTTAAGGTAAAATCTTTTTTACAGAAGTTAACAATAAAAGACTTTAAAACTGAGTGTTTTCTATCAGTGACCTCGCAGCACTTTATTCCAGTGAGGGCACCTTTATACCCAACACACCCTGGCATCAATCACTCAGCTTATTAGGGTATTAACGTTCTCCCATAGTCAGAAGGAAACACGCGACCCATTCCAGGCCCCCAGCCAATTAAAGGACAACTTAACACTTTTTTCCTATTTTCAGTCTGGGCACGGCTCAACTAAAGCAAATGAATGTGTTAACGAACACACTGTCTCTGTACAAAAGCAGTAAATTACATAGCAGGTTACTGCAACAGTAAATAACATTTCATGGTATTTATAAAGCTGGTTACTGCAACGATAAGGGTTAGGTCCCTCTTGTGTGTGTTGGAGAGCGATTTGTGTTACATTCGCTCGCCCGATTCGCATTGCCAGGACAGCGCTCCTGTACGTCATTGGTTTACATGCGTCCATGACTTTTTGTATGGATTGCATGCGTGCCAATAAAACAGATAGGACCTAGAGCACTGCGCACATAGAGTATCACACACAGCAGCACATAACGAAAATCCTGCATGCATTGCTGTGCGTGATAGTGTTCTAGTAACCCTAAGCGTCGATAAGCTAGCCTTAACCTGCTTGCTATGGCTAGCTTACCCTAGCAACTAGACAGTCATTAAAATCCCTAAGAATAAAATAATTAGAAATAGCACTGCGTTTAAATAAAATGGCGAAGAAATGGTTCTGGCCAGACCTGGACTATACTGTTAAAGGGGGACCCGAGGACATAAATAGTCCCTTGATAATTGGCTGTTCGTCGATGAGTCATTTTGATACATTCCGCAAACATACATACATACAAAGTCAAGCGTCTATTGCAATGTTTCACATGTAGAATGTTTCCAAGCCAAAAGGAATTGAAAAAAATAATGCTTCCATTTTGCAGGAATAAATGGCTTCCCTAATACCTCTAGCAACATTACACAGACTGGGAACGAGAGAAAACTTTCATAACCAGACTTAATAGCTAAAGGGGGAATTGTAATTGATAAAAAGCATTATAAAGTACCAGCACGGGGATGTCTGTTTCCTGCTTTCTGCAGCATTATCTAAGACCCCTAATGGTATTGAATGTCAGCTACCTATGTTAATGCACTAAGAACACCAGGAATTCTACCAAGTAAATTTAATGTCTGTCCAATGAAATGTGATGTCTAGACCCTTTAACTCCTAAGATGCTGCAAATGTTTTTCCCGAAGGTACAATATGCAACGTATCCGAAGTAATATATATATATTGTAGGCCTGAATGGATTCTATAATTCAAAACCATAGCTTTATTTTTCCCCTTTCAAATCAGCAGTTTTGGATAAATTATCTATTTCACTCTTTTGGCTTTTTTCAGTTTATGCAGCACTCCTACCAAACTGTGTCATGGACACTTTTACACAGCTGCACGTGCTCAGTTATTTCTTTACGCCCCTTGCCGAATTGTAAAGTAACTACCACAATTACAGATGGTTTCTTTACAATGTTGTTCACAGGTGACAGTTACAGATATCTGGGAATTACAGAATCTATTCAGGTGTATTTATATTTTAGCTTGAAATCATTTGAGAATCTGCCAGCCTACAGTTATATATATATACAGGTTATAATCTATGTATGGAAATAAGAAGTTGAGACCACACAGTGAGTTACACAGGTCGTTGGAATTCTAATATCTTTAAAATACACAAGTATTTATGTTTATAATAAAACACAGCAGCATAGTATCCCAATAATAGTCACCGAGCTATATCACAGCAAATTACCCTTATAATAGTCACCCATCTATGTCATTGATCATGTAATAACCCCCCCCCCAAAAAAACACAACAGAACTACTGCCACTGAACACTAGAGGGCACTGGTATGCAACAAAGTGTAACAAAACAGCAAAATCAAACAAAGAAAATTAAAATTCTAGGGATATCAAACCCATAACCGTGTAAGCAATATGGATATAAACCTTTGAGCTCCACAGCCTACATAGGCACACATGGCAGGTGTGAGACATCAACAGATATTTCCTTTTCACGCTGTATTATATTTAAATTACTGTTAAATTTAATAATTAAAGGGGAAGTGAAGACTAAAGGAGGCATAGATGAAAAGATGATTTTTAAAGTATATTTTAGTGAGTTTAAATGTATTATTTGACGATAAGAACTTTTATTGAATTTTCCTGAAAGTTTGCTTGTTTTGAAGAGAGACGGCCAATCTTCTACATTAGTTTGCTAAGACCATCCTCTCCATGTCCATAAAGGAGACATGAAACACATTTTTATCCCAGGAATAGCTGTTTATAATAATGTGTCATTTATCCAAAGATACCCCAGAATCAGTCAAATTCATTCAAGTACTACACTATCATTACTCCACCCCCCCATATCAGGGAGACACAATGTAACTAAAAAGATAGCTCCTCCCCCTCTCCCCACCTTCTTTCAGTGAGATAGACACACTCAATGGAATTTATGCAGACTGAGCATGTCTGTACCACTGGAAGAAGATGGGGGTAAGGAATAAGGAAGAAAAGGGTTGAACCATTTTAATCAACAGTGTCCAAGGTATAATCCAGGAAAATTGTGTTTTAGACAATAGTTCTCCTTTAAAGACATGGCATACAACCATTGAATAGTCTCCTCTATTAGGAGTGGAAGCCAATCAGATTTATTAATGGGACCTAACTGAATCTTATTTACCGTGATGGCCCTTTAAGTGATGTGTGTTTCACACAACGGATCAGTACCAATACCAATAGCAACAATTAAAATGGCGCCCTCTTATGGCACAAAATAGCAAACCTTTATGTAGCCCTGTAGTAAAGAGCAAGGCTAAAGGACAGGCTCAGGCATTGCATAAACAACGGAAAATGCTTTCAGTCCATAGGGAGCTTTAAGATAATGCAAGGTCACATGTAGAAGGAGAGAGATTAAACAGGATGGAGTTGGGGGGGGACCCTGTACAAGGGAGAGATGTGTATGGGATAAAGGGACAGCTAGAGACCAACAGGTTTTTCTGGTGTAAAATAGATTTATTCTAACAGCGCAGAAACACATTAGCAAAATGATATATCACATTCTAAATGAATTCACACAAAGATATATCTTGACAGAGTCCGGAAAATATTTCACTACAGCGGTAACATTTTCTAAACCCAGCATGGGAAGATACAAAACATGGTTAGTGTGAAACATAGAGACTGTGTCACATGTACTGCTTTTCCAAAGCACAGTTGGTGTACAAATTGTAACTTTGGTAACTTTGTTTTTAATTTCCGTCCTCAATTCTAGGAAAAATGTTTCATTATGTAAAGTGGGGTAAATTGTTTTCCATGAAATTTCAATTTAAAATCTATGAATCCTAATTAAGCTGAAACTCCAGCAAGCAAGCTCCGAAATTCGCCACTAGTGCAGCTTCTCAGAGCAGTCCTGCAGGTCCCGGGCACTAACAATGGGAGGAGCTGTCGGAAGGTCAGCAACTAACTTTGGAGCTTCTGTACTGTCATGACTCCTACTTCCACTTTTAATAAAGTTTTTTAAAGGTCACTGGACATACTGGACAACTTTACCCTGGTAGTTGAAAAACACATATTTTGGAAATATAAAGAGACTCCCAAGCAGAATAATGTTATGTCAACATTGACAGTTAAACTATATTTGCCAGGCAAATGAGAGCCCCCAGGCACACAGGCAAATTGACTATAAATTCACTGTTACACCAGGATCTTCCTTTCCTGTTCCCCAGTTAGAAAATCTAACCTGCTTGGCTGAGGGGGTGTTACCTTTTTTTTTAAGGTAAAGGGAAAGTAAATGGTTTCAGTATAAGGTCTAAAGGATTATGCGCAAATACATCTATTTATCTGCTATACTGAATGCTGATAAAGATATTCAGGGTTATTCAATAAAAGTTCTTATTGTTTAAAATGGTGCTAATTTTACCCCAACCAATCAGATCTTATTTAACATTTGAAAGCATACCTCTGATTGGTTGGTGCAAAAATTAGCACCATTTTAAACAATAAGAACTTTTATTGAATCTCCCTGATAGATTATAAGGAAACAGCATGAACCCATTACCAACCGTGACTTTTAAACTGTGTCTGATCGCTATGACGTCATTGCTGGGTCCTGATGGGATGTACCAATACCATTCAATACCATCTGTGTATTGTGATTCCCCAACAGCCACTGTGTTAAAGTCACATTAACCGACCACACGGCCAAAATTGGCAACTGAAAATAGTTCAAAAACCTTTTCTGTGGCTGATTTTATAGCAAGAAAATTGATTCTCAGCACTGGGAGTTCTGGACATTCCTAGCATTCCCTAGCTGCACTCTGAACTGTGGACACCACTGAAAAGTTTGATTGTACAACTTTATACATTACACTTTGTAATATGAGGGCCAAACAGACTGAATTACTTGCGAATAGATTTAAACAGGTTGCCAAAGTAGCCACACACGTACCATAACTTCCAACCAGATTATCACATATAACCATACCACAGTTGTGTCATTTAAGGGTGTGTCTAGGAATCACAAACTTTTTAAAGTTTTGGTAAGACCGTATAAAGATTGTACGCTCAGATTGTTGGGTGTTTATATTATCCAATGAGAGGGTGTGAAAATGTTTGGCAATAGATTTGCACAATGTGGATTATAATAATATCTACCAATAAGCGACCCAAAGAGAGACCCCAATATGATAAATCATATACCAGCTATTGGTTGGGAGATCTAGGTGTATAGAACCCCTAATTAGTTTAAACATTAAAAGCCACTCTCAAACCTCTAGGAGCCAGTCTAGCGTTTCTGGTAGCCACCACATCTTTAACCTTTACTTGGCAACCAAATGAATCAACAAAAAAAAAGTAACACTAAAAAATAGACCAGCTGCAAATAATCCCAGAATAATTTATAACAGATTAACTGATGATTACATGACACCTATAGATTACATATACCAGGGGTTCACTGCCTCTGCGCCATACATGATCCAGACTCCAGAACCCCCGTATGGTCACTTCTATACACCAATAGACTAGAAAATTCTACATTATATATTTATATATCTATATGTGTGTGTATGTGTGTCCATGTGTGTGTGTGTGTACGTGTGTGTCTATCTTTGTGTGTGCATGTCCATGTGTGTATATATATATATATATATATATATATATATATATATATATATATGTGTGTGTGTGTGTGTGTCAATATGTGTGTGTGTGTGTGTGTGTGTGTGTGTCTATCTTTGTGTGTGCATGTCCATGTGTGTATGTGTGTGTATATATATATATATATATATATATATGTGTGTGTGTGTGTGTGTGTGTCTATCTTTGTGTGTGCATGTCCATGTGTGTATGTGTGTGTATATATATATATATATATATATATATATATATATATATGTGTCAACATATGTGTGTGTGTGTGTATGTGTGTGTCTATCTTTGTGTGTGTGTGTGTCCATGTGTGTATGTCTATATGTATGTGTGTGTCTATGTTTGTGTGTGCTGTATATTTATGTGTGTGTGTGTCTATGTGTGTGTCTGTGTGTGTCAATATATGTGTGTGTGTCCATGTGTGTGTATGTGTATATGTATGTGTGTGTCTAACCAACCTTACTTGTCCACTAAGGCTGAGGCCACACTACAATGCACCAAATCACGTATGCAATCACAGTGTTATCACACGCGATTGCATGTGCGATTTCTGTGCATTGTCGCGCATCGATCTGCTTTACGCACGTGTTTTTGTCATTTAACATTATAAAAATGCATGCGTTTGCCTAAAAAATGGTGCCTGCAGAACGCAAACGGACGTGCAATCGCATACGCATCGAAAATCGCAGACATTTTTGCGTTCCCGCAGTTTCCATTTTAACCAAAATCGCATGTGCAATGTGTGCGCAAAACGCGCACAAAAAACGCGTTAGTGTGGCCTAGCCCTTTAATGAATCAAAAAAAAGTAACACTAAAGAATAGACCAGCTGCAAACAATCCCAGAATCCCCCTGTCTACACACTTCGCCCTGACATAGGAGGATAATCACCACTAATATGTCTTGGAGCTAATTACACTGCACATGCACCAAATGTTTTACTTTAAAGACCCCAGTGTCCCTGCACATTCCTCTTGCACTGGAATTATAAGTGCAACCTCCAGACACAAACACCCCCCACCCCATAGCTAAAGGACAGGGACATCATATGGGAGTAATTCTAAACTCTCCTGGTATCCGAATGCCGCCCTGTTGGTCCTAGCAGGCTGTGGCGTGTCTGGCTGACCTGTGCTCTGGTGCATTTGGAAGGAAGGGGCTGCATTATGCAGCTGTAATGTGCAAATTCAAACCTTCCCACATAATTAGACCATGCAGCTAGAAAATAACAGACTAGGGCTAGGCCACACTAACGCGTTTTGCGCTCGCAATTGCTCCCACGATTTTCGCTAAAAATCCATTTTTTTGGTAACGCACGTTCACCATTTTGGTCTGGTAAACGCATGAGTCTCCATAACAGAAAACGGGACAATGGTGTGCGCAAAATGCACAAGAACCGTGCACAAAACTGCATGCGATAGCGCTCACGGTTGCGAGCACGATTTGGTGCGTTGAAGTGGGAGCGGCTTCATACAGCAAGTGCAGGTTACATATCATGACTAGTCGCCCTGGGTACTACCACAGACTCGATAGATAATAAGTACTCGATCTAGATAGATACTTGCTCACTAGCTAATAGCATCGCGTCTACGCTCTTGATGCTAGGTCCCTAGATAGATAGAGATGATAGACTAGAGCGATCGATACGAGATCCTTTAAATAGATAATTCAGACAATCGCACCGCATCTGTCTCACGCTTAATCTCGCATCACTCGACTTCGTGTTAATGTCTCGCTACACCCTAGCCCTCAGATCGCTCGACAGGGGGGCTAGCTAGCATACCTCGCTCGGAGCTCGATAGCTCGATACCTCATTAATGGACAGTCGCATAGACTGACCAGATCACTATGATATTAGAATAGAATAGATAGATCCCTAGATAGATCCCATATCGATGAATCGATAGATAGATGATGAGTAATAGCATAGATATACATTCGATAGATAGATCGCATAGATAGATAGATAGCCAAGGGGCCTGATCGATAAGATCTCAAGATCTACGCTCGCTCCTATAGACTTAGATCGATATCTAACCAGATAGATGATCGATAGCTAGATTGATCTAGATAGCTAATAGCTCGCTAATCGCTAGTACCTCGTACCTCTCTCCGCTCCACCTCCGATAGATAGACCTTCTCGATTCATACAAACATGCTCGATAGTCTCCTAGCTCTGCTCGCGCTCGCTCGCTTCGCTCCTTGGGCGCTACTCGATCGCTCGCTCGCTCGCTCATCTGCGTGGCTCGACGTCAGCTCGCGTGCTCCGCTCGCTCTCTCCGCTCGCTGCCCTCACTCTCGCTCGCTCGCTCGCTCGCTCGCTCGCTCTCGCGTCGCTCGCTCCTCTCCTCTACTCTCCTTCGCTCGCCTCGCTCGCTGATCCTCGCTGTCCCTCCTGAGATGATCCTGTATCCTTAGCTAGCCTCTCGACTCCTGGCGTCAAAGCGTCGCTCGCTGCATGCCTGCCCTCGCCTCCGACTCGCGTTGCTATCGACTCGCTGCTCTCGCCCACATCGGCTCGCTCGCTCTCTCACGCTCGCCCTCGCCGCTGCTATCGCTCGCTATGGGCGCGCTACCCTCGCTCTCGCTCAGCTCTCTCCCCTGCCTCGCTCGCTTCGGCGCTCGCTCGTCGCCGCTCCTCTCGCTCCTCGCTCGACAGTCCGATGGCATAGCTCCTCTGCGCTCACTCTAAGTCGGTAGATCGATCGTCCCCTCGCTCCGAACGCACTCTCGCCATCGCCCGGCCTGAGCGTGACGCAATCCATCTCGCTCCCTCAGTCGCTCCTCCTGCCGCATATCGCTGCGGCGCCTGCTCTCTCCCCGGAGCCCCCCACTAACCCCCACCTTCAAAGGTCAAACGGCCATGGAATGGCCCATGTTAAATATTTCACAGTAGCTTCTCTCTAGCTTCTCCTCTCCTGCCAGGAATTACTGGTTATTTTCATTACGATGATGTGAGACAAGTTCAGTTTCCTTTCGTAGAATAAAAGACCATTACTTTTATATGACCACTACATAATATAGATATAACAGGAACAAGTGCAGAGGCCAGTTAAAGTGAAGGTAACATGACATTGGCCCCTGACAAGCTAATAACCCTTAACTAACTGCTAGACAACACGGAGGATTTTCATCATCCATTAGCATCCGTCATAGATCACAACAGAGTCATTTACAGCAACCTACCTCATAACAGTCCCACTGTTTGGTCTGCAGGATTTCAGGGGCGAAGGTTAATTTTCCTTCAATTGTGCCATTGGTAGGCACCGCCATGGGTAGGGGCCATATGGTAGGGACATAGGTTAGGGACATAGGCATGCGGGCCATGGGTAGGGCATGGTAGGGCCATAGGTAGGGCTTTAGCGTAAGGCACATAGGAGGGAGATAGGTAGGAGGGCGGGGGGCCTACGGTAAGGGAGCAAGATCAAAAGGGCCAAGGGGAGATAGTTACGGCCTGGCTGGCCCTTGGTCGGGACAATAGAGTAGGGCCTATCCGCTCTGATGTGGGATCGTAGGTGGGGTATAGGTGGGGCTGGCCATAGGTACAGTACGGGCCATTAACTCACATGCAAGAGCATTCTTTACTGCAGGAAGTAGGTTACGCCTGGAAGTATATAAGAAACTCTGGTTTTACTTGATACTGCAGGGAATGGAAATTTGAACCCACATCCAAACATTCTGTAGTACAATATTACAGGAGCCTTTCGACTCAAGGCAAATAACGACGACGCGATCGCATTAACCCTTCCAATCAATGTGCCGGGAAAGTTTGTAAGGTCCCCCGGTGGATATGGGTTAAAATGTAACAAACGAAAATAAGGTCACAACTTATCTGAAAGCAGGAGACGGCTATTCCAGTTCTTAACTATTAGCGATGGGTTTGGAGAAATGAGGCTTTTTGTGATAATTGAATGGGAGGTATGACAGAAAGAACCAATATTACAAAGGGTAAATGACACCAATTAGGGAAAAGCTAGTGCATCTTCTTCCCCTTAAGTTTGGGTACTTGTACATTGCTTTTAAAGCATCAAACTTGGCCTTATTTTTAGTCGGCGAACCCCGCATTGCAAATAAGCGATTCCACAACGCCAAAAATTACACCATCCCTATGTATAATGGGGAAATGGTAGTGCTATTTGCAGAATTTAAACGCAAATACCACTCGTTTTGTAGCTTTCTGTAGCTGGAAGGTGACAGCTGGTATGTGAACCTGTCATGTGGGAATTCCTTCTCTCAATTCTGCCTCACTGGAATTTACTGAGCAATAGCCTTTGCCCTACGATAGTCATAGTCATGCTGCAAGGAGCTGGGGAATGGAGGTACTCGAGCTTTCCGTTACAGTAACGTGAAGTCTGGTGTGAAGTCACACAAACATCAGGTAGCAATCCCTTTAAAGGGGAACTAATGCTGTGCTGCCTTATATGAACATTTGCTAAATGATTCCTTATGTAAAGATGACTAACCAGCTATATTTCATGGTCCTACAATGCTACAGACCCCATGCCGCAATCACTAATTTCCTTTTAATGTATCTAATTGAGTTGAGATAAAATAAAAAAAATTAATCCCTGATTACAAAGGGATCAAACTTAATGTATTTTTATGTTTATTATTATAACTTTTACCTGGGAGGTAGGTAAAGCAGGGATAAGAGCAGCAGGGAAGTGGACGGACCCCATTAATAGTTTTGCAGAGGGCCGGTGATTTCTAGGTATAATCTGAATCGTAAGAGAAATCGCATGCGCAAACTCACAGTGAATCGCATTGCATGTGGCGGCGCGCGTGTGGCCTGCCCTAAAGGTGAATATTCCGATTCCCAGAATCCCTTGGAGATGCGCAGGCCCGGTGGTCCTGTTGCTTAAAAGCCCCCAGAACATCCAGCCGTACAGGTTAAACCGCGAGGAGCATTTTAAAACTCCTCAGTTAGTAGGCGGCAGAGACTTGGGATCATCCCATCTTATAATCAGTTGTTTTTGAAACTGTACCCCTTAGACTAAGCCCCACCCCATGCAGACAGCCCCATTCGCGTCGTCCAACGCAAAATAAACAAGGTGACGCTCCAAAAGTTCCCTCAATGACAAAATGCTGTCAGTGGCATTTGTTTCACAAAGTGTCCCGGTCTCCTAGTCCTGTGCAATCTGCTAAGTCGCCACCTTGTTCCCTCATCCCTCCCATACATTGTCTCTCCAGCCCAGCGAACACCAACACAGTGCAAATAGCCAGGTGTCTTGCCATTGTTTGCCTGACGTTTTCAGCTGGTTTAAAACCCTTTAATGGCCGAATGGCCCTCGTTCCCCTGCCAAAAGTGTAGGCAGGCATCCTTGTCTTTATTCTGGTTTCCCAAAAGGTATGGAGACGTTTTCCCAAGCGTACTGAATTCATTAAATCAATGTAGACTTCCACTCTTTGTTTTTAAATTTTCCCTAGATATTTGTACAGAAACTTAAAGGGACCTATAGTGCGTATTAACCTTTTGTGAAAAACAGTACCCCATGATGGCAGTGGAGGTAGTTGGTGCTTTTTTACTCCCCAAGATAATTTCTACTAGGAGGGCACAGGACAGAAGAAACTGCTTCTGCTGCCACTTCCTGTAGCTTCAGCACTATCTTTAATATAGTTGAAAGGCCCGGGCCATAACCTGGCAGTTGAAAACTTGTAATGTGCGGTAGCTTCGCTCAACACAACAATGTGGGAGGTAGGAATAATCATCCTATCTCCCTGCCCCATGTGTTCTCATTTTTTTAAAAGTTAATTTTTACACTATAGTTTGTCCTTTAAGGAAAATCTTTTTTACAGAAGTTTAACAATAAAAGACTTTAAACGAGGGTTTTCTATCAGTGACCTCGCAGCACTTTATTCCAGTGAGGGCACCTTTATACCCAACACAACCCTGGCATCAATCACTCAGCTTATTAGGGTATTAACGTTCTCCATAGTCAGAAGGAAACACGCGACCCATTCCAGGCCCCAGCCATTACAGGACAACTTAACACTTTTTTTTCCTATTTTCATCTGGGCAACGGCTCACTAAAGCAAATGAATGTGTTAACGAACACACTGTCTCTGTACAAAAGCAGTAAATTACATAGCAGGGTTTCCTGCAACATTAAAAACATTTCATGGTATTTATAAAGCTGGTTACTGCAACGATAAGGGTTAGGTCCCTCTTGTGTGGTTGGAGAGCGATTTTGTGTTACATATTCGCTCACCCCGTTCGCATTGCAGGGACAGCGCTCCTGTACGTCATTGTTTACAACATGCGTCCTGACTTTTGGTATGGTTGCATGCGTGCCAATAAAAGACGAAGGACCTAGAGCACTGCGCACATGAGTATCACACACAGGCAGCACAAACGAAAATCCTGCAATGCATTGCTGTGCGTGATAGTGTTCTAGTAACCCTAAGCGTCGAAGCTAGCCTTAACCTGCTTGCTATGGCTAGCTTACCCTACAACTAGACAGTCATTAAAATCCCTAAGAATAAAATAATTAGAATAGCCTCTGCGTTTAATAAATGGCGAAGAATGGTTCTGGCCAGACCTGGACTATACTGTAAAAGGGGGACCCGAGGACATAAATAGCCCTTGATAATTGGCTGTATCGTCGATGAGAGGTCATTTTGATACCCTGCCCGAAACATACATACATACAAAGTCAAGCCGTCTATTGCATGTTTTCACATGTAGAATGTTTCCAAGCCAAAAGGATTGTTGAAAAAATAATGCTTCCATTTTTGCAGGAATAAATGGCTTCCCTAATACCTCTAGTCAACATTACACAGACTGGAACGAGAAACTTTCATACCATACTTAATAGCTAAGGGGGAATTGTAATTGATAAAAAAGCATTATAAAAGTACCAGCACGGGATGTCTGTTTCCTGCTTTCTGCGCATTTCTAAGACCCCTATGGTATTGAATGTCAGCTACCTATGTTAATGCATGCACTAAGACACAGAATTCCTACCAGTAATTTAATGTCGTCCAATGAAATGTGATGTCTAGACCCTTTACTCCTAATACTGCTGCAAATGTTTTTCCCGAAGGTACAATATGCACGTATCCGAGTATATATATATATTGTAGGCCTGAATGGGATTCTATAATTCAAACCTAGCTTTATTTTCCCTTTCAATCATCAGTTTTGGATAAATTAACTATTTCACTCTTTTGGCTTTTTTTCAGTTTATTCACACTCCTACCAACTGTGTCATGGTACACTTTTACACACGTGCACGTGCTCAGTTATTTCTTTACGCCCCTTCCGAATTGTAAAGTAACTACTCTACAATTACAGATGGTTTTCTTTACATGTTTTTCAAGGTTACATTACAGATATCTGGGAATTCAGAATCTATTCAGGTGTATTTTATATTTTACTTGAAATCATTTGAGAATCTGCCAGCCTACAGTTTATATATAATACAGTTATTAATCTGTGTTGGAAATAAGAAGTTGAGACACACAGTGGTTACAAAAGGTCGTTGGAATTCTAATATCTTTAAAATCACAAGTATTTATGTTTATAATAAAACCGCAGCATAGTATCCCAATAATAGTCCACCGGCTATATCACAGCATTACCCTTATAATAGTCCACCCATCTATGTCATTGATCATGTGAACCCCCCCCCCAAAAAACACAACAGAACTACTGCCACTGAACACTAAGGCACTTATGCACAAAGTGTAACAACAGCAAAATCAACAAAGAAAATTAAAATTCTAGGGATATCAAACCCATAACCGTGTAAAGCAATAGGATATAAACCTTTGAGTCTCCACAGCCTACATAGGCACACATGGCAGGTGTGAGACATCAACAGATATTTCCTTTTCACGCTGTATTATATTTAATTATGTTAACATTATAATTAAGGGGAAGTGAAGACTAAAGGAGGCATAGATGAAAAGATGTTTTTAAAGTATTTTTCGTGAGTTTTAATGTATTATTTGCCGATAAAACTTTATTGAATTTTCCTGACAAGTTTGCTGTTTTGAAGAGAGACGGCCAATCTTCTACATTAGTTTGCTAAGACCATCCTCTCCAGTCCATAAAGGAGACATGAAACACATTTTTATCCCGGAATAGCTGTTTATAATAATGTGTCATTTATCCAAGATACCCCAGAATCAGTCAATTCATTCAAGTACACACTATCATTACTCCCACCCCCCCATATTCAGGGAGACACAATGTACAAAAAGATAGCTCCCTCCCCCTCTCCCCACCTCTTTCAGTGAGATAGACACACTCAATGGAATTTATGCAGACTGAGCATGTCTGTACCACTGTTCAAGTAATGCATAAGTGGAAGAAAGGTTTGAACCATTTGTAATCAACAGTTGTCCACGGTATAATCCAGAAATTTGTGTTTTAGACAATTTCTCCTTTAAAGACATGCATACAACATTGAATAGTCTCCTCTATTGGAGTGGAAGCCAATCAGATTTATTAATGGGACCTACTGAATCTTATTTAACCCCGTGATGGCCCTTTACGTGATGTGTGTTTTCACACAACGGATCAGTACCAATACCAATAGCAACAATAATTAAATGGCGGCCCTCTTATGGCACAAAATAGCAACCTTTATGTAGCCCTGTAGTAAGAGCAAGGCTAAGGAAGCTCAGGCATTGCATAAACAACGGAAATGCTTTCAGTCCATAGGGAGCTTTAAGATAATGCAAGGTCACATGTAGTAAGGAAGAGATTAAACAGGATGGATTTGGGGGGGGACAACCCTGTCAAGGAGAGATGTGTATGGGATAAAGGGACCAGCTAGAGACCAACAGTTTTTCTGTGTAAAATAGATTTATTCTAACGCGCAGAACACATTACACAAATGATATAATCACATTCTAAATGAATCACACAAGATATATCTTGACAGAGTCCGAAAATATTTCACTACAGCGGTAACATTTTCTAAACCCAGCATGGAAGATACAAAACATGGTTAGTGTGAAACTAGATACTGTGTCACATGTACTCTAGCTATTTGCTTTTCCAAAGCAAGTTGGTGTACAAATTGTAACTTTGGTAATTTTGTTTTTAATTTCCGTCCTCAATTCTAGGAAAATGTTTCATTATTAAAGTGGGGTATTTGTTTTCCATGAAATTTCAATTTAAATCTATGAATCCTAATTAAGCTGAACTCCAGCAAGCATCCGAAATTCGCCACTAGTGCAGCTTCTCAGAGCAGTCCTGCAGGTCCCCGGGCACTAACAATGGGAGGAGCGGTCGGAAGGTCAGCACTAACTTTGGAGCTCTGTAACTGTCATGACTCCTACTTCCACTTTTAATACATTTTTAAAGGTCACTGGACATACTGTGACAACTTTACCCTGGTTTGAAAAACACATTTTTGGAAATATAAAGAGACTCCCAAGCAAATAATGTTATGTCAACATGACAGTTAAACTATATTTGCCAGGCAAATGAGAGCCCCCAGGCACACAGGCAATTGACTATAATTCACTGTTTACACCAGGATCTTTCTTTCCTGTTCCCCATTAGAAATCTACCTGCTTGGCTGAGGGGGTGTTTAACCTTTTTTTTTAAGGTAGGGAAAGTAATGGTTTCAGTATAAGTGTCTAAAGATTGTGCGCCAAATACATCTATTTATCTGCTATAACTGAATGCTGATAAAGATATTCAGGGTTATCAATAAAAGTTCTTATTGTTTAAAATGGTGCTAATTTTACCCGCAACCAATCAGATCTTATTTAACATTTGAAAGCATACCTCTGATTGGTTTGGTGCAAAAATTGCACCATTTTAAACAATAAGAACTTTTATTGAATCTCTCCTGATAGATTATAGGAAACAGCATGAACCCATTACCAACCGTGACTTTTAAACTGTGTCCTGATCGCTATGGACGTCATTGCTGGGTCCTGATGAGGTTGTACCAATACCTTCAATACCATCTGTGTATTGTGATTTCCCCAACGCCACTGTGTTTAAAGTCCATTAACCGACCCACACGGCAAAATTGGCAACTGAAATAGTTCAAAAACCTTTCTGTGGCTGATTTTAATATGCAAGAAAATTATTCTCACGACTGGGAGTTCTGGCACATTCTAGCATTCCCTAGCGCACTCTGAACTGTGGAACCCACTGAAAAGTTTATTGTAAACAACTTTATATACATTTACACTTTGTATATGAGGGCCAAACGACTGAATTACATTGCGAATAGATTTAACCGGTTGCCAAAGTAGCCACACACTGTACCATAACTTCCAACCAGATTATCACATATAACCATACCACAGTTGTGTCATTATTTAAGGGGTGTGTCTAGGAATCACAAACTTTTTAAAGTTTTGGTAACGGTACTAAAAGATTGTACGCCTCAGACTTGTTTGGGTGTTTATATATCGCACTATGAGAGGGTGTGAAAATGTTTGGCAATAGATTTGCACATATTGGATTATAATAATATCTAACCAATAGCGACCCAAGAGAGACCCCAATATATAAATCTATACCGCTATTGGTTGGGAGATCTAGTGTATAGAACCCCTAATTAGTTTAAACATTAAAAGCCACTCTCAAACCTCTAGGAGCCATTCTAAGCGTTTCTGGTAGCCACCACATCTTTAACCTTTACTTGGCAACGCAAATGAATCAACAAAAAAAAAGTAACACTAAAAATAGACCAGCTGCAAATAATCCCAATAATTTATAACAGATTAACTGATGATTACAATGACACCTAGATTACATATACCAGGGGTTCCTACTGCCTCTGCGCCATACGTGACCAGACTCCCAGAACCCCCGTATGGTCCACTTCTATACACCAATAGACTAGAAAATTCTACATTAATATTTATATCTATATGTGTTGTATTGTGGGTAGTGTGTAGTGTGTGTCACGTGTGGTGTCGATCTTTGTGTGTGCATGTCCATGTGTGTATATATATATATATATATTATTATAATATATATAATATATTATGTGTGTGTGTGTGTGGGTCAATATGTGTGTGTGTGTGTGTTGTGTGTGTCCTATCTTTGTGTGTGCATGTCCCATGGTGTATGTGTGTGTATATATATATATATATATATCTATATGTGTGTGTGTGTGTGTGTGTCTATCTTTGGTGTGTGCATGTCCGATGTGTGTATGTGTGTGTATATATATCATATATATCTATATATATATTATATAGTGTGTCAACATAGTGTGTGTGTGTGTATGTTTGTGTCTATCTTTGTGTGGTTGTGTGTCGCCATGTGTGTATGTCTATATGTATGTGTGTGTCTATCTTTGTGTGTGTGTGTCCATGTGTGTATGTTCTATATGTATGTGTGTGTGATGTGTGTGTGCTGTAAATATGTGTGTGTGTGTCTATGTGTGTGTCTGTGTGTGTCAATATTATGTGTGTGTGTCCATGTGTGTGTTTGTGTAAATATGTTATGTGTGTGTCTAACCAACCTTTACTTGTCCACTAAGGCTGAGGCCACACTACAATGCACCAAATCACGTATGCAATCACAAGTTTATCACACCGCGATTGCATGTGCGATTTCTCTGGGCATTGTCGCGCCCCGATCTGCTTTTACGCACTGTTTTTGTCATTTACATTATAAAAATGCATGCGTTTGCCTAAAAAAATGGTGGCCTGCAGAACGCAAACGGACGTGCAATCGCATACGGCATCGAAAATCGCAGACATTTTTGCGTTTCCCCAGTTTCCATCCTTTTAACCAAAATCGCAATGTGCATCTGTGCGGCAAAACGCGCACAAAAAAACGCGTTAGTGTTGGCCTACGCCCTTTAATGAATCAAAAAAAGTAACACTAAAGATAGACCAGCTGCAACAATCCCATAATCCCCCCTGTCTACACACTTCGCCCGACATAGGGGATAATCACCATAATATGTCCTTGGAGCTAATTAACCTGCACATGCAACCAAATGTTTTACTTAAAGACCCCCAGTGTCCCTGCACTATCCTCTTGCACGTGGAATTATAAGTGCAACCTCCGCCAGACACAACCCCCCCCCCCATAGCTAAGGACAGGGACATCATTATGGGAGTAATTCTAAACTCTCCTGGTATCCGAATGCCGCCCTGTTGGTCCTAGCAGGCTGTGGCGTGTCTGGCTGACCTGTGCTCTGGTGCATTTGGAAGGAAGGGCTGCATTATGCAGCTGTAATGTGCAATTCCCAACCTTCCCACATCAATGAGACCATGCAGCTAGAAATACCACAGACTAGGGCTAGGCCCACTAACAACGCGTTTTGCGCTCGCAAGCTTGCTCCCACGATTTTCGCTAAAAATCCATTTTTTTGGTAACCACGTTCACCTTTGGGTGCGAAACGCATGATCTCTAACAGAAAACGGGACAATGGTGTGCGCAAAATGCACAAGAACCGTGCACAAAACTGCATGCGATAGCGCTCACGGTTGCGAGCACGATTTGGTGCGTTGAAGTGGGGCCTCTCAGCCGTAATGTATTTATGGACACTTCTAAACACTGACCAGCTACACAAACATAAGGGGTAAAGTATAAATGTCATATTATAATATTTATACCACCTTCAATAGCCTATAATCAAGATATTAGCTCTCCTGTGTTATTCACACCTAGTAAAACAACACAACTCTCTGACATATCCATTTGTCCAGTTATCATGCGAGCCACTAATGTTTGGGGATAAAGAGTACACGCCAGCCATACATGGTACAATCGGATCACATATTCGCTGATCGTTCGATTGGTTTGACAAACAGAAAAAAAATTAAACTGCTCCTATAGGGAAATTTTTTTTGGCCCATCTTCGACTAACCATACATGATCCACAATCGGATGATACTGGGACTTCCCGTTATCGTAGGGTCAGCTGAGGCCACACTAACCTTGCTCTACGATCCGCACAAGGTCGGGCTAATCGGAGTGAGTGCAACCGCGTTGGTCCATCTTGCTGCTATTATGGCTGGACCAATTGGCCACAATAGCGTGCACTTTTTCACCCACCCGCATTGGATCTCAACCGGCGATCAGATCGAAGTTAAAATGCACTAGTGTGACCAACCATGGTTTTCTGACCTACAGGCAATCGCTTTATATTCATTTATATAGTCTAGGTTAGTCTTTTACCTGCTGGTAATAGACAACCGTGTACAGGATTATAGACGGAAGCTTAGTAAGGTGGTGGTTAGTTTCTGTGGCCTATAAATTGTGTATTTATTGGATGGGTAAGCAATGTTAATGCTCTGCCTGCCCTGTACTGTACTGTACTGTCTATTGATTACATTTGGAATGTTGTTTTCATCTACTGGATCTTTTTACTGTGAAGCTTTGTATGAGTCCACTGTTCATTTAAAGGCCTTGTTCCCCTTTCAGATTAAATATTGGCAAACTACAATAGTTATGATGCTGCCAGACGTAGAGCTAACCTGTTATAACAGTGAAATGATCTCCTCCTTTCCTCTATTTCTCAAAAGGGTCCGCCTCCTGTCCAAGATCTCCAAGCATTTTTTACAAGCTCGCACGTGCTCAAAGAGGCAGCAAGGGTTTTTGCGTTCAGTCATTGGCTGTGATGACATATGCTTAACTGACAGCTGCAAACTGGAAGAACCAGAAAGCAGAAAAAGAGTAACTAAAAATCAGGCAGCATTTCAGGTTAGACTTACATCTCTCAGATTTTCTTTTTGTGGTTTTAGAGGGTTTTCGGGGGGATTTACCTACATTTTTTATTTGAGCACACAGCGCACTTCTGCGCTACACACAACACATATTGCACATGCAATAAATATCTCATGGAATGCAGGCGCTGTTATACATAGAGCACAACCCAGAGATGTTTATATATCACATACACACAGCCAACAGGAACATTGATCTGGTGGATTCCCTACTTACACACAGGAGCAGTACGGTGGCTCAGTATTGCACTGGTACTTTGCGAGTTTAAATCCAGCCTTGGCCACATCTATAAGACATGCGGATCAGTTTATGCTCAACAGAGGATGATGGGCATTGTAGTTCTAAGGCAACATCATATATCTTTATACCACTATTCAGCAAATAAAAAGCCATTCTCCTTGTCCAACCAACAAGACCTGGGTCAAAGCAACATTCATTCAACCCAGAAACCTATAACCAGAGGGGCAACCGTGGTAGTGACACCTCCAGCACAGCACCCCGAGAAATGCACTTTGGGAAGATGATTCCTACTATGGGACAGGATTTCCATGATTACCATGAGGAGTGTCTGTCTGCCTCTCCGTCTGGGGGAGGGTGCAAATGACAAGGTACACCAGGAACCCCTCGGGGGATTATAAAATCACTGAAAGGACAAGGACCTTGTACAAGATACAAACTGGCATTAACATTCCGCCCACCTGCATCAGGCTGGGGTTAGACAAGAGGCCTATACAAATATGTCCTTGGGCTTCCATCAAGGAATTCCTCCCAGATACAAAGGCTTTATAGTAGATTGATGCAGGGGCTCTGATGATTACATGACACCTAGATTACAATTACCGGGGGTTCACTGCCTCTATGTTTGTGTGTGCATGTCCATGTGTGTATGTCTGTTTGTGTGTGCATGTCCATGTGTGTATGTATATATATGTGTGTGTGTGAGTAATGTATGTGTGTGTGTCCTATGTTTGTGTGTGCATGTCATGTGTGTATGTAATTATGTGTGGTGTATGTGTGTGTGTCTATGTTTGGTGTGCATGTCCATGTGTGTATGTATGTGTGTGTCTGTGTGTGTGCTGTCCATGTGTATGTATGTGTTGTCTGTTTGTGTGTGCATTCCATGTTGTATGTATATATATGTGTGTGTGTGAGTATGTATGTGTGTGTGTCTATGTTTGTGTGTGCATGTCCATGTGTGTATGTATATATATGTGTGTGTGTTTGTGTGTGTGTCTATGTTTGTGTGTGCATGTCCATGTGTGTATGTATGTGTGTGTCTGTTTGTGTGTGCATGTCCATGTGTGTATGTATGTGTGTGTCCTGTTTGTGTGTGCATGTCCATGTGTGTATTATGTGTGTGTCTGTTTTGTGTGTGCATGTCCATGTGTGTATTGTATATATATGTGTGTGTGTGAGTATGTATGTGTGTGTGTCTATGTTTGTGTGTGCATGTCCATGTGTGTATGTATATATATGTGTGTGTGTGTGTGTGTGTATTGTGTGTGTGTCTATGTTTGTGTGTGCATGTCCATGTGTGTATGTATATATGTGTGTGTGTGTTTTGTGTAATATGTTGTGTGTGTGTCTATGTTTGTGTGGTGCATGTCCATGTGTGTATGTATGTATTATATATATATATATATATATATATATAATGTGTGTGTGTGTGTGTTTATGTTGTGTGTGTGCATGTCCCTGGTTTGTATATTATTATTGAGTGTGTCTATGTTTGTGTGGGCATGTCCATGTGTGTGTGTGTGGTGCGCGTGTGTGTGTCTATATGTATGTGTGTACGTCTAGCCACCAAAATGTTTACATAACTGAAATCTGCCTTTCAACCTCTCCATCTGCAAATGACATGGTGTGAACATGCAGCATGGCAGCACCATCGTTATTCTTCAGGCCCAGAAGGCAGTTCACTTCATTACAATGAAACACTATTTCAAAATATTAAATTTGTCAAAATAATTTGACAATAATAATGAGAAAAAACTGACCCCCGAGAAATACAGGGACGCCCCCCACCCCCAAAAATATGCAAATTTGGGCTATTTTATTACTTTCCAGGGATAATCCTGTGTCTGTTCCAGTTTTAAATGGATCCACATGTAACATAACATGGAAACATTAGGTTTCTAACAAGCCAACTGCCTATTATTGTTTCATCATTGTCTGTTGCAATATTGAAATATTTTCTGGGGAAAAAACAGCAGCTTTCATGTAGCCAGTGTGTTCAATGGAGCCGGAGAATTGATTTCGGTCGTCGCAAAGTAGCTGAAATGAGACATATGTTAAATTCGAACATTTACCACCTTATTACCTAACAGCTTGTCTATGGGTTAATCCAAATAAAGGCAAAAGTCCATACCAGTCTCTGATATAATACTTCTATGCCAGTCTCTGATATAAATAATTCTATGCATCTCTGATATAATAATTCTATGCCAGCCTCTGATATAAATAATTCTCTATGCCAGTCTCTGATATAAATAATTCTATGCCTCTCTGAATAAATACTTCTATCCATCCTGATATAAATCTTCTATGCCAGTCTCTGATATAAATAATTCTATGCCAGTCTCCTGAAATAAATACTTCTTGCCAGTCTCGATATAATACTTCTATGCATGCTCTGATATAAATATTCTATGCCAGTCTCTGAAATAAATACTTCTATGCATGCCAGTCTCTGAATAAATACTTCTATACAGTCTCTAATATAAAATTCTCATCCAGTCTCTGATATAAATACTTCTATAACAGTCTCTAATATAAATAATTCTATGCCAGTCTCTGAAATAAATACTTCTATGCCAGTCTCTGAATAAATACTTCTATGCCAGTCTCTGAAATAAATACTTCTATGCCAGTCTCTGATATAAATACTTCTATGCCAGTCTCTGAAATAATACTTCTATGCCAGTCTCTGAAATAAATACTTCTATGCCAGTCTCTGATATAAATACTTCCATAACAGTCTCTAATATAAATAATTCTATGCCAAGTCTCTGATATAAATACTTCTATGCCAGTCTTCTGAATAAATACTTCTCATGCCAGTCTCTCTGATATAAATACTTCTATGCCAGTCTCTGAATAAATACTTCTATGCCATCTCTGATAAATACTTCTAACTCCATGTCTCTGAAATAAATACTTCTATGCCAGTCTCTGAAATAATACTTCTATGCCAGTCTCTGATATAAACTCCTGTCCAATGCCAGTCTCTGAAATAAATACTTCTATGCCAGTCTCTGATCAAATACTATAACTTCTATGCCAGTCTCTGATATACTACTTCTATGCCAGTCCTCTGATATAAATACTTCCTACCATTCTCTGATATAAATACTTCTATGCCAGTCTCTGATATAAATACTTCTATGCCAGTCTCTGAATAATACTTCTATGCCAGTCTCTGAAATAAATACTTCTATGCCAGTCTCTGATAAATACTTCTATGCCAGTCTCTGAATATAAATTCTTGCAGTCTCTGAGTATAAATAATTCTACTATGCCAGTCTCTGAATAAATAATTCTATCGTCTCTGATATAATAACTCTATTGCCAGTCTCTGATATAAATACTTCTATGCCAGTCTCTGATATAAATACTTCTATGCATCCTCTGAATAAATACTTCTATGCCAGTCTCTGATATAAATCTACCTCCTTATAACTCTACGCCAGTCTCTGAAATAAATCTTCTAGCCAGTCTCTGATAAATACTTTATATGCCAGTCTCTGATATAAATACTTCTATGCCAGTCTCTGATATAAATATTCTATGCCAGTCTCTGATATATAATTCTATGCCAGTCTCTGATATAAATAATTCTATGCCAGTCTCTGATAAAAACTTCTATGCCAGTCTCTGAATAAATACTTCTATGCCACGATAACTTCATGCATCTCTGATATAATATCTATGCCAGTCTCTGATATAATAATCTATGCCAGTCTCTGATATAAACTTTCTATGCCATCCTGATATCAATAATTCTATGCCATTCTCTGATATAAATACTTCTATGCCATCTCTGATATAAAAACTTCTATGCCAGTCTCTGATATAAATACTTCTATGCCAGTCTCTGATATAAATTCTTCTATGCCAGTCTCTGATATAAAAACTTCTATGCCAGTCTCTGATATAAATACTCTATCCAGTCTCTGATATAAAAACTTCTATGCCAGTCTCTATATAATACTTATACGCGTATGAATATACTCTATCCAGTCTCTGATATAAATCTTATATGCCAGTCTCTGATAAAATACTTCTATGCCAGTCCTTATGATATAAAAACTTCTATGCCAGTCTCTGATATAAATATCTATGCAGTCCTTTGAAATATACTATTTAACAATTTAAATAACAGATAATGTTAAAAACAACAACTTCCCATCTACTGTATATCTGAAACATCTATTGAGTCCCACATGTCCTAGGGGAATCTCTAATGGTTCAATAGATTACTGTATATTTATGGATTAGTCAGTGGTGGTGAAACCTATAGCCACGCGTGCCAGAGGTTGCACTCAGAGCCCTCCTGTGTGCACTTATGCACAGCAGAATTCACCAGATTTGTTACCAGAAGGCAGAGAGACACGCCTTCTGGTACTGGAGATCAAAACAAGTATTGATTCACTCTAGCACACCAAGGCTGGCAATTACAATAATCAGTAGGTGTAATCCTCCATACACCCCTACCCTGGGTTCGATCTAACTGTGAGAGGAGCACACTACATCAATGTATCAAAATGTATTGTGCAACAACATTCAATAAATCTCAATAATTCTATTCAATAATCTATAATCAATTCTATCTACTGTATCTTTCTGTTTTTTTCTAAGCAAAACCTCATTATTCATGTTAAACTATCGTGTTGGCACTATGCAATATATAACTGGCTTTTGGGCACTCAGTCTCTAACAGATTAGCCATCACTGGATTAAGTGATCACCTCCATTGAAATCACCCAATGTACCTAAACTGCCGTCTCCATTGCTGTGCTCTCCTATTCTCCTTATTAATTTAGTTGCCTTTCTCTCTACACACTTTATAGTTCCGTAATGTTCGTGCGTGGTGTGTGGTGTGTGTGTGTGTGTGTAAAAGTCTTGCAGTTATAATGTAAATAGGACACGTTTTCCCATTTACACATAATGCAAATCATACATAACAATACTGTCTGTTAACTTTACTGCCTGCCCCTTAAAAAGATGACATTTAATTGATATCACTGAAGAAAAGGTTACCTAAACCCCCACATCTTAAATCTGTCCTAATACTTCACCATCATTAAAAATAACGCTGATGAATAAGATTTCATTCCAGTGCAATTTACATGTTGCATAATATTTCCCTTACATGAAAAATGGAATGATCCATGAGTATTATGACAATGATGATAATACATAGAACACCAGAGGTATGACGTAACCCCTTCATGACATCGTTTTTTAATTGATTCAATTTTAAAACAGTTAGAAGTTATTACAAAAACCCCTACACACATCAATTCCATCCAATGCCTGAGTTGCATATTTTGGTGTATTTGGTCATGGAGGGGGGGGAGGTTATTTGGTAATTTTGGTAACTCCAATCCCCCGACTATAGTTACATAATCGTGATGTCTTGGACAGTTTTTTGGCTTGACTGTTCATTCACTATTGTTGATTTGTAATAAAACTCTACAAAAAGATCGTCCTTAAATCACACTATAGTATTTTAAGTAAAACTTCCTAAAGTCAAACTATTGTATTTTAAGTAAAACTTTCTTAAGTCACACTATATATTTTAAGTAAAACTTCCTTAAGTCACACTATATATTTTAAGTAAAACTTCCTTAAAGTCACACAATATATTTTAAGTAAAACTTCCTTAAAGTTACACTATTTTTTTAGGTAAAACTTCCTATTTTCACAGGACTTTCTAGAATTTTAACAGTCACACACACACACACGTACTCTCTTACTCAAACTACTTTAAACCAGTGTCATCCCCTTTAGCTAGACCCTGTACCACCGTTACATATAATACATAGTAATAAACAAGCCAAATGGATCCTTCTTTGCAGGTGAGACTTAGAAACATTGTAACAACTGATGAATTGGAAGTGACTGCAGATGAATGTATTCAATGGGAATCAAATCACTGGCTGGAGAAACTTGGCTACAGTGTAAGGAATTGATAAAATAAAAGCTACTTACATCAGTGCAGGTCTGTCTGTCTGTCCTGTCCCAACTCCTGACTGCCAATGTGCATTTAAGTTTAGGGGGTGAAAACTCCAGAAAGTGTTCAGCCCCCAGCCCTGATATTTAGTCCACATTAAAAGCACAGTTCCTGTTGTTTTTTGTGGGAGGCACAGGAAGTAGGGAATCCGCCCCCAGATGGAAGGGGAAAAATAGGAAGGATCAATAGGGGAGACTGGGGGACATAGACTTTCCAAGAGGTCACAGGATTTGTATTGTTACCTGCTGAGAGTCCAGTAGGGATGTTCCTTGTGTGAAGATCAGCTGAGGACTCTGTAGTAACCACTCCTTAATGATACAGGCTATAGTCCTCACCCCCCCCCCCCCACCCCACCCCAACACTGGGAGGGAACCAACCCACCTTTCACTCCTGGTGGAATTCAATGTTCTTCCTCCAGCCTCAGGGGTCCAGTGATTGTATTAACACACGGAATGTGGACAGGACTGAAGCTTCATAGGCTATGGCGATCATGACTGTACAAGCCCCAAATCCAGCCAGTTCAAAAACAACTTGCAACCATCACAGCACCCACAAGGAGACCCACACAGGAGGGTGATACCTGGGCTTCACGGGTACACTCCCCTCTTATGGTCATGTTCTTGGTGCAGACAAAAGGTAAACATCAAAGGTCCAAACAACCCCCAACTGTCCCCCAGTCAACACCCTGTGCCCAGGCTGGTTCCTACAGTCCAGTGTACAACAGCTCATCCTCCATAACCTCCAGGCAGAGTTTATACTCCAACAGCTGAAAACTTTCATGGAAGTCCCAAGTGTCTTTCAAACTATGATATAAAATAGATTCACACAGAGACCCCCCCTTTATATCTGTCAGACTCCAGAAGAGCAACAGGTCTGGCAGCACCTGCTAGTATAAAGCTGAGGGCAGTGTGATCTCCAGCATGTTGTCTTCATAATAGCTCACCAGGGAGCAATCCAAGGGAAAGAATGGATAGAATAATTCCCCCAGTCACTCCCTTCTCTGAACCTCCTAGAACACGAAATGTGGCTTCCCAAGTGTGGACCACTGGCGCCACCTAGCGGTGTCCTGTGTATGGAAATGGTAAAAATAGGGGGGGGGATATATTTTTTATTATTATTATTGTTATTGTGGTTATAATTGCTCCAATATCTTCCATAGTGTTTTACAATTACATGTATACATTCACATCAGGCCCTGCCCGAAGAGCTTACAATCTAAGCACATTTATTTGACACGTACAACCTATCAGTATGTCTTTATGATTGTGGGGGAACCCGGAGTGCACGAGGAAACCCACGCAAGCACGGGAGAACACATCACAAACTCCTTGCAGATGTGTTCAAGGGTGGAATCGATCAGACTTCAGCGCTGCAAGGCATCAGTGCTAACCACTGAGCCACCGTGCTGGCCATATAATCAATACATTTACTGATTGTACTTTTCTTATTGAACCTTTATTTCTTTAAGAAAAAAAAACAACATCAGTTTTATGTTTGAGAAAAATATATGTTTAAAATTGTTATAACTGGAATTTCTTAATTTTAGCTAAACTTACCCTTTAAACCCCTCTTTAAAGGACACATACAGCCCATCCCTGTTATAATTGATGTAGTTCTTCTGCAAGGCTACAGGTTTAGCATTCTCCATTCACATACTTGTCCTCAATTGGTTTGTCCACTTCTGGGACCCCCCTTTTATGTGTGTGTGTGTTAAGTGTGTGGGTTTATTGTGTTTGTGTGACCCTGTTATTTCAGACTTGACCCCACACAGCTGGAGAAGGGTAAGAGCTTGTGACCTCTCTCGGAACATATGACATTTCTGACTGCTTTGGTCTCTGAGCAAACAGTTTCATTGTATCAGTCCCAGTCATGTGATCATGAGACCTGCTCCCCTATCAACCGTGGCATAACTAGGAATCAGTGGGGCCCCTCCAAAACTATGATGGGGCCACTATCGTGCTTCAGTGGTTTTCTGGGTGAGGCTATATCTGGTGTAGAAATATAGAAGATGGTGCCCCCTTTGGCTCCCGGGGGCCCCTGCGGTTGATCCCCTGGTAGTTATGCCCGCTACATACCCCACCTACCTACCAATCCCAATACGGGAGATGGAGCTGCCACAGAGATAATGCAGATCTTTTCAATCCATTAGCTGTAACTGGATCGGGGCTGTGCACTGACCTGTGCTCACTATGTTGCATTATAGGGCACTAGACATGAACAGGGGTTAAGGAATCAGGCTGGGGTTTAACTGGGGAAAATACAGGGACAGCTGAGAGCGCTTGTTATTTAATGTACGGAATGGCCAGAAATGTTAACTATAGCTCCCCCTAGTGGCAGTAATGTCAGTTTGTTTTTTACTTAGTGCTCTAATAGTCCAGATCTCTGTTTTCTTAAAGATACACTCTCCTTGTAAATTACAGCTATAGAAGAGTTTCCCCATCAGAACATTAACACAGGGCCCCATTCATCCTTGATCCTATTCTGATTCCAATCGACTGTGATCTTGGTTTACATAGTAACGTTCAGCACCCGTAGAAGGTTCAGCACTTGGACAGTGACTCAGATATAACCTCCTCCTCCTTTAGAGAATTCCTCAGCACCACCAGCATTTGCTTGAAGGTTGGAAGCACATTATGTGTTGTAGATACTATAGTATGATAGAAAGAGCAATTCAGCCATTGGCTGTAACCTAGCTAAATAATCTGTGCCTGGGTTCTTACTTCTTTGTTGTGCATAATTGTGTTGCAAGCACCATCAAGACAATCAGCACCTGCCTATTGATTGCATTCAGCTGTGAGTAGTCTTAATCAGTGCTGATTACCTGTCTCTTGATTACATTCGGTGTTACATTCCTAATCAGCACTGATTACCTGTCTCTTGATTACATTCAGCTGTGTCACAGTCCTAATCAGTGCTGATTACCTGTCTCTTTATTACATTTAGCTGTGTCACAGACCTAATCAGTGCTGATTACCTGTCTCTTTATTACATTTAGCTGTGTCACAGACCTAATCAGTGCTGATTACCTGTCTCTTTATTATTACATTTAGCTGTGTCACAGACCTAATCAGTGCTGATTACCCCTCTTTTATTACATTTAGCTGTGTCACAGACCTAATCAGGTCTGATTACCTGTCTCTTTATTACATTTAGCTGTGTCACAGACCTAATCAGTGCTGATTACCTGTCTCTAATTACATTCAGCTGTGTCACAGACCTAATCAGTGCTGATTACCTGTCTCTTTATTACATTTAGCTGTGTCACATACCTAATCCACGCATTTCCTGTCTCTTGATTACATTCAGCTGTGTTACATTCCTAATCAGCGCTTGATTACCTGTCTCTTTATTAATTTAGCTGTGTCCACAGACCTAATCAGTGCTGATTACCTGTCTCTTTATTACATTTAGAGCTGTGTCACAGACCTAATCAGTGCTGATTACCCTGTCTCTTTATTACATTTAAGCTGTGTCACAGACCTAATCAGCGCTGATTACCTGTCTCTTTATTACATTCAGCTGTGTCACAGACCTAATCAGCGCTGATTACCTGTCTGTGACACAGCTGAATGTAATCAAGAGACAGGTAATCAGCGCTGATTAGGTCTGTGACACAGCTGAATGTAATAAAGAGACAGGTAATCAGACCTGATTAGGTCTGTGACACAGCTAAATGTAATAAAGAGACAGGTAATCAGAACTGATCAGGTCTGACACAGCTGAATGTAATAAAGAGACAGGTAATCAGAACTGATTAGGACTGTGACACAGCTGAATGTAATAAAGAGACAGGTAATCAGAGGTGATTAGGTTTGTGACACAGCTGAATGTAATAGACAGGTAATCAGCGCTGATTAGGTCTGTGACACAGCTGAATGTAATAAAGAGACAGGTAATCAGTGCTGATTAGGTCTGTGACACAGCTGAATGTAATCAAGAGACAGGTAATCAGAGCTGATTAGGTCTGTGACACAGCCGAATGTAATAGAGACAGGTAATCAGAGCTGATTAGGTCTGTGACACAGCTAAATGTAATAGAGACAGGTAATCAGCACTGATTAGGTCTGTGACACAGCTAAATGTAATAAAGAGACAGGTAATCAGTGCTGATTAGGTCTGTGACACAGCTGAATGGAATAGAGACAGGTAATCAGAGCTGATTAGGTCTGTGACACAGCTGAATGTAATAAAGAGACAGGTAACCCCCCCCCCCACCCCCCCCCACTGAATGCAATTAAGAGACAGGTAATCACGCTTGATTAATCTGTGACACATGAATTGAATGCAATAAAAAGAGGACAGGTAATCAGCCGCTGTGATTAGGTCTGCTTGACACAGCTGATGAAGTAATATAAAGAGACAGGTAATCGCACTGATTAGGTCTGGGGTGACACAGCTGAATAATTAAAAAGACAGGTAATTCAGAATGATTAGTCTCGTGACATAGCTGATGCAATCAAGAAGAGACAGGGTAATTCAGCGTGATTAGGTCTTTTGTGAACACAGCTGAAATGCAATCAAAGAGACAGGTAATAGCGATTGATTAGGTCTTCGACACAGGACTGAATGCATTCAAGAGACAGTTAATCAGCGCTGAGTTAGGTCTGGGACACAGATGAATGCAATCAAGAGACAGGTAATTCAGCGCTGATATTAGGAACCCATGCTCACAACCTGATACATCAAAGAGACAGGGTACTTAGCAGCTTAGGTGTAGTAACAAACTGATGCATATAACGAGACGGGTTAAGTTGTACGAGTAGGTTGTGCCACACTTGAATACAAACAAAGAGATGGTAATTAGCACTTGATTAGGTCTGTGGAACAGCTGACCGCAATTAAGAGATAGGTAAATTAGCAACTGATAGGTCGAAACACAGCTGATGAATAAGGAGACAGATAATTCGCCACTGCTTAGTTCTTGCACAGCGAATGTAATAAAGAAAACAATAATCCGCACTGATTAGGTCTGTGACACAGTGAATGCAATCAAGAGAAGGTAATCAGTGCTTGATTAGGTCTGTGGGACACAGCTGAATTACATCAAAGACAGGTAAATCAGGACTGCTGATTAGTATTGTGACACAGGCTGTGAATGCAATACAGAGACAGGTAATCAGCGCTGACTTAGGTATGTGAAACAGCTGAATGCATCCGAATGAAGACAATCAGGGATTGTATTGTAACAACAGCGTGAATGCAATGTAAGAGACAGGTTATCAGGCACTGATTAGGTCGTGTGGACACAGTGGAATGCAAACAAAAGGAGACAGGATCGCGCTGTTAGGTATGTGACACAGTTGAATGCAATTAAGAGACAGTAATCAGCACTGAGTAGGCACTGTGAAACAGGTTAAAATTTTTGTAATAAGAGACGATAATCAGCGCTATGATTAGGTCTGTGACACAGCGTGAATGTATAAAGAGATAGGTAATAACGCTGATTAAAGTATGTGACCAGAGCTGAATGTATCAGAGAGACAGGAAATCAGCGTGATTTTGTCTGTGACACAACTGAATGAATAAAGGACAGGTAACTCAGCGCTTTGATTAGGTCTGTGACACAAGTGATGTACTAAAGAGGAACAGGTAATCAGCGCTGGTAGGACTGGGACACAGCTGAAAGGTAATAGAGGACAGGTAATCAGTGCGATTAGTCTGTGACACAGCTGAATGTAATCAAGGAGACAGTAATCAGGCGCTGATTGGTATGGACACAGCTGAATGCAATCGAAGAGACAAGGTAATCAGTGCTGATTAGGTCTGTGACACAAGCTGAATGGCAATAAAGGAGACAGGTAATCAGCGCTTGATTAGGTATGGTGACACAGATGAATGCAATAAGAAACGGGTAATCAGCGTGATTAGGTATGTAACACAGCTGAAAGCAATTTAAGAGGACAGGTAATCAGCACTGATTAGGCCTGTGACACAGCTGAATGTATAAAAGAGACAGATAATCAGCACTTGATTAGGTCTGTGACACAGCTGAATGTAATCAAGAGACAGGTAATCAGCGCTGATTAGGGATGTGACACAGCTGAATGCAATCAAGAGACAGGTAATCAGCGCTGATTAGGTATGTTGACAACAGCTGAATGCAATCAAGAAACGGGGTAATCAGCGCTGATTAGGTATGTTAACACAGCTGAAAGCAATTAAGAGACAGGTAATCAGCACTGATTAGGCCTGTGACAAAGCTGAATGTAATAAAGAGACAGATAATCAGCACTGATTAGGTCTGTGGGACACAGCTGATGCAAACAAAGAGACAGGGTAATCAGCGCTGATGTAGGTATGGTGACACAGTTGAATGCAATTAAGAGACAGGTAATCAGCATGATTAGGCCTGTGACACAGCTGAATGTAATAAAGAGACGGTAATCAGCGCTGATTAGGCTGTGACACAGCTGAATGCAATCAAGAGACAGGTAATCAGCGCTATAGGGATGTGACACAGCTGAATGTAATAAGAGACAGGATAATCAGCACTGATTAGGTCTGTGACACAGCTGAATGTAATAAAGAGACAGGTAATCAGCATTAATTAGGTCTGTGACATAGCTGAATGCAATAAAGAGACAGGTAATCAGCACTGATTAGGTCTGTGACACAGACTGAATGTAATAAAGAAGACAGGTAATCAGCACTGATTAGGTCTGTGGACACAGCGAATGTAATCAAAGAGACAGGTAATAAGCGCTGATTAGTCTGTAAACACAGCAATGTAATCAAGAGACAGGTAATAAGCACTGATTAGGTCTGTTGACACAGCTGAATGTAATCAAGAGACAGGTAAGCAGTGCTGATTAGGTCTTGACACAGCTGAATGGTAATCAAGAGCAGGTAATCAGCGCTGTTAGGACTGTGACACAGTGAAGGGATAATTAAGAGACAGGTAATCAGTGCTGATAGGTCTGTGACACAGCTGAATGTAGTCAAGAGATAGGTAATCAGTGCTGATTTGGTCTGTGTGACACAGCTGAATGTAATAAAGAGACAGGTAATAAGAGCTGATTAGGGTCTGTGACACAGCTGAATGTATTCAAGAGACAGGCAATCAGGCTTGATTAGGTCTGTGACACAGGTGAATGTAATCAAGAGACAGGTAATCAGCATTGATTAGGTCTGGTGACACAGCTGAATGTAATCAAGAGACAGGTAATCAGCGCTAATTAGGTCTGTGACACAGATGAATGTAATTAAGAGACAGGTAATCAGGGTCTGATTAGGTCTGGGACACAGCTGAAGTAATTAAGAGACAGGTAATCAGTGCTGATTAGGTCTGTGACACAGCTGAATGTAATCCAAGAGACAGGTAATCAGCGCTAATTAGGTCTGTGACACAGCTGAAGTAATCAAGAGCAGGTAATCAGTGCTGATTAGGTCTGGACACAGCCTGAATGTAATCAAGAGACAGGTAATAAGAGCTGATTAGGTCTGTGACACAGCTGATGAATGTAATCAAGAGACAGGTAATCAGTGTGATTAGGTCTGTGACACAGCTGAATGTAATAAAAGAGACAGGTAATCAGTGCTGATTAGGTCTGTGACACAGCTGAATGTAATCAAGGACAGGTTAATCAGGGCTGATTAGGTCTGTGACACAGCTGAATGTAATTAAGAGACAGGTAATCAGTGTGATTAGGTCTGGACACAGCTGAATGTAATCAAGAGACAGGTAATCAGCGCTAATAGGTCTGTGACCACAGCTGAATGTAATAAAAGAGACAGGTAATCAGTGTGATTAGGTGCTGGTGAACAGGGGCACTTCTAGGGTTTTGCTGTGAGTCAAACTGTAGAATGGCGCCTTCGATCGTTTTGGGCGGCGCACGCAGCCGTATAAAGTGGGCACGGCTTTGTTGGTGGGCGTGGCTTGTCAATGGGCGTGGCTAACATTTTAAGATTTGAGCTTCCTATAACATATTTAAACAATTCCTCAGTCAGTCGATTAGCAATAATTCAATTCCTATAAACAGGTATTACATCCCTTCTCAAATAGCTGTGTTGTCACTACTATATTGCTCCTTTCAGGTTTCAGGCTTCAGCCATCACCAATATCTCCCAGCACCCCCCATGACAACAACAACATTACACGGTACACCCCTAACCCTCCCTATACAGAGACCCAAACCCAATATCCCAGCAGCCCCTTGACCAGCCACATATACCCCAATAATCTCTCCCTAAGCCCTAATCCCTATACATTCATTATTCATAGGCCCATGATAAGACCCAGGGAGGTTATAGGCCATGCACTGAATCCAGCTGGCAAGCCCCCCCCATGATAAGACCCCAGGGAGGGAGGTACAGCCAGGCCACTGATCCAGCCAGCCCCCCCATGATAAGACCCAGTCCCCAGGGAGGGAGACCCCCATTATAAGACCCCAGGGAGGTTAGGTCACATATACAGGCCATGAGGCCACTGAATCCAGCCGCCCCCCCCACACACCCATGATAAGACAGGGAGGGAGGACCCCCCATGAAAGACCCCAGGGGAGTGGAGGTTACAAATCCAGCCACCCCCCCCATGATAAGACCCCAGTACCAGGGAGGGAGACCCCCCCATGATAAGACCCCAGGGATGATTTAGGTTACATACAGGCCATGAGGCCACTGAATCCAGCCAGCCCCCCACCCCATGATAAGAGTCCCAGGGACTCAGGGAGGTTAAATACGGCCATGAGGCCACTGAATACAGCCACACACCCCCAAGCTTATACAGACAGTGGAGACAGACAGTACTACTTACACAGTTGCAGGCAGCTTAACTCATGTGGTGGTCTGCGAATGCTCGGTCTGCTCCGTTCCTTCCAGTTTTGCAAATTGCAGTGCTGGGCTGGCCACTCTCTTCTCTCTCTCCACTGTCTCCACACAGACACGATAGTAGGGAAAGTCTGGACTCCAGAACTTGCGCTGGCCTGTGTGACCTGACCTGTCCTGACCTCATCATCAAGTGCCGCGGGTCGGGAGCGCGCTGCATATGTGGCTGCCAGCCAGTGCAGATCACTATCAGCCACCATAGCCTTGCAGCTTGCGGTCGCACCACAGCGTGAGAGTTAATAAGGCAAGCAGCAGCAGCGTGGTCCCAGTAAATTGGAAGGTGCGCTTCCTTCCCGATCCTTCCCACAACGATAAGTTGGCCTTCTTGCGCCGGTCACGCATGCGCGGCGCGCCGGTGCTTGCCTTAATGCCACCAGGGAGCGGTTATGTACAAATGAAACATTTTTTTTGTGCTTTAGATTTTCCGCCTTGGCAGGATGCCGCCTGAGTCACATGACTCAGTGAGTCTCATTACAGATCGGGGCCCTGTCTGTGACACAGCTGAATGATAAAGAGACAGGTAATCAGCACTGATTAGGTCTGTGACACAGTGAAGTAATAGAGACAGGTAATCAGCACTGATTAGGTCTGTGACACAGCTGAATGTAATAAAGAGACAGGTAATCAGCACTGATTAGGTCTGTGACACAGCTAAATGTAATAAAGAGACAGGTAATCAGCACTGATTAGGTCTGTGACACAGCTAAAGTATAAAGAGACAGGTAATCAGCACTGATTAGGTCTGTGACACAGCTAAATGTAATAAAGAGACAGGTAATCAGCACTGATTAGGTCTGTGACACAGCTAAATGTAATAAAGAGACAGGTAATCAGCGCTGATTAGGAATGTAACACAGCTGAATGTAATCAAGAGACAGGTAATCAGTGCTGATTAGGTATGTGACACAGCTAAATGTAATAAAGAGACAGGTAATCAGCACTGATTAGGTCTGTGACACAGCTGAATGTAATAAAGAGACAGGTAATCAGCACTGATTAGGTCTGTGACACAGCTAAATGTAATAAAGAGACAGGTAATCAGCACTGATTAGGTCTGTGACACAGCTAAATGTAATAAAGAGAAGGGTAATCAGCACTGATTAGGTCTGTGTGACACAGCTAAATGTTAATAAGAGACAGGTAATCGCACTGATTAGGTCTGTGACACAGCTAAATGTAATAAAGAGACAGGTAATCAGCACTGATTAGGTCTGTGACACAGCTAAATGTAATAAAGAGACAGGTAATCAGCACTGATTAGGACTGTGACACAGCTGAATGTAATCAAGAGACAGGTAATCAGTGCTGATTAGGAATGTAACACAGCTGAATGTAATCAAGAGACAGGTGATCAGCACTGATTAAGACTACTCACAGTGAATGCAATCAATAGGCAGGTGCTGATTGTCTTGTGTGCTTGCAACACAATTATGCACAACAAAGAAGTAAGAACCCAGGCACAGATTATTTAGCTAGGTTACAGCCAATGGCTGAATTGCTCTTTCTATCATACTATAGTATCTACAAACATAATGCGCTTCCAACTCAAGACAAATGCTGGTGTGCTGAGGAATTCTCTAAAGGAGGAGAGGTTATATCTGAGTCACTGTCCAAGGTGCTGAACCTTCTACGGTGCTGAACGTTACTATGTAAACCCAAGATCACAGTCGATTGGAATCAGAACTGGATCAAGGATGAATGGGGCCCTGTGTTAATGTTTCTGATTGGGGAAACTCTTCTTATAGCTGTAATTTACAAGGAGAGTGTATCTTTAAGAAAACAGAGATCTGGATATTAGAGCACTAAGTAAAAACAAAAACTGACATTACTGCCACTAGGGGGAGCTATATAGTTAACATTTCTGGCCATTCCGTACATTAAATAACAAGCGCTCTCAGCTGTCCCTGTATTTTCCCCAGTTAAACCCCAGCCTGATTCCTTAACCCCTGTTCACGTTCTAGTGCCCTAATGCAACATAGTGACACAGGTCAGTGCACAGCCCAGATTCCAGTTACAGCTAATGGATTTGAAAGATCTGCATTATCTCTGTGGCAGCTCCATCTCCACGTATTGGATTGGTAGGTAGGTGGGTATGTGAGCAGGGGCATAACTACCAGGGGATCAACCGCAGGGGCCCCGGGAGCCAAGGGGCACCATCTTCTTATTTCCTACACCAGATATAGCCTCCCACCGAAAACCACTGAAGCACCGATAGTGGCCCCCATATAGTTTTGCAGGGGGCCCCACTGATTCCTAGTTATGCCACTGGTGATAGGGGAGCAGGTCTCATGATCACATGACTGGGACTGATACAATGTAACTGTTTGCTCAGAGAAAAGCAGTCAGAAATGTCATATGTTCCGAGAGAGGTCACAAGCTCTTACCCTTCTCCACGCTGTGTGGGGTCAAGTCTGAAATAACAGGGTCACCACAAACACATAAACCCACACACTTAACACACACACACATAAAAGGGGTCCCAGAAGTGGACAAACAAATTGAGGACAAGTATGTGAATGGAGAATGCTAAACCTGTAGCCTTGCAAGAACTACATCACATTATAACAGGGATGGGCTGTATGTGTCCTTTAAAGAGGGTGTTAAAGGGTAAGTTAGCTAAAATTAAGAAATTCCAGTTATAACAATTTAAACATATTTTTCTCAAACATAAAACTGATGTGTTGTTTTTTTTCTTTAAAGAAAATAAAGGTTCAATAAGAAAAGTACAATCAGTAAATGTATTGATTATATGGCCAGCACCGGTGGCTCAGTGGTTAGCAACTGATGCCTTGGCAGCGCTGAAGTCCTGAGTCGATTCCACCCTTGACACATGCAAGGAGTTTGTATGTTTCCCGTGCTTGCGTGGGTTTCCTCCGTGCACTCCGTTTCCCCCACAATCATAAAGACATACTGATAGGTTGTACGTGTCAAATAAATGTGCTTAGATTGTAAGCTCTTCGGGCAGGGCCTGATGTGAATGTATACATGTAATTTGTAAAACACTATGGAAGATATTGGAGCAATATAAATCACAATAACAATAATAATAATAAAAAATATCCCCCCCCCCTATTTTTACCATTTCCATAACACAGGACACCGCTAGGTGGCGCCAGTGGTCCACACTTGGGAAGCCACATTTCGTGTTCTAGGAGGTTCAGAGAAGGGGAGTGACGGCTGGGGAATTATTCTATCCATTCTTTCCCTTGGATTGCTCCCTGGTGAGCTTATTATGAAGACAACATGCTGGAGATCACACTGCCCTCAGCTTTATACTAGCAGGTGCTGCCAGACCTGTTGCTCTTTGGAGTCTGCACGATATAAAGGGGGTTCTCTGTGTGAATCTATTTTATATCATAGTTTGAAAGACACTTGGGATCTTCCATGAAAGTTTTCAGCTGTTGGAGTATAAACTCTGCCTGGAGGTTATGGAGGATGAGCTGTCTGTACACTGGACTGTAGGAACCAGCCTGGGCACAGGGTGTTGACTGGGGGACAGTTGGGGGTTGTTTGGACCTTTGATGTTTACCTTTTGTCTGCACCAAGAACATTGACCATAAGAGGGGAGTGTACCCAGTGAAGCCCAGGTATCACCCTCCTGTGTGGGTCTCCTGTGGGTGCTGTGATGGTGCAAGTTGTTTTGAACTGGCTGGATTTGGGGCTTGTACAGTCATGATCGCCATAGCCTATGAAGCTTCAGTCCTGTCCACATTCCTGTGTTAATACAATCACTGGACCCCTGAGCGTGGAGGAAGAACATTGAATTCCACCAGGAGTGAAAGGTGGGTTGGTTCCCTCCCAGTGTGGGGTGGGGTGGGGGGTGGGGGGTGGGACTATAGCCTGTATCATTAAGGAGTGGTTACTACAGAGTCCTCAGCTGATCTTCACACAAGGAACATCCTACTGGACTCTCAGCAGGTAACAATACAAATCCTGTGACCTCTCTGGAAAGTCTATGTCCCCCCAGTCTCCCCTATTGATCCTTCCTATTTTTTCCCCTTCCATTGGGGGCGGATTCCCCTATTCCTGTGCCTCCCACAAAAAACAACAGGAACGGTGTTTAATGGGACTAAAATCAGGGTGGGGGGTGAACACTTTCTGGAGTTTTCACCCCCTTAAACTTAACTGCCATTGGCAGTCAGGAGTGGGACAGGACAGACAGACAGACCTGCACTGATGTAAGTAGCTTCTATTTTATCAATTCCTTACACTGTAGCCAAGTTTCTCCAGCCAGTGATTTGATTCCCATTGAATACATTCATCTGCTCACTTCCAATTCATCAGTTGTTACAATGTTTCTAAGTCTCACCTGCAAAGAGGATCCATTTGGCTTGTTTATACTATGTATTATATGTAACTGGTGGTACAGTGTGTCTAAAGGGGATGACCATGGTTAAAGTAGTTTAGTAAGAGATACGTGTGTGTGTGTGTGACTGTTTTAAAATTCTAAGAAAGTCCTGAAAATAGGAAGTTTTACCTAAAAATACAATAGTGTAACTTTAAGGAAGTTTTACTTAAAATATATAGTGTGACTTTAAGGAAGTTTTACTTAAAATATATAGTGTGACTTAAGGAAGTTTTACTTAAAAAATATGTGACTTAAGAAAGTTTTACTTAAAATACAATAGTTTGACTTTAAGGAGTTTTACTTAAAATACTATAGTGTGACTTTAAGGACGATCTTTTTGTAGAGTTTATTACAATCAACAATAGTGAATGAACAGTCAAGCCAAAAAACTGCCCAAGACATCACGATTATGTAACTATAGTCGGTGGATTGGAGTTACCCAAATTACCAAATAACCTCCCCCCTCATGACCAAATACACCAAAATATGCAACTCAGGCATTGGATGGATTGTGTGTGTTAGGGGTTTTTATAACTTCTAACTGTTTAAAATTGAATCAATTAAAAAACGATGTCATGAAGGGGTTACGTCATACCTCTGGTGGTTCTATGTATATATCATCATTGTTATAATACCATGGATCATTCCATTTTTCATGTAAGGGAAATATTATGCAACATGTAAATTGCACTGGAATGAAATCTTATTCATCAGCGTTTATTTTTTAATGATGGTGAAGTATAGGACAGATTTAAGATGTGGTGGGTTTAAGGTAACCTTTTCTTTCAGTGATATCAATTAAATGTCATCTTTTTAAGGGGCAGTAAAGTTAACAGACAGTATTGTTTTATGTATGATTGCATTATGTGTAAATGGGAAAACGTGTCCTATTACATTATTAACTGCAAGACTTTTACACACACACACACACACACACACACGCACGAACATTACGGAACTATAAAGTGTAGAGAGAAAGGCAACTAAATTAATAAGGAGAATAGGAGAGCACAGCAATGGAGACAGGCAGTTTAGGTACATTGGGTGATTTCAATGGAGGTGATCACTTAATCAGTGATGGCTAATCTGTTAGAGACTGAGTGCCCAAAAGCCAGTTATATATTGCATAGTGCCAACACGATAGTTTAACATGAATAATGAGGTTTGCTTAGAAAAAAACAGAAAGATACAGTAGATAGAATTGATTATAGATTATTGAATAGAATTATTGAGATTATATTGAATGTTGTTTGCACAATACATTTTGATACATTGATGTAGTGTGCTCCCTCACAGTTAGATCGAACCCAGGGTAGGGGTGTATGGAGGATTACACCTACTGATTATTGGTAATTGCCAGCCTTGGTGTGCTAGAGTGAATCAATACTGTGTTTGATCTCTCATGTTACCAGAAAGGCTGTGTCTCTCTGCCTTTTGGTAACAAAATCTGGTGAATTCTGCTGTGCATAAGTGCACACAGAAAGGGCTCTGAGTGCAACCCTGGCACGCGTGCTATAGGTTCACCACCACTGACTTAATCATAAATATACAGTAATCTATTGAACCATTGAGATTCCCCTAGGACATGTGGGACTCAATAGATGTTTCAGTATATACAGTAGATGGGAAGTTGTTTTTTTAACATTATCTGTTAATTTAAATGTTAAATAGTATATTTCAAAGACTGGCATAAATTATTATATCAGAGACTGGCATAGAAGTTTTTATATCATCAGGACTGGCATAGAAGTATTTATATCAGAGACTGGCATATAAGTATTTATATCAGAGACTGGCATGAAGTATTTATTTCAGAGACTGGCAAAAGTTAGAAGTATTTTAAGAGACTGGATATGAAGTTTTTATATCAGAGACTGGCATAGAAGTATTTATATCAGAGACTGGCATCATAGAAGTTTTTATATCAGAGACTGGCATAGAAGTATTTATAATCAGAGACTGGCATAGAAGTATTATATCAGAGACTGGCATAGAAGGTTTTATATCAGAGATGGCATAGAATTATTATATCAGAGACTGGCATAGAATTATATATCAGAGGACTGGCATAGAAGTATATATCAGAGACGGCATAGAATTATTTATATCAGAGACGGCTGCATAGAAGTATTTATATCAGAGACTGGCATAGAAGTATTTATTCGAGACTGGCATAGAAGTATTTTATTTCAGAGACTGGCATAGAAGTTTTATATCAGGACTGGCATAGAATTATTTATACAGAGACTGGCATGAAGAATTATTTTATCAGAGACTGGCATAGAAGTATTTATATCAGAGACTGGCATAGAAGTATTTATATCAGAGATGGCATATAAGTCTTATACGAGACTGGCTAGAAGTATTTTTCAGAGACTGGCGTAGAAGTATTTATATCAGAGACTGGCATAGAAGTTTTAATCAGAGACTGGCATAGAAAGTATTTATATCAGAGACTGGCATAGAAGTATTATATCAGAGACTGGCAAAGAAGTTTTTATATCAGAGACTGGCATAGAATTATTTAATCAGAGACTGGCATAGAATTATTATATCAGAGACTGGCATAGAATATTATATCAGAGGACTGGCATAGAATATTTATATCAGAGACTGGCATAGAAGTATTTATACAGAGACTGGCATAGAAGTATTTATTTCAGAGACTGGCATAGAAGATTTTATTCAGAGGCATAGAAGTATTTATATCAGAGACTGGCATAGAAGTATTTATATAGAGATGGTATGGAATAGTTATTTATATTCAGAGGAATGGCATAGAAGTAGTATTATCAGAGACTGGCATAGAAGTATTTGTATCAGAGACTGGCATAGAAGTATTATTTCAGAGACTGGCATAGAAGTATTTATATCAGAGACTGGCATAGAAGTATTATTTCAGAGACTGGCATAGAAGTATTTATTTCAGAGACTGGCGATAGAAGTATTTATATCAGAGACTGGCATAGAAGTATTTATTCAGAGACTGGCATAGGAAGTATTATACAGAGACGGATAGAATTATTTATTCAGAGACTGGCATAGAAGTATTTATTCTATGCCAGTCTCTGATATAAATAATTCTATGCCAGTCTCTGATATAAATAATTCTATGCCAGTCTCTGATAGAAATACTTCTATGATTCTATGCCAGTCTCTGAATAATACTTCTATGCCAGTCTCTGATATAAATACTTCTAACGCCTCTCTGAATAAATACTTCTATGCCAGTCTCTGAAATAAAATACTTCTATGCCAGTCTCTGATATAAAATACTTCTATGCCAGTCCTCTAAATAAATAACTTCTTTTCCATGCCAGTCTCTGATAAAATACTTCTATGCCAGTCTCTGATAATAATACTTCTATGCCAGTCTCTCTGATATAAATACTATTCATACCATCTCTGATATAAATACTTCTATGCCAGTCTCGATATAAATACTTCTATGCCAGTCTCTCTGAATATAATACTTCTATGCAGTCTCTGAAATAAATACTCTATGGCCAGTCTCTGATATAAATAATTCTATGCCAGTCTCTGATATAAATAATTCTATGCCAGTCTCTGATATAAAAACTTCTATGCCAGTCTCTGATATAAATACTTCTATGCCAGTCTCTGATATAAATACTTCTATGCCAGTCTCTGATATAAAAACTTCTATGCCAGTCTCTGATATAAATACTTCTATGCCAGTCTCTGATATAAAAACTTCTATGCCAGTCTCTGATATAAATACTTCTACGCCAGTCTCTGAAATAAATACTTCTATGCCAGTCTCTGATATAAATACTTATATGCCAGTCTCTGATATAAATACTTCTATGCCAGTCTCTGATGATATAAAAACTTCTATGCCAGTCTCTGATATAAATAATTCTATGCCAGTCTTTGAAATATACTATTTAACAATTTAAATTAACAGATTAATGTTAAAAAAAAACAACTTCCCATCTACTGTATATACTGAAACATCTATTGAGTCCCACATGTCCTAGGGGAATCTCTAATGGTTCAATAGATTACTGTATATTTATGGATTAAGTCAGTGGTGGTGAACCTATAGCACGCGTGCCAGAGGTTGCACTCAGAGCCCTTTCTGTGTGCACTTATGCACAGCAGAATTCACCAGATTTTGTTACCAGAAAGGCAGAGAGACACAGCCTTTCTGGTAACATGAGAGATCAAAACAAGTATTGATTCACTCTAGCACACCAAGGCTGGCAATTACCAATAATCAGTAGGTGTAATCCTCCATACACCCCTACCCTGGGTTCGATCTAACTGTGAGAGGAGCACACTACATCAATGTATCAAAATGTATTGTGCAAACAACATTCAATATAATCTCAATAATTCTATTCAATAATCTATAATCAATTCTATCTACTGTATCTTTCTGTTTTTTTCTAAGCAAAACCTCATTATTCATGTTAAACTATCGTGTTGGCACTATGCAATATATAACTGGCTTTTGGGCACTCAGTCTCTAACAGATTAGCCATCACTGGATTAAGTGATCACCTCCATTGAAATCACCCAATGTACCTAAACTGCCTGTCTCCATTGCTGTGCTCTCCTATTCTCCTTATTAATTTAGTTGCCTTTCTCTCTACACTTTATAGTTCCGTAATGTTCGTGCGTGTGTGTGTGTGTGTGTGTGTGTAAAAGTCTTGCAGTTAATAATGTAATAGGACACGTTTCCCATTTACACATAATGCAAATCATACATAAACAATACTGTCTGTTAACTTTACTGCCCCTTAAAAAAGATGACATTTAATTGATATCACTGAAAGAAAAGGTTACCTTAAACCCACCACATCTTAAATCTGTCCTAATACTTCACCATCATTAAAAAATAAACGCTGATGAATAAGATTTCATTCCAGTGCAATTTACATGTTGCATAATATTTCCCTTACATGAAAAATGGAATGATCCATGAGTATTATAAGACAATGATGATATATACATAGAACACCAGAGGTATGACGTAACCCCTTCATGACATCGTTTTTTAATTGATTCAATTTTAAAACAGTTAGAAGTTATTACAAAAACCCCTAACACATCAATCCATCCAATAGCCTGAGTTGCATATTTTGGTGTATTTGGTCATGGAGGGGGGGGAGGTTATTTGGTAATTTGGTAACTCCAATCCACCGACTATAGTTACATAATCGTGATGTCTTGGGACAGTTTTTTGGCTTGACTGTTCATTCACTATTGTTGATTTGTAATAAAACTCTACAAAAAAGATCGTCCTTAAAGTCACACTATAGTATTTTAAGTAAAACTTCCTTAAAGTCAAACTATTGTATTTTAAGTAAAACTTTCTTAAAGTCACACTATATATTTTAAGTAAAACTTCCTTAAAGTCACACTATATATTTTAAGTAAAACTTCCTTAAAGTCACACTATATATTTTAAGTAAAACTTCCTTAAAGTTACACTATTGTATTTTAGGTAAAACTTCCTATTTTCAGGACTTTCTAGAATTTTAACAGTCACACACACACACGTATCTCTTACTAAACTACTTTAACCAGTGTCATCCCCTTTAGACACACTGTACCACCAGTTACATAATAATACATAGTAATAAACAAGCCAAATGGATCCTTCTTTGCAGGTGAGACTTAGAAACATTGTAACAACTGATGAATTGGAAGTGACTGCAGATGAATGTATTCAATGGGAATCAAATCACTGGCTGGAGAAACTTGGCTACAGTGTAAGGAATTGATAAAATAGAAGCTACTTACATCAGTGCAGGTCTGTCTGTCTGTCCTGTCCCAACTCCTGACTGCCAATGTGCAGTTAAGTTTAAGGGGGTGAAAACTCCAGAAAGTGTTCAGCCCCCAGCCCTGATATTTAGTCCAATTAAAAGCACAGTTCCTGTTGTTTTTGTGGGAGGCACAGGAATAGGGGAATCCGCCCCCAGATGGAAGGGGAAAAAATAGGAAGGATCAATAGGGGAGACTGGGGGGACATAGACTTTCCAAGAGAGGTCACAGGATTTGTATTGTTACCTGCTGAGAGTCCAGTAGGGATGTTCCTTGTGTGAAGATCAGCTGAGGACTCTGTAGTAACCACTCCTTAATGATACAGGCTATAGTCTCACCCCCCACCCCCCCACCCCACCCCAACACTGGGAGGGAACCAACCCAACCTTTCACTCCTGGTGGAATTCAATGTTCTTCCTCCAGCCTCAGGGGTCCAGTGATTGTATTAACACAGGAATGTGGACAGGACTGAAGCTTCATAGGCTATGGCGATCATGACTGTACAAGCCCCAAATCCAGCCAGTTCAAAAACAACTTGCACCATCACAGCACCCACAAGGAGACCCACACAGGAGGGTGATACCTGGGCTTCACTGGGTACACTCCCCTCTTATGGTCAATGTTCTTGGTGCAGACAAAAGGTAGAACATCAAAGGTCCAAACAACCCCCAACTGTCCCCCAGTCAACACCCTGTGCCCAGGCTGGTTCCTACAGTCCAGTGTACAGACAGCTCATCCTCCATAACCTCCAGGCAGAGTTTATACTCCAACAGCTGAAAACTTTCATGGAAGATCCCAAGTGTCTTTCAAACTATGATATAAAATAGATTCACACAGAGACCCCCCTTTATATCTGTGCAGACTCCAGAAGAGCAACAGGTCTGGCAGCACCTGCTAGTATAAAGCTGAGGGCAGGTGTGATCTCCAGCATGTTGTCTTCATAATAAGCTCACCAGGGAGCAATCCAAGGGAAAGAATGGATAGAATAATTCCCCAGCCAGTCACTCCCTTCTCTGAACCTCCTAGAACACGAAATGTGGCTTCCCAAGTGTGGACCACTGGCGCCACCTAGCGGTGTCCTGTGTTATGGAAATGGTAAAAATAGGGGGGGGGGATATATTTTTATTATTATTATTGTTATTGTGGATTTATATTGCTCCAATATCTTCCATAGTGTTTTACAATTACATGTATACATTCACATCAGGCCCTGCCCGAAGAGCTTACAATCTAAGCACATTTATTTGACACGTACAACCTATCAGTATGTCTTTATGATTGTGGGGGAAACCGGAGTGCACGGAGGAAACCCACGCAAGCACGGGGAGAACATACAAACTCCTTGCAGATGTGTCCAAGGGTGGAATCGAACTCAGGACTTCAGCGCTGCAAGGCATCAGTGCTAACCACTGAGCCACCGTGCTGGCCATATAATCAATACATTTACTGATTGTACTTTTCTTATTGAACCTTTATTTCTTTAAAGAAAAAAAAAACAACATCAGTTTTATGTTTGAGAAAAATATATGTTTAAATTGTTATAACTGGAATTTCTTAATTTTAGCTAAACTTACCCTTTAACACCCTCTTTAAAGGACACATACAGCCCATCCCTGTTATAATTGATGTAGTTCTTGCAAGGCTACAGGTTTAGCATTCTCCATTCACATACTTGTCCTCAATTTGTTTGTCCACTTCTGGGACCCCTTTTATGTGTGTGTGTGTTAAGTGTGTGGGTTTATGTGTTTGTGTGACCCTGTTATTTCAGACTTGACCCCACACAGCTGGAGAAGGGTAAGAGCTTGTGACCTCTCTCGGAACATATGACATTTCTGACTGCTTTGGTCTCTGAGCAAACAGTTACATTGTATCAGTCCCAGTCATGTGATCATGAGACCTGCTCCCCTATCAACCAGTGGCATAACTAGGAATCAGTGGGGCCCCCTGCAAAACTATGATGGGGCCACTATCGGTGCTTCAGTGGTTTTCTGGGTGGAGGCTATATCTGGTGTAGGAAATATAAGAAGATGGTGCCCCTTGGCTCCCGGGGGCCCCTGCGGTTGATCCCCTGGTAGTTATGCCCCTGCTACATACCCACCTACCTACCAATCCCAATACGTGGAGATGGAGCTGCCACAGAGATAATGCAGATCTTTTCAAATCCATTAGCTGTAACTGGATCTGGGGCTGTGCACTGACCTGTGTCACTATGTTGCATTATAGGGCACTAGAACAGTGAACAGGGGTTAAGGAATCAGGCTGGGGTTTAACTGGGGAGAAATACAGGGACAGCTGAGAGCGCTTGTTATTTAATGTACGGAATGGCCAGAAATGTTAACTATATAGCTCCCCCTAGTGGCAGTAATGTCAGTTTGTTTTTACTTAGTGCTCTAATAGTCCAGATCTCTGTTTCTTAAAGATACACTCTCCTTGTAAATTACAGCTATAAGAAGAGTTTCCCCAATCAGAACATTAACACAGGGCCCCATTCATCCTTGATCCAGTTCTGATTCCAATCGACTGTGATCTTGGGTTTACATAGTAACGTTCAGCACCGTAGAAGGTTCAGCACCTTGGACAGTGACTCAGATATAAGCCTCATCCTCCTTTAGAGAATTCCTCAGCACACCAGCATTTGTCTTGAAGGTTGGAAGCAGCATTATGTGTTGTAGATACTATAGTATGATAGAAAGAGCAATTCAGCCATTGGCTGTAACCTAGCTAAATAATCTGTGCCTGGGGTTCTTACTTCTTTGTTGTGCATAATTGTGTTGCAAGCACCATCAAGACAATCAGCACCTGCCTATTGATTGCATTCAGCTGTGAGTAGTCTTAATCAGTGCTGATTACCTGTCTCTTGATTACATTCAGCTGTGTTACATTCCTAATCAGCACTGATTACCTGTCTCTTGATTACATTCAGCTGTGTCACAGTCCTAATCAGTGCTGATTACCTGTCTCTTTATTACATTTAGCTGTGCACAGACCTAATCAATCAGTGCTATTACCTTCTCTTTATTACATTTAGCTGTGTCACAACCTAATCATGCGGATTACCTGTCTCTTATTAACATTTAGGCTGTGTCACCGACCTAATCAGTGCTGATTACCTTCTCTTTATTACATTTAGCTGTGTCACCACCTAATCAGTGCTGATTACCTGTCTCTTTATTATTTAGCTGTGTCACAGACCTAATCAGTGCTGATTACCTGTCTCTTTATTACATTCAGCTGTGTCACAGACCTAATCAGTGCTGATTACCTGTCTCTTTATTACATTTAGCTGTGTCACATACCTAATCAGCACTGATTACCTGTCTCTTGATTACATTCAGCGTGTTACATTCCTAATCAGCGCTGATTACCTGTCTCTTTATTACATTATAGCTGTGTCACAGACCTAATCAGTGCTGATTACCTGTCTCTTTATTACATTTAGTAGCTGTGTCACAGACCTAATCAGTGCTGATTACCTGTCTCTTTATACTTTAGCTGTGTCACAGACCTAATCAGTGCTGATTACCTGTCTCTTTATTACATTTAGCTGTGTCACAGACCTAATCAGTGCTGATTACCTGTCTCTTTATTACATTCAGCGTGTGTCACAGACCTAATCAGTGCTGATTACCTGTCTCTATTACTTCAGCTGTGTCACACGACCTAATCAGTGCTGATTACCTGTCTCTTTATTCATTCAGCTGTGTCACAGACAGGGCCCCGAATCTGTAATGAGACTCACTGAGTCATGTGACTCAGGCGGCATCCTGCCAAGGCGGAAAATCTAAAGCACAAAAAAAATGTTTCATTTGTACATAACCGCTCCCTGGTGGCATTTAAGGCAAGCACCGGCGCGCCGCGCATGCGTGACCGGCGCAAGAAGGCCAACTTATCGTTGTGGGAAGGATCGGGAAGGAAGCGCACCTTCCAATTTACTGGGACCACGCTGCTGCCTGCTTGCCTTATTAACTCTCACGCTGTGGTGCGACGCAAGCTGCAAGGCTATGGTGGCTGATAGTGATCTGCACTGGCTGGCAGCCACATATGCAGCGCGCTCCCGACCCGCGGCACTTGATGATGAGGTCAGGACAGGTCAGGTCACACAGGGCCAGCGCAAGTTCTGGAGTCCAGACTTTCCCTACTATCTGTGTCTGTGTGGAGACAGTGGAGAGAGAGAAGAGAGTGGCCAGCCCAGCACTGCAATTTGCAAAACTTGGAAGGAACGGAGCAGACCGAGCATTCGCAGACCACCACATGAGTTAAGCTGCCTGCAACTGTGTAAGTAGTACTGTCTGTCTCACTGTCTGTATAAGCTTGGGGGTGTGGTGCTGTATTCAGTGGCCTCATGGCCTGTAATTTAACCTCCCTGAGTCCCTGGGGACTCTTATCATGGGGGTGGGGGGCTGGCTGGATTCAGTGGCCTCATGGCCTGTAATGTAACCTAAATCATCCCTGGGGTCTTATCATGGGGGGGTCTCCCTCCCTGGGTATGGGGGTCTTATCATGGGGGGGGGTGGCTGGATTTGTACCTCCACTCCCTGGGGTCTTATCATGGGGGGTCTCCCTCCCTGGGTCTTATCATGGTGTGTGTGGGGGGGGCGGCTGGATTCAGTGGCCTCATGGCCTGTATTGTGACCTAACCTCCCTGGGGTCTTATAATGGGGTCTCCCTCCCTGGGGACTGGGTCTTATCATGGGGGGGGCTGGCTGGATTCAGTGGCCTGGCTGTACCTCCCTCCCTGGGGTCTTATCATGGGGGGGGCTGCCAGCTGGATTCAGTGCATGGCCTATAACCTCCCTGGGTCTTATCATGGGCCTATGAATAATGAATGTATAGGGATTAGGGACTTAGGGAGAGATTATTGGGGTATATGTGGCTGGTCATAGGGGCTGCTGGGATATTGGGTTTGGGTCTCTGTATAGGGAGGGGTTAGGGGTGTACCGTGTAATGTTGTTGTTGTCATGGGGGGTGCTGGGAGATATTGGTGATGGCTGAAGCCTGAAACCTGAAAGGAGCAATATAGTAGTGACAACACAAGCTATTTGAGAAAGGGATGTAATACCTGTTTATAGGAATTGAATTATTGCTAATCGACTGACTGAGGAATTGTTTAAATATGTGATAGGAAGCTCAAATCTTAAAATGTTAGCCACGCCCATTGACAAAGCCACGCCCACCAACAAAGCCGTGCCCACTTTATACGGCTGCGTGCGCCGCCCAAAGACGATCGAAGGCGCCATTCTAAAGTTTGACTCAGCAGCAAAACCCTAGAAGTGCCCCTGTTCACCAGCCCTAATCAGCACTGATTACCTGTCTCTTTTATTACATTCAGCTGTGGTCACAGACCTAATTAGCGCTGATTACCTGTCTCTTGATTACATTCAGCTGTGTCCAGACCTAATCAGCACTGATTACCTGTCTCTTAATTACATTCAGCTGTGTCACAGACCTAATCAGCCCTGATTACCTGTCCTCTTGATTCATTCAGCTGTGTCACAGACCTAATCAGCACTGATTACCTGTCTCTTTATTACATTCAGCTGTGTCACAGACCTAATCAGCACTGATTACCTGTCTCTTGATTACATTCATCAGCTGTGTCACAGACCTAATCAGCTCTTATTACCTGTCTCTTGATTACATTCAGCTGTGTCCAGACCTAATCAGCACTGATTACCTGTCTCTTGATTACTTCAGCTGTGTCACAGACCTAATTAGCGCTGATTACCTGTCTCTTGGATTACATTCAGCTGTGTCACAGACCTAATCACAGCACTGATTACCTGTCTCTTAATTACTTCAGCTGTGTCCCAGACCTAATCAGACCCTGATTACCTGTCTCTTAATTACATTCATCTGTGTCACAGACCTAATTAGCGCTGATTACCTGTCTCTTGATTACATTCAGCTGTGTCACGACCTATCAATGCTGATTACCTGTCTCTTGATTACATTCACCTGTGTCACAGACCTAATCAATGCTGATTGCCTGTCTCTTGAATACATTCAGCTGTGTCACAGACCTAATCAGCTCTTATTACCTGTCTCTTTATACATTCAGCTGTGTCACACAGACCAAATCAGCACTGATTACCTATCTCTTGACTACATTCAGCTGTGTCCACAGACCTAATCAGCACTGATTACCTGTCTCTTAATTACCCTTCACGTGTCACAGTCCTAACAGCGCTGATTACCTGTCTTGATTACATTCAGCTGGTCAAGACCTAATCAGCACTGCTTACCTGTCTCTTGATTACATTCAGCTGTGTCAACAGACCTATCAGTGCTTATTACCTGTCTCTTGATTACATCATGCTGTGTTTACAGACCTAATCAGCGCTTATTACCTGTCTCTTGATTACATGCGCTGTGTCACAGACCTAATCAGTGCTGATTACCTGTCTCTTTATTACATTCAGCTGTGTCACAGACCTAATCAGTGCTGATTACCTGTCTCTTTGATTGCATTCAGCTGTGTCACAGACCTAATCAGAGCTGATTACCTGTCCTCTTTATTACATTCAGCTGTGTCACAGACCTAATCAGTGCTGATTACCTGTCTCTTATTATTCAGCTGTATCAGTCCTTATCAGCGCTGATTACCTGTCTCTTGATTGCATTCAGCTGTGTCACAGACCTAATCAGCGCTGATTACCTCTCTCTTTATTACATTCAGCTGTGTCAAGGCCTAATCATGCTGATTACCTGTCTCTTAATTGCATTCAAACTGTGTCACATACCTAATCAGCGCTGATTACCTGTCTCTTGTTGCATTCAGCTGTGTCCACAGACCTAATCAGTGCTGATTATCTGTCTCTTTATTACATTCAGCTGTTCACAGGCCTAATCAGTGCTGATTACCTGTCTCTTAATTGCTTTCAGCTGTGTTACATACCTAATCAGCGCTGATTACCCCTTTCTTGATTGCATTCAGCTGTTGTCAACATACCTAATCAGCGCTGATTACCTGTCTCTTGATTGCATTCACCTGTGTCACATCCCTATCAGCGCTGATTACCTGTCTCTTGATTACATTCAGCTGTGTCACAGACCTAATCAGTGCTGATTATCTGTCTCTTTATACATTCAGCTGTGTCACAGGCCTAATCAGTGCTGATTACCTGTCTCTTAATTGCTTTCAGCTGTGTTACATACCTAATCACGCTGATTACCCGTTTCTTATTGCATTCACTGTGTCACATACCTAATCAACGCTTGATTACCTGTCCCTCTTGATTGCCATTCAGCTGTGTCACAGACCTAATCAGCACTGATTACCTGTCTCTTGATTGCATTCAGCTGTGTCACATACCAATCAGCGCTGATTACCTGTCTCCTTGATTACATTCAGCTGTGTCACAGACTAATCGCACTGATTACCTGTCTCTAATTACTTCAGCTTGTGTCCCAGTCCTAACCAGCGCTGATTACCTGTCTCTTGAGTACATCAGCTGTGTCACAGACCTAATCAGCGCTGATACCTGTCCTTTATTCATTCAGTTGTGTCACAGACAAAATCAGCGCTGATTCCTGTCTCTTGATTACATTCAGCTCTGCACTACTTTAATCAGCGCTATTACCTATCTCTTTATACATCAGCTGTGTCACAACCTAATCACGCTGATTATCTGTCTCTTATTACATTTCAGCTGTTTACAGCCTAATCAGTGCTGATTACCTGTCTCTTAATTGCATTCAACTGTGTCACACTACCAATCAGCGCGTGAACCTGTCTCTTTGTTTGCTTCAGCTGTGTCACAGACCTAATCAGTGCTGATTACCTGTCTCTTATTGCATTCAGCTGTTGTACAAAATACCTGATCGCTTCATTGCATTGCATTCAGCTGGTGTCACATACCTAATCAGCGCTGATTACCTGTCTCTGATTGCATTCACGCTGTGTCACAATCTAATCAGCGCTGATTCCTGTTCTGATTACATTCAGCTGTGTCCCCAGACCTAATCAGCACTGATTACCTGTCTCTTGATTGCATTCAGCTTGTCACAGACCTAATCAGTGCGGATTACTTGTTTTCTTTATTACATTCAGCTGTGTCAGACTAAGCAGTGCTGATTATCTGTTCTCCTTATGCATCAGCTGTGTTTCCGACCTAATCAGTGCTAATTACCTATCTCTTAATTGCGTTCAGCTGTGTCACAGACCTAATCAGTGCTAATTAACCATCTCTTTGTTGTATTCAAGTGTGCACAGACCTAATCAGTACTAATTACCTGTCTCTTAATTGCATCAGTTGTGTTACACACCTAAGCAGTGCTAAGTACCTGTCTCTTGATTGTATTCAGGTGTGAGCAGTCCTAATCAGCGCTGATTACCTGTCTCTTGATTGCATTCAGCTGTGTCACAGACCTAATCAGCGCTGATTACCTGTCTCTTGATTGCATTCAGCTGTGTCACAGACCTAATCAGCGCTGATTACCTGTCTCTTGATTGCATTCAGCTGTGTCACAGACCTAATCAGCGCTGATTACCTGTCTCTTGATTGCATTCAGCTATGTCACAGACCTAATCAATGCTGATTACCTGTCTTTTTATTACATTCAGCTGTGTCACAGACCTAATCAGTGCTGATTACCTGTCTCTTTATTACATTCATCAGCTGTGTCACAGACCTAATCACCGCTGATTACCTTCTCTTTTATTGCATTCAACTGTGTCACAGACTTAATCAGCGCTGATTACCTGTCTCTTAATTGCATTCAGTGGGGGGGGGTGGGGGGGGGGGAGCTGTGTCACAGACCTAATCAGTGCTGATTACCTGTCTCTTTATTACATTTAGCTGTGTCACAGACCTAATCAGTGCTGATTACCTGTCCGTAATGCTATTCAGCTGGGTCACATACCTAATCAGTGCTGATTACCTGTCTCTTATTGCATTCAGCTGTGTCACATACCTAATCAGCGCTGGATTACCTGTACTTTATTACATTCAGCTGGTCACATCCTAAGATCAGCGCTGATTACCTGTCTCTATTCATTCAGCTGTGTCACACTAATCAGCGCTGATTCCTGTCTCTTATTACATTCAGCTGTGTCCCAGACCTAATCAGCCTGATTACCTGTCTCTTGATTCATTCAGCTGTGTCACAGACCTAATCAGTGCGGATTACTGTTCTTTATTACATTCAGCTGTGTCACAGACCTAATCAGTGCTGATTACTGTTCTCTTATCATTCAGCTGTGTCACAGACCTATCAGTGCAATTACCTTCTCTTAATTGCTCAGCTGTGTCACAGACCTAATAAGTGCTATTACCTCTCTTTTTATTCAGCTGTGTCACAGACCTAATCAGTCAATTACCTGTCTCTTATTGCATTCAGTTGTGTCACACCTAAGCATGCTAGTTACCTGTCTCTTTGATTATTCAGGTTGTGACACTAATCAGCGCTGATTACCTGTCTCTTGATTGCATTCAGCTGTGTCACAGACCTAATCAGCGCTGATTACCTGTCTCTTGATTGCATTCAGCTGTGTCACAGACCTAATCAGCGCTGATTACCTGTCTCTTATTCATTCAGCTGTGTCACAGACCTAATCAGCGCTGATTACCTGTCTCTTATTCATTCAGCTTGTCACAGACTAATCAGCTGATTACCTGTCTTTTTTACATTCACAGCTGTGTCACAGACCTAATCAGTGCTGATTACCTGTCTCTTTATTACATTCAGCTGTGTCACAGACCTAATCAGCTGATTACCTGTCTCTTTTATTGCATTCAGCTGTGTCACAGACTTAATCATCGCGGATTACCTGTCTCTTGATTGCATTCAGTGGGGGGGGGTGGGGGGGGGGGACAGACCTAATCAGCGCTGATTACCTGTCTCTTGATTGCATTCAGCTATGTCACAGACCTAATCAATGCTGATTACCTGTCTTTTTATTACATTCAGCTGTGTCACAGACCTAATCAGTGCTGATTACCTGTCTCTTTATTACATTCAGCTGTGTCACAGACCTAATCAGCGCTGATTACCTGTCTCTTTATTGCATTCAACTGTGTCACAGACTTAATCAGCGCTGATTACCTGTATCTTAATTGCATTCAGTGGTGTGTCACAGAACTAATCAGTGCTGATTATCTGTCTCTTTATTACATTCAGCTGTGTCACAGGCCTAATCAGTGCTGATTACCTGTCTCTTAATTGCATTCAGCTGTGTCACATACCTAATCAGTGCTGATTACCTGTCTCTTTATTGCATTCAGCTGTGTCACATACCTAATCAGCGCTGATTACCTGTCACTTTATTACATTCAGCTGTGTCACATCCCTAATCAGCGCTGATTACCTGTCTCTTGATTGCATTCAGCTGTGTCACAGACCTAATCAGCACTGATTACCTGTCTCTTTATTACATTCAGCTGTGTCACAGACCTAATCAGTGCTGATTACTGGTCTCTTTATTACATTCAGCTGTGTCACAGACCTAATCAGTGCTGATTATCTGTCTCTTAATTGCATTCAGCTGTGTCACAGACTTAATCAGCGCTGATTACCTGTCTCTTGATTACATTCAGCTGTGTCACAGACCTAATCAGTGCTGATTATCTGTCTCTTTATTACATTCAGCTGTTTCACAGGCCTAATCAGTGCTGATTACCTGTCTCTTAATTGCATTCAACTGTGTCACATACCTAATCAGCGCTGATTACCTGTCTCTTTGTTGCATTCAGCTGTGTCACAGACCTAATCAGTGCTGATTACCTGTCTCTTAATTGCATTCAGCTGTGTCACATACCTAATCAGCGCTGATTACCTGCCTCTTTATTACATTCAGCTGTGTCACAGACCTAATCAGTGCTGATTACCTGTCTCTTAATTGCATTCAGCTGTGTTACATACCTAATCAGCGCTGATTACCTGTTTCTTGATTGCATTCAGCTGTGTCACATACCTAATCAGC